>CM069405.1:1470000-2135000 GCA_035609135.1 Eleutherodactylus coqui
GAACGTGATTTAGTTAGGGCGATTGCGTGTTAAACACGCGATCGCACTAACAAATGTGCGACCAGTCTCCTTTCCATTGCCGCCCATACATACCTGTGATTGGTCGTGAGTGCCGGCGGGTACTACTGCTGCTCCCCGCCTCCACCAAACGGCTTGCTTCCTTCCTTCTGTTGCACACAAGCGCCGCTGTGATATGGAGCGCCGGTTTTTCGGACCTCTGCTGCTCCCTCTGCTCCGTCACCCGGCACTAACCCTGCGTTGTCCTTGGGGGGGGGGGGGGGGGGAGTTCAAATTTTTCCCCACTATTTTCCCGCTCTAAAACGGGGGTGCATCCTATAGACCCGTGAGTCTAATAGAGCGAAAAATACGGTATATACTGTACCCGCATGTGCTGGACACTTTATTACGTCTTTCCGTATTGTATCATGCACTATATATTTCTAATCATCATGTGCGGGCCCCTTATAGCCTTTATAATCTGTGGACTACTTGTCAGCTCCGCGCTCTACCTCATTTATATATTAGATGTCACTTCTCATATCCATCTTTATTATATTTTCTAACATTTCTTACTGTTTGTCACAGTTTTGCACTTCTTTCTTTGCCTAGATCACTTCTCATGCAGGCATAGGTTGTTCTGTTTTGACCTTACTATCTTTCCATTATAATTTTCTTTGCAATTAATGATTTTTCTGAAGATTTATGGTATTTGCACAATCTTGAATTTTATATTGTTTTCCCCTCCCCCTTGTTTTCTCCTTTTTTTTATCCCCCCCCCCCCTCTTCCTTATTTTCCTATATTATCAGTCCATGCAGGACTTGCTAGAGAAAGAAGCCCGTTTCTGTTCCGAAATGCGTTGCATGTTTCTGTATTGTTTGTATGCCGTGATCCTTCACCGCTGTGAACCATCCATCTCGGGAGGACGTGGATTTCTTCTTCAAGAGTCACTTTGGGATCCCAGGGAGGAGAATTACCCTATCCTTATTAAGGGGATCTTCTCCTTCCCAAGTTCCACCACATTTCTGGCCTTGACCCCATCAGAGCGCACACGCTTTATTCGGATGGTCTCCTTACCCCTACTTGTTGGGTGGGGGGTTCTTTTTGTTATGCATGTGCTGCTCCCCACCACTGTGGATTCCATGAGAGGTAAGGAAGAACCCATCATGGAGTTTCACTCCTGGAACTTCTTTGTCATAATCCAAGGTGCTGTCCGTTCCTCTTCTGCTTGCAATGAATGAAATATTGTGCAGCGTGTTGGATGAATTGCAGGATTCGAACTGAATGTTTTGGAACTGTGCGGTGTTTTGGTTGTGCCTGATGAATATGGTGAGACTGTCGTTTCCATATAAAGGATGAAAATTAATGCCGTCTCCGCATCGGGGGAGGATATTGCGGTATGACATCATTTTTTAAAATAGACATTGCAGTATGCAGTCAAACTTCAGAGCTAGCTGTTATAATTAATGAAACCAGTAGCATAATGTTACTCAGTGGTAGGGACACAATTAGGAACTAATGAGTCATATAGCATAATTGTAGTTTCTTTAATTTCTGTTAATAATTAGAGATGAGCGAGCACCAAAATGCTCAGGTGTTCGTTGCTTGAGTCAAGCTTTTCGTAATGCTCGAGGGCTCGTTTCGAGTAACGAACCCCCTTGAAGTCAATGGGAGACTCGAGCATTTTTCAAGCTGACCGATGCACCGCATAGGGGAGGTTGTGTGAATCACCTGAAAACTTTAGAAAGTCATGGAAACACCACAGAAACAGATAGGGCAGGGCAGGGGCAGCATGCATGGCTGCATCTGAGGCTCCCAGGTCCCACTATTAAGCCAAAATGGGGGCAAGAGTCTGGTGTCACCCCCCTAACAATTTACTTGGACAAACCCTCATTAGCAAGGCACACCTTAGCTAAGCACCACACTACCTGCAAGCAAGGACAATCACTGCCTTCGGGTGACACCGCTGCCTCTTCTCCTGGGTTACATGCTGCCCAACCCCCTGCACGACCCTGTGTCCACAGCGCACACACAAGTGTCCCTGCGCAGCCTTCAGCTGTCCTCATGCCACACGCTGGCTGCATAGCCACACCACCCTCATGTCTATTTATAAGTGCGTCTGCCATGAGGAGGAACCGAAGGCGCACACTGCAGAGGGTTGGCAGGGCCAGGCAGCGACTCCCTTTGAAAGTGTAGGCGATAGCCCACAATGCTGTTGAGAATTGATGATAAATTGACGTACGATCATCATTCCAATCCCGTGGCACCTCCGACACAAAATTGTCAGCAGCCGCAAACGTGGGCATAAAGGGGACTCAGGTGCCAGCACTTCTACATATCTCAACAATGCAGCAATACTCTGTGTGGGAAGCACGTGAGCGGGCCCAGAGTCAGGCTCGGTCCCAGCCTCCACCTTGTGTGACCCAAGGTGCCGCAAGTTACATAGCAATGGGAAATCCATGTGTCCCTACACAATTCATTCAGTGTAGGTGTCAGATAGCTCAACACCACAAGGGGAAGTCTTTGAGTTCCTTGGACTTGCCTATGCGGTCGGTGCAGAAAGATGGTATTACACAAGAAGAAATCAGAGTGCCCAAACATAGCAGAGTTTCACCCCGCCAAGGACCTCAGCCTCGGCCCACATTTCTGCCCTAGTCACTCAGTGTATTTGTGCCAGACAGGTAAAACACCGCCATGGGAAGTCTTTGTGCACCCACAGCATAGGTGAGTCAAAAAAAACCCAAGGAAAAGTATTACACAAAGAAATCAGAGCGCCCAAACATGGCAGTTTCACCCTGCGAAGGACCTCGGCCTTGGCTCACATTTCTGCCAAAGTCAGTCAGTGTATTTGTGCCAGATAGGTAGAACACCACGATGGGAAGTCTTTGTGCACCCACAGTATAGGCGAGCCCCTGTAACATTTCTGTAGCAAAAGTATAGGCGAATTCCAGTAACATTGGTGTACCAAGAGTATAGGCGAAGCCTGGAAAAATTAGTTTGCTAACAGTATTGGCAATGGCCTGAAAAATTGGTGTACCAAGAGTACAAGTGCACCCCTGAAAAATTGGTTAACCGCGAGGGCAGGTGAAACCCAGAAACATTTTTTAAAGATACAGCTCATTATTGGTTAATTTGTAACAGAGCCTAGAGGCCGCCCTCCACAAAAATTGGTTTAAGTTTAACTTTAAAAACTGATAAAAACTTTTAAAAGTTTTAGAAGTTTTAAACAGAGCATTTTGGGCTACATAGAAACTGGCAGTTCCGCATGACGACATGCTGTTTTAGAAGGAGTAGGAGGAGTAATAATATCCGAGAGGGATACACAAAACTAATCCCCCCTTTTTTGGGTGATGGAGGATACATTTTTCTCCTGTTGCAGTGAAGAGATTCTTTAGGATCCGCTGCTTTCCACCGGTGGAGAAGAGAAGCCTGGGGAATTCCAGCATTTGTTCATCTTGTAAGCCTGTTGGCGCTATCAGTTGACAGGCGGGTACGCTTATCCGTGAGGATTCCCCCAGCTGCACTAAACACCCTCTCTGACAAGACACTAGTGGCAGGGCAGGCCAGCACCTCCAGGGCGTACAGTGAAAGTTCGTGCCACGTGTCCAGCTTTGACACCCAATAGTTGTATGGAGCAGAGGCATCATGGAGGATGATGGTACAATCGGCTACGTACACCCTCACCATCTTTTTACAGTGCTCCATCCGACTCAGCCTTGCTGGAGAGCCATAAAGCTGGCAAAGGCCTAGGAGAGTATTCCCCTGCCTGCGCTGGACATGCCTGATCTCCGCGCCTCCCCTGCTAGTCGACCCTCTGAACTGCGTCTACTGCCACTAGCGCTGTCAGATGGGAAGTTTAGCATCACTTTTTCCACCAGGGCCCTGTGGTATTGCATCACTCTCGTACCTCTTTCCTCTTTGGGAATGAGAGTGGAAAGAATCTCCTTATACCGTGAGTCGAGAAGGGTGTACACCCAGTGATCCGTGTTGGCCAGGATGCATCTAACGCGAGGGAGGATGTGTGCCAGGGTCGCCGCCTCCTCCTCCAAACTCCTCCTCCTCCAACAAACTCCTCCTCCTCCTCCTCCAACAAACTCCTCCTCCTCCTCCTCCAACAAACTCCTCCTCCTCAAACTCCTCCTCCTCAAACTCCTCCTCCTCCTCCAACAAACTCCTCCTCCAACAAACTCCTCCTCCTCCTCCTCCTCCAACAAACTCCTCCTCCTCCAACAAACTCCTCCTCCTCCTCCTCCTCCAACAAACTCCTCCTCCTCCTCCAACAAACTCCTCCTCCTCCTCCAACAAACTCCTCCTCTTCCTCCAACAAACTCCTCCTCTTCCTCCAACAAACTCCTCCTCCTCCTCCTCCAACAAACTCCTCCTCCTCCTCCAACAAACTCCTCCTCCTCCTCCAACAAACTCCTCCTCCTCCTCCTCCTCCCCCAACAAACTCCTCCTCCTCCCCCAACAAACTCCTCCTCCTCCCCCAACAAACTCCTCCTCCTCCTCCAACAAACTCCTCCTCCTCCCCCAACAAACTCCTCCTCCTCCCCAACAAACTCCTCCTCCTCCCCCAACAAACTCCTCCTCCTCCCCCAACAAACTCCTCCTCCTCCTCCTCCAACAAACTCCTCCTCCTCCTCCTCCAACAAACTCCTCCTCCTCCTCCTCCAACAAACTCCTCCTCCTCCTCCTCCAACAAACTCCTCCTCCTCCTCCAACAAACTCCTCCTCCTCCTCCAACAAACTCCTCCTCCTCCTCCAACAAACTCCTCCTCCTCCAACAAACTCCTCCTCCTCCAACAAACTCCTCCTCCTCCAACAAACTCCTCCTCCTCCAACAAACTCCTCCTCCTCCAACAAACTCCTCCTCCTCCAACAAACTCCTCCTCCTCCAACAAACTCCTCCTCCTCCAACAAACTCCTCAGGTGAGAGAGGAACCAGGTTTTCCCACTCATGGCAGAGACCCGAGAACAGTTCCTGGGAGTCTGCCTGCTCATCAGAATATGTCATTTTCATGGAGCGAGGAGGCTGGGAGGAAGGAGGAGCAGCCAGAGGATTCAGAGTTGCAGTCCCTAAACCGGGAGTAGTGGACTGCATAAAAGACTAGGTGGTGGATACATTGCTGGATGCATTTTCTGCCATCCACGACAGGATTTGCTCACACTGCTCTGTTTGTAATAAAGGTCTGTCACGTGGGCCCTTAAATTGTGATATGAAGCTGGGGAGCCCAGAAACTTGCCTCTCTCCTAATCCCGCAGCAGCCGGCAGTGATTCACCTGGACCAGGAACTCGGCCTGTGCCCACACCCTCACTTGGACGTCCACATCCTCGACCCTTACCCCCCTACCCCTCATCATGGCGGATTAAGAATAGAGCAGGGCCCAAATAAATTACCCCACTGTACAGCACTGACAACCGGGCCTTAATTCACCGCACACAGAGACTTGTAGATAGCGGAGGCTCGATGCTGTGGCTTGTGTCTTGCGCTGATACCTAGGGGTCATTTACCGCTCGCAGAGACTTGTAGATAATAGAGGCTGTGTGGAGTGGGAGAAGACTGTAAAGCCAGTGGATAGTGCTGGTAACTGCGGCGATCTCAACCCCACCAAGGAAAGGGTATTGTGAGACGTGTAATGCATAGAGATGAATAAAGTGTCTCCCCAGCTGTCCAGAATCAATCAGCTGACGTTCAGGACACTAGAAAAGCTGAGTTGACATCCTTTGCCCTTACTAGCTATATATTAGACAGGTAGATAAATACCAGAGTGATAGATAAAGATATGAGATTGATAGATATGTATTGTCATGTGGAGGTTGTAGTCTGTCAGTCATTTTGTACAGTTTGTAGAGAGAAGGGTTGCGTCCAAAACTACTCAGGCGTGGGCTCAAAACACACGTAAAATCACAACAGGAGGCATGGTGGTCGTATTTTCATGGTGGGTCACACCCACACGGAGTTATGAAGGAAATATGTATTTCAGGGAATTATGCTCTGGAGTACGGTAGAACGGATCAGGTGGGTGATTTGAGCTTCCGCTTGGCATGCGTGCAGAAGTGTGGGAAAGCTGGATACAAATCAGCCTGTATTCTAACGACGGCCAGCTTGCAATACTGCAGAGTGTTTGAGGACCAGAGGCGGGATCGATGGGTATCGTCCCTTCCCCTCTCTCCTCTTGTCCAGTGAGGGACAAATTGTTAATAAGTGCAGGGCCAGGTAGATTGCTGTAGAGATGTGGCTGTGGCTCAAGGTCGCTTTTTAGGAGTCTGGAAAGTTGGGTACCAGTCACTCCACAATCTAAGAGCCTTTCCACCTTGCCCTACCCTGCTACGTGACAAGACGCTCTGCACAGCGGGAGGGCTGAAATACTTTGCAGTGGCCCCGGTAATATTACAGTACTGTTTAGCAGTGAGACCTCTGTCTAATGCACTGCAAACAGAGAACGATATAACTGAAGTCGTTTGCTGTAGGCTAGGAAATATTTGAGTGCAGTTTCATGGTGAGAGCTGGTTGTACGGCACTGCAGGCTGAGGACGCTATTACTGAAAGGCTGGGAACAGGCCTAGATGCGTAATACAAAAATTGATGCACTACAACTCCCAGCAGGCCCCAAGTAAAATGCACACGGTCAGATGTAGCCCTAAGGAGGACTGTTGGGGTTCTTGTAGACAGGGTTCTACACTACCACTTTCCCTATCTTAGCAGCACTTTCCCTATACTCTGTATAATAGACTGCAGACTGAGAACGCTATAGCTGTAATGGCCTGCACAGCCCGAGATGAAAACGAAAAAAATGTGCACTACTGCTCCCAGCCAGCCACAACAGTAATGCACACGGTCAGATGTGGCCCTAAGAAGGACCGTTGGGGTTCTTGAAGACAGGACCTACACTAACACTTTCTCTATATCAGCAGCAGCACTCTCCCTAATCTCTCTTAGCGTGTGTCTGAGGCGAGTCGCGGGCGGGACCGCTTTAAATACTTGGTGGTCACCTGATCTCACCAGCCACTCACTGCAGGGGGGTGGGAGAGGGCTGGCACGTCACAGCAGGAAGTGGTAATGCCTTCCCTGCATTTCTATTGGCTAAAAAATGGCGCTAAACATGCAGGGAAGGAAATGGAATTGCCTCGAGTACCGCGTGGTGTTCGTCTGGAGTAACGAGCATCTCGAGTACCCTAATACTCGGACCAGTGCGCTCGCTCATCTCTATTAATAATTCGGCTTGCAGTCCCAAGCTGGGCCACTGCAATCTGGCAGAATACCGGTGAGCAGCTACTGCTGGCCTACCCTGAGGGGGAGCCATTAGTGGCCCATAACGGACAACCCCACGGTACTCCTTGCTCCCAGTTCTTATTGACCGTCGGGACTACTGTTCATATACGGGATCCTTGTCCAACTCTGTGTGCGATAGAGCCTGGGAAATGGGGAGAACATGGCAGCGGGGAGCGGAAAGCAATATTCGCTAATAAGGGTTGGATCACTTCTGTTAAAATGGGCCAACTTTGTGTCTGAGGCATCTGGTACTCAGGGCCCATAAATGCTATAGGCAACCATCAGGACAGGAAGTAGAAGCCTTTCATTCCCACCTGCCTTGATCACAAAAAAAAAAAAAAGGAGGGGCCGTGCTTCCTTGCACACCTAGATACAACCCAAGGCCCGCACAAGAGGCAGCCATTGTAACAATTACTGGATGACAACAACGGAAACATGGCTCGATGAAAAGTGCGATTGGGCGGCGAATTTACAGGGATACAACCTCTTGAGAAGAGACCGTGGGGAACAGAAAGGGGGAGGGGTATGTCTGTACGTTAAATCATACTTCATGCCGAGGCTACGGGAAGATATAGGGGTAGGAGACGAACAGGTGGAATCTCTGTGGGTAGAAATACAGGGAGAAAAAATAACAAAATCCTGATAGGGGTCTTCTATAGACCACCAAAAGCAACAGAAGAAACTGAAACTTTACTACTAAGGCAGATAGAAGAGGTGTCAAACCGCAACGAAGTAATTATCATGGGGGACTTTAATTACCCAGATATAACATGGGAGAACGAAACCTGCAAATCTCACAGGGGGGATAAGTTCTTGAGAACAATTAAAGATAATTACCTGAACCAACTTAAAAACAAATCATGTAAGGAAAAGATAAAAACTGCCAAGGAGGCAGAAAGACGGATCGCCAAAGAGAGCAAAAACAAACCTAAACCATTCTTCAACTATATTAACAGCAAAAGGATTTGCGCTGAGAGCACTGGCCCTTTAACAAATAATGCAGGAGAAATCATTGAAGATGATGGAGGGAAGGCAAATCTATTAAATAGTTTTTTCTCATGCGTATTCATGAACAAAAAGGAAATGCCACATGAGATGTAGGGGAATAAAATAAACCCCACACAAAATATCTCATACCTAACGCAGGAGGAAATGCAGAGCCGGTTAAAGAGGATTAAAAGTGATAAATCGCCAGGCCCAGATGGAATACACAAGGGAACTAAGTGACATGATAGACAGACCACTATTTCTATTTAGGGACTCTATTGAGACCGGGTTTGTTCCATTGGATTGGTATACTTCCAATGTGGTTACAATATACAAAAAGGGGTCAAGAAGAGAGCCTGGTAACTACAGGCCGGTAAGTCTCACTTCAATAATTAGGAAAATATTCGAGGGGTTTCTGAGAGACGCCATCCTGGAATACCTCAGGGAGAACAACGGAATAACTCCTCACCAGCATGGGTTCATGAGGGTGATCATGTCAGACCAATCTGATCAGCTTCTACCATGAAGTAAGTACTAGGCTGGACCTGGGAGAGTCTATTGATCTCTTATATCTGGACTTCTCTAAAGCATTTGACACCGTGCTGCATAATAGGCTGATATATAAAATGAGAAGCTCGGATTGGGTGAAAACGTGTGTAATTGGGTAAAGAACTGGCTCAGAGATAGAAAGCAGAAGGGGGTAATAAATGGTTCGTACTCTGATTGGGCCAAAGTCACTGGTGGGGGCCACAGGGCTCAGTATTGGGCCCCATTCTGTTTAATATATTTACCAACGACCTGATAGAGGGGCTGCACAGCAACATATCAATATCTGCAGATGATACAAAAATTATACAATATAATCAATACAACGGAGGACAATATGCGGCTACAAATGGACCGAGATAAGCCGGGGGCTTGGGGGGGGGGGGGTGGGGAGATGGTGAATGGAGGTCAATGTGGATAAATGTAAGGTTCTGCACTTGGGCAGGAGAAACGGATGTCACCAACATACACTAAATGGGGCACTGCTAGGGAAAAGACCTGTGGGTACTAGTGGGCTGTAGACTAAACTGGAGCAACCAATGCCAGTCAGCTGCTGCAAAAGCTAATAGAGTCTTGGGGTGCATTAAAAGAGGTATAGGGGCGAGGGACGAGAACATTATCCTCCCACTATATAAGGCACTTGTCAGGCCTCACATGGAATACTGCGCACAGTTCTGGTCACCGGTGCTCAGGAAAGATGTTACAGTGCTGGAGGGGGTTCAAAGAAGGGCAACTAAACTAATACATGGAATGAAGGGACTGGAATACCCAGAGAGGCACCAAAACTGGGATTATTCACCCCGGAAAAAAGACGGCTAAGGGGCGACCAAATAACTGTATAAATACATGAGGGGACGATACAAGGATCTCTGCCAGGATCTGTTTATACCCAGGACTGCGACGGTAACAAGAGGGCATCCGCTACGTCTAGAGGAAAGCAGGTTTCATCACCAACACAGAAGGGGGTTCTTTACTGTAAGAGCAGTGAGACTGTGGAACTCTCTGCCTGAGGACGTGGTGATGGCAGGATCCATAGAGGAGTTTAAGAGGGACTAGATGTCTTTCTAGAGCACGAGATTACAGGATATAGACATTAGGTGGGCAGCGGGGTTGGTGATCCGGGTCTTACATTCGGGTAGGAACTATCAAACGTTGATCCAGGGATTATTCTGATTGCCATTATGGAGTCGGGGAGGAATTTTTTCCCCCAAATGGGCTAACTGGCTTCTGCCTGTTTTTTTTTTGCCTTCCTCTGGATCAACAGGATGGGGGAGGGGTGGGTGGGGTGGAAACAGGCTAAACTAGATGGAGATTGTCTCCCTTCAGCTTAACATACTACGGTAGGTTACTATGTTACTAACTGCCTGCAGCTACGGCTCGACTGCCCCTTTCCTTTGCATGGCCCCTAAATGCTGTGGAAATGGGTGGGGGACATGGTCTTTAATAGAATGGGTCTCCATGTGCTCAAACCGTTTGGACTCCACTGCTTAAAAGGCCGAAGGGGAAAGGGATTTCCCCGAACTTTGGGAGTGGATTACTATCACAGGGGCGAACTGTATCTTAATGAATTGATGGATAGTTGCAGCCAGGCCAGGGCCAGAGAAATACAGGCAACTACATTGAATCCCACTAAGTTATTTCCATGCAGATTAACCAATGAGCAGCCTGAAAATACGGTTTAAATCACTAGATCCAACAAATAACTGCATCTGAGCAGGTTAACGATAAGCCAGTTGCTAATGCAAGGCTTGAGTAGAAGATTACTGGGGAAGGAAATGGCAGACCACCCCACAAAAACAGTCTGCTTGCACCAGGGGGCTTTGCCTTTGCCCACCTTAGATCTCTGCCAAAGAAGATGTAACTCCAGAGGCTCTGAAGAACTGGAGAGTGTGGATATGGTCACTGTTGCTTAGATTGCAGGAATGAGTTTGAGAGAGACTATGAAGAAAGAGGAATGGACCACACACTGACGGGGTCTGGAGAAAGGCTAGAATCATAGAATGGTAGAGTTGGAAGGCAACCTGTTCCACTCATTGATCCCCCTCACTGTCTAATATCTAATCTGTGCCTCCTCCCTTTCAGTTTCATCCCATTGCTTCTAGTCTTTCCTTGTGCAGATGAGAATAGGGCTGATCCCTCTGCACTGTAACAGCCCTTCAGATATTTGTAGACCGCTATTAGGTCTCCTCTCAGCCTTCTCTTCTGCTAAACATTCCCAGATCCTTTACCCGTTCCTCATAGGACATGATTTGCAGACCGCTCACCATCTTGGTAACTCTTCTCTGAACTTGCTCCAGTTTGTCTATGTCTTTATAAAGTGGGGTGCCCAGAACTGGACCCAGTATTCCAGATGAGGTCTGACTAAGGAAGAGTAGAGGGGGATAATGACCTCACGTGATCTAGACTCTATGCTTCTCTTAATACATCCCAGAACTGGACACCGTATTCCAGATGAGGTCTGACTAAGGAAGAGTAGAGGGGATAATGACCTCCTGTGGTCTAGACTCTTGCGCTTTCCCCACACGCTCTACACAATGATGACACACCCAAGTCATGAGCTACCCATCGCTCTGAGAAGGTACTGTGTGGTATAGGGTCTTCTGTTTGAATTGCCCCAGAGTTCATCACTTCTGTGACTCTGTTTGTACTGGGCTGCATGGTATGCGCCTGTTACAATGCAGACCAACTGGTCAACGTACCCATGTCCTCCTCACTGCGAGACAGACTGTTTCAGGGACTGCAGATGACTGCATACAGGGACCAGAGGTAGGTGGCTGAAGTTTATATTGCTTTGCATAAACCTCTTCTCAATTAGAGGCGTGGCTTGTAGAATAAAATAAATAAACATGCCAACGCCAAACCCACAGCTAAGAGATTTACAAATAAAGTAATTGTACATATATGCATGTGATGCTGTGGAGGAAGCCAGAAGCCTGGAGCTGGTTCCGCTGTTACCTGTGACTACGCAATGCTGAGTACTGCAGGTTTAGATTTAGTTGTTCTTGTTTTCTGTGTTATTCCCTTATCCCTCATAGGGTTAACTAGTGGCCGAGGTACGAGGTCAGGTTCGTCCTTGTCAGGACGGTTAATCTGCAGGTCCCCCATTTTAGTATGTTAGGGAGAGTTTGTTCCCTTTTATGCAGTTGTTTTTATTGTTTTGTACTGTTTGGTGTTTTCAGGTTCACCAGACTGAGTCGAGTCCCTAGGAAGTGCGGCTTGGTAGGGCCCCAGTAATAGGCCTATACTTTCTCCAGTCCCTATTAGGTAACACAAGAGAGGTTTAGTACTGTGTTAGCCAGTGGAGCAAAACGTGACTGTATATATAATATGTGTCTTCGGATCTCTTCCATCAGCCTGATGAAGGTTCACAAGCTCGCTATGACATCATGTCTTTTCGTTAGCCCTTAGAAGGTCTCACATCCACAAGATCCCTTTGTTTCTCTTGCTGAGACCAGTCCCATCTTACTCCGGTCCCGGCAGGAGAATCTCACTCCCATGTGATGGTTTTATGATGAGACTTACTGTCACTTTACCTCGATTCCAGATCCAGACTTAAAGTTGTGTTTTCAGGTGGCTGGGTTCCTCAGAAGGGACATACAGTATTGGGAAAAGGTTTGGTACAGAGATTTGATGGATCCCACCAGATCCAGTTACAGACTGTTACTTCAGTCTAATGAAAAGGAAAGATAACTGGGTCCACGCCAACCGCTGTATGCGAGTCTGCATCCGAGAGAGAGAGTTGAATACCTGCTAGACTGTGCATGTCCTATAGGTTATGGTTATAGCACCATGGGTGAGAAGAAGAGGTTAGAGAAGAATTGGGGCATTATGTGTCTGTTTGTGTGTACCCCTCGTTACTTCATTAGAAAGGTAGTCAGGTCCTGTTAAATTATATATATTTTGTATGTATTCATGTGTATATATTTTCCAAAAATGGTTCCACATGGCTCGCGGACCCCTGGTTAGTTCTCCTGAACTGGGGATCATCGTGCCACCTCCTATGTGCAGGAAGAAGTGTCCCTATAGACTGTATCTCTCCTGGACAGGATGCGTAATGCCTAATAATGTAATGCCTCTGTTTCCAAATCCCATCCTCTAGGGGGACTACAATGGGCTACCTGATAAAATGGTATCCAATATGTGAGATAAGTGGTAGACAATGGGGTCCCAGTTATGCCCTGCCTTGTAGATGACACATTGTTTGGAGCCCCGGATCACACGTAGTAGTCATGCTAAGTGTCCTGTTACCACATAATGGTCAGTCATACATGGTGAGCTCCGGGTGCGCACTGTCCAGGGTAGCTGAGGACAATAGTAAGCCTCATGTAAGGTTTATGGACATGGCCTACTAGATGATAACGGTAGTAGTCCTGCTAAATGTCATGGTACCACATAATGGTCAGTCATACATGGTGAGCTCTGGGTGCGCACTGTCCAGGGGAGCTGAGGACAATAGTAGGCCTCATGGGATGTTTATGGACATAGCCTACTAGATGATTACAGTAGTAGTCCTGCTAAGTGTCCTGTTCCCACATAATGGTCGGTCATACATGGTGAGTTCTTCGTGCGCACTGTCCAGGGGAGCTGAGGACAATAGTAAGCCTCATGGGATGTTTATGGACATGGCCTACTAGATGATTACGGTAGTAGTCCTGCTAAATGTCCTGTTCCCACATAATGGTCAGTCATACATGGTGAGCTCTGGGTGCGCACTGTCCAGGGGAGCTGAGGACAATAGTAGGCCTCATGGGATGTTTATGGACATGGCCTACTAGATGATTACAGTAGTAGTCCTGCTAAATGTCATGGTACCACATAATGGTCAGTCATACATGGTGAGCTCTGGGTGCGCACTGTCCAGGGGAGCTGAGGACAATAGTAGGCCTCATGGGATGTTTATGGACATAGCCTACTAGATGATTACAGTAGTAGTCCTGCTAAGTGTCCTGTTACCACATAATGGTCAGTCATACATGGTGAGCTCTGGGTGCGCACTGTCCAGGGGAGCTGAGGACAATAGTAAGCCTCATGTAAGGTTTATGGGCATGGCCTACTAGATGATTACGGTAGTAGTCATGCTAAATGTCCTGTTCCCACATAATGGTCGGTCATACATGGTGAGTTCTTCGTGCGCACTGTCCAGGGGAGCTGAGGACAATAGTAAGCCTCATGGGATGTTTATGGACATGGCCTACTAGATGATTACAGTAGTAGTCATGCTAAGTGTCCTGTTACCACATAATGGTCAGTCATACATGGTGAGCTCTGGGTGCGCACTGTCCAGGGTAGCTGAGGACAATAGTAAGCCTCATGGGATGTTTATGGACATGGCCTACTAGATGATTACGGTAGTAGTCCTGCTAAATGTCCTGTTCCCACATAATGGTCAGTCATACATGGTGAGCTCTGGGTGCGCACTGTCCAGGGGAGCTGAGGACAATAGTAAGCCTCATGTAAGGTTTATGGACATGGCCTACTAGATGATTACAGTAGTAGTCCTGCTAAATGTCATGGTACCACATAATGGTCAGTCATACATGGTGAGCTCTGGGTGCACACTGTCCAGGGTAGCTGAGGACAACAGTAAGCCTCATGTAATGTTTATGGACATGGCCTACTAGATGATTACGGTAGTAGTCATGCTAAGTGTCCTGTTACCACATAATGGTCAGTCATACATGGTGAGCTCTGGGTGCGCACTGTCCAGGGGAGCTGAGGACAATAGTAAGCCTCATGTAAGGTTTATGGACATGGCCTACTAGATGATTACAGTAGTAGTCCTGCTAAATGTCATGATACCACATAATGGTCAGTCATACATGGTGAGCTCTGGGTGCGCACTGTCCAGCGGAGCTGAGGACAACAGTAAGCCTCATGTAAGGTTTATGGGCATGGCCAACTAGATGATTACAGTAGTAGTCCTGCTAAATGTCATGGTACCACATAATGGTCAGTCATACATGGTGAGCTCTGGGTGCGCACTGTCCAGGGGAGCTGAGGACAATAGTAAGCCTCATGTAAGGTTTATGGGCATGGCCTACTAGATGATTACGGTAGTAGTCATGCTAAATGTCCTGTTCCCACATAATGGTCAGTCATACATGGTGAGCTCTGGGTGCGCACTGTCCAGGGGAGCTGAGGACAACAGTAAGCCTCATGGGATGTTTATGGACATGGCCTACTAGATGATTACGGTAGTAGTCCTGCTAAATGTCATGGTACCACATAATGGTCAGTCATACATGGTGAGCTCTGAGTGCGCACTGTCCAGGGGAGCTGAGGACAATAGTAAGCCTCATGGGATGTTTATGGACATGGCCTACTAGATGATTATGGTAGTAGTCATGCTAAGTGTCCTGTTACCACATAATGGTCAGTCATACATGGTGAGCTCTGGGTGCGCACTGTCCAGGGGAGCTGAGGACAATAGTAAGCCTCATGTAAGGTTTATGGGCATGGCCTACTAGATGATTACAGTAGTAGTCCTGCTAAATGTCATGGTACCACATAATGGTCAGTCATACATGGTGAGCTCTGGGTGCGCACTGTCCAGGGGAGCTGAGGACAATAGTAAGCCTCATGTAATGTTTATGGGCATGGCCTACTAGATGATGATATTTGCCCAATGATACTATGGATGAGGGATCAGTTAATGCAAGTTACCGATTGTCTAGAATATCAATATGTTTCCAGTATTAGGGTGAGCTAACGACTAATGCAATTCACGATTATTTTTTCCTGTAACTAACCAATATACAATAGCGTTGGATTACCTTACAGCTGCCCTAAGAGCGGCATATGGTAGTATGTTTGTATCTTGTGACATTTAGGTATTCTCAAGCATCAAATAGCTGACTACAATGTGGAGCTACAGGGAACCCTGTGTGCTGAGGGAGCCTGTGAGACCGTCCACACTGCTGAGTAATAGTGCAGTAATAGCTGGGAGCATCACTAGTGGGGGGGGGGGGGTTGGCTATAACTAGTGGTAGGGTAATAAATGATATATCATGTGACATGGCAGGAGTCCTTAATGCTGCCTTATAGACCGTCCACACTGCTGAGTAATAGTGCAGTAATAGCTGGGAGCATCACTAGTGGGGGGGGGGGGGGGGGGGACTGGCTATAACTAGCGGTAGGGTAATAAATGGTATATCATGGGAGCATCACTAGTGGGGGGGACTGGCTATAACTAGTGGCAGGGTAATAAATGGTATATCATGTGACATGGCAGGAGCCCTTAATGCTGCCTTATAGACCCCCACACAGCTGAGTAATAGTGCAGTAATAACTGGGAGCATCACTAGTGGGGGGGGGGGGGGGCTATAACTAGTGGTAGGGTAATAAATGGTATATCATGTGACATGGCAGGAGCCCTTAATGCTGCCTTATAGACCCCCACACTGCTGAGTAATAGTGCAGTAATAGCTGGGAGCATCACTCGTGGGGGGGGGGGGGGACTGGCTATAACTAGTGGTAGGGTAATAAATGATATATCATGTGACATGGCAGGAGCCCTTAATGCTGCCTTATAGACCCCCACACTGCTGAGTAATAGTGCAGTAATAGCTGGGAGCATCACTAGTGGGGGGGGGGGAGGGGGGGGGACTGGCTATAACTAGTGGCAGGGTAATAAATGATATATCATGTGACATGGCAGGAGCCCTTAATGCTGCCTTATAGACCCCCACACTGCTGAGTAATAGTGCAGTAATAGCTGGGAGCATCACTAGTGGGGGGTCTGGGGACTGGCTATAACTAGTGGCAGGGCAATAAAGGGTATATCATGTGACATGGCAGGAGCCCTTAATGCTGCCTTATAGACCTTAGACTTGTTACTGGCGGATGTACAAGGTACTTAGGATGCTGCTCTACAGAGCAGAGCTACCATTGATGGTATTGGATCACAGATGTACGAAGTCTTGTGGTATTTGTTATTTCCTCCTGACAGTCTGACTTCCCGGTCCGTAGTTCCCTGTATCCTTGGTTTTTTCTTATATTCCGCATACTTTGTAGTATAGGGGTAAACTTGTATATTCCTTAGCTGTGGCATTCAGTGCAGACCGGGTCTAGTATTTGTACAATAATTGGCTCACGGTTCGTTATTACACGGATTTGTAGTTTATGTTTGTTGTGTAGGTGAAATCCATCTCAGATACGACTAGATGGTTGTGTCAGGCTTCATCATCTATCCCAGCATGCAGCAGACATGACTCCTCCGCTCTCAGACCCAGGGGTAGTATAGAGGCCTTGGGGACGAGCTGGGACCACCCTACGTGGGTGTAATGAGAGGACCATGGATGGGATGGCTCCTAGGGACCTCCATCTCCCTGGTTGGGTCAGGCAACACATTCCCTAGTGGTTAGAGCAAGTGTTTGGGATGAGGGAGGAGGTCCTGTCATTGATGGTATGGGGGAGGGGCTGTGTAGATGAATCGGACGCAAAAGGGGGACTCTTAGTGAAATGAATAGGACTCCATGTTCTTCCCAATCTTCCAGCATGCTCCTCCCATTTTGTACGATATAGTCTGTGTCAATCATTTGTAATTTTTCTTTAACAAGATGTGCTCAAATGTCTTGAAGAATAAAAAGAGACCTCAGTGATTAGAACATTGAAAAGGGTCTAGGTTGAATGTCTTGGGTCACTGCACCTGTTCTCCTGTCTCTCTCTAAACAACCTATTGCTTATACTTACTGTACTTGTGTTCTAAGAAGTTACTCACACGATTCTTTTGCGTTTGTGTGGTTTTTGCCTTTTATTTTAGAAGTTAAATTCCTTATTTTGCATATTCATATTATGTTTGTTTCACCGACCAATGGTAATAAATGAACTCTAATACATTTGAAATATTCTAATTGAAGCATGTACCCCTATAAAAACTGCTGCCTGTCAATCAATAAACATAACTTTGGATCGCACCCATGACTGGGTGGTTGGATGTTATTCTCTCGAGCTTAGCTTATCCTAATCCAGAAGCATATTGTATAGCAAATAGTTTTCTTTGCACTAACAAGAAGGTAGAGGGTGAGCATGGGTATATATACTGTAAACCTACTGCAAGCCCGGGCACTGGGAAGGCATCAGCGCCCTCACAGTATAAGAGTCTGCAGGGAGGTGGTAGGACGTGTTACCACTGCGGGGAGCAGAATCCATCCTGGCCAGCTACATGTGTGGTGTAAAGAGCAGGGCAACTATCCCTCTGTCACCCGATATACCCAGTAATTTCCACTACTCAAGTAGTTCTGGGGGTCATTGTAACAGACGAAACACAGGCGCAACCCACAGTGCTCAGACAAGACTAAGCTATGGCCACCGATGGACCAAATTACTCTGGTAAAAGGACTACCCGCTTCCTGTGTTAGCCCCATGGGGTTTGCCAGACAATTGCAGACTATACAGATGACGTATGCTGCCACAATGGCAGACTTGACTTCCCAATTATCTTATCCATTTCAGCAACTGTAGATTGACTACATACAGCTACCTAAGGTAGGTGCTTGAGAGTTTGTGTTGGCTTGCATAGAACTCTTCTTAGGGTGGCCAGAGGCGTAGGCCTGTTAAGAATGCCAATGCCAAGACAACTGCTACAAAACTGATGAATGAAGTAGTCTGCATGGGCCTCAAGTGGCACATCAGAAAAGCCTTGAGCTTAGCTTTGATGGACCTTACCAGATACAGCTGACTACAGCCATGTCAGTGAGATGTGAAGGTAAAGACAACTGCATACACGCCAGCCATTGCAAGAAAGTGCTCGCTCCTGAATCAGTGAAATGCTCCGACTCGTCACCGTTGCTTCCGTGACACAGACCCAATAATGTGTTCAAAAACGATTGGGACAATACGTCTGCTAAGCCTCAGGAAAAATTGTTGGCTGTGTACTCATGCGCCTCCAGCGTCCTCCTCTACGCCCTTGGTGATTCTACTCCTCACTGTGGAGGAGATCAGGTCTTGGTTTAATAAACCTCTTTGTACCCCTGTGTTGTCAGATCTGCCCCAGTAATGGTTGGAGCATGGCTTGGTGACCCCTGCCTGGTTCTGGGGATTATCATGCCGTCTCATCTGTCCATGAAGATCACTGTAATCTGATATCCCTACACAGTGTAGAGGTTACAAATTATGGGACAATGCTGTTGTCAACCCCCCTATCGGGATTACAATGGGTTACATGTACAATATAAACATAACACAGTAGAAGATTGGACCACAATGTAGGATGTCAAACTCATCGGAGGACAGGTTGTCTAGAGTCCTAGATCACACAGTAGAAGCCATGCCACCTTGTATATACATAGTCTATGGTCATAATCATACCTTGCTAGGCTTACACCCAACACCTCTGTGTTACCGCATGTCTGTCATACAGTGTATCCCTAAATCTCCAAGATAATTGGCCAGCTCAGGGATCAAACCCAGGACCTCCTGTACTCCAGTTGGCAGCTCTCCCTGCTGAGCCATCCAGCCCTTTGGACAGCTCCCCTATATGACCTAAGCCTTGTTTCCAGATCCTGAAATCCAGTCCCTGTTCTAGCTCCGCTCTGTTCCTGATTGGGCCCACTATAAAAGTCTGCCACTGCCACTGCACAAGTGTGTGATTACTACGCCTCACAGCTGTAGTCCAGTTCCACTACCAGCCTGCTCCTCTACAAACTAATTAGGACCTCCTGTTACACAGCACTGGCATTTCTCCTGAAAACGTTACCCACCTCCTCCCTTGTACTGTGAACTGAGATCCATTGTTGCTGACTCCTGGCTTTCCCCTGACTGCTCTCTTGATCTGCTTGGCTACTAAACCCGCGGCTCCAGCCTAGTGCCTGAAGCTAGTTCCTGGGAATACCAGCTAATTAGAGCATTGGGTGGCGCAGAGTGTTAAAGCAGCAGAAATGCAGTCCTAAGCTCTCACTCACAACCAGAAGGTTGCGAGTGCAATCCCCGCAGGGTTCAGGTACATGGCTCAAGATTTACCCCCCTTTCCGAGATCGGTAAAATGAGCACCTAGCTTGGTGGGCGGGTAACAAATAAATTACCTGAAAGCGTTGGCGCTATACAAATAAGACTTATTTATTTTTTTTATGCCCATTGATTATCACCTAAATTAAGCGATTACTCTAACAGGATCAATAAGCTCCACCCCATATATAAAGAAATATCAGCAAGCTCCACCCACTATATATATTACAGGTCTCAGGGCCATCTACCTGCTGGTTATCCGGGACATCTTCCTCTGGACGGTCCTGAGAATATGGAGGACGGGGACATCTCTCTGGGGGGTTTCTCCTCCCGGCTCCATCTGTGGAGACACACAGTGATGGGAGAATGTAGGTGACCTCATACCTCCTGCCTCTTACCTGGTTACCCCGCCTCAGGCATGGCAGAGGCGTACACATCCCTCCACATACTCCCACTTCTCTTACCTGGTGACCCCGCCTCCAGCATGGTGGCCCCGTACACATCCCTCTACCTACTCCCACTTCTCTTACCTGGTGACCCCGCCTCCAGCATGGCGGCCGCGTACACATCCCTCTACATCCTCCCACCCCTCTTACCTGGTGACCCCGCCTCCATCATGGCGGCCGCGTACACATCCCTCTACATTCTCCCACCCCTCTTACCTGGTGACCCCGCCTCCAGCATGGCGGCCGCGTACACATCCCGCCGGCCCTCTACATACTCCCACTCCTCTTACCTGGTGACCCCGCCTCCAGCATGGCGGCCCCGTACACATCCCGCCGGCCCTCTACATACTCCCACTCCTCTTACCTGGTGACCCCGCCTCCAGCATGGCGGCCCCGTACACATCCCGCCGGCCCTCTACATACTCCCACTCCTCTTACCTGGTGGCCCCGCCTCCAGCATGGCGGCCGCGTACACATCCCGCCGGCCCTCTACATACTCCCACTCCTCCATGGAGAAATAGACGGCCACATCCTGACACCTTATAGGAACCTGACAACACAATATCCAGTCATCAGCCAGAGCCCCCCGCTAGAATGTCCCCCCACATTCCCCGCAGTCACCTCTCCTGTCAGCAGCTCCGTCATCTTCTGGTGAGTTCTAGAAGCTTCTGGATCAGGGAGTGAGGATGGATGATGGGAGTCGCTGTCTTCTTCACTGCTGTGTACTCCTGTGGATGGAGGGAGACGCTCAGGGATGGCACTGGCCGCCGCTTGGGGTTTCATGCTGCGCCATCACAAATACAGGAAAGATGGGAGAAAAACACACTGTTAAAATAAATAAATAAAAAAATCCCGCCCCCAGAAGAAGTTTTTGTTCTCCTGTAGTACCCGTCCTGCGGCTCCATCTCAGGCAGATCTGTAAATGATGACAGTTGTGGTGATTAGATCAACGGTCACCGGAGACCCTAAAAGTGGTGCCCCCCTTGGCCTATAAGAGGCTCTCGGAGGCCCCTTGTGTGTAGTGACCTCTTCTTCCGCTTGTGTGAAGCTTGTTGACCACTAGACGCCTCTACAACACAGAGAAGAGACCCCGTTACCAGAGGGGGGCGCATTATTTGGATGTGAGGAGCTGGATGGTGTATCGATGAATTGTCCCCCATCGGCCATTCTGACCAGACTGTTAGGGAGTGTTGGGACCAGTGGATGGGGACACACAAGATGACCGGGCTCAGGACCCCCCTATAGACCACCAGTAGAGAGGAGCGTCTGACCAGACTGTTAGGGGGTGTTGGGACCAGTGGATGGGGGCCACACAAGGTGACCGGGCTCAGGACCCCCCTATAGACCACCAGTAGAGAGGAGCATCTGACCAGACTGTTAGTTAGGAAGTGTTTGAGCCAGTGGATGGGGACACACAAGATGACCGGGCTCAGGACCCCCCTACAGACCACCAGTAGAGAGGAGTATCTGATCATCCGACAAGCACCAGCAGCTCCAACTGTTTTGTTGTCCACCATCCAGAGATATGTAGTACCCCAGAGTTGGGATCCCACAGCACTTCAATAGCTACCTCATGTGGAGTGTATATATGTATATGTCTGTGTGTTGGTGTTTTTCTATGTGTATTGACCTTGTCTGGGTCATAGTGAAGTCATGTCTGGTGTCCTCAATAACTAATCTGTGCATAACTGTGCAGAATTCAACCAGACCCACTCCGTTAGCTGTCAGTCATCCCTATCTAGCCCTGGGATTGGGTAGAAGAAGTCCCCTTAGCCCAGGATTGGTTAGTGGGCAGGTACAAAAGACAGCACATGGCTGTGGCTAGAGAGTTGGTGTTCTCAGTCTAGTTTAGCATGGAGCCAAATTAAGTGGGTCTGGAGGCTGGATCCTGGAGGCCAGCCAGGGTGGAGGTATAGTCGTAGAGTCAGCTGTAGGGGAGAGCTGAAAGAGCGCGGAGTGTTGTTCATCCCTGCTTAAGGAGGAATCTAAGCCAGGGCAGACCCCGCAGAATCTGGAAGGAAAGACGGCCATTTCAACTGTGAGTGTATCTGTTCCCTGTACAATCAGAAGTCGGTCAGTCTACAGGGAGCCTGTAGAGCCTGCCCCATTCCGTCCATTCCTCCACCAACCTCCCCACTCTGCATCACTTCACCCTCTGTGCCAAAGAAGTGGTTGATGGAGTTACTGTTGTGTGGACTTATATTCCTAAGAGTTAAGTAAACTGTGTGCCTTCGGTTTTGCTGAAGCTCTTTGGACTTGTGTCTTTATATCATTTAATATCATGAACCCTAAGGCAGTGGCGTCACATCAGATATTACACTAACTACTAATTGATATACCAAGAAATCCCCTTGAATCCACCTGCTGTGCAAGCTCACCATTTTAGGCCTAGTAGCCACCACTGTGACTAGGTCAGAGTTAGAGAACCAACTTTAGCTACTCTGGCCAACTCCTGCAAAGGGGGCGCCATCGTTACACCCCTCTGTCTGTTGGAACCTTTTCTAGGCACTTGGCTGAAGGACACTTAGTCTCACGGCCCCCATTACGTGTACGGCCTCCAGCCCCCACCTTCGTTTGCAGTGATATCGTGAACTATGAAACCGGACACTACAGAGGGCAACCGGGTTGTCTACAGCGATGAATCTAGGAGTGGATACTGACAACGGTCGTGTTAGTGTCTGGAAACCTTAGGGTGAGCGCCTCAATCCTGCCCCCTGCTGGTGTGATGGTCTGGGGGGGTCATTGCATACGACAGTCGGTCTCCCCTAGTGGTGGTACAAGGGACAATCACAGCTCAGCAATATTGTTATGTAAGCGGATGTGGATCCACTGTGTCGCCCAACCAGTAGCTGGATCAGACCGGCAGGGCAGACAGACGACTCTGGAAACCCAGATGCTCACAGCTCAAGACGTGACTGGAATGTGAAGGTGGCCAGGGGATCTAGCCCTATGCTGGGAGCAGGTTGTGGAAAGTACCTGCCTATCAACAGCAGAGAATTCGCCCTGACAAGGGCGGCCCTGCATAGGAACCTGGGCGCTGTTTAACCCTGTCAGGACTGACCACCAGGATGCCAGAAACTGGATAACACCAAGCCGTCTGAAGAACCAAAGAGTGAGCGGGCAAGTTCAGATCTAATCTGGAAGTACCGAGCAAACAGAAGACTAAGCACCGAGTGGAAACAGATGAACAGCAGGAGCGGCTGCGATACGTGCATTCATGAGAGGGCTCATACACCAACACTGCAGCACTGTCAGGTCCGAGGCATCTATACAATGGTGAAGAGATGACAAACAATCCGCAGCTGGGTGGGAGAGACAGAACCAATTTAACCATGGATGTGCTGCAAAATGCAATCACAGATTCAGAACACGATGCCCACATCTGCCAGACCCAACCACACACCCCTCTCTTAGACCCCCTCCCCTCCTGCCGGTTCTCTGCCGGAATTCCCGAATGAGCCGTGGGGCATTAATGTTCTCAGAAGGCTTCCACGAACTCTTCTCTGGCCCATAACCCTTCCAATCCACAGGAAATTAGGTCTTATTCCTAACCCTCTTGACATCAAGGACATTTTTAACTTCAAAGGTGTCCTCAGAATGAATTTGAGCGGACACTGGTCTGGATTGCTTAGAGAACCGATTAAGTACCAAGGGTCTGAGCAGAGAGACATGAAAGGTGTTGGGGATACAGAGGGAGGGGGGGTTGTAACAAACAGAATGAATCCTCCCTAGAACCTCAAAAGGACACAAAAAGCATGGAGGTAGCTTATAAGATGGTATCCTCAATCTGATGTGTTTGGAGGTGACACACTTTATCCCCCGGTGCAAACTGTGGGGAGGGACCATGTCTGCGATCAGCGAACCTTGTTTATGGCAGCAACTGATCTCTCAAGATTCACCTTGGTCTACTGCCGTATCCTGGCAAAGCTCTCTGCTGACGCGGCCGCAGCTGGCACCTCCGAAGTGGTGGAGGTCGGCAGAGATATCCTGGGTTGTTGCCCATAGACAATAAAAAAGGGAGAGGTTTTGGTGGAGTCACTAACGTGCTGGTTGTATGGAAACTGAACCCAAGGCAAAATACTCACCCAATTGTCCTGACGGGTGTTAGTAAATTAGCAAAGATACCTAGTGAGAATTTGATTGACCCGTTTCACCTGCCCATTGGACTGTGGACCAGTTAACAGAGAGTTTGCCAAAACTTAGAGGTAAACTGTACCCCCCTATCCAACACAACGTGCTCGGGAAAGCCATGGAAGCAAAAAATATGTTCGATAAATCTCTCGGCCAGCTGACCGGGGGTAGACAAGCTGGGCAGAGGCACAAAATGAGCCATTTTAGAAAAGCGGTCACTACCACCCAAATGACGGTACACCCCCTGGACGGAGGCAGATCCGTGATAAAGTCTATCGCAATATCCTGCCATGGAGACTCTGGTATGGGTAGTGGACACAAGGGACCTGAGGGCCTCAACTCTAGGGCTTTATTCTGAGCACATGAGGTACAGGACGACAAACTCATGTCCCTCCCAATGTAGCCGGCGAATGCGTTTGCTGGTCTTCCATAACCTGGAGTGTCCAGCTAACTTGGAACAATGACCCCGAGCCAAGACCCCTCTTCTCTTTATCTCCAGTACAAAGGTCTGCCCCTGTGGTATATCCCTCACGCGAACAGGATTCACAGTCACCAGTTACGTAGGCTCGAATTGTGGAGACTCCATGTCATTATCATCAAAAGCCCTAGACAGTGTGCCAGCTTTAATATTTCTGCTAGCAGTGCAAAAGTACAAAACAAATCGAATTGTGCAAACAATAAAGACCACCAAGCCTGGCGAGGATTGAGCTGTTGAGTGGTCTGGAGGCACGTGAGATTCTTGTGGTCAGTATGAGTCACAATGGGACGAGGGGCTCCCTCCAGCAGATATCGCCAAAATTCCAAGGCCATCTTGATGACCAACGACTCTCGATCTCCTATTGAGTAATGCTACTCTGCTGCCGAAAAGGCCTTTTGTAAAGAATCTGCACGCTCTGTTGTGACCAGATGCACCTTTTTGCAAGTGAACCACCGCCGCTCCAGAGGACGAGGCATCAACCTCCAGAAAAAAATGCGTCTCGCCATCTGGTCGGTCCAACACAGAAGCAAAGGAGAAGGACTTAAGGGCACGAAAGGCGGACTCTTCTGAGGCCATTGTTTGGCTTCTGCCCCCTTTCGTCTGAGAGCGGAAATAGGAGCTGCCAGGGAAGGGAAATGCGGAATATACTGCCTACAATAATGAAAAGCCTAAGAATCATTGGCTAGCATGGAGTCCTGAAGGGCAGGGCCAATTCAACATGGACTGAGACCTTCTCAGGGTCCATTTCAAAACCCTGTTTGGAGAAAATATATCCCAAAAAGGGAAGCGAGTTGCGCTCAAATACACATTTTTAAAATTTAGCAAATAAGCAATTCTCTCTTAAATGGCTGCAGGACCGCGCGCACCTGCCTCCGATGGGATTGTGTATCTGCAGAGAATATGAATGTCTTCCAAATATACCATGACACATTCATGGAGAAGGTCACGAAAAACGCCATTGACAAAGTCCGGGAAGCCTGCTGGGGCGTTGACGAGCCCAAATGGCATTACCAGATATTCATAGCGGCCGTCTCGAGTATTGAGGGCCGTCTTCCACTTGTCCCTCTGGTGAATGCCAATCAGATTGTACGCACCCCTCAAGTCGATTTTACTAAAAATCCTAGCGCCCCGTAGATGATCGAACAGCACAGAAATCAACGTCAGTGGGTATTTATTTTTCACCATGATACAACTGAGCCCTCGGGAGTCAATGCAAGGGGGCAACGAGCCATCCTTCTCTACGAAGAAAAACCCGGCCTCGGCTGGGAAGAAGGACTCTCGAATGAACCCTTTGGCCAAGTTATGTTTCACATACTTGGCCATGGCCTGAGCCTCTGGAAGAGACCAGGAATAAACTCTTCCCCAAGGAGGTACGGTACCAGGCATATGCTCAATGGGACAATTGTAGGGGCGATGTGGTGGAAGGCATTCAGCCTCTTGTCAAATACATCTCTGAAACTCGGATAAGCCTCAAGCATTCACACACTAAATGGCTGGAGCCACAATACAAACAGAGCCCCCTCTAGTCTCCGCTCATTCTCCCTGCTAGACAACCCAAGTCGGTCCACTTGCATAGGTTCTGAATCACCAGGCTGGAAGGCCGGAGCCGTCAAACACAGCGAAAGGTCTCAATGAATAGGGCTATGATATTTACCAGGGAATCATCGTTCTCCCAGAGGGGGTTAATCCAAGCCAGAGCTGGACCCGAGAGGTGGGATATAATGAATGCCACTTTGGTGCGATTGGACGTGAAGAGGTGTGGGAGGAGTTTGAAATGCAGGGTGCACTGATTTATGAAACCCCGACATTACCCTGGGTCTCCCCCATAATGAGGTAGTGCCGCCAATCGCAGATCTGACACGGCGGCAGCCGCAAATACAGCAGTTTGCAATGACGTCACTGCAGCGGATCTGATTTTCCCCGTGGACATGAGGCCTTACTGCTGAGACGCGTACTTACATCGTGTAATAGGCCAGGATCTGATCCTGCCACGGTCTCAACTCCTGAAATTAGTTCCGGAAGCCCAGCGAGTTTAGAGCCAGCGGGATCCATGGCTGCAGTCTGTTATGTAAGCGGATGTGGATCCACTGTGTGGCCCAACTAGTAGATGGATCAGGAGACTTTGGAAACACGGTGCTCACAGCTTAAGACGTGACTTGGAAAGGTAAGGCGACCAGGGGATCTAGCTCTATGCTTGTAGCAGGTGGTGAAAAGTCCCTGCCTATCAACAGCAGAGTATTCACCCTGACAAGGGCGGCCCTGCATAGGAACCTGGGCGCTGTTTAACCCTGTCAGGACTGATCACCAGGAAACCAGAAACTGGATAACACCAAGCCGTCTGAAGAACCAAGGAGTGAGCGGGCAAGTTCAGATCTAATCTGGAAGTACCGAGCAAACAGAAGACTAAGCACCGACTGGAAACAGATGAACAGCAGGAGCGGCTGTGTAAAAGATATAGTTTGGTTCATGACATTGGTTCACTCTGAAAATCTCTTTAAGGCCTTCAGATGAGAACACACTGGCCTGGTCATGAACTGTGTGCTGATTTAGCATGTCACGTACACATGGTGATTAGTACAAGGATGTTTTTGCATTATGAAATTATCTTCTATCGTGGAATCAGGATGCGTGGAGCATGAGAGTGCGGAGGGGTTATCCTATTATTGTGTAACTTTGCAACATCTGTGAATTCCAATGTCTCTATGTCAAATGTGATATTTAGAGCCTGAGAAAGTCATTTACCTGCCAATAATGTATACTCCCATATGTTTTACCTATATCTTATTTGAATATGCCTCCCCTCTCTATATGTTAACCACACCTTCTTTTAATACTCAATAAAAGTTGGGTGCCTGGCTCACCAGGCATTCTTACTGACTTTGACTACATTCGGATGTCGTGTCTGAGTTCTGGTTAAGGTCGCTGTCACTAGTGACTCTTATACTTATTTTACCTGATCTAGGTGTACTTCTTTATCACTGCTTTATCAGTTGGAGCCCACCAGCGAGATTGCTAAAAACTATACACTTCTTACTGAACGTGGAGCACCGGCCTACTTCTCTTGGATGAAGCAGTACCCCGGGGCAAGAGATTTCTCTTGACTTCTCCTAGGGGAGAGGGGTCGTCTGCGGTGTCAGTGTCAGGTGTACAGCTTCAGCATTTATGAACTTGCTCCCTATCAGGTAAAATACATCTTTCTTAATCTTTTTATATGTTCTTCTTTCTTTACCTTTTGTCCATTTTCTGTACGCTGCTGTATTTGTGTTTTTATCTTAACTCCTTTTGTACTACATGTTGGTTCTTCCCTGGGCTATCCCATTGTTATTATGTTACACTAATATATGTATATGTTATGTCTAATGGTACTCAACACCCCTGTGATACTCCTCTAAAGTGGGTGGATGCATATTGTGAAGAAGGTTGTTTTCTTGCATTCTTCCTTATTCTTCTGATGTCATTGTGGATTGCTTATATTGTGTACAAGAATCATAGAGCTGGCTTCCTTCCCCGCATTTGGTTCTTTTTCTGTTTGTATGGTTTGTGATTTTTGCATTTGTACAGCAGTACTGACTCGAGAATCTCCGACTACTCCTTTTGTGTTGTCTCATGTACGGCATACTGTTACCTCCCGCTGTTCTTATTATTTGCATCACCGGTTATATCTTGAGGTTCCATGCCATGCAGTTCCTATTCTAAATAGTGGCAGTTTGTGGGTTAGCATTATTAATAATCGCTGGTATATTCCGTATTGGATTGATGATCTTGAATGTCCTAATACCTTTGATGCTTCTGCTGGTGATTCCGGCATTGATGCGTAGTTTTGTGCATTTGTTCACACTGGTTGTCAGGCTGATTCACGCTTGCCTTGCCCACGGTTTAACTACGACTCTACGGTTCTTGGCTACCGATAGGGTGTAGGACTGCGTAACTGGGCTCTGGGATAGCCGCCCACTGACAGTTGCGTGACAAGGGATTATACATAGCTGGACATCCAGAAGACGGGACTGGCACTCCCTGACTGGTTGCTATGGGTGTGATACTTACCAAACTCAACAAGATGTCCAAGTACAAGCCAACAATTGTTGATTTGGTAAGGGTCACGTTTGGGAAGGCTGCGGTGAAGAATGCTGCCACCATACTGCGTAAGGCTGGTATGCCAAAAACTGGCTGCCTTGACTTACAAGCATGGCGTGACTTTGCTTTGAAAGAAGCACGGTGGATTGCTGATCATAACTATGGTTCTCAGGTTCAAGCATGGGTTGACGCATCTTTGAAATTTGATCCCCTTATAATACACCGCTATTTCCTGTGAAAAAGAAGTGCCAACCATGACAGCCGCAGGTGTACCGGATGGTGCACGACCTGCGGGAAATCAATAAATTGATGATCATAGACGCACCAATAGTCCAAAATCCACACACAATTTTAAATCAGATACCCCCAACTGCAGTGTTTTTCAGCATATTAGATCTTGCAAATGCGTATTTTGGAGTGCGTGTCGACGCAGAATCCCAACTGCTGTTAGCTTTCACACATGAGGGTAGACAGCTATGCTGGACCCGATTACCACAAGGAGGGGCTACATCCCCCTCAGAGTTTTCACAAGCGCTAGCGTATGTCCTGTCTTCCTGGCACCCAGAGGACCAGGACACACAGCTACTACAATATGTTGATGATCTGATGTTGTGCACTACGACCAGAAGTGTCTGTCTGACTGAAACCCGATCCCTCCTGCTGTTTTTAGCTGCGGAAGGGTGCAAGGTTTCAAGGGACAAGTTGCAGATCGCACAAACAAAGGTGGTGTTCTTAGGACACTGTATCTCGGCACAAAAGAAACATATCACTGACGGAAGAAAGACTGCCATAGAGCAGGCACCTGAGCCTGCAAGTGCGCGGGCACTACGAGCCTTTCTGGGGTTGGTGAGTTACTGCCGAGAATGGGTCCCCAGTGCATCAAGCTTGATGCAGCCACTGTTTGATGTGCTGATTGCTTGCAACAAAGGACAACCTTTCCAATTGACAGTTGAAGCACAAGAGGGGTTTCAGAAACTCAAGACTGCCATTGTTTCAGCTCCAGCATTGGGGTTACCTAACTATGATTTGCCATTCAATCTGTTCTGTCATGAAATCGAAGGGCACGCAAAAGGTGTCCTCACCCAGCAACATGGATCTAAACAAAGACCCATAGGATATTACTCAGTGAGACTGGATACAGTTGTGAGAGGAGCACCTTCATGCATCAGAGCCATTGCCGCCTGCGCTGTTCTCAAAGAAAAAGTTGCTGACATGGTGCTGGAGCACCCTCTGGTGGTACAAGTACCACATGCAGTGCAGGAGGTGTTGTCACAAGTGACAACCAAGCATTTGTCAATGGCAAGGCTCACCAAGTATGAGGTAGCTCTCCTCACTCCTCCCAATCTCACAATTAAACGGTGCACTGCTTTGAATCCTGCTACACTCTTGCCAGATGTAGGGGAAAAGACTGATGAGGATAATGACATCCCTGCACATGACTGTATTGAACTAATGCATACCGAGACTAAACCACTTGACAATGTCAGTGAGACTCCCATTCCAAACGCTGACCTAGAGTTGTTTGTAGACGGATCCCGGTTCTACCAAGATGGCAGGCCACACACAGGGTATGCCATAGTGTCCCAACATGAAGTGCTGAAGGGAGAATCCCTGCCATCCTCCATGTCGGCACAAGAGGCGGAGCTGACTGCACTCGCTGAGGCGTGTTCAATGGCAGAGCATCTTGTAGCCAACATATACACGGACAGTCAATACTGTTTTGGTATATGTCATGACTACTTACCCTTATGGCGGGCCAGAAACTTTACCTCTTCCTCCGGGAAACCTGTCAAGAACGCCCCACTGGTGGCGCAGCTGTTGAGGGCTCTGGAGCTGCCCAAGAAGGTAGGTATCATTAAGGTTAGGGCACATACTAAGGAAAGATCGCCGGAAGCCCTAGGAAATCAGCGAGCTGACTTGGCAGCCAAGGCTGCCGCTCTTCTGCCTTTGCCCAATCAATCATACTGCTTGGCAGCAGATGTTGTTTTGGAAAAGGTGGATATCGCCCTGCTGTCAAAGCTCCAGAATCAAGCCTCAGACCGTGAAAAAGAGGAGTGGGCTAGACACTCCGGATCTCCAGGAGAAGATGGACTGTGGAAGGTGGGAGCCCGTACCTGTTTGCCTAGGGTCTTGCACCCCATGATGTGTGCTCTATCTCATGGCCCCACCCATCAATCCAAGGATGCAATGGTGAGTTTGGTTAGTCAGCATTGGGTGGCGCCAGGGTTCCGTCAGTCTGCCACCAGGTTCACACAAGGTTGTGTTATCTGTGCCTGCCATAATGCCGGGAAAACTGTTAAAGTCCCTCGTAAATGCACTCCAAAGCCATTGTATCCTTTCCAGAGACTGCAGATTGATTTCATCCAGCTCCCCAAGGTTGGGATCTATGAATATGTCCTGGTGTGTGTCTGCCTCTTCTCAAACTGGCCGGAAGCGTGGCCCTGCAGCAGGGCCAATGCAAAAACTGTTGCAAAAAAACTGCTTTCCGAAGTAGTATGCAGGTATGGTGTCCCAGAAGTGATAGAAAGTGACAGAGGTACACATTTCACATCACAGGTGTGCCAAGAAGTGACTCAAGCACTGGGGATTGAGCAGGCGTTCCACACTCCATACCACCCACAAAGCAGTGGTAAGGTGGAGCGCATGAACGGTACCCTCAAGACAAAAATTGCTAAGGCTGCAGCAGAAACTGGCTGGAGCCACAATACAAACAGAGCCCCCTCTAGTCTCCGCTCATTCTCCCTGCTAGACAACCCAAGTCGGTCCACTTGCATAGGTTCTGAATCACCAGGCTGGAAGGCCGGAGCCGTCAAACACAGCGAAAGGTCTCAATGCATAGGGCTATGATATTTACCAGGGAATCATCGCTCTCCCAGAGGGGGTTAATCCAAGCCAGAGCCGGACCCGAGAGGTGGGATATAATGAATGCCACTTTGGTGCGATTGGACGTGAAGAGGTGTGGGAGGAGTTTGAAATGCAGGGTGCACCGATTTATGAAACCCCGACATTACCCTGGGCCTCCCCCATAATGAGGTAGTGCCGCCAATCGCAGATCTGACACGGCGGCAGCCGCAAATACAGCAGTTTGCAATGACGTCAGGGCAGCGGACTTACTGCTGAGACGCGTACTTACATCGTGTAATAGGCCAGGATCTGATCCTGCCACGGTCTCAACTCCTGAAATTAGTTCCGGAAGCCCAGCGAGTTTAGAGCCAGCGGGATCCATGGCTGCAGTCTGTTATGTAAGCGGATGTGGATCCACTGTGTGGCCCAACTAGTAGATGGATCAGGAGACTTTGGAAACACGGTGCTCACAGCTTAAGACGTGACTTGGAAAGGTAAGGCGACCAGGGGATCTAGCTCTATGCTTGTAGCAGGTGGTGAAAAGTCCCTGCCTATCAACAGCAGAGTATTCACCCTGACAAGGGCGGCCCTGCATAGGAACCTGGGCGCTGTTTAACCCTGTCAGGACTGATCACCAGGAAACCAGAAACTGGATAACACCAAGCCGTCTGAAGAACCAAGGAGTGAGCAGGCAAGTTCAGATCTAATCTGGAAGTACCGAGCAAACAGAAGACTAAGCACCGACTGGAAACAGATGAACAGCAGGAGCGGCTGCGACACGTGCATTCATGAGAGGGCTCATACACCAACACTGCAGCACTGTCAGGTCTGAGGCCTCCATACAGTGGTGAAGAGATGATAATCTGCAGCTGGGTGGGAGAGACAGAACCAATTTAACCATGGATGTGCTGGAGAAAAGCAATCACAGATTCAGAGAGCGACGCCCACGTCTGCCAGACCCAACAGATATGTTCAGAACATCCTGCATCCCTCTCATGGCGGCTTCCAGCAGGATGATGCTCGGCCGCACACAAGGGGGTCACAGGAAGCCCCAAGAATATTATCCCACTTCCGTGGCCAATCACCAGATTTATAACCATAATATAAGTCATGTAAGATACCATCTGGAACGCCAACTTCCCCACCCCTATGAGTTTACATGATACAGAGGCTCCGTTACAGCGAATGTGGAGCGATATGCTGCAGGATACCAAACACAACCTGTATACCACCATGCCTGCCTGTATCACATCTTGTATCCAAGCTAGAGGCGGTACAACACTGTTCTAGAGTCTCCATGCCTGCCTGTATCACATCTTGTATCCAAGCTGGAGGCGGTACAACAGGGTACTAGTGCCCCCATGCCATATCACATCATGTATCTAAGCTAGAGGCGGTACAACAGGGTACTAGAGCCTCCATGCCCATCCGTATCACATCATGTATCCAAGCAAGAGGCAGTACAACGGGGTACTAGAGCCTCCATGCTCGCCTGTATCACATCTTGTATCCAAGCTAGAGGCAGTACAACAGGGTACTAGAGCCTCCATGCCTGCCTGTATCACATCTTGTATCCAAGCTGGAGGCGGTACAACAGGGTACTAGAGCCTCCATGCCTGCCTGTATCACATCTTGTATCCAAGCTGGAGGCGGTACAACAGGGTACTAGAGCCTCCATGTCTGCCCGTATTACATCTTGTATCTAAGCTAGAGGTGGTACAGCAGGGTACTAGAGCCTCCATGCCCACCTATATCACATCTTGTATCCAAGCTGGAGGCGGTACAACAGGGTACTAGAGCCTCCATGTCTGCCCGTATCACATCATGTATCCAAACAAGAGGCGGTACAACAGGGTACTAGAACCTCCATGCCCGTCTGTGTCACATCTTGTATCCAAGCTAGAGGCGGTGCGATGGTTGCTCTGACTACACAAAGAATTGATGGCTCTACCCATGTAAGGCAGGCGGCACGGACGTTCCATCACGTGGAGCAGCGGATCTACAAGTGAGATGTTTAACCTGCGGCTCCTTCACGGCCGCACAGGAATACAGAGAGACCCAACTCCAAGCAACCAGCCCTGCCCATCCAGGGGGCCCACCGCTGCGCCAAGACTGGTGGTAAATGCCCGAACATCTGCCACAAAGGAAAGCCTATGGCAACAAGACTAAACATGATGCAACGTCCGTGCCGCCTGCCTTACATGGGCAGAGCCATCACTTCTTGCCCTCTCTCTAACGGAGCGCCATGGAGCCTACCGGTGTATCCTGTATACGGGCTGAGCGAACCGAGGTGGAATATGTGAGCGAGAGCGGCTCACCCTCCGGGGAAGAGCATTGGAGCGGATCCATAAAGAGCTGAGGGATGACGTGGGTACAGTACTAAGGATTGGGACAGGGCCGCCACCCACAGCCGAGGCCGCCCCTACCCACAGCCGAGGCCCCTGCCCACAGCCGAGGCCGCCGCCCCTACCCACAGCCGAGGCCGCCGCCCCTACCCACAGCCGAGGCCGCCGCCGCCGCCGCCGCCACCCACAGCCGAGGTGGAATATATGAGCGAGAGCGGCGCACCCTCCGGGAAGAGCATTACAGCGGGTCCATAAAGAGCTGAGGGATGACGTGGGTACAGTACTAAGGATTGGGACAGGGCCGCTATCCACAGCCGCCGCCGCCCACAGCCGGGCCGACGGGCGCCGCCACCCACAGCCGAGGCCGCCGCCGCTACCCACAGCCGAGCCGACGGGCGCCGCCACCCATAACCAGGCCCCCCCACGAGAATACTGCATTGGCTCCGAATAAAGAGATGCCAAACACTCTGCCAACCTCCGAGGGCCCCGTCTCACCCAGACAGTCCTGAATGGTGACGTGTCGGGCCCCTCTCATCTGACCCGTTCTTTACAGATCAGATCTAGCCCACCACATGTACACGCGCTCTCCCAGCTAGTCCGGGGGCTTCCTCAGGCCCATGGAGAAGATCCGCAGAGGGGTATATATATACTGATGACACGACCCCGGGCGGCCCGGGAGCTGCTGGAACATTAGGTCTTCTTGTATCTGCTACATTACGGAGAACAATCTACCGTCAGCCTGCCATCCTTATGTACCTACCGTCCGCCAGCCGTCTGCCTCACAGAGCTCCGCCTGCTGGTCACATGACGGGATGTCATCACAGGTCCTTCATCACTACTACTTATCCCTACTGGTCACATGATGGTGATGTCATCACAGGTCCTTCATCACTACTATTTATACCTACTGGTCACATGACGGGGATGTCATCACAGGTCCTTCATCACTACTGCTTATCCATACTGGTCACATGACAGTGATGTCATCACAGGTCCTTCATCACTACTACTATTATACTGATGAGCTCCGCCTGTTGGTCACATGATGGGATGTCATCACAGGTCCTTCATCACTACTATTTATTCCTACTGGTCACATGACAGTGACATCTTCACAGGTCCTTTATCACTACTGCTTATTATACTGATGATCTCCGCCCACTGGGCACATGATAGGGATGTCATCACAGGTCCTTCATCACTACTGCTCATCCCTACTGGTCACATGACAGTGACATCATCACAGCTCCTACATCACTACTACTTATACCTACTGGTCACATGATGGGGATGTCATCACAGGTCCTTCATCACTACTGTTTATCCCTACTGGTCACATGACAGTGATGTCATCAAAGGTCCTTTATCACTACTGCTTATTATACTGATGAGCTCCGCCCACTGGTCACATGACAGTGATGTCATCACAGGTCCTTCATCACTTCTCTTTGTCTCCACCGATGAGCCACGCCTCCTTATCACATGATGGTGATGTCATCACAGGTCCTTCATACAGATTAGCTCCACCGACTTGATCACATGATGGTGATGTCATCACAGGTCCTTCATACAGATGAGCTCCGCCCACTGGTCACATGATGGGCCACGTGGTTTCCCGGTGATTCTACTTCTTTTTCTCCTCCTGATTTCAATTCTGTTGTCAAAATGTTTTCATTTTTGTGACAAATTTCAGTATTTATAAGATGATTCCTTATGGAGGTCGGCATCATGTGACATCCAGTTTACCGGAAAGCTGATCGACGGGAAGATTTAGTGTACAGCTGGTGATACTGAAGGGACCTGCCAACGTCTGCGCCGCTCATCGTGTTACCAGATCCCGTCATACGCCGCTCATCGTGTGCTACCAGATCCCGTCAGACGCCGCTCATCATGTGCTACCGGATCCCGTCAGACGCCGCTCATCGTGTGTTACCAGATCCAGTCTGCGCCACTCATCATGTGCTACCGGATCCCGCCAGACGCTGCTCATCGTGTGCTACCGGATCCCGCCAGACGCCGCTCATCGTGTGCTACCGGATCCCGTCAGACGCCGCTCATCGTGTGCTACCGGATCCCGTCAGACGCCGCTCATCATGTGCTACCGGATCCCGTCAGACGCCGCTCATCGTATGTTACCAGATCCAGTCTGCGCCACTCATCATGTGCTACCAGATCCCGTCAGACGCCGCTCATCGTGTGCTACCGGATCCTGTCAGACGCCGCTCATCGTGTGCTACCAGATCCCCTCAGACGCCGCTCATCATGTGCTACCGGATCCCGTCAGACGCCGCTCATCGTGTGCTACCAGATCCCGTCAGACGCCGCTCATCATGTGCTACCGGATCCCGTCAGACGCCGCTCATCGTGTGTTACCAGATCCAGTCTGCGCCACTCATCATGTGCTACCAGATCCCGTCAGACGCCGCTCATCGTGTGCTACCGGATCCCGTCAGACGCCGCTCATCATGTGCTACCGGATCCCGTCAGACGCAGCTCATCGTGTGCTACCGGATCCCGTCAGACGCCGCTCATCGTGTGCTACCGGATCCCGTCAGACGCCGCTCATCATGTGCTACCGGATCCCTTCAGACGCCGCTCATCGTGTGTTACCGGATCCCGTCAGACGCCGCTCATCGTGTGTTACCGGATCCTGTCATACGCTGCTCATCGTGTGCTACCGGATCCCGTCAGACGCCGCTCATCGTGTGTTACCGGATCCCGTCAGACGCAGCTCATCGTGTGCTACCGGATCCCGTCAGACGCCGCTCATCGTGTGTTACCGGATCCTGTCATACGCTGCTCATCGTGTGCTACCGGATCCCGTCAGACGCCGCTCATCGTGTGTTACTGGATCCCGTCAGACGCCGCTCATCGTGTGCTACCGGATCCCGTCAGACGCCGCTCATCGTGTGTTACCGGATCCCGTCAGACGCCGCTCATCGTGTGTTACCGGATCCCGTCAGACGCCGCTCATCGTGTGCTACCGGATCCCGTCATACGCCTCTCATCGTGTGCTACCGGATCCCGTCAGACGCCGCTCATCGTGTGCTACCGGATCCCGTCAGATGCCGCTCATCGTGTGTTACCGGATCCCGTCAGACGCAGCTCATCGTGTGCTACCGGATCCCGTCAGACGCCGCTCATCGCGTGCTACCGGATCCCGTCAGACGCCGCTCATCATGTGCTACCGGATCCCTTCAGACGCCGCTCATCGTGTGTTACCGGATCCCGTCAGACGCCGCTCATCGTGTGTTACCGGATCCTGTCATACGCTGCTCATCGTGTGCTACCGGATCCCGTCAGACGCCGCTCATCGTGTGTTACCGGATCCCGTCAGACGCAGCTCATCGTGTGCTACCGGATCCCGTCAGACGCCGCTCATCGTGTGTTACCGGATCCTGTCATACGCCTCTCATCATGTGCTACCGGATCCCGTCAGACGCCGCTCATCGTGTGTTACCAGATCCAGTCTGCGCCACTCATCATGTGCTACCAGATCCCGTCAGACGCCGCTCATCGTGTGCTACCGGATCCTGTCAGACGCCGCTCATCGTGTGCTACCAGATCCCCTCAGACGCCGCTCATCATGTGCTACCGGATCCCGTCAGACGCCGCTCATCGTGTGCTACCAGATCCCGTCAGACGCCGCTCATCATGTGCTACCGGATCCCGTCAGACGCCGCTCATCGTGTGTTACCAGATCCAGTCTGCGCCACTCATCATGTGCTACCGGATCCCGTCAGACGCCGCTCATCGTGTGCTACCGAATCCCGTCAGACGCCGCTCATCATGTGCTACCGGATCCCTTCAGACGCCGCTCATCGTGTGTTACCGGATCCCGTCAGACGCCGCTCATCGTGTGTTACCGGATCCTGTCATACGCTGCTCATCGTGTGCTACCGGATCCCGTCAGACGCCGCTCATCGTGTGTTACCGGATCCCGTCAGACGCCGCTCATCGTGTGCTACCGGATCCCGTCAGACGCCGCTCATCGTGTGTTACCGGATCCTGTCATACGCTGCTCATCGTGTGCTACCGGATCCCGTCAGACGCCGCTCATCGTGTGTTACCGGATCCCATCAGACGCCGCTCATCGTGTGCTACCGGATCCCGTCAGACGCCGCTCATCGTGTGTTACCGGATCCCGTCAGACGCCGCTCATCGTGTGCTACCGGATCCCGTCATACGCCTCTCATCGTGTGCTACCGGATCCCGTCAGACGCCGCTCATCGTGTGCTACCGGATCCCGTCAGACGCCGCTCATCGTGTGTTACCGGATCCCGTCAGACGCAGCTCATCGTGTGCTACCGGATCCCGTCAGACGCCGCTCATCGCGTGCTACCGGATCCCGTCAGACGCCGCTCATCGCGTGCTACCGGATCCCTTCAGACGCCGCTCATCGTGTGTTACCGGATCCCGTCAGACGCCGCTCATCGTGTGTTACCGGATCCTGTCATACGCTGCTCATCGTGTGTTACCGGATCCCGTGAGACTCCGCTCATCGTGTGCTACCAGATCCCGTCAGACGCCGCTCATCGTGTGTTACCGGATCCCGTGAGACTCCGCTCAACGTGTGCTACCGGATCCCGTTGGACGCCGCTCATCGTGTGCTACCGGATCCCTTCAGACGCCGCTCATCATGTGCTACCGGATCCCTTCAGACGCCGCTCATCGTGTGCTACCGGATCCCGTCAGACGCCGCTCATCGTGTGCTACCGGATCCCGTCATACGCCGCTCATCGTGTGTTACCGGATCCCGTCAGACTCCGCTCATCGTGTGCTACCGGATCCCGTCAGACGCCGCTCATCGTGTGCTACCGGATCCCTTCAGACGCCGCTCATCGTGTGCTACCGGATCCCGTCGGACGCCGCTCATCATGTGCTACCGGATCCCTTCAGACGCCGCTCATCGTGTGTTACCGGATCCCGTCAGGCGCCGCTCATCGTGTGCTACCGGATCCCATCAGACGCCGCTCATCGTGTGTTACCAGATCCCGTCAGACGCCGCTCATCGTGTGCTACCGGATCCCGTGAGACTCCGCTCATCGTGTGTTACCGGATCCCGTCAGACGCCACTCATCGTGTGCTACCGGATCCCGTCAGACGCCGCTCATCGTGTGCTACCGGATCCCTTCAGACGCCGCTCATCGTGTGCTACCGGATCCCGTCAGACGCCGCTCATCGTGTGCTACCGGATCCCTTCAGACGCCGCTCATCGTGTGCTACCGGATCCCGTCAGACGCCGCTCATCGTGTGCTACCGGATCCCATCATACGCCGCTCGTCGTGTGCTACCGGATCCCGTCATACGCCGCTCATCGTGTGCTACCGGATCCCGTCAGACGCCGCTCATCGTGTTACCGGATCCCGTCAGACGCCGCTCATCGTGTGCTACCGGATCCCCTCAGACGCAGCTCATCGTGGGCTACCGGATCCCGTCAGACGCCGCTCATCGTGTGCTACCGGATCCCGCCAGACGCCGCTCATTGTGTGCTACCGGAACCCGCCAGACGCCGCTCATCGTGTGTTACCGGATCCCGTCAGACGCCGCTCATCGTGTGTTACCGGATCCCTTCAGACGCCGCTCATCGTGTGTTACCGGATCCCTTCAGACGCCGCTCATCATGTGTTACCGGATCCCGTCAGACGCAGCTCATTGTGTGTTACCAGATCCCTTCAGACGTCGCTCATCGTGTGTTACCCGATCGTGTCAGATGCTGCTCATCGTGTGCTACCAGATCCCGTCATATGCCGCTCATCGTCTGCTACCGGATCCCTTTCAGATGCCGCTCATCGTGTACTACTGGATCCCGTCCTACGCCGCTCATTGTGTGCTACCAGATCCCGTCAGACACCGCTCACCGTGTGCTACCGGATCCTGTCAGACGCCGTTTGTCATTCCCATGGTTTGGGGGGATCCGAAGAACCATTTAACAGATCACATTAAAGGAATCACATCTAAAACAAAATCTACAGCTAATTATCCCAATCTGCGCTGCCCCCCTCCTACATAGTGAGGAGTGGCCTGTAACAAAGTGTCCAAATCTTGTGACCCCACTGAGGAGGAAGCGTACAGCCATGTGAGACGTGATGCTACACTTGTAGGAAGTTGTTCTTCACAATCACATCTTCCCTCAAGTGGAACCTAATGATCTTATTTAGGATCTAAACTTGTCGAAGCAAATCAGAACTTCTAGGATCCAGGCTGAAAGGATGAATCTCCTCTGCAAACACTACAAGTACGCAGATCGCGCCGCGACACTTGGAAACAACAGCGTGCAGATGAGTGGCGACTAGAGATGAGCGAACGTACTCGTTTAGGGTGTTTTTGCACTCGAGCACCGCTTTTTGCAAGTAACTGACTACTCGGACGAAAAAGATGCGGGGGGCGGCGTGGTGGAGCGTGGGGAATCAGTGAGGGAACAAGGGGGAGCTCTCTCTCTCCCCACTCCCCGGCTGCCCCCGAATCTTTTCGCCCGAGTAGTCCGGTTACTCGGAAAAAGCGATGCTCGAGTGCAAAAATGCCCTAAACGAGTACGTTTGCTCATCTCTAGTGGCGACTGATCATACAACCATCATAAGTTAGTTTATAGGCTGTGCTTCCACATAATGATAACCAATTCCCATCCATTCCTGTAGCTGCTGATATGAAAGAGACGGACGCAAATATGAAACTGTCATTAGAAAAAAGCCAGTCTGAGAATATAACTGCAACTTTGGGGGTCAAAAGAAAAGTCACAGATGCTATTGGATGCTTACAAGATGAAAATGGTGAATTGGTTAAGAACGATGCTGAGAAGGACGGACTTTTAAATTCCTATTTTGTATCTATTCACTGGATGTATCCCCTAAAACATAACTTTTAATGATAAGTATATTTAAAATCGTATTTAAGTCTCACAAAAATTAGACAAACAAGACAGACAATAACAGAACAAAAGGTTCTATACTGGAAAAGAACTGGGGTGAAGCTGGCCCCTCTATTGTAGTCCAAGGGGGTGCTGAATAACGAGACACTGATGCCTATCCGAGGTAAACTAATAATATAGAAGGATATAACTTTATTTGGATGTGATTCGAGGCCAGTGTCGGACTATATCCTCTTGAACAAGATGATTGGGGGCTAAAAACTCCACCAAAGTTGGTGATTTACGGATAGCGTCTAATGAACGAACACTTCGACCCAGACAAAGTCCTATCTAATAGACTGGGAGCACAACAATAAGAGACTTGATGAGGGTCGAGAGACACCGATCTTTTGAATGTCATAAAGTCTCAATAAGAGACAGGTTTGATTCCATCCGGGAAAATGCCCTGTTCGAGGAATAAGGGGCAGAGGATGATAACCAATCAGATGCCAACCAAAGAACCCCAAGTGATAGTATATGATGGGTTCTTATCCATGATAAGGTTGAGAACAGGTTCAAAATTAGTTCTAAATAAGGAAACACCAGTCAGTGGTTTTGCTTGGTTCTTGTACAAAATGAATTCATGACTGGTTAGAAATTGTTTCCATAGTGGCCGATAGAATGTCAGCCAGAGGATACCAATCAAGAATTACGATAGATTCTAATACAACCGATAAGATGTCAACCAGAGGACCACAATCAGGAGTATGATGGGTTCTCATGCATAATGCGGTTCAAAAACAGATTCAGAACTGGTTCTTGAGCACATAATGCCAGTTGATGGTCAAACTGAGCTCTCTTATAGAATAATTACAAGACTGATTCAAAACTTGTTCAAAACTGGTTCAAACTGGTTCAACGCATTTCTGTCTCATACAGACTCATCAGGAACCTTGATACAAAATAGTGTCATCTGACAATGAAGGTGTAGTAGTTCTTGATAATTCTACTACCTTTCCTCTCTAAGGTTAAATTAACCCATGATGATTAAAGTGCCCTAGATTGTAAAAATGCTGTTAAATGTTCCAATAGGGGGTGCCTACACGTCAGGGTAGATGGACCTATAGTGAGTCGCCCATAGACAAAAAGCATAACACCCTAAGCTTCCCTAACAATAGAACAAACCGAGATAGTTTAGAACGCTGCTCTTCTAATCCGAAATAATCTAAATAAACAAGGCACCTATAGAATGTCACGCGTCAAGATTGGCGCAAATTACTGAAAGTGCCGAGTAAAACACAGTTATATACTGGAAACAATGTCCAATCCGAGACAGGGCTCCAATAATTTGTGGTAAATGCTCCTGAATCAGAAAAAGGGGGTAAACCCCAATTCGGTTAGAATACAAGAGAAAGAGCAGAGTGGAAAGAGGAGAGCAAGAACAGCAACTCCTGTCTTGATGGTAAACAGGAGTTGCTGTTCTTGCTCTCCTTGATGCTCCACTTTGCTCTTTCTCTTGTATTCTAACCGAATTTTGTGAGGCTTAAATACAATTTTAAATATATTTATCATTAAATGTTATATTTTAGGGGATACATCCAGTGAATATTTGCTAAAAAAAAATTTCTGTATCCCTCTGCCTCTGTGAATTATACTTCAACCCTATTTTGTATCTGTTTTCTGTCAGAAAGTAGATGGAACATCAGCTGATCTTCCCTGTGCTATTGGGGAATAAAAGCATGCAGGCTATTTATAAGCAGAGAGACGGTGAGGGAACACTTAGCCAAGTTAAATGAATCCAAGTCTCAAGGTCCAGATGAATGACATCCTAGGATACTAATAATAAATAATAGTCTTTATTTGTATAGTGCTAACCTATTCCGTGGCGCTTTCAGAGCACAGGGGAGCTCAAACAGTACAAAAGTTTATATGATATTGAATTATTTGGAAAACATGAGGAGTGGGGGTGATATAGAAGGTACAGGGGCAGGCGGTGGGGCACGGGGGGAACCCAGCAATGTGACGATAACATGTGGTATACAGTCTTCTTTTGTTTTATTAGGAAACAAACGGAATAGGGGTAGCACAGGAAGTACGGGACAGGAAGTGTGCATAGAACGGGACTACGTGCCCAGATTATGCCACCTACAGGCTTTTCAGCACTGCTAACATAAAACCCATTTGGCTCTGGTGGTGTTCGGTATAAGCCTCCAGTTGCCATCTATCGGATTCTGGCAAGTGCTTCTGTCAGTCCGTATTTAATATTACTAATAGCCATCTCAGTGTCTACCTCCCCATACTGTAGCTGTTAATATCACGATCCAACACTGACATCATTACTGTGAGGTTCCTGATAAAATGTCAACATCAGACATGGAAACGTGTCGAACCTAAGAACCATGAACCTAAATGAAGTAATCATTCATGATGTGTGACCTATCATCTATAACATTGTGAATAGACCCCCTCCATAGTTGTACTGACGAGCCTCTGGTCTTACCACTGAGGGGGAGTATTCACTTAATTTAAATATCCGAAGGAATAGGGTTTTATCGAGCTGTACCCACTCCGAGTGATCGGATCAATCATCTACCGACCGTCACCCTGTAGGAGTGATCAAGTCAATCATCTACCGACCATCACCCTGTAGGAGTGATCAGGTCAATCATCTACCGACCGTCACCCTGTAGGAGTGATCAGGTCAATCATCTACCGACCATCACTCTGTAGGAGTGATCAGGTCAATCATCTACCGACCATCACTCTGTAATTGGTGATTGAGCAATACTCTCTCCGGCTCTTCTATCTGGCAGAGCTTTGATCAATCTCTGCACTGATACTGACAGTTCCAATCAGTCTCTCATATACTCATGGACAGACTCCTATGTAAGAGCTGTTCATCTCATGCGCTTGGACCAAGTATATCTGAAATCGGTCCAAGACCCCGTGAGAGGTCAGTTTAACCATCGGGGGGTATGAGAGATCTCTGTGTGTGATATATGTGAGTCTGTTCGTGTAGCCGTGAGATTGTAACCATTATTAATAAAGTATTGGAGTTTTAGTTTGTCTATTACTGTGAAGGGCTCTAGATTTTGGTTATATAGACACTCTCTGCCTCAGTGAAGGGTTCCACATGCAGTACTAGAAACAGGTGCCAATAAGGTTATTTATGTGGACTGCACATAACATTAGATGTAAGAAATTAACACTGCTTGCTTGGATTGAATATCTGATAACAAATACATGTGGCGTGGGGAAACCAGAGAGTGAAAGTACTGAGCAGCCAGAAAGTGCTTGTGTGCGATGAGTACAATGTTGGGCTACGGCACAGCTGGACATGAGCCCTAGGACTCTTAACCGCATCACACAAAAGAAAGGAGAAACTATGATGGACTTTTACATTAGACTTTGGATTGCATGGCTGGAGATGAGTTTAAACCAGACTGAGATAAAAGAATCCTCTGCTGCTCATTTCCAGATGGGATACATTAACTCATCCAGAAGGCAGTGATTCTAGCCAGACCAGGGACTAAGACCATAAAGGCTGGTGACTTGTTGATGGTCGGTTGAACTTACACAGGGACAGATGAAGACCCAAGAAGCCTTTTTAGTGCAGGAACATCAATCGCATTGTGAGTCATTCCCAAAACGTGATAGCCCCTCTAATAAGAGGAGAGGTTCAGCACAATTTAAGTGCTGCAGCTGATAGCAATTGGGTCACTTTGCTCACAATTGTCTGCAAAGCCGCCCACAAAAGGTCCCGGATGGACCTACCAGCCAATGAGAAATTGGCAATTGGGATGTCCCAAACCCCTTAATTGCACCAACCTTCTTGAGGGAGGATTGTCAATCTGCTCCAACTATTCTCACTCTCCCAGGAAGTAAAGCCATGAGTTGCTTTGTGGACACCAGATTTGCCAGATCAGTTTTCAGACCATCTGATGTACCAACAGAGTTTCTTTCAGGAGTGGTGGAACATAGGATAGGACTAGGAGGTAAAGAAATGGAGTTATAGGAGATAAAACAATTGACTGCTACTTTACATGACACCCAAGAAGTTGGGGGTAGATTTTTGGTGTCAGAGACCTGCCCAGTCAAGACTGTCCATTACGCCCAAACAATGTTTTGGGGATCTCTAAAGGTCCACTGCCTCAGCTCCAGCACTTAGCCTCCCCAATTATGACATCCCCCTTCAACCTAGCATTAGACATGTGAGTATGTACAGTTCTGAATCCAGTCTCATTGCTTCCACTGAATTCAGGAGAGGGGAAAATAGAAATAGAGGGTGAACATCAAATGCATAAATTGACTTAAAGTCAATGGAAAATTAGACCAAGGGTCTTGAAAATTTTGTTGAAACTCCCATTGCTAATGCAGATTTAAAGTTTTTCAAAAAATGGCTCCAGATACCCTGAAAATGGACAAGCAAAACAGGCTATATGGTGGTAACCAGCAACGAGGTAATTCTACTGCAACCACTCTCTCCTGAGAAATCTTCTGAGAAAAAAGAGCAGATGGTGCTTGCTGAAGCATGTAAACTGGATGAAGGGAAGACTGTGAATGCCCACACCGGCTCGAGGCACACTTTTGGAATCTCATTCAATTTCGCAACCTTGTGGCGAGGTAGAAATTTTGTTGGATTATCCAGAATGCAGAAGCGTTGTCTCCATTGTACAAGACTTTAGCTCTTCCCAAACAGGTAGCTATCATCCAAGTCCAGGCTCAAACCAAGGAGACAACTCCTAAGGCTCTAGGGAACCTAAGAGTAGATGCAGCAGGCAAGGCAGCGGCTTGACTCTCCTTGGATAAGGTAGGAGCTGTTAACGTGCTTGCACCCGAAGTGGATATCTCTCTTTTGTCTATTTTGCAGGCACAGGCCTTAAAAAGAGGAGTGGCTGAGAAAGGGTGCAGAGCCTGGAAAACCCCTGTGCCTCCCCTGAATGCTCTACTCTACTATGTCACATTTGAGCTACGGACCAACTCGCCAGTCAAAGGAGATAATGTGTGGTGTAATGTCTTCTGCTTGGATTGCCCCAGGGCTCAATAATCCTGTGACCAGGTTTGTGCAAGGATACATGGCTTTTGTACAACAAACCCAGGCAAAGTTGCCGAAGTACCTCCTCGCTGTTGCTTCAAGGACAGACTACCCGTTCCAGCGATTGCAGATTGACAACATACAACTGCCTAAGGTACGTGTGTTGCAGTTTGTGTTAGTTTGCATAGACCTCTTCTCAGGATAGCTGGAACAATGGCCTGTAAAAAATACCAATACCAAGACTAAGAAATGGATAATATAAGTAATTTGTAGATCTGGTTTACTAGAAGTCATAGAAAGCGATAGAGGTCCACATTTCACAGGTCAGATACTTCAGGAGATCCTACAGGGATTTGAAATTACTCAAGTGTTTCACACTTCTTATAATAATAGTAGGGTGGAAAGATTGAATGGCACCTTGAAGCTGAAAATACAGAAAGCCATGGTGGAGAAAGGAGAACCATGACAAGAATGTCTATCATTAGCTCTCTATTCACTAAGAACCATCACAAGGAAGGAGGCTCCTCAAAGCTTTGCACAAAAAGCTTTAGCAGAAATCTACGCCTGAAGGCTAGTTCACACAGGCATATTACATGCTGAAAAGAAGCCATTGATTTCAATGGGTTCATTCACATGTGCGGTCCTGTGAAAAGAAAAAAAACACAGCATGTCCTATTTTGGTGCATATCACCCACTGCAATATTTGGAAGCTCAAATTTTGGATCTAAATGAGCGACTGACAACACTGAGCTCCATTGACATCATGGAAAGGAGTTTGCTGCTCACAGAGCAGGCACTTGCTGGGGTAGAGGCGGATGGTAGTTCGGAAGAGCAGGGGGAGCAGGCAGCTAGCTGGGTGACAGATAGAAGGAGGCGTAGAGGGAAGAGAACCAGGGAGGCTAGTCCTGAATTGGCACAACCCAACAAGTCCGTAAGTTGACAGATGAGGGGGATGCTGTCAGGGTACCAGGGAAAGCAGAAGTCGGGGGTCCCTGCAACGTAGCCCACAACCCCTGTCCCTGCCTACTTGCCTCCACTCCTGGCTAACCCCAGGCGGGCAACTGGGCGATGGTCCCTACACTGGCTTGGGGAAGTGATGGGAAAAACCACAATCCCTGGAAACAGAGAACGAATACACAGACACACAAACAACCACAGCGAAGGATAAGGGAAAACAGCAAACCAGTCCAGGAGCAAGCCAAGGTCAAGCACTAAAAGTCAGTCCGGAAAAACGTAGTACAGAAAGGAGAAAACGAAGTCAGGTCAGCGGAAAAGCCGAGGTCAATACACTAATGATCAGGAATACAAGGTAACGCTGGTGGGTGCAAGGAAGCCTATACAAACACTGGCAGTGTATGGAGGTAAATAAGGAGTTTAAATGCTGTCAGAGCTCCCGCCCCGACATCTGATTGGGGTGGAGCACCTGACAGCAGCAGGATAATCAGAAAGTGCTAAGAGAACCTACCTCAGCACTAGCAGACCAAACTAGGTCAGCGGAGATGCAGCAGGCTGCCATGGCAACAGGAACATGGCGCTGGGCAGCAGCCGCCATGTTCCTAGCACTCCTGCGGCGTATCTGAGCCACGCGGCCAGGAGTGGTGACCAGCGTCGGAGGCCCTCTGCGCTGCACACCCGCCACAGGAGCGACAGTGTCAGCAGTGTGGGCACGGCGACCCCAATAGCCGCCCATCCTGATAGATGCCATTACAGAGCCAACACCGCTGCAGCACAACATGCCCTCTGAATGCCAGGGAGATGACTGCTCCAGTGAGACGGGGACGGGGAGCGCAGGGCAGGCTAGACAGGTCCTAGTGGTTGGGGATTCAATTACAAGGGAGACAGATAAGGCAATCTGCCACAAAGGCCAGGATCGTCGAACGGTGTGTTGTCTTCCTGGCGCTCGAGTTTGACACATCGTGGATTGGATTGACAGATTACTGGGAGGGGCTGGTGAGGATCCAGCGGTCATGGTGCACGTTGGCACCAATGAACAAGTTAGAGGTCAATGGAGAACCCTCAAAAACGATTTTAGGGACCTAGGATCCAAGCTTAGGGCGAGGACCTCCAGGGTAGTTTTCTTGGAAATACTACCTGCACCACAAGCTACACTAGAAAAGCAGCAGGATCTTAGGGAGGTAAACACGTGGCTCCGGAGCTGGTGTAAGAAGGAGGGGTTCAGGTTCCTGGAGAACTGGGCTGACTTTGCTGTCGGCTACAGGCTCTACCGTAGGGATGGGCTGCATCTTAATGGGGAGGGGGCAGCTGTGCTGGGCGAGAAGATGGCTAGAAGGCTGGAGGAATGTTTAAACTAGGGACTGGGGGGGAGGGCAAAAAGAGAAGCAGAGGGGTAGACAGTGTAGATAGTGACCTGGGTCCAAGTAATGGGAATGGGGGTCGACCAAGGGGTGGGGTTAGTACCGTTAGAACTGACAGAACAGCCAATAGTATTATTAGCACAATTAATATAACGATCAACAACCATATAAATTGTAGGGCAACGAATGCAAGAACTCTGAGACTGATCGGTAAAGTGGGTGAGCTTGAAGCGAGAATGACTGATGAAAATTAAAATAGAGTAGGAATAATGGAAACATGGCTTTTTGATAAGTGCGATTGGGCGAGAATCTACAGGGCTATAATCTCTTCTGAAGAGACCGTGGGGAACAGAAAGGGGGAGGGGTATGTCTGTACATTAAATCGTACTTAATGCCGAGGCTACGGGCGGATATAGGGGCAGGAGAGGAACGGGTGGAATCTCTGTGGGTAGAAATACAGGGAGAAAAAGCAAACTACTGATAGGGGTTTTCTATAGGACACCAAAAGCAACAGAAGAAACTGAAATCTTATTAAGGCAGATAGAAGAGGTGTCAAACCGCAACAAAGTAATTATCATGGGGGACTTTAATTACATGGTTATAATTTGAGAAAACAAAACCTGCAAATCTCACAGGGGTGATAAGTGCTTGGGAACAATTAAAGATAACTACCTTACCCAACTTGTGCAAGAGCCAACGAGAGGGAGGGCCACTCTGGACTTAGTACTAACTAACAAACCGGACAGAATCACAGGGGTGCAGGTGCAGGGACACTTAGAAAAAAGTGACCGCAATATAATTCATTTCCAGATGTCAATCAATAAGAAGCCTCATCAGGGAGCGACAAAAAGCCTAAACTTTAGTAAAGCAAAATTTGATCAGCTGAGAACTACTATCGGTAACATTAATTGGGACAACATCCTCAAAAATATCAGTACAGAGGACAAATGGGAGGAGTTTAAAAACATCCTAATCACCTCATGTGAGCAGTTCATACCCTTTCAAACAAAAGAAGTACAAGTAGAAGGAAATCAATGTGGCTCGACAAAGCTGTAAGGGGGCAATAAACAAAAAAAGAAAGCGTTCAAACTACTAAAGCAAGAAGGCAGCGAAGAAGCGCTAAAATCATACAGAGAAAAAAATATGTAAAGAAAAAATCTAGATTGCTAAGGAGGAGGCTGAAAGATTGATCGCCAAAGAGAGCAAAAACAACACGAAACTATTCTTGAATTATATAAACAGTAAAAGGATTTGTACTGAGAGCGCTGGCCCTTTAACAAATAATGCAGGAGAAACCATAGAAGACGATGGTGGGAAGGCAAATCCATTAAATAATTTTTTTTCAAGTGTATTCACAAATGAAAAAGAAATGTCACAGTAGATGCAGGGGATTAAAATGAACCCCCCGCTACATATTGCAAGCCTAACACAGGAGAAAGTGCAGAGACAATTAAAGAGGATTAAAATCGACAAATCGCCAGGCCCAGATGGAATACACCCAAGGGTACTAAGGGAACTAAGTGATGTGATAGCTAGGCTGCTATTTCTGGACACTACTGAGACCGGGGTTGTACCTTTGGATTGTCGCATTGTCAATGTGGTTCCAATATTCGAAACAGGGCCTAAAAGAGAGCCTGGTAACTACAGGCCGGTAAGTCTCACTTCAATAATTGGAAAAATATTCAAAGGGGGTTTCTGAGAGACGTCATCGAAGAGTACCTCAAGGAAAACAACGTAATAACTCCTCACCAGCATAGGTTTATGAGGGGGCGATCATGTCAGACCAATCTGATCAGCTTCTACGATGAAGTAAGCTCTAGGCTGGACCTGGGAGAGTCTATTGATCTCGTATATCTGGACTTCTCTAAAGCATTTGACACCGTGCTGCATAATAGGTTGATATATAAAATGAGACTGCTTGGTCTAGGCGAACACGTGTGCATCTGGGTAAAGAACTGGCTCGGAGATAGAAAGCAGAGGAGGGTAATAAATGGTTTTTACTCTGATTGGGCCACCGTTGCTAGTGGGGGGCCACAGGGTTCAGTATTGGGCCCCATCCTTTTCAATATATTTATCAATGACCTGATAGAGGGGCTGCACAGTAAAATATCAATATTTGCAGATGACACAAAATTATATAAGATAATTAATACAACGGAGGACAATGTGCGGCTACAAACGGACCGAGATAAGCTGGGGGCTTGGGCAGAAAAATGGTGAATGAAGGTCAATATAGATAAATGTAAGGTTCTGCACATGGGCAGGAGAAACGGATGTCACCAATATACACTAAATAGGGTACTGCTAGAGAAAAGTGATATGGAAACAGACCTGGGGGTACTAGTGGACTATAGACTTAACTGGAGCAACCAATGCCAGTCAGCTGCTGCAAAAGCTAATACAGTCTTGGGGTGCAGTAAAAGAGGTATAGGGCCGAGAACATTATCCTCCCACTATATAAGGCACTTGTCAGGCCCCACATGGAGTACTGTGTACAGTTCTGGACACCGACGCTCAGGGAAGATGTTGCAGTGCTTGAGTGGGTCCAAAGAAGGGCAACTAATTTAAGAAATTAAATGGGAGGACTAGAATACCCAGAGCCCCAAAATTGGGATTATTTAACCTGGAAAAAAACGGTTAAAGGGTGATCAAATAACTCTATATAAATCCATGAGGGAACAATACTAGGATCTCTCCCATGATCTATTTATACCCAGGACTACGACGGTAACAAGAGGGCATCCGCTACGTCTAGAAGAAAGGTTTCATCAGCAACACAGAAGGGGGTTCTTTACTGTAAGAGCAGTGAGACTGTGGAACTCTCTGCCTGAGGACGTGGTGATGGCAAAATCTATAGAGGAGTTTAAAAAAGGGACCAGAAGTCTTTTTAGAGTGCTATGAAATTACGGCATATAGACATTAGGTGACCAGTGGGGTTGTTGATCTCCAATATTGATCCAGGGATTACTCTGGCTGCCATTATGGAGTCATGAAGGAAATTTTCCCTCCAAATGAGCAAAATTGGCTTGCTGTTTTTTTTTTCTTGACTTCCTCTGGATCAACAAGGGGGAAGGGGGGGGGGGTGGTTGAAACAGGCTGAACTAGATGGACATTGTCTTCATGAAGTCTAACTGTTACTATGCAATAGGCTATCAAAGTGACCGGGCCAGGAGGCATGTTGTCATGGCACATAAACTGTTAAGTTTCAGAATGCAATAAGTGTACGTATTTCTATTTTGATTGGACTATTGAACCTTACATAGAGACTAAAACCTATGCTGTGTAGTCTCGGAATTACGGATTAAAAGATAAGAGAAGTCAACAGAAAAATAGCAAAACTATACTGTGTTGGATTAAGACATAGTTAGTCAACAGAAATAGACTATAATGAGATAGCAATACCGTGATTGCAGCTATTTCCTTGTCTAGACGAGCCTTAAGAGCTTTGAGACTTTTGTAGATGTCAATAAGCATTATAATAAATAATCTTTGTAACCTTTGTAATAGTAACCTTTGTATGATACTGCCCTCTTTCTTTCTGTATTAGACCTTGCAATGTCTTCAATTAAACAGAATTCTTTTGGGTTCTCAGGAGAAGAGTCTTTGTATGACACAAAGTGTTTCGCATTATACATAGATACTGCTAGCAATCTCCTCATCACGGGCTTCCATATCTACCAATTTGGCACCTGGCAACGAGGTCATCAGATCGGTACCGATGTGGTCCGATAACAATGTGTATTCAGTTTTTTTCCTATTTGCATTCCCAGAGCCATGACTTTATGATTTTCCCGTCGGCTGCCGTATAAGGGGTGTTTTTTGCAGGACAAGTTGTATTTTTCAGGCATCATTTTTGGGTCCATATAATGCATTGTATAACTTTTATTATTTTTTCTAGGGGGTTTGGGGGAAGGAAAGAAATTCTGCCATTTGTTTTCTGGATGTCATTTGTATGGTGTTCAGTGATAACATAACTGGTATTCTCTGGTCGGCACGATTCCTGCCACGTTTATACTTTAAGATTTGCTTTTGTGTCGCCGCATTCCAAGAGCCACAACTTGTTGTTTGTGGGATGAACTCTGCTCTTCATTTAGCCAATTTTTGGGATTATGTAACATTTCAATTACAAGATGAACAAAATCCGCAATTCTGGCCTGCTTTTTTCTTTACCAGTGTTCACCGTCTGGTATAAATAATTCTGCAGGCCGGTATGATTACACCAATGCCACGTTTATATACGTTTGTTTTTTTGAAACATTTTCACATTTAAAAAAAATGTATTTTTGTAAATGTAAATAAGCCTCGTGGGGCGCAGAGTGACAAGGCAGCAGTATGCAGTCCTAAGCTCTCGCTCACAACCTGAAGGTTGTGAGTTCAATCCCTGCTTGGTTCAGGTAGCCGGCTCAAGGTTGACTCAGCCTTCCTTCCTCCGGTAAAATGAGCCCCCAGCTTGGTGGTGGGGGGGGGGGGGGTAAAAAATAAATTACCTGAAAGTGCTCCGGAATAAATTGGCGCTATACTAATAACAAGTCTCTCCCCCTTATTTCTTTTCATAGCTGCATTCAAAATGCCAAACCTTTCTCTTGTCTTTTTGTCAATGGCGCTGTGTGAGGGATGAGTTGTACTTTTTAATGATACCATTTGTTGATCCGTGCGGCGTTTTGGTCACTTTCTATTCCATTTTTTGTAAGGCAACAACATTGGCTATTTGCACCATGTTTTTTCACAATGTACAGCGTGCAGGTTATATAATGGACGCATTTCTTTCTCTGGGTCATTATGAATGCAGCAATATCATCGATGTGATTTATTTATTTTATAGTCCTCGAACACAGAAGAAGAAGGGCATCCGGCGGTTCCCAAACCCATGAGAAGGGCGTCCAGTCCCCGAACACGGGAGAAGGGCGTCCAGTCAGTGACATTGGCCCATAGATACTTGCCCTCGGCTAGATTCTAGGAAATGAGACTACAAATTAGCCACAGATATTATCTAGCTCCACTATGGGGATACCAAATGAGCATATACACAACCCCAGACTGCTTCAAATGTAAAGTGCCAAGTACAAACCTATACCGCGCCTTGTGGATGTGTCCTCTTATATGGGCCTATTGGTTTATTACGAATCTGTCCTTGTACCACAACACATTTAATGAATTTCTGCCCACAGGAACCTCTTTGGCCATTTTGGGGTATCTAGACCCTAATAAAAATTGCTGCTTGACGGGAGCAAGTAAACTGCTACACTTCATAGCCGCAGGATTAAAGGCCATTTTACAGACAGGGGGAGTTTTCTCCAAATGTTGTCACAGCGAGTTAGGGACAAACTTGAAGATTGTTTTCATTATGATCCTGGTTTGAGGAACAAACAAGGTTGTGGGATCCACCAATCAGGGGGCTTTGGTGGGATCCACCCATCAGGGGGCTTTGGTGGGATCCACCCATCAGGGGGCTTTGGTGGGATCCACCCATCAGGGGGCTTTGGTGGGATCCACCCATCAGGGGGCTTTGGTGGGAAATATCCATGGCCATCATATACACTCCAAAAGGAAGTCTAATGTGATCTCCTTCTCGGACGGACTCTTGGAGTGATGAGTACCACCGCCCTCCCTCTCCCTGAGGGACGACAAATACAATAATATCGTGATACAAGCAGCTCTTATGTTTCTTCTAAGTGTAAATCGCGTCTGTTTGTGTCTTGCAGCAAATTTCTACTATTGAAATAACTCCACATGTGCTCACTAGACATTGGGGTCACCATCGTGAAGTCATTGTTAGACTAAGGGCTCATTCACTGAGTGTCTTGCAGCATTGTACACATCGCAGACCACTCGCTTTGCTGGCAGAGATGGCGTACGGGCTGCGATTGACCCTGCGCATGCCCCGGACTCTGACGCCACACACATGTGCAGTATGACTTTTTTACTGTTTCAAATTCTCCGCTCTGTGCAGAGCAGGGCTGCATATTTACATGCTGCCCCTTTGTAATGCCTGCAAATGGACAGTGTGATTGGCTGCGTATAATACACGGATAGCCCATGCTGCGATAGATTTCTCCTGCGTATCATACGCAGTATCCACTCGCAGTCCAAACGCTGGTGTGAATTGACTTTCATTGTCTCCATCCACTGCGCACGGGAAATACGCGGTGACTATACGCCCATGTGAATGAGCCCTTAGAATGGCTCCGGAAGAGTTTTCTGTGATTGGGCTGTTCGTATGCTGAAAGGAGCCATGGCACTACATATTTTACCTGACTACAGGTTATACTGCTGCACTGGAAATGTCATCATGGGGTCACCATGTTGGGTTGCGCTGGAGGGGGGGGGGGATTTCTCAATTTATTCTTCTTTTGGAGAAAGTCTTATTTTGCATTGTTCCAAAATCACAAAAGTTTCAATATTTTAAAAACAACTAAATTGAATCGATGTAGCGCCAACAAGTTCCGCAGCACTTTACAAATCGAGGGAAACCTATACAAAATAAGCCACAACATACAGCATTAAAGAAAGAAATACGTTGATGGCTTCAGATGACGACTGATCGTTTGAGTTGAACTCGTCCATTTTCTTCGGGGCAGCTTAAGGCTTATAATCCTGTATTTCCATCAGTATCTTGGATCAGTAGTTGTCAGATGAAACTGAGAGCGGAACATAAAGTGGGATGAGAAGATTTACATGTCCTCTCTGTTTGGATCCTCTAGTGCAGGGGTCCCCAACTCCAGTCCTCAGGGACCACCAACAGGTCATGTTTTCAGGATATCCTATGGTAAGAACCCCTATGGCAATGTCTGAGGCACCGACAATAATTACATCACCTGTGCAGGACTGAGGGAATCCTGAAAACATGACCTGTCGGTGGTCCCTGAGGACTGGAGTTGGGGAACCCTGCTCTAGTGGGTGAGGCTTATAAATACAAAATACCAACCTAAATACACAAGTGTAACGGGGGCCTTACAATAAATGCCTGATGGACATTGCTGTCAGCACCCGGAGCTCAACACACAGAAGGAAACGGCAGATTTGTGAACTTTTTTAATAAAGTATTGCAAATTCAATCACCATTTTTGATCAATTCCATCACCTTTTTATCTGTATATCCTTTATGACCGACAGCTGATACGTCCACATGTTCTAAAGCAAAGGTTCTGTTAGTTCTCCGTCCCCCTGGATTCTCCTGCAGTCTGGGTGGTTTATGACTACAGTAATAAGAAGGTTCATGGGGACAATTCAGGGTCGCTGCTCTGGAAGTAAACCAGGATCCTCTCTTCTTCCTTCCATCCACAATACTTCTCCTCCATGGATCGCGCTCACAGGTCCCCTCAGGTACACAGAATTTGGGTGTTTGGTAGATGCAGTGTGATTCCGCCCGAAAATAATAACTATTATTTGATGTTTAATGTCTGTCAATAACGGACTGGTTAAAAAATGTTGTGTCTTATATCAGGAATCGGTTTATGCTCTGTGTCAATTCAGAGGTTTCCAAATTTGATATCCTTGTAAAACATTTTCATATGTAAAAAATCAAAACTAATTCTCATCTGTGTGACTAATCTCAGGATTTGTAAGCTTTGCATTAGTAATAAAACAATCCCCACATTCTGCACATGCATACAGTTTCTCTCATGTATAGCAAAATTTGATTCATCTGCAAAGCATTTCCCACACGACTAACAAGGATCTGGTTTCTATGTGTGAATCTGATCAAATTTAAAATGTGATTTCTTTGTAAAAAATTTTATAAACAGAATGTCAAAATGGTCTCTCTTTGGTGTGAACTCTTTGATGTCTATCCAGATGTGATTTGCATGTAAAACATTTCCAACATTCATAACATGTAAATGGTTTCTCTCCTGTGTGACTTCTGTCATGTTTAACAAGATCTGATTTATTTGTGAAGCATTTCCCACATTCTGAACATGAATACGGCTTCTCTCCTGTGTGACTTCTCATATGTCTAAAAAGACTCGATGATTGTGTAAAACATTTCCCACATTCTGGGCAGGTAAATGGTTTCTCCCCTGTGTGAATTCTCTCATGCACAAGAAGACATGATTTAGTTGTAAAATATTTTTCACACAATGAACATGAAAACGCATTCTGCCTAGTGTGGATTATCTCATGTCTCACAAGATATGATTTTTCTGTAAAGCTTTTCCCACATTCTGAACATGAATACGGCTTCTCTCCTCTGTGACTTCTCTCATGTACAATAAGATGTGATTTATTTGCAAAACATTTCCCACATTGTGAACATGAATACGGTTTCTCTCCTGTGTGACTTCTCTCGTGTATAACAAGATATGATTTATTTGAAAAACATTTCTCACATTCTGAACATGAATACGGCTTTTCTCCTGTGTGACTTCTCTCATGTTTTATAAGATGTGATATTTGAGAAAAACATTTCCCACATTCTGCACATGAATACGGCTTCTCTCCTGAGTGACTTCTCAAATGCATAACAAGACTTGATTTCCGGGTAAAACATTTCCCACATTCTGGACATGAATACGGCTTCTCTCCTATGTGAATTATTTTGTCAGTAAAAAGACCTGAGCTTTCTGACCATTTTCTACTTCCACCACACTTAAGCCTTTTCCTCCCATCCTGACCAGCACTTGTAGTAACACTCTGTGATTGGTCAGGAGAAGGTTCCTCATGATTAGGGGGATTATATGATGGATCTGTACTGTGAAGTCCTGGAGGTACATTAAGGGTAATGAGGTTTTCTCCTGAAGAGCGCTGAACGGTATCTTCATCTTCTACTTTATAATTTACCGAAAACATGAAGTTTCCATCATAGGCCTCACCAGGATTTTCTGTCAGGATTAGAAGTGGATTTCAGGATTTTTTTTACGAATCATAAAAGCAGAAAAAATTATAACGCATTCCTATTAGGCTGGACTCACACATGACATTTTTGATGCAGTTATTAAGCCAAAGATGGAAGTCAGTCCAGAAAGACCGAGCAGTCCTTCTTTTACAGTTCCCATTCCTTTGGGAGCTGGGAACTTAAAGGGGTTGTCCGGCCATAAACATTAGGTCTCATTACTTCTGTTTGCCAATTTCCATGCACTTTGTAATATACATTGTGCATGGAAAATGAAGCAAACAGAAGTTTTGGACTTACCTGAAGGGATGCCCCCCCCTGTGTTGCTCCTCCGTCGTGCCTGGTTACCACAAGAATCTTCTCTTCTTGTCGGGCCAGCTCTTGTCGGCGCGGGAACGAGCCCCTTCTCATCCGCGCATGCGCAGTTCTCTCTGCAGCCGGGACCGATATACGATCTTCTTGTGTGCAGGGGGGGGGGGGGGGGGGGGGAGGATGGAAGAGCCTCAGAGCAGGAACTGAGCTCCCGCCCCCTCTCTGCCTCCTTTCCGCCCCTCTGCACTATTTTCAATGAGGAGAGGCGGGACGGGGGCGGGGCTAAGGTCCGAGAATTAGCCCCGCCCCCGTCTCGGCTCTCCCCATTGCAAATAGTGCAGAGGGGCGGAAAGGAGGCAGAGAGGGGGCGGGAGCTCAGTTCCTGCTCTGAGGCTCTTCCATCCTCCCTCCCCCCCCCCCCTGCACACAAGAAGATCGTATATCGGTCCCGGCTGCAGAGAGAAGAACTGCGCATGCGCGGATGAGAAGGGGCTCGTTCCCGCGCCGACAAGAGCTGGGCCGACAAGAAGAGAAGATTCTTGTGGTAACCAGGGACGACGGAGGAGCAACACAGGGGGGGGCATCCCTTCAGGTAAGTCCAAAACTTCTGTTTGCTTCATTTTCCATGCACAATGTATATTACAAAGTGCATGGAAATGGGCAAACAGAAGTAATGAGACCTAATGTTTATGGCCGGACAACCCCTTTAAGGCCACTTTTACATAGGATGAATGGATCCTAAATAACAGCTTTACTGAGAGCTGATTAGGTCAGTTTCTTGAGGTTACAACAGTGTTTGACGTGCAACTAAGAAGAGGACAGTGTTCTACCTCTAGAGGAGCTGCAGCCACATCCTGCCTCCCATCATCGGCACCTTCACATCAAGTGATTGGTTCTACTAGAAGTCGCTGAACAGAAAGATGAACTGTTCCGAAGCCAGGAATACAAAGTGCACAGTTCAATGCAGTCTATGTTGTGCAGCAGAAGAGCTGTCAGCACTGAAAATGAACTGTGCACCTGGCATATTAGTCTATATGCACACTCCTTCCTGGAGTACCTACCTGAGGGCTATGGCATCCTAGTATAGGTGAGAGCCGCAGACTAACATCCTGCATCAGGCACTGCAGATAGAGCATTCATAGGTCAGCACTCATGGGCTTACTGCCCTGGCCAGTAGGCAAACTGGCAATACCATCAATACTCGTTTTCCTGGTTTCTGCCATAACTGGCGTTAGTGGATTTGAGGCCATCCTTGTTGTTCCCTGGCCTTTCCTGATAGTTGCTGTTCTACACCATGAGGGGGGTGCAGAAGGAAAACTGATCTGTGGTGATCAGCCTCTGGATACAGCTCCATGTGCCCAAAAGTAGACACAAGTAGACACTAGTGTATCCTCACATCGTCCATCTTAGGCTATTTGATTAGATATATTAATTTATTGTTGATTTTCCGGAAACATCTGCTAAACGTTTGTTTCCGAGAATCTACCAATCTTTCAGTGAAACAATATTTCCTGCTGTTGCTACTCATCTCCACCAACTAATCTCAGAATGGGCCTCCTTGTCCTCGTGTTTAGTTTCCTAGTAAAACATTTTCCCCCCTTAATTTTATTTATGCCTGTAACATAAGTAAAAGTTTCCATCATGTCGCCCCTCTCCCTTCTCTCCTCCTGTAATATATATAAAGGTTTCCATCATGTCCTCCTCTCCCTTCTCTCCTCCTGTAATATATATAAAGGTTTCCATCATGTCCTCCTCTCCCTTCTCTCCTCCTGTAACATATATAAAGGTTTCCAACATGTCCTCCTCTCCCTTCTCTCCTCATGTAATATATATAAAGGTTTCCATCATGTCCTCCTCTCCCTTCTCTCCTCCTGTAATATATATAAAGGTTCCATCATGTCCTCCTCTCCCTTCTCTCCTCCTGTAACATATATAAAGGTTTCCATCATGTCCTTCTCTCCCTTCTCTCCTCCTGTAATATATATAAAGGTTTCCATCATGTCCTCCTCTCCCTTCTCTCCTCCTGTAATATATATAAAGGTTTCCATCATGTCGCCCCTCTATCTTCTCTCCTCCTGTTATATATATAAAGGTTTCCATCATGGCCTCCTCTCCCTTCTCTCCTCCTGTAATATATATAAAGGTTTCCATCATGTCCTCCTCTCTCTTCTCTCCTCCTGTAACATATGTAAAGGTTTCCATCATGTCCTCCTCTCTCTTCTCTCCATGTAACATATATACAGGTTTCCATCATGTCCTCCTCTCCCTTCTCTCCTCCTGTAATATATATATAAAGGTTTCCATCATGTCCTCCTCTCCCTTCTCTCCTCCTGTTATATATATAAAGGTTTCCATCATGTCACCCCTCTATCTTCTCTCCTCCTGTAACATATATAAAGGTTTCCATCATGTCCCCCTCTCCCTTCTCTCCATGTTATATACAGGTTTCCATCATGTCATCCTCTCCCTCCTCTCCTCATGTAACATATATAAAGGTTTCCATCATGTCCTCCTCTCCCTTCTCTCCTCCTGTAATATCTATAAAGGTTTCCATCATGACCTCCTCTCCCTCCTCTCCCTTCTCTCCATGTAACATATATAAAGGTTTCCATCATGTCCTTCCTCTCCCTTCTCTCCTCCTGTAACATATATAAAGGTTTCCATCATGTACTCCTCTCCCTCCTCTCCTCCTGTAACATATATAAAGGTTTCCATCATGTCCTCCTCTCCCTTCTCTCCTCCTTTAACATATAAAAAGGTTTCCATCATGTCCTCCTCTCCCTTCTCTCCATGTAACATATATACAGGTTTCCATCATGTCCTCCTCTCCCTCCTCTCCTCATGTAACATATATAAAGGTTTCCATCATGTCCCCCTCTCCCCTCTCTCCTCCTGTAACATATATAAAGGTTTCCATCATGTCCCCCTCTCCCTTCTCTCCTCCTGTAATATATATAAAGGTTTCCATCATGTAGCCCCTCTATCTACTCTCCTGCTGTAACATATATAAAGCTTTCCATCATGTCCCCCTCTCCCTTCTCTCCTCCTGTAACATATATATAGGTTTCCATCATGTCCCCCTCTCTCTTCTCTCCTTCTGTAATATATATAAAGGTTTCCTTCATGTCCCCCTCTATCTTCTCTCCTCCTGTACCATATATAAAGGTTTCCATCATGTCCTCCTCTCCCTTCTCTCCTGTAACATATAAAAAGGTTTCCATCATGTCCTCCTCTCCCTTCTCTCCATGTAACATATATAAAGGTTTCCATCATGTCCTTCCTCTCCCTTCTCTCCTCCTGTAACATATATAAAGGTTTCCATCATGTACTCCTCTCCCTCCTCTCCTCCTGTAACATATATAAAGGTTTCCATCATGTCCTCCTCTCCCTTCTCTCCTCCTTTAACATATAAAAAGGTTTCCATCATGTCCTCCTCTCCCTTCTCTCCATGTAACATATATACAGGTTTCCATCATGTCCTCCTCTCCCTCCTCTCCTCATGTAACATATATAAAGGTTTCCATCATGTCCCCCTCTCCCCTCTCTCCTCCTGTAACATATATAAAGGTTTCCATCATGTCCCCCTCTCCCTTCTCTCCTCCTGTAATATATATAAAGGTTTCCATCATGTAGCCCCTCTATCTACTCTCCTGCTGTAACATATATAAAGCTTTCCATCATGTCCCCCTCTCCCTTCTCTCCTCCTGTAACATATATATAGGTTTCCATCATGTCCCCCTCTCTCTTCTCTCCTTCTGTAATATATATAAAGGTTTCCTTCATGTCCCCCTCTCCCTTCTCTCCTCCTGTAACATATATAAAGGTTTCCTTCATGTCCCCCTCTATCTTCTCTCCTCCTGTACCATATATAAAGGTTTCCATCATGTCCTCCTCTCCCTTCTCTCCTGTAACATATATAAAGGTTTCCATCATGTCCTCCTCTCCCTTCTCTCCTCCTGTAACATATATATAGGTTTCCATCATGTCCTCCTCTCCCTTCTCTCCTCCTGTAACATATATAAAGGTTTCCATCATGTCCCCCTCTCCCTTCTCTCCTCCTGTAATATATATAAAGGTTTCCATCATGTAGCCCCTCTATCTACTCTCCTGCTGTAACATATATAAAGCTTTCCATCATGTCCCCCTCTCCCTTCTCTCCTCCTGTAACATATATATAGGTTTCCATCATGTCCCCCTCTCTCTTCTCTCCTTCTGTAATATATATAAAGGTTTCCTTCATGTCCCCCTCTCCCTTCTCTCCTCCTGTAACATATATAAAGGTTTCCATCATGTCCCCCTCTATCTTCTCTCCTCCTGTAATATATTTAAAGGTTTCCTTCATGTCCCCCTCTCCCTTCTCTCCTCCTTTAACATATAAAAAGGTTTCCATCATGTCCTCCTCTCCCTTCTCTCCTGTAACATATATAAAGGTTTCCATCAAGTCCTCCTCTCCCTTCTCTCCTCCTGTAACATATATAAAGGTTTCCATCATGTCCTCCTCTCCCTTCTCTCCTCCTGTAATATATATAAAGGTTTCCATCATGTCACCCTCTCCCTTCTCTCTTCCTTTAACATATATAAAGGTTTCCATCATGTCCCCCTTTCCCTTCTCCCCTCCTATAACATATATAAAGGTTCCCATCATGTCGTCCTCTCCCTTCTCTCCTCCTGTAACATATATAAAGGTTTCCATCGTGTCCCCCTCTCCCTTCTCTCCTCCTGTAATATATATAAAGGTTTCCATCATGTAGCCCCTCTATCTACTCTCCTGCTGTAACATATATAAAGCTTTCCATCATGTCCCCCTCTCCCTTCTCTCCTCCTGTAACATATATATAGGTTTCCATCATGTCCCCCTCTCTCTTCTCTCCTTCTGTAATATATATAAAGGTTTCCATCATGTTGCCCCTCTATCTTCTCTCCTCCTGTAATATATTTAAAGGTTTCCATCATGTCGCCCCTCTATCTTCTCTCCTCCTGTAACATATATAAAGGTTTTCATCATGTCCTCCTCTCCCTCCTCTCCTGCTGTAACATATATAAAGATTTCCATCATGTCCTCCTCTCCCTTCTCTCCTCCTTTAACATATATAAAGGTTTCCATCATGTCACCCTCTCCCTTCTCTCTTCCTTTAACATATATTAAGGTTTCCATCATGTCCCCCGCTTCTCTCCTGTAACATATATAAAGGTTTCCATCATGTCCCCCCCTTCTCTCCTGTAACATATATAAAGGTTTCCATCATGTCCCTCCTCTCCCTTCTCTCCTCATGTAACATATATAAAGGTTTCCATCATGTCCTCCTCTCCCTTCTCTCCTCCTGTAACATATATATAAAGGTTTCCATCATGTCCCCCTCTCCCTTCTCTCCTTCTCTCCTGTAACATATATAAAGGTTTCCATCATGTCCCCCCCTTCTCTCCTGTAACATATATAAAGGTTTCCATCATGTCCCCCCCTTCTCTCCTGTAACATATATAAAGGTTTCCATCATGTCCCTCCTCTCCTTTCTCTCCTCATGTAACATATATAAAGGTTTCCATCATGTCCCCCTCTCCCTTCTCTCCTGTAACATATATAAAGGTTTCCATCATGTCCTCCTCTCCCTTCTCTCCTCCTGTAACATATATATAAAGGTTTCCATCATGTCCCCCTCTCCCTTCTCTCCTGTAACATATATAAAGGTTTCCATCATGTCCTCCTCTCCCTTCTCTCCTCCTGTAACATATATAAAGGTTTCCATCATGTCCCCCTCTCCCTTCTCTCCTGTAACATATATAAAGGTTTCCATCATGTCCCCCCCTTCTCTCCTGTAACATATATAAAGCTTTCCATCATGTCCTCCTCTCCCTTCTCTCCTTCTGTAACATATATAAAGGTTTCCATCATGTCCCCCTCTCCCTTCTCTCCTCCTATAACATATATATAAAAGTTTCCATCATGTCCCCCTCTCCCTTCTCTCCTGTAACATATATAAAGGTTTCCATCATGTCCTCCTCTCCCTTCTCTCCTTCTGTAACATATATAAAGCTTTACATCATGTCCTCCTCACCTCCGGTAACATATATAAAGGTTTCCATCATGTCCTCCTCTCCTCCGGTAACATATATAAAGGTTTCCATCATGTCCTCCTCTCCCTTCTCTCCTCCTGTAACATATATAAAGGTTTCCATCATGTCTTCCTCTCCCTGCTCTCCTCCTGTAACATGTATAAAGGTTTCCATCATGTTCTCCTCTCCCTTCTCTCCTCCTGTAACATATATAAAGGTTTCCATCATGTCCCCCTTTCCCTTCTCCCCTCCTATAACATATATAAAGGTTTCCATCATGTCCTCCTCTCCCTTCTCTCCTCCTGTAACATATATAAAGGTTTCCATCATGTCCCCCTTTCCCTTCTCTCCTGTAACATATATAAAGGTTTCCATCATGTCCTCCTCTCCCTTCTCCCCTCCTGTAACATATATAAAGGTTTCCATCATGTCCCCCTTTCCCTTCTCCCCTCCTATAACATATATAAAGGTTTCCATCATGTCCTCCTCTCCCTTCTCTCCCCCTGTAACATATATAAAGGTTTCCATCATGTCCTCCTCTCCCTTCTCTCCTGTTACATATATAAAGGTTTCCATCATGTCCCCCTTTCCCTTCTCTCCTGTAACATATATAAAGGTTTCCATCATGTCCTCCTCTCACTTCTCTCCTCCTGTAACATATATAAAGGTTTCCATCATGTCCTCCTCTCCCTTCTCTCCCCCTGTAACATATATAAAGGTTCCCATCATGTCCTCCTCTTCCTTCTCTCCTCCTGTAACATATATAAAGGTTTCCATCATGTCCTCCTCTCCCGTCTCTCCTCCTGTAATATATATAAAGGTTTCATCATGTCCCCTCTCCCTTCTCTCCTCCTGTAACATATATAAAGGTTTCCATCATGTCCTCCTCTCCCTTCTCTCCCCCTGTAACATATATAAAGGTTCCCATCATGTCCTCCTCTTCCTTCTCTCCTCCTGTAACATATATAAAGGTTTCCATCATGTCCTCCTCTCTCCTCCTGTAACATATATAATGGTTTCCATCATGTCCCCTCTCCCTTCTCTCCTCCTGTAACATATATAAAGGTTTCCATCATGTCTTCCTCTCCCTTCTCTCCTCCTGTAACATATATAAAGGTTTCCATCATGTCCTCCTCTCCCTTCTCTCCTCCTGTAACATATATAAAGGTTTCCATCATGTCCCCCTTTCCCTTCTCCCCTCCTATAACATATATAAAGGTTTCCATCATGTCCTCCTCTCCCTTCTCTCCCCCTGTAACATATATAAAGGATTACATCATGTCCTCCTCTCCCTTCTCTCCTGTAACATATATAAAGGTTTCCATCATGTCCCCCCTTCCCTTCTCTCCTGTAACATATATAAAGGTTTCCATCATGTCCTCCTCTCCCTACTCCCCTCCTGTAACATATATAAAGGTTTCCATCATGTCCCCCTTTCCCTTCTCCCCTCCTATAACATATATAAAGGTTTCCATCATGTCCTCCTCTCCCTTCTCTCCCCCTGTAACATATATAAAGGTTTCCATCATGTCCTCCTCTCCCTTCTCTCCTGTAACATATATAAAGGTTTCCATCATGTCCCCCTTTCCCTTCTCTCCTGTAACATATATAAAGGTTTCCATCATGTCCTCCTCTCACTTCTCTCCTCCTGTAACATTTATAAAGGTTTCCATCATGTCCTCCTCTCCCTTCTCTCCCCCTGTAACATATATAAAGGTTCCCATCATGTCCTCCTCTTCCTTCTCTCCTCCTGTAACATATATAAAGGTTTCATCATGTCCCCTCTCCCTTCTCTCCTCCTGTAACATATATAAAGGTTTCCATCATGTCCTCCTCTCCATTCTCTCCTCCTGTAACATATATAAAGGTTTCCATCATGTCCTCCTCTCCCTTCTCTCCTCCTGTAACATATATAAAGGTTTCCATCATGGCCTCCTCTCTCTTCTCTCCTCCTGTAACATATATAAAGGTTTCCATCATGTCCTCCTCTCCCTTCTCTCCTCCTGTAACATATATAAAGGTTTCCATAATGTCCTCCTCTCCCTTCTCTCCTCCTATAACATATATAAAGCTTTCCATCATGTCCACCTCTCCCTTCTCTCCTCCTGTAACATATATAAAGGATTCCATCATATCCTCCTCTATCTTCTCTCTTCCTGTAACATATATAAAGGTTTCCATCATGTCCTCCTCTCCCTTCTCTCCTCCTGTAATATATATAAAGGTTTCCATCATGTCCTCCTCTCCCTTCTCTCCTCCTGTAACATATATAAAGGTTTCCATCATGTCCTCCTCTCCCTTCTCCCCTCCTGCAACATATATAAAGGTTTCCATCATGTCCTCCTCTCCCTTCTCTCCTGTAACATATATAAAGGTTTCCATCATGTTCCCCTTTCCCTTCTTTACATGTCACATATATCAAGGTTTCCATCATGTTCCCCTTTCCCTTCTCTCCTGTAACATATATAAAGGTTTCCATCATGTCCTCCTCTCCCTTCTTTACATGTAACATATATAAAGGTTTCCATCATGTCCTCCTCTCCCTTCTCTCCTCCTGTAATATATATAAAGGTTTCCATCATGTCCTCCTCTCCCTTCTCTCCTCCTGTAACATATATATAAAGCTTTCCATCATGTCCCTTCTCTCCTCCTGTAACATATATAAAGGTTTCCATCATGTCCTCCTCTTCCTTTTCTCCTATAACATATATAAAGCTTTCCATCATGTTCTCCTCTCCCTTCTCTCCTCCTATAACATATATAAAGGTTTCCATCATGTCCCCCTCTCCCTTCTCTCCTGTAACATATATAAAGGTTTCCATCATGTCCTCCTCTCCCTTCTCTCCTCTTGTAACATATATAAAGGTTTCCATCATGTCCCCCCCTTCTCTCCTGTAACATATATAATGGTTTCCATCATGTCCCCCCCTTCTCTCCTGTAACATATATAAAGGTTTCCATCATGTCCCCCTTTCCCTTCTCTCCTCCTGTAACATATATAAAGGTTTCCATCATGTCCCCCTCTCCCCTCTCCCCTCCTGTAACATATATAAAGGTTTCCATCATGTCCCCCTGTCCCTTCTCCCCTCCTGTAACATATATAAAGGTTTCCATCATGTTTTCCTCTCCCTTCTCTCCCCCTGTAACATATATAAAGGTTTCCATCATGTCCCTCCTCTCCCTTCTCTCCTCCTGTAATATATATAAAGGTTTCCATCATGTCCCGCCTCTCCCTTCTCTCTCCCTGTAACATATATAAAGGTTTCCATCATGTCCTCCTCTCCCTTCTCTCCTCCTGTAACATATATAATGGTTTCCATCATGTCCCCCTCTCCCTTCTCTCCTCCTGTAACATATATAAAGGTTTCCATCATGTCCCCCTCTCCCTTCTCTCCTCCTGTAACATATATAAAGGTTTCCATCATGTCCTCCTCTCCCTTTTCTCCTCCTGTAACATATATAAAGGTTTCCATCATGTCCTCCTCTCCCTTCTCCCCTCCTGTAACATATATAAAGGTTTCCATCATGTCCCTCCTCTCCCTTCTCCCCTCCAGTAACATATATAAAGGTTTCCATCATGTCCCCCTCTCCCTTCTCCCCTCCTGTAACATATATAAAGGTTTCCATCATGTCCTCCTCTCCCTTCTCTCACCCTGTAACATATATAAAGGTTTCCATCATGTCCTCCTCTCTCTTCTCCCCTCCTGTAACATATATAAAGGTTTCCATCATGTCCTCCTCTCTCTTCTCCCCTCCTGTAACATATATAAAGGTTTCCATCATGTCCCCCTCTCCCATCTCTCCTGCTGTAGCATATATAAAGGTTTCCATCATGTCCTCCTCTCCCTTCTCTCCTCCCATAACATATATAAAGGTTTCCATCATGTCCTCCTCTCCCTTCTCTCCTCCCGTAACATATATAAAGGTTTCCATCATGTCCTCCTCTCCCTTCTCCCCTCCTGTAGCATATATAAAGGTTTCCATCATGTCCTCCTCTCCCTTCTCCCCTCCTGTAATATATATAAAGGTTTCCATCATGTCCTCCTCTCATGTAACATATATAAAGGTTTCCATCATGTCCTCCTCTCCCTTCTCTCCTCCTGTAACATATATAAAGGTTTCCATCATGTCCCCCTCTCCCTTCTCTCCTCCTGTAACATATATAAAGGTTTCCATCATGTCCGCCTCTCCCTTTTCTCCTCCTGTAACATATATAATGGTTTCCATCATGTCCTCCTCTCATGTAACATGTATAAAGGTTTCCATCATGTCCTCCTCTATCTTCTCTCCTCCTGTACCATATATAAAGGTTTCCATCATGTCCTCCTCTCCCTTCTCTCATGTAACATATATAAAGATTTCCATCATGTCCTCCCTCTCCCTTCTCTCCTCCTGTAACATATATAAAGGTTTCCATCATGTCCTCCTCTCCCTTCTCTCCTCCTGTAACATATATAAAGGTTTCCATCATGTCCGCCTCTCCCTTTTCTCCTCCTGTAACATATATAAAGGTTTCCATCATGTCCCCCTCTCCCTTCTGTCCTCCAAAACACTCCTGGCTGAACGCCCCACGGGGTCAGGATGCTCAGACGACTCCTGGCTGGACGCCCCACGGGGTCTGGATGCTCAGAACACTCCTAGATGGACGCCCATCGAGTTCCGGATGTCCAGAATACTCCTGGCTGGATGCCCCTCGGGGTCAGGATGCCCAGGACGATCATGGATGGACGCCCTACGGGGTCAGGATGCTCAGAACACTCCTAGATGGATGCCCATCAGGGTACAGATGCCCAGAACACTCCCGGTTTGACGCCCCGCATGGTAAGGATGCTCAGACGACTACTGGCTTGAAGCCCCTCGGGGTCCGGATGCCCAGAACAGTCCTAGCTGGACGCCCCACGGGGACAGGATGCCCAGACAACTCCTGGCTGGATGCCCGGCAGGGTCAGGATACTCATTGTGTGACCGAAGGGGTTAATCTGCATTTACTCAGATCCTGGCTGTTAGTGCCGCTGATCGTCACCGCTGCCCCAAGTACCGAGACTAAGCCCAATATATGACCGGACCCTTAGAAGAGCCGGGGAGAATTCCTATACCTTCCTGGCCAGTCCTGCACCCAACACCGTGTATCACTGCCTGAGGGGATACTAGAGCGCTAAGGAGCAACCCAACCTTAAGGAACCCCCAGCTCATCATCACCTACCTGCGGGAACGTCCTCCTCCACCTCACTCTGCCACGGGTGATCGCCCCTCATCCTCTCTTCTTCTACCTTCACTTTTATATCATCTTCACCCTGATGTGTCATATGGAATAATTCAGTACAATATGGTGGAGGGGCGGGAAATCTAACAGACCGCCAAAATCTATGACTGCCGGAGGAAAGAGCTCCACCCCCTATATAGAGCAGCAGCAGAGCTCCACCCCCTATATAGTGAAAAACTCCAACCCCTACATGGAGAAGAGCTCCACCCCCTATATAGAGCAAGAGCATAACTCCTTCCCCTATATAGAGCAGGACCACAGAGCTTCACCCCCTATATAGAGCAGGATTATAGAGCTCCACAGCCATATATAGAGAAAGGGCACAGAGATCCATCCCCTATATAGAGCAAGAGCATAACTCCTTCCCCTATATAGAGCAGGTCCAGAGCTCCACACCGTATATAGAGCAGGACCAGAGAGCTCTACCCATATATAGCGCAGCACAAAGCTCCAACCTCTTTATAAAGACCAGAGAGCTTCACCCCCTACATAGAGAAGGACCAAAGAGCTCAGCCTCTTATATAGAGCAGAACCAGAAAGCTCCACCCCCTATATAGAGCAAGACCACAAAGCTTCACCACCTATATATAGAGCAGGACCAAAGAGATGTACCCCCTCTATAGAACAGGTCCAGAGCTCCACCCCATATATAGAGCAGGACCAGAGAGCTCCACCCCATATATAGAGCAGGACCAGAGAGCTCCACCCCATATATAGAGCAGGACTGTCATGCTGCCGCTTGTTCTATTTATTTTATGATTTCATTCTGCTTTATCTGATCCTAATAGGGGGGGGATCTTACAACCCTTCACTAGGCTGAGAATTTGCCTGATTGCAGAAAAACCCTATTTAGTGGGAGCTATACTATTGATAGCTTTTGAGTATATCAAAACTCACCTACTAAAGGATCTAATAGACAGCGATGTATTACCTGGGGAACCTTTTTTTAGTGCGCAGACTATCTGGGTATTGACCAAGACATCCCTCTAAGTGATAACTGGGCACTGTTCCTCTAGGAAATATTATTAGACTATCAAGTACCGCAAATCAGCTTAGGAGGAATTACTGCAGCGATCACTCCTCATAGTGGGGTGCTAATTCAATACAGTACCTTACCTGTACTTACTCATTGCCTCTAATGGATTACAGTCCTAATCTATAAACAATTTTCTGATAACCTTTCTCCAGGGAATCATCCCAGGAGATACTTGAGCCGCTGAGGAGCCCACGCAGTGGGCGAAACGCGTAGGGAAATTACAAGGTCTATTCTGTACATAAAAACATCTTGTGTCTATTATACATTGGACTATATGAGTTGTATGTAGATTCCGGCTGATTACGACATCATGTTCAGGTTCGGAAAAAATGCATAGGTTTTTTGGAACATTAAAACCAAGAAAACCCCCCCCAAAAAAGAGCTATCTTTTGGACGTAAAAGACATAATAAAGAAAACGTCCAAGATCGATACTGATCTTGAAGTGTTACTGTATGATACAATTTCACATTCCCCACCGGATAGTGGATTTTTTTTTTTTTGTTGTTTGTGTGTCCATAAGGTTTTTAAGCAATATTTATTAAAAGTTAATTTTTATGAATTTATATTTTTGGGTCCTAAAAGTGACCATATATAGAGCAGGACCAGAGAGCTCCGCCCCATATATAGAGCAGTACAAAAGAGCTCCACGCCCTATATCGAGTAGGATCAGAAAGCCCCACCCCCTATATAGAGCAGGATAACATAGCTCCTCCTCCTATACACAGCAGGACCAGAGAGCTCCGCCCCATATATGCAGCAGGACCCGAGAGCTCCCCCCCCCACCCTCTATAGAGCAGGACTAGAGAGCTCAATCCCCTCTATAGAGCAGGACCAGAGAGCTCCACCCACTATATAGAGCTAGACCAGAGAGCTCCACCCCGTATACAGTACAGGACCAGAGAGCTCCATCCCTTATATAGGGCTGGATCACAGAGCTCCACCCCCTATATAGAGAAGGACAAGAGAGCTACAACCCCTCTATAGATGTACTACAGGGCTCAATAGCATCTACCTGCTGGTTCTCCGGGACATCTTCCTCTGAACGGTCCTGGGTATACGGAGGACGGGGACATCTCTCTGGGGGGTTTCTCCTCCCGGCTCCATCTGTGGAGACACACAGTGATGGGAGAATGTAGGTGACCTCATACCTGCCGCCTCTTACCTGGTTACCCTGCGGGCGGGAATCCCTCCAGCATGGCGGCCGCGTACACATCCTGCCATCCCTCTGCATACTCCCACTCCTCTAACCTGGTGACCCCGCCTCCATCATGGCGGCCGTGTACACATCCCACCGGCCCTCTACATACTCCCACTCCACTTACCTGGTGACCCCGCCTCCAGCATGGTGGCCGCGTACACATCCCACTCCATCCTCCCACTCCTCTTACCTGGTGACCCCGCCTCCAGCATGGCGGCCACGTACACATCCCACTCCATCCTCCCACTCCTCTTACCTGGTGACCCCGCCTCCAGCATGGCGGCCACGTACACATCCCTCTACATCCTCCCACTCCTCTTACCTGGTGACCCCGCCTCTAGCATGGCGGCCCCGTACACATCCCGCCGGCCCTCTACATACTCCCACTCCTCTTACCTGGTGACCCCGCCTGCAGCATGGCGGCCGTGTACACATCCCGCTACATACTCCCACTCCTCTTACCTGGTGACCCCGCCTCCATCATGGCGGCCCCGTACACATCCCTCTACATACTCCCACTCCTCTTACCTGGTGGCCCCGCCTCCAGCATGGCGGCCCCGTACACATCCCGCCGGCCCTCTACATACTCCCACTCCTCTTACCTGGTGACTCCGCCTCCAGCATGGCGGCCCCGTACACATCCCTCTACATCCTCCCACTCCCCTTACCTGGTGGCCCCGCCTCCAGCATGGCGGCCCCGTACACATCCCTCTACATCCTCCCACTCCTCTTACCTGGTGACCCCGCCTCCAGCATGGCGGCCCCGTACACATCCCGCCGGCCCTCTACATCCTCCCACTCCCCTTACCTGGTGACCCCGCCTCCAGCATGGCGGCCCCGTACACATCCCGCCGGCCCTCTACATACTCCCACTCCTCTTACCTGGTGGCCCCGCCTCCAGCATGGCGGCCCCATACACATCCCGCCGGCCCTCTACATACTCCCACTCCTCTTACCTGGTGACCCCGCCTCCAGCATGGCGGCCGCGTACACATCCCGCCGGCCCTCTACATCCTCCCACCCCTCTTACCTGGTCGCCCCGCCTCCAGCATGGCGGCCCCGTACACATCCCTCTACATCCTCCCACTCCTCTTACCTGGTGACCCCGCCTCCAGCATGGCGGCCGCGTACACATCCCTCTACATACTCCCACTCCTCTTACCTGGTGACCCCGCCTCCAGCATGGCGGCCCCGTACACATCCCGCCGGCCCTCTACATCCTCCCACCCCTCTTACCTGGTGGCCCCGCCTCCAGCATGGCGGCCGCGTACACATCCCTCTACATCCTCCCACTCCTCTTACCTGGTGACCCCGCCTCCAGCATGGCGGACACGTACACATCCCGCCGGCCCTCTACATCCTCCCACCCCTCTTACCTGGTGGCCCCGCCTCCAGCATGGCGGCCCCGTACACATCCCTCTACATCCTCCCACCCCTCTTACCTGGTGGCCCCGCCTCCAGCATGGCGGCCGCGTACACATCCCGCCGGCCCTCTACATACTCCCACTCCTCTTACCTGGTGGCCCCGCCTCCAGCATGGCGGCCCCGTACACATCCCGCCGGCCCTCTACATACTCCCACTCCTCTTACCTGGTGGCCCCGCCTCCAGCATGGCGGCCCCGTACACATCCCTCTACATACTCCCACCCCTCTTACCTGGTGGCCCCGCCTCCAGCATGGCGGCCCCGTACACATCCCGCCGGCCCTCTACATACTCCCACTCCTCTTACCTGGTGACCCCGCCTCCAGCATGGCGGCCCCGTACACATCCCGCCGGCCCTCTACATCCTCCCACTCCTCTTACCTGGTGGCCCCGCCTCCAGCATGGTGGCCCCGTACACATCCCGCCGGCCCTCTACATACTCCCACTCCTCCATGGAGAAATAGACGGCCACATCCTGACACCTTATAGGAACCTGACAACACAATATCCAGTCATCAGCCAGAGCCCCCCGCTAGAATGTCCCCCCACATTCCCCGCAGTCACCTCTCCTGTCAGCAGCTCCGTCATCTTGTTGGTGAGTTCTAGAAGCTTCTGGATCAGGGAGTGAGGATGGATGATGGGAGTCGCTGTCTTCTTCACTGCTGTGTACTCCTGTGGATGGAGGGAGACGCTCAGGGATGGCACAAATACAAGACAGATGGGAGGAATGGAGGGAAGTTCACCTCTCCGGTCAGCAGGTAGATGATCTCCCAGGTGACGGCTAATATCCTTCCGCTCATCTCCGTGCCGTCCATCGGGGCCTGAGGAGAGAGAGGTCACATGGGACCGGCTGATAACAGAGAGCGCAACCCCTGTACTGCTGTATATATATCCTCTGATACCGGCTGATAACAGAGAGCGCAACCCCTGTACTGCTGTATATATATATCCTCTGATACCGGCTGATAACAGAGAGCGCAACCCCTGTACTGCTGTATATATATATCCTCTGATACCGGCTGATAACAGAGAGCGCAACCCCTGTACTGCTGTATATATATATCCTCTGATACCGGCTGATAACAGAGAGCGCAACCCCTGTACTGCTGTATATATATATCCTCTGATACCGGCTGATAACAGAGAGCGCAACCCCTGTACTGCTGTATATATATATCCTCTGATACCGGCTGATAACAGAGAGAACAACCCCCATGTCAGCTTACTGTACTGCTGTATATATATATATCCTCTGATACCGGCTGATAACAGAGAGCGCAACCCAGATGTGTGTGTGTGTGTGTATATATATATATATATATATATATATATATATATATATATATATATCCTCTGATACCGGCTGATAACAGAGAGAGCAACCCCTGTACTGCTGTATATATATCCACTGATACCGGCTGATAACAGAGAGAACAACCCCTGTACTGCTGTATATATATATCCTCTGATACCGGCTGATAACAGAGAGCGCAACCCCCATGTCAGCTTACTGTACTGCTGTATATATATATTCTCTGATACCAGCTGATAACAGCGAGAACAACCCCGATGTCAGCTAACTGTACTGCTGTATATATATATATCCTCTGAAACCGGCTGATACCAGAGAGCGCAACCCCTGATGTCAGCTTACCGTACTGCTGTATATATATCCTCTGATACCGGCTGATAACAGAGAGAACAACCCCTGTACTGCTGTATATATATATCCTCTGATACCGGCTGATAACAGAGAGAACAACCTCCATGTCAGCTTACTGTACTGCTGTATATATATATATATCCTCTGATACCGGCTGATAACAGAGAGCGCAACCCCCATGTCAGCTTACTGTACTGCTGTATATATATATTCTCTGATACCAGCTGATAACAGCGAGAACAACCCCGATGTCAGCTAACTGTACTGCTGTATATATATATATCCTCTGATACCGGCTGATACCAGAGAGCACAACCCCGATGTCAGCTTACCGTACTGCTGTATATATATATATATATCCTCTGATAACGGCTGATAACAGAGAGAACAGCACACAAGGAACTGCTCTGTATACACTGCCGGAGCTGAAGGACCTGTGATGATGTCACTGTCATGTGACCAGGATGCTTAGTAGAAAAGAGAAGTGACATGAAGGACTGTGATGATATTACAGTCACGTGCTGATGGGCGGGGGGAGATCCGGGAGTGAAGATGTCAATAATCTACTTATTATCAGCTGAATGCTGGAAGTTGTAGTCCCCCTCTCACACCTCCTGCTGTCTGGCTGCTGAGGGCGCTCTCCTATTATTGTGGGGGCTTCTCCCCTCTATGTGTATATACTGGGGAGAATCTACCTCCCCTCCATGTGTATATACTGAGGAGAATCTACCTCACCTCTATGTGTATATACTGAGGAGAATCTACCTCCCCTCTGTGTGTATATACTGAGGAGAATCTACCTCACCTCTATGTGTATATACTGAGGAGAATCTACCTCACCTCTATGTGTATATACTGAGGAGAATCTACCTCCCCTCCATGTGTATATACTGAGGAGAATCCACCTCCCCTCCATGTGTATATGCTGAGGAGAATCTACCTCCCCTCCATGTGTATATACTGAGGAGAATCTACCTCCCCTCTATGTGTATATACTGAGGAGAATCTACCTCACCTCTATGTGTATATACTTAGGAGAATCTACATCCCCTCCATGTGTATATACTGAGGAGAATCTACCTTACTTCTGTGTATATACTGAGGAGAATCTACCTTACTTCTGTGTATATACTGAGGAGGATCTACATAGCCTTATGTGTATATACTGAGGAGAATCTACCTCACCTCTATGTGTATATACTGAGGAGAATCTACCTCACCTCTGTGTGTATATACTGAGGAGAATCTACATCCCCTCCATGTGTATATACTGAGGAGAATCCACCTCCCCTCCATGTGTATATGCTGAGGAGAATCTACCTCCCCTCCATGTGTATATACTGAGGAGAATCTACCTCACCTCTATGTGTATATACTGAGGAGAATCTACCTCCCCTCCATGTGTATATGCTGAGGAGAATCTACCTCCCCTCCATGTGTATATGCTGAGGAGAATCTACCTCCCCTCCATGTGTATATACTGAGGAGAATCTACCTCACATCTATGTGTATATACTGAGGAGAATCCACCTCCCATCTATGTGTATATACTGAGGAGAATCTACCTCCCCTCTATGTGTATATACTGAGGGGAATCTACCTCCCCTCTATGTGTATATACTGAGGAGAATCTACCTCCCCTCTATGTGTATATACTGAGGAGAATCTACCTCCCCTTTATGTGTATATACTGAGGAGAATCTACCTCACCTCTATATGTATATATACTGAGGAGAATCTACCTCACCTCTCTGTGTGTATATACTGAGGAGAATCTACCTCCCTCCATGTGTATATACTGAGGAGAATCTACCTCCCCTCTATGTGTATATACTAAGGAGAATCTACCTCACCTCTATGTGTATATACTGAGGAGAATCTACCTCACCTCTATGTGTATATACTGAGGAGAATCTACCTCCCCTCTCTGTGTATATACTGAGGAGAATCTACCTACCCTCTATATGTATATATACTGAGGAGAATCTACCTCCCCTCTATGTGTATATACTGAGGGGAATCTACCTCCCCTCTATGTGTATATACTGAGGAGAATCTACCTCCCCTCTATGTATATACTGAGGAGAATCTACCTCCCCTCTGTGTATATACTGAGGAGAATCTACCTCCCCTCTATGTGTATATACTGAGGAGAATCTACCTCCCCTCTATGTGTATATACTGAGGGGAATCTACCTCCCCTTGTGACACGTATGGGATACGATTGAACTGGATGATTGTGTAATCAAATAACTAGTTGCCGTATGAGTTAACCAGAACTTCAATGAACTAATGACCCGTCTGAATATTCTGCTAACATTTGTTCAAAACAGAATATTTTCGACATATATGGTAAGACAGCAAGAATGACTCATAATATAACACAGATGCGATAACTTCATGGACAAAATATTCAATATATTTTGTTGCCAATCATCTACTACGCATGTCTAGAACCTGAATAGCCATATTAGAATGACGTATATACCCATAACTGCGCAGAAGCAGATATGCCACGTAATGTAAAAACAGCATAAATAGCAGTGATCTTCAGGGAGGAGCCGGGACTCGTTTTGTTGTGGTCGATAGACGTATCGGCGTACTATCCGGATCCTCTTGACAATCGTACCTGGAGATCCCCCGATTGCGGAGTGATGCTACAATATCCGGTGATGTATTGATGCTTATCTTTGTTACCCATGTGATCTCAATGCCTATATGTTAATTAACTATTTTACTTACATATACTAAAGAGTAAATAAACCTGTGTTTTATATTTGTCTTGCCTTGAAAACTGTCACGGTATGCTTGGTTGGTATGCCAATGAGGTTAAAGAATAGCCAAAACTTGAGCGGGTAAGACACCCCTCTATGTGTATATACTGAGGAGAATCTACCTCCCCTCTATGTGTATATACTGAGGAGAATCTACCTCCCCTCACTGTGTATATACTGAGGAGAATCTACCTCCCCTCCATGTGTATATACTGAGGAGAATCTACCTCCCCTCTGTGTATATACTGAGGAGAATCTACCTCACCTCCATGTGTGTTTACTGATGAGAATCTACCTCACCTCTATATGTATATACTGAGGAGAATCTACCTCACCTCTATGTGTATATACTGAGGAGAATCTGCCTACCCTCTATGTGTATATACTGAGGAGAATCTACCTCACCTCTATGTGTATATACTGAGGAGAATCTACCTCACCTCTATGTGTATATATACTGAGGGGAATCTACCTCACTTCTATGTGTGTTTACTGATGAGAATCTACCTCACCTCTATATGTATATACTGAGGAGAATCTACCTCACCTCTATGTGTATATACTGAGGAGAATCTGCCTACCCTCTATGTGTATATACTGAGGAGAATCTACCTCACCTCTATGTGTATATATACTGAGGAGAAGCTACCTCCCCTCTATGTGTATATACTGAGGGGAATCTACCTCCCCTCTGTGTGTATATATGGAGAATCTACCTCCCCTCTATGTGTATATACTGAGGAAAATCTACCGCCCCTCTATGTGTATATACTGAGGAGAATCTACCTACCCTCTATGTGTATATACTGAGGAGAATCTAGCTCAGCTCTATGTGTATATACTGAGGAGAATCTACCTCACCTCTGTGTGTATATACTGAGGAGAATCTACCTCCCCTCTATGTATATATCCTGAAGAGAATATACCTCACCTCTATGTGTATATACTGAGGAGAATCTACCTCACCTCTATGTGTGTATATACTGAGGAGAATCTACCTCACCTCTACAGTATGTGTATATACTGAGGAGAATCTACCTCCCCTCTCTGTGTATATACTGAGGAGAATCTACCTCCCCTCTCTGTGTATATACTGAGGAGAATCTACCATACCTCTATATGTATATACTGAGGAGAATCTACCTCACCTCTATGTGTATATACTGAGGAGAATCTACCTCCCCTCCATGTGTATATGCTGAGGAGAATCTACCTCCCCTCCATGTGTATATACTGAGGAGAATCTACCTCACGTCTATGTGTATATACTGAGGAGAATCCACCTCCCATCTATGTGTATATACTGAAGAGAATCTACCTCACGTCTATGTGTATATACTGAGGAGAATCCACCTCCCATCTATGTGTATATACTGAGGAGAATCTACCTCACCTCTATGTGTATATACTGAGGAGAATCTACCTCACCTCTATGTGTATATACTGAGGAGAATCTACCTCCCCTCTATGTGTATATACTGAGGGGAATCTACCTCCCCTCTATGTGTATATACTGAGGAGAATCTACCTCCCCTCTATGTGTATATACTGAGGAGAATCTACCTCCCCTTTATGTGTATATACTAAGGAGAATCTACCTCACCTCTATGTGTATATACTGAGGAGAATCTACCTCCCCTCTCTGTGTATATACTGAGGAGAATCTACCTACCCTCTATATGTATATATACTGAGGAGAATCTACCTCCCCTCTATGTGTATATACTGAGGGGAATCTACCTCCCCTCTATGTGTATATACTGAGGAGAATCCGTCTCCCATCTATGTGTATATACTGAGGAGAATCTACCTCCCCTCTATGTATATACTGAGGAGAATCTACCTCCCCTCTGTGTATATACTGAGGAGAATCTACCTCCCCTCTATGTGTATATACTGAGGAGAATCTACCTCCCCTCTATGTGTATATACTGAGGGGAATCTACCTCCCCTCTATGTGTATATACTGAGGAGAATCTACCTCCCCTCTATGTGTTTATACTGAGGAGAATCTACCTCCCCTCACTGTGTATATACTGAGGAGAATCTACCTCCCCTCCATGTGTATATACTGAGGAGAATCTACCTCCCCTCCATGTGTATATGCTGAGGAGAATCTACCTCACCTCTATGTGTATACTGAGGAGAATCTACCTCCCCTCTGTGTATATACTGAGGAGAATCTACCTCCCCTCCATGTGTGTTTACTGATGAGAATCTACCTCACCTCTATATGTATATACAGAGGAGAATCTACCTCACCTCTATGTGTATATACTGAGGAGAATCTGCCTACCCTCTATGTGTATATACTGAGGAGAATCTACCTCACCTCTATGTGTATATACTGAGGAGAATCTACCTCACCTCTATGTGTATATATACTGAGGGGAATCTACCTCACTTCTATGTGTATATATACTGAGGAGAAGCTACCTCCCCTCTATGTGTATATACTGAGGGGAATCTACCTCCCCTCTGTGTGTATATATGGAGAATCTACCTCCCCTCTATGTGTATATACTGAGGGGAATCTACCTCCCCTCTATGTGTATATACTGAGGAGAATCTACCTCCCCTCTATGTGTTTATACTGAGGAGAATCTACCTCCCCTCACTGTGTATATACTGAGGAGAATCTACCTCCCCTCCATGTGTATATACTGAGGAGAATCTACCTCCCCTCCATGTGTATATGCTGAGGAGAATCTACCTCACCTCTATGTGTATACTGAGGAGAATCTACCTCCCCTCTGTGTATATACTGAGGAGAATCTACCTCCCCTCCATGTGTGTTTACTGATGAGAATCTACCTCACCTCTATATGTATATACAGAGGAGAATCTACCTCACCTCTATGTGTATATACTGAGGAGAATCTGCCTACCCTCTATGTGTATATACTGAGGAGAATCTACCTCACCTCTATGTGTATATACTGAGGAGAATCTACCTCACCTCTATGTGTATATATACTGAGGGGAATCTACCTCACTTCTATGTGTATATATACTGAGGAGAAGCTACCTCCCCTCTATGTGTATATACTGAGGGGAATCTACCTCCCCTCTGTGTGTATATATGGAGAATCTACCTCCCCTCTATGTGTATATACTGAGGAAAATCTACCGCCCCTCTATGTGTATATACTGAGGAGAATCTACCTACCCTCTATGTGTATATACTGAGGAGAATCTAGCTCAGCTCTATGTGTATATACTGAGGAGAATCTACCTCACCTCTGTGTGTATATACTGAGGAGAATCTACCTCCCCTCTATGTATATATCCTGAAGAGAATATACCTCACCTCTATGTGTATATACTGAGGAGAATCTACCTCACCTCTATGTGTGTATATACTGAGGAGAATCTACCTCACCTCTACAGTATGTGTATATACTGAGGAGAATCTACCTCCCCTCTCTGTGTATATACTGAGGAGAATCTACCTCCCCTCTCTGTGTATATACTGAGGAGAATCTACCATACCTCTATATGTATATACTGAGGAGAATCTACCTCACCTCTATGTGTATATACTGAGGAGAATCTACCTCACCCCTTTGTGTATATACTGAGGAGAATCTACCTCCCCTCTATGTGTATATACTGTCGGGTGTCTGTCAACGGAGACCAATGCGAATGTTGCCTGAGTCCAAATTCAAAGGAAAGTTATAATGAGTACTCGTAGAGGAGAACCATTAGAAGCCACTACACACACAGTCTAGGGAAATCAGAATGAATTCTAGTTTATTTTCAAACATTGCTAGTTTTTATGCAAGATGAAAAGAAGGCGTTTCCAAATGTTACCTGATACTTAGTTTCAAAGTACTTTGCTGACCAAGTCCTCATTCCAAAAGATTACAATATCGCTGTAAATCAAAAGCCTTCTAAACAAAAGGTATCAGCAAAACTGTGTGAAGTGGACATCAAACAGTTACATACGATCATAAAGATGACTCCATACTGTCTGAGTACATACTTAATTACACCTCCTCCCAGACCAGAATGTAATCTTAAAAGTCCATTGTGTTAAGTTTTACCTTGTCTCCAAGTCAATCGGATTTGCACATCAAAGAGGGGGCATTGTTTCTAGTTTGCACATAGAACTGGTTTTAGCTACCTACTTAGTATTCAGTACATTCTGGTCAAGAGTCCAGACTTGTATTCAAGATAGCGAATAAAATAATACATTTAGTATTTTAAAATCATCATCCAAATATACCTTTTTACATATGATTCTGTATCCAAGTTCTATTAGCAACTTCCGGAATGTTTTACATATTTTTGATTTCCATAATACATAACATTATTATACAACCAAATAACTAATGTCACATTTATTACACTGTTCCTTATCTTTCTTATGTTAAGTTATTAAAAATATGATTGACCCCTATCAATCCCCCATTTGGACATCAGAGCCACCATTATCTCCTGGTTCTGTCACACGTTGGTGCCGGCTCCAGCCGGGTCCCCAGGTAGGAATGGTGCAGTCTATGTCCATCTAGGGTATAAATAATATAATAATATCAAATATTGCAAGTCAATGAAGTTTACAATACAGTAATCTTAGATTTATCAATATCATCAACGTCATAGTAGACACTTAAAGGGGTGTAGAAAATCGGCATTCAGTACATTTAGCTACGCATGAAATTATTATCTTTAATATATACACATAAGATTATACTAGTCGGACGATTGCAGAGTATTTGAGAATCTTTAGTAGCTGTTTCTTCTGCTACCTTAATTTGTTGACATTTCCCGATTTCATTAGGGTCACAAGTAAAATGACAACACACTTCAGCCAACGCAACATTTCTCACCTAAAACCGAGTCATATTCGTCCAATGTGTATATTCAATGGCATCGCAATGGGGACAATATTCATATATATATTAAAGGGGTTGTCCCGCGCCGAAACGGGTTTTTCTTTTTTTTCAATAGGCCCCCCGTTCGGCGCGAGACAAACCCAAGGGATGGGTTAAAAAAACAAAACGTTTAGTACTTACCCGAATCCCCGCTCTGCTGCGACTTCTTACTTACCTTACCAAGATGGCCACCGGGATCTTCACCCACGATGCACCGCGGGTCTTCTCCCATGGTGCACCGTGGGCTCTGTGCGGTCTGTTGCCAATTCCAGCCTCCTGATTGGCTGGAATCAGCACACGTGACAAGGCGGAGCTACGAGGACCAGCTCTCCGGCATGAGCGGCCCCATTCACCGCACAGAAGACCGCACAGTGCAAGCGCGTCTAAAATTGCCAGAAGACGGCGAATTTAGACGGATCCATGGTGACGGGGACGCTAGCAACGGAACAGGTAAGTGAATAACTTCTGTATGGCTCATAATTAATGCACGATGTATTACAAAGTGCATTAATATGGCCATACAGAAGTGTATAGACCCACTTGATTTCATGAGACAACCCCTTTAAGGAAGGTGTTTTCCTGAACAACATTGTCATCTACTACCTCACTATCATTGTGAACTATTGAGTATATGTCTCGAAGAGTCTCTACAGGAGTGGGGACAGATAATAGACAAGTCCGCAAAATGTCCTCTCCACTCCTGAGGTTGGGCATACATGTGTGGGAAATATTTGCCTATCCAGTCCATCGCTTCTCCATGTGGATCGTTCGTAGTGGTGTTTCCCAATAAGAGGACAGTCCAATAAGACAAAATGCAGATGTCAAAGTCAAAATGCCCAGTACCCCCCCCCCCCCCCCAAACAACGCCGGGATCCCACCCATCACTTTTCCTCTGGCTCGGGAACTTTCTTGCAGTGGGAGGCATGTATCCACTTTTACAGAAGTAGGCGTTGACAACAGAACTTGGTATGGTCGTCAAACCTTGGGTCCAAGGCCTTTCTTTTTGCGACCACCCAGTCTCCAGGCTGCAAGAAATGAGTCCCCTCTAGGTTGTGAGGGTCTGGAATTGGGGAAAACACTAGACCGTGTGTTATTTTCAGTTTACGACATAATTCTTGTACATATTCAATAACCTTATCACACCCCTGCTGTAGGGCCTGTGGATGGTACAGGCCTAATCTTGGCATAGAGCCAAACAACACTTCTTTTAACTTTAAGCATACCATTTTAGTTCTTTCAACTTTGTCTAAACTCTGCGGTTGGTATGGAGTGTGAAACGCTTGTTCCACCCCAAGAGATGACATCACCTCTCGCATCACTTTACCTGTAAATGTGTACCTCTGTCACTCTCAATTGTCTCTTGTACCCCAAATCTACATACAAGTTCTGACACAAGTTTAGTCGCTGTACATTGTGCGGTGGCTTTGGACAGGTCCACGCACACAAGGACGTACTCATACCTACCTGATTTGGGAAGCTGGATGTAATCGATCTGCAATCTTTGAAAAGGATACAGTGGTCTGGGTGTGCACTTCTGGGGGGTCCTCACCACTTGACCTGGATTGTGCAGGGTGCACACTTCACATGCCTTCACATGTGCCTTCGCCAACCTGTCGAACCCTGGAGCATACCATACCTTGTCCATAACAGAAACCATAGCATTTCCGAAAGACGTGCACTTTCCCGTGAGCTAGGACGGCGAGGTGGGGGTAGGCAGCCGCTGGTACATAATCTACGTACCTGGCTCCTACTGATCAGCACAAGGGGTCTTGCGACCTGTCCAGGAGAGCTGCAGCCTTGGCTGCCCTATCCGCTCTATCATTCCCCTTGCTCTCCGGTGACTGCCCCTGCGTGTGTGCTTTAACCTTTATTATGGCCACCTGTTCTGCCTTGTGCCGTGAAAAAGCTCCTGGACCGCCAGATGGGTCCATAATCGTGTGCAGTACCAAAGGCATACCTGGAATCAGTGTAGATGTTAGCAGTGGTACCTTTTGCAATCGTACAGGCCTCAGTTAGAGCACGGAGCTCAGCCTCCTGCGCTGACATGTATGGAGGCAGTGGTTTTTGTACAAGCATCTCATTCAGTGTGACTACTTCAAAACCTGTTACAAACCTTCCTTCGTCATTCAGGTATCTGGATCCATCCACAAACATTTCAAGGTGGGGGTTTAGGAGGGGTTTGTCAGTGACATGTGCGAACCCAGCCGTTTCCTGGGCCATGAGCGCTGCACAATCATGCTGGTGTTCTGCGTCAAAGGCCTCCTCCTCATCATCAGTCAGAGAATTTGCAAAAAGCTGGTCCTCTGTACTTACTCCCCCATTTGAATCAGTGTCACCTAATGGTAATAAGGTGGCCGGATTCAAAGTGGTGCAACGTTGAAATGAGACATTGGATGAAGAGTGTACTGCAAGTTCCATTTTGATCTGTCTAGCAAGGGACAGATGTCTACGGCTTACCTGTGTCAGGATACCATGTATGTCATGTGGGGTGTAGATCACCATGGTGTGATCTAAGAAGTTTCTCTTTGCTGGCTTTGCAGCCATTCTACTCTGATGGAGGAAACACAAAAGGCTTAGTGATGCATTGAGGTAACTGTTTGTGTCAGGAGTACATAAAATAAAAATAAAAATAAATAATCAACATATTACAAGAGGGCGGCGCCCTCGGGAATTGGCCAGGCATCTAATACCAGCTTCATGCATCTGGTGAACTGGTTTTGGGCTATTCTGAGCCCTTTGTGGCAGCACTGTCCAACAGTACTGCTTTCCTCTGAAAGTAAATGCAAACAAATACTGACAGTCTGTCGAGGTCTGTCTGACTGGTAGCCCAAAGGCTCGAAGGAACGACACTAAGAACTTGTTCCTCTGCGTGCGTAAGAGTGAGGACAGGGAGAGGTTCGCTAGGTCTGCTGCCATCCGACAGAAGGTCGGGTGACTTTCAGACCCGGGGTGTATACGAGCGTCACCGGACGGGTGAAGTTCGATACAACATCCCAAGGGTCCCATCACATCGGTTCCCAATATGCTTTCAGGACTTTCCAGCACAAGGAAGCGCATGAGGCATCGTGACCCTTTAAACAATACCTCTAGCGGTTCAGTTTCTGCCAGCTGAATCGGCACTCCTGAAACCCCTTGCACCGATTACTGCTAGACAATCAGGCTGGTATTCTATTTAAAATAGATCAGAACCTTGTTGCAAAAAAAAAATAAATTAAAAATTAAAATTGCTGACCTGCAATACCTAGATCACCTATGTCAGATGTCCAGTTCCTTGGGCTAAGCAATGACCCAGGAGAACAACCTTTGTTTTGGAGTTTGTCTTGGAGGTGGCTTACTATTTGTCAGGACCTGTGGAAAGCTGAGTTTCTGCAGTAGCTATCAAGACAAACACATGAGCCAGATCCACCAAGAGAGCAGTTAGTTTACAAACCTCTTCTGAACTGTCACTTGAGGTCTCAACCGTACCGATCCATCTGGTGAGAATTTGATGGATGCAGATAAGGCTTGTAAGATATCAGTACAAATAACAAAGACATGAATTACAACAAGGCAGAATAATCCACAAACATCTATCCACATTGAAATATTATATTCTTTAAGCAAATTCATTATTAATCTGATCCTGCCTGCAATGTCTCATCAAATTTGAGAAGGGAAAAAAAAAAAAACTTTTCCTAACTGCCCAAACTTCTCACCCCCTCCTTTGTAGACAAAAGAGGGATGAAACATTATGTACTTTTACATCATCTAGCTCCAGCCCTTCGATACTGGTCGTTTGCATGTCTCTCCTACAGAACATTCTCTCAGCGACAGTACAATACTAACAGCATTTAGCAGTGATACAGACGTCCAACCAATCACAGAACTGACATTTACCCAGAAAGCAAAAATATACCTTAAAATCCATATATGTTTTCTATTTTTAAGACCGTATAATTCACGTAATTCATTACAAGTTTCTTATTTCATCAACGTCTGTCCTCCTTTCTATGACCCTGAATCCTATCTCTCTATGAAACAGAACAATAGCTAAGATATTAATAAGCAGCTAGAACATTCAGACTTTAAACAACATTAATCATTAGTGATAGGGGCCAAAAGGGACTGAAGGAGTTAATATATGTTGCTTAGCAAATCCATTTGAAGATAAAGTATGAAATGTGCAATATTCTATTCTGCTCTGAAGAACTCATGACAAACCTGTGGTTTCCTGTTTTAAGCTCTGCAGACTGACCTAGTGGAATCAGGAAGTTCACCATAGCAGATGTCCCTTAATTTAGCAAGAGATGGCTTAACCACAAGAGAGTTATCAGTTCTTTAAAGAAAAATATGTTTGTCTAAGGTCATATGTTAAGTCATAAGTTTTGTCAAATGTGAAGTCACAAGTTTTTCCCTGTTTAACCACAAGCCCCTGCGAGGGCGGCTGGCTATAAAAGCCAAGACATGCAAATAATAAACTCAGAGTTCATTGTTTCAACCATATACCGTGTGTAATGGTCAATACTTTGACTGTCAGGAGCGCTCCTACTTAGGTCAATTTGGAACCGGACAACATCACTGACCAGTCTGTTTGTGCAGGCTAACCCTCGACAGTTTTTGGCGCCCAACTAGGGGGCGGGGCTTATCTTTACGGGACATCGCAACCAGTAGACTGAAACAAACTCCTGGCCCGTTGACGTGGATACTGGATCCTGAGACCCCAGACTGAAAACACCGGTGTAAAGGTAAGAGCTTGTGTTACTATTATACAGTCTGGATTCTTTAGATCTGTGTGTCTCTAACGGACTAGAGGTTAGTTGTTGCCTGTTTACTATATTTTCTGCCCCGTCCATATTTTAGAGTGAATAAGTTCATTTAACTGTCCTAGACGGAAGAACTCACTCATTGGGACTTAAAGAGTCATGTTGTCTGTATTGGAGATTGAAATAATTGTTATTGTTATAGTCTCATTTCTGGCAGTCATATTGTTACTCTGGATCTGTTATAATATTACTAAAAGTTCCCTAAGAGGTGAAGTCTGGTCTCCCCTGAATCTTAGTGTTTGAGGTTGACCACGTTTTAGTTCTGTAAATCTATTCCGGGACAGGGAACTGTGTGTTCCCAGATAATCTCAGTGATTATCTTAGTTTACTGTGTGAAATATACGTCCTGTATACTTAGTGAAGAATAGTTGGAAGTGGTCAAGCATGGGGTCTGAACAATCTAAGATATATCAGACTCCTATTGAAATAATTAAAGATAGAGAAGGGGAGGACATTTGCAGACAAGCCTATAAAGTTTACAAACGTATAGGCCTCAAGAAGGCGGGAACATTCAATTATGAATTTTGGTCACAATATGAGGATAAGCATAGAAAGGAAATAAGAAATAAGGGTTTGGAAAAGGGCATGAAGGCCATCCTGGACTGCTCTAAAACAGCAGAAGACGAACACTGGGACTCCGAGTCCCGAGGCGAGGGCATTTTAGTTTATTGTCCTATGGCCCGGCCACCAATAGACGTTCCCATGGAAACCCCTACGGTTCCATTGGTCCCTCCTGTCGTCCCGGCCGCTCCACCAATGTCTCCAAATAATCCCTTTAATTCTCTGTATCCCAATTTGCCGCCCCTACCTCCTACGTATCCACAGGCTACTGCCCAGATGGATACACCTCCATACAGCCCTCAATCAGGATCCCCGGGCCCTGAAGTAAATAGAGGTCCGGCTTGCGACTGTCCACGTTGTGGTCAACAGAATGCCTGTTTTAGAGAACTCTGTACGGTATGTGGGACTCCACGTCCCAGGGACCAGTGTAGACAACCGGTTCCCTTGTTCCCCGTTACAACCTCCACTACCCATTATAGAGAACCAAACAGACCGAGTCCACCATTGGGCACGGTCAGACAAGAGGACACCGACAGACCATCGTCTTCTAATGACAGACCCATGGACGCACATAGACCAACTCCCGGGTCTACAGTCACTACATGGCGACCCTGGAGCGCCACAGACCAGATGGCACTGTGTCAGCAACTGCCCGATCCCCAGACAGAGCCAGCAGCTTTCTATAGAAAGTTGGAAGTCATACAGAAAAACTACTCTGCCACTTGGACAGACATGGAATGTCTTATGAATGTAAAATGTCCTCTGGGCCTTTACAATAGTATTACTCAATTTTGTGGTCTTGAAGATCGCCCAGATGACCCCCAGACATTACTTAGTGGTACTCAATATGTGGACAAGGTTAAGGCCTGGTTTAAGGATAAAGCCCAAGAGAGACGTACAGCCCTAACCCAGTGTAGACAGAACAAGGGCGAGTCTATTGAATGTTACTTTGGCCGTTTAGAGGAAGTAGGCAGAGATCTGGGTTTGTATGATTGTCCAAAAGCCATACGTAATGCTGCTTTTTGTGAAGCCTTTATGCAAGGAATAGATAAGCGCCTGTCTGACCGCGTTAAAGCATGTACCCCCGATTGGTGACAGGCCAAACCGCGTGATCTATATAAGAAAGCTGTAGGATTTGTCATGGACACAGAAGACCACGCAAAGGGTGTTATGGTTAAACATTACACCATGGAGGGGGACACAGCCCGACTTAACGACCCCAGGCGGGAGACCCGTAAGTGTTATAACTGCGGGAAGACTGGACACTTGGCCCGTAATTGTAGAGCCCCTAAACGCCCTAGACAGAACATGTCAGAAAAAAGGGGGCAACAGGGAAGTACGGCCAATACCACATCATCCCGCCCACAGGGAAACAACGGGTATACCAATTACCAATGAAGGTCTGGCACTCCTTCCCTCGTGTCCCTTATAGTTACTGACGCACGTGGACCACAAATTTTTCAGCCTCTAAAAATCCAGGGGAAGGAGGTGCCCTTTTTAATTGAGACAGGGGCCACTAAATCATGTGTCAGTACCTCACAAGTCAATGACCTTAGTATTCCTCTCTCAGACTCCATAGCCATAGCCGTTGGAGTGTCCGGGGAACCAACACCCATGCGTGAGACCGAGCCCATAGAAGTCTCCTTTCAAGGGTCACGAGTCCTCACTCGCTTCCTGGTGTCACCCGCTGGGGATTGCATCATGGAAACCGATGTGATGGGACCCCTGGGGTGCTGCATTCAGCTCCATCCTTCCGGTGAGGCTCATGTCAGTACCTCTGCGGCCGACCACCAGGTATTCTGTCTCGTGGCAGCAGACTTGGTCACTCCGCCTCCTTCTTGTACTGTATATGTGTTGACCCCAGAAGATACACAGGTTCTCTCAGCAGTGCCAGAGACCCTATGGGCAAAAGGGAAGACAGACTTGGGCCGTCTCCACGTACCCCCAGTCATGGTATATCTCAAAGATGGGGAAAAAGCCCCCATGATCCGCCAGTATCCCCCAAGCCATGGCACAGGAAGACGCAATAGCCTCCACTATTACAGAGTTATGTGCCTTGAATGCTTTAAAACCTTGCGTCTCACCCGCTAACACGCCACTCTTCCCGGTTAAAAAGAAAGGCAGGAAAGGCGAACCTGATACCTACCGTATGGTTCACGATCTAAGAGAAATTAATAAGGTGACCATCCTAGAAACACCTCTGGTCCCCAATCCCTACACTCTGTTGTCCACCATACCCTCCGGAACCTGTTGGTACACCCTGGTCGATCTTACCAATGCATTCTTTTCAGTCCCGCTACACCCCGATTGCCAGTACCTGTTTGCCTTCACGTTCCGAGGAAAACAGTACTGTTGGACTGTTCTACCACAAGGGGCACAAAACAGCCCAAATCAATTCACCCGATGTATGATGCTTGTACTTGATGCATGGACGGTCCCACCGGGTGTGGCCCTGCTTCAGTATGTTGATGATCTCCTACTCTGTGCACCGGACAGACCTGCCTGCGTTGCGGCCTCACTCAGCCTCCTTTGTTTTCTTGCAGACAGCGGGTGTAAAGCCAGTAAAGACAAATTACAGTTTTGCAAATCTCATGTTGTGTTTCTTGGTCACTGCCTAGGTCCTGGTACAAAACACCTCACGCCAGAACGTACCAAGGTGGTGGAGGACATGCCACTCCCCGCCTCCCATGCTCAGTTGCGGACATTTCTGGGGTTAGTTTCATATTGTCGGCCGTGGATTCGCTCTGCCTCCATGACCATGCAGCCTCTGTACGACTGCCTGAGTTCTAAGCCATTTGCTTTGACCCCGGAAGCCGAGTCAGCTTTCCATCAGCTGAAAATACAGATTACCAGTGCTCCGGCACTGGGTCTGTCAGACTATGATAAACGATTCCAGATCGTTCGTGACTGAGATGGCGGGACATGCTACTGCCGTCCTCACACAAGAGCATGGTGACAAAAAGCGCCCTGTAGCATACTACAGTGCACATCTTGACGCAGTAGTCAGGGGTTCACCCTCCTGTGTAAGAGCAGTTCTGGCCGTACAAGCACTACTTGAGAAAGCTTCTGAGGTGGTCCTAGACTACCCTCTTGTGGTCCTCACGCCCCATGATGTACATGGAATTCTGACACAGGTGAGCCGTAGACATCTGTCTCTTGCTAGACAGGTCAAAATGGAACTTGCAGTACACTCTTCATCCAATGTCTCATTTCAACGTTGCACAACTTTGAATCCGGCCACCTTATTACCATTAGGTGACACTGATTCAAATGGGGGAGTAAGTACAGGGGACCAGCTTTTCGCGAATTCCCTGACTGATGAGGAGGAGGCCTTTGACGCAGAAGACCAGCATGACTGTGCAGCACTCATGGAGCAGGAGACAGCTGGGTTCGCACATGTCACTGATAAACCTCTCCTAAACCCCCACCTTGAAATGTTTGTGGATGGATCACGATACCAGAATGAGATGGGCAGATTTGTGACAGGGTTTGCTGTAGTATCAATGAATGAAGTACTAATAGGCCGCGCCTTGCCCCCACATATGTCAGCACAGGAAGCGGAGCTGTGCGCTCTGACCGAGGCCTGCAAGTTAGCTCGGGGAGTCACTGCTAATATCTATACGGACTCCAGGTACGCGTTTGGCGTTGCGCATGACTATGGGCCGATTTGGCGCGCGCGGAGCTTCCTAACAGCTCAAGGCAGACCGATAAAGAATGGTGAGGCAGTAAGTAGTTTAATGTCAGCTATCATGCTCCCGAAGCAGGTAGCCATAATAAAGGTAAAGGCACACACCCAAGGGGACTCCTTGGAAAGCAGAGGCAACGAGAAGGCAGACGGAGCAGCTAAGGCTGCAGCCCTGCTGGACTGGAGGGCACCCGTGTGCAGAGTTCAGACCAGGTCCTGCCCAGCGGAGGAGGATCCTGATCCCCCTGCCAAGGACCAGACCCTCTCTGTCCCACCACAGAAGGAGGTGGACCTACTCCCCTCAGGGCAAGAGCAGGAGCGCTGGGCAAGTGCAGGGGCAGTAAAAGGAAATGAAGGTTGGATGATGGGTTCCCGTATGTGTTTACCTGCGGTTGCCTATCCTAGTATGGCCCTTTTGGCTCATGGAAAGGTGCACGCTTCTCGTAATGCCATGGTAGCCCTGGTGGAGAAAATGTGGTACGCTCCGGGATTTGACAGGATGGCAAAGGCATACGTCAAGGCTTGTGAAATCTGTGCACTACACAACCCTGGTCAAGTAGTAAAGACCCCTCGGAAGTTCACTCCGCGACCTTTGTACCCCTTCCAGAGACTACAGATAGATTACATCCAGCTGCCCAGGTCAGGAAGGTATGAGTATGTCCTGGTATGCGTTGACCTCTTTTCTGGGTGGGCTGAGGCCTACGCGGTCCCGAAGGCCACTGCCCAGGCCACTGCAAAAAAACTTGTGTCAGAGTTAGTGTGCAGATTTGGGGTACCAGAGACCATTGAGAGCGACCGTGGTACTCACTTCACTGGTGAGGTAATGAAGGAAGTCATGTCCGCCTTAGGAGTAGAGCAGGCGTTTCACACCCCCTATCATCCACAAAGCTCCGGAAAAGTGGAAAGACTCAATGGCACCCTAAAACTAAAAATACAGAAAGCCATGGTTGAAACAGGAAAACCTTGGCCCGAGTGCCTACCTCTGGCCCTCTACTCAGTACGGACCACGCCAAATAGGAAAACAGGACTGTCTCCTTATGAGATTCTCTTTGGCTCCGTGCCCAAGCTAGGACTGTATCACCCACAAGCTCTATCCCTGGGTCATGATAAAGTTACTTCCTTTGTGCAGGACTTATGCCACAGGCTAAAAATAACACACGACCTAGTTTTCTCTTCTATTCCAGACCCTGATAGTTTGGAAGGATCCCACTCTCTGCAACCTGGAGATTGGGTGGTGGTAAAGAGACACGTCAGAAAGACTTTGGAACCTCGCTTTGACGGACCATACCAAGTACTGTTAACCACTCCCACCTCGGTCAAGCTAGAAGGCAAACCCACTTGGATCCATGCCTCACACTGCAAGAAAGTTCCAACGCCTCAGCACCACGAGGGGGGTGGAGAATAAGCCCAACCCAGGGTGGGGGAGGGGGATGGCAACCTGGACACCAGCACTGATAGTCTGGATAGGTGTATTATTTACCCTTTGTTTTCTTGGACTACTCTCTTTTCGGGACAATTCCTCACCAACTGTCGATGTAAGAAGAAGATGGACTGTTTGGGAGGAAGGACACCCCAACATGTGGGAATACTTTGCAAAAGACGTACTGAATATCTCCCACATGTGCATGCCCAACCTTCGGAGTGGGGAAGATATTTTACGGACTTGCTTACTGTCTATCCCCACTCCAATAAAGACACTTCGCGATATATATTCAATAGTGCATAACGATAGTGATGTGGAGGGGAGCAATGTTGTCCAGGAAAATACCTTTCTTAATGTATATGAATATTGTCCCTATTGTGATGCGGTCGAACATACACTTTGGTCAAATATGACTCGTTTCCGGGTCAGGAATGTCGCTCCGGCTGAGGTATGCTATAACTTCACGTGTAATAAAGAACATATGGGAGGTTGTGCGCAGAGAACCAGGGTGACTAGTGATTCCCAGAGACTCTGTAATCGCACAGTCGAGCAATGTAGAAAGGTACAGACTCCTATGCTTTGCAACCACACAGTCCGAAGCCCCAGCCATTTTAGGCACGTCAATTACCATTAGGCTGGGTCCTGTCCTGTGGTAACCTGACTTACACATATATTCCAGCTAACCTGACCGGAGGTCCCTGCTCCCTAGCTAGATTAAGTATACTAATGTACCAAAAACCTAACAGCCCACAACTCACCAAAAGACAAAAGAGGGAGGTAGAAGGACTGGATAGCAACTGTGAAGGACCACCCACTCTACTTAGCTACACAGAACATACGGCGGTTCCTTCCAGTCTTGTCACTAGGTAGTGTAGGGTCAGGGTGAGGCGACCTGGACGTGTTCACCATTAGGACTATCTCCAGGAGGGACATTGGTGTGGGTGAAGATTTGGGAGTCCCACGCCGTGCGTACCTGTGCACGCTACTAGTATTGTAACATCATACTAGAGCGAGAAGAGAGACCCCTGGTGGTAGTTTTGATCTACACGTGTACATTGACGTAATAGGATAGCCAAGGGGGGTACCTGACGAGTTTTAAAAAAATAGAGACCAAGTTAAAACTAGATTCGAGTCCATTTTCCTGGTCATTATGGTAAATAAACGTTGATTGGATTAATTATGTTTATTATAATTAGCAGCGGTTTATAAATCATACTAGAGACGCCTTATAGGGACTAGTCGACCAATAGGACCTACCTCGACTATGACTTTTCAAAGTAGAACTGGACCCTGCGTGTGTCTTCCTGATGTCCAAAATGGGGGAATGATAGGGGCCAAAAGGGACTGAAGGAGTTAATATATGTTGCTTAGCAAATCCATTTGAAGATAAAGTATGAAATGTGCAATATTCTATTCTGCTCTGAAGAACTCATGACAAACCTGTGGTTTCCTGTTTTAAGCTCTGCAGACTGACCTAGTGGAATCAGGAAGTTCACCATAGCAGATGTCCCTTAATTTAGCAAGAGATGGCTTAACCACAAGAGAGTTATCAGTTCTTTAAAGAAAAATATGTTTGTCTAAGGTCATATGTTAAGTCATAAGTTTTGTCAAATGTGAAGTCACAAGTTTTTCCCTGTTTAACCACAAGCCCCTGCGAGGGCGGCTGGCTATAAAAGCCAAGACATGCAAATAATAAACTCAGAGTTCATTGTTTCAACCATATACCGTGTGTAATGGTCAATACTTTGACTCTCAGGAGCGCTCCTACTTAGGTCAATTTGGAACCGGACAACATCACTGACCAGTCTGTTTGTGCAGGCTAACCCTCGACATTAGTAATGACAAGACGTATATTTCTCTGAGGATATGAATAGTTAAACACATAGAAAAGAAAACATGCTAAGCGCTTCTAACAACGCAACATTTTCTGCATTTTTAACCCTTGTATTCTTAAAGGCCCCCACAGATGTGAGTGGGGTATAACTTTCTTACACTTGTATGAAGAAGACTAAGACGTACAACAAACATTAGATTACATAACATCAAGACATACAAGACAAACAATAGTGGTTATTTGTCACATAATTGTCCACAGATTCTGCATGAACGTGCTTTATGTCACAGAGGAACACAGACTAAAAGGATTCCCTTTCTCTGATAACCCATTACTGCCGTATCTACACTTGCCTCAATCCATCTGTCTAACATACTTTTATCCAACCTTTTGACTATCTCTGAATCTTTCCCAAACTTGCTGGTCTAAGACTCCCAAAATTCTAAGCACCTTACTACATTCTTCTTCCCACAGCTAACGTGCCTTCTTTGTCTTTTACTATTTCTCTAGCTGATTTCCATATAGGCATACTCCTTGCCCTGTACGTTTCCCATATTGTCTGTTCCTTTATCTAAACCAGCGTCTCTGATATCTTTCATATGCTTTTTCCCGTACTGTTACCAGAACTCATAGTTAAAGGTTCCCGCTTTTCTAAGTCCTATCTTTCTATATTTTATACGCTTGTCTGCATACGTCTCCCCCTTCCCTTTCTCTTATGGACTTACCTCTTGATTTACCACTATCACACAGTATTGAGGATGCATACAGCTTCCTGGGATAAATCTGGCGGTCCCTTCTGCCAAGCCCGCAGCTGGCAGGACAACTATGGACTTGTTCCTCTGTTTATACCTCAATCACACAGTATAAGGATGCATACAGCTACCTTCGGGTAAATCAGGCCAGTCCCTTCTGCCAAGTCCGTAACTGGCAGGAAACTTATTTCTCACACAGACCTCTATTCCCCACTATTCATCACTAAGTATACAGGACCTTATATCACACAGTACACTGAGGACCCCTGGTCCCTGGTCCTGGAATAGTTTTACGGAACTACTACAGCAGTCACTTAGACTACTTAGGGGGGTTTAGGGGAGACCAGACCTCTCCTCTAAGGGAACTTCTGGTGATATAACAGATCCAGTAAAAGCAAATTATGGCTAAAATGACAGACTATCAACGTACAGGTTTCAACAATTACTACAGGCAACATGGCATGAAAATATCCCAGTAGTGAGTTCTTCCGTCTAATACAGTTTCATGAACAAACTATACAAAGAGGCGAGGAACCTGAAAGTAACACATGCAGCAACTAACCTTCAGTCAACAGTAGACAGAAATCAGGGGAGCCCAGAGCTGGAGTGGCAAGTCAAGGGCTTACCTTACACCGGTGTTTTGTAGATCTGGGGTCCCGTGATCCTGGTCCTGGGTTGTTGGCAGTTGGTGTCGTCAGGTATCGGCTGCAGGTGAAGAGGAGTCCCCGCCCCACAATGGGCGCCAAATAAACTGTCGGGGGTCTGTCAACGGAGACCAATGCGAATGTTGCTGAGTCCAAATTCAAAGGAAAGTTATAATGAGTACTCGTAGAGGAGAACCATTAGAAGCCACTACACACACAGTCTAGGGAAATCAGAATGAATTCTAGTTTATTTTCAAACATTGCTAGTTTTTATGCAAGATGAAAAGAAGGCGTTTCCAAATGTTACCTGATACTTAGTTTCAAAGTACTTTGCTGACCAAGTCCTCATTCCAAAAGATTACAATATGGCTGTAAATCAAAAGCCTTCTAAACAAAATATACCTTTTTACATATGATTCTGTATCCAAGTTCTATTAGCAACTTCCGGAATGTTTTACATATTTTTGATTTCCATAATATATAACATTATACAACCAAATAACTAATGTCACATTTATTACACTGTTCCTTATCTTTCATATGTTAAGTTATTAAAAATATGATTGACCCCTATCAATACTGAGGAGAATCTACCTCCCCTCTATGTGTATATACTGAGGAGAATCTACCTCCCCTCTATGTGTATATACTGAGGACAATCTACATCACCTCTGTGTGTATATACTGAGGAGAATCTACCTCACCTCCATGTGTATATACTGAGGAGAATCTAGGTCAGCTCTATGTGTATATAGTGTGGAGAATCTACCTCACCTCTATGTGTATATACTGAGGAAAATCTACCTCACCTCTATGTGTATATACTGAGGAGAATCTACCTCCCCTCTGTGTGTATATACTGAGGAGAATCTACCTCACCTCTATGTGTATATACTGAGGATGATCTACCTCCCCTCTGTGTATATATGGAGAATCTACCTACCCGCTATGTGTATATACTGAGGAGAATCTACCTCCCCCTATGTATATATACTGAGGAGAATCTACCTCCTCTCACTGTGTATATACCGAGGAGAATCTACCTCACCTCTATGTGTATATACTGAGGAGAATCTACCTCCTCTTTATGTGTATATACTGAGGAGAATCTACCTCCCCTCTATATGTATATATAGAGAATCTACCCCCCCCTCTATGTGTATATACTGAGGAGAATCTACCTCACCTCTGTGTGTATATACTAGGGAGAATCTACCTCACCTCTATGTGTATATACTGAGGAGAATCGACCTGACATCTGTGTCTATATACTGAGGAGAATCTACCTCCCCTCTATGTGTATATACCGAGGAGAACCTAACTTCCCTCTATGTGTATATACTGAGGGGATCTAACTCCCTTCTATGTGTATATACTGAGGAGAAACTACCTCCCCTCTATGTGTATATATAACGAGGAGAATCTACCTCCCCTCCATGTGTATATACTGAGGAGAATCTACCTCACCTCTATGTGTATATACTGAGGAGAATCTACCTCACCTCTGTATATATACCGAGGAAAATCTACCTCCCCTCTGTGTATATACTGAGGAGAATCGACCTCCCCTCCATGTGTATATACTGAGGAGAATCTACCTCCCCTCTATGTGTACATACTGAAGAGTATCTACCTCCCTTCTATGTGTATATACTGAGGAGAATCTACCTCCCCTCTATGTGTGTATACCGCGGAGAATCTACCTCCCCTCTATGTGTATATACTGAGGAGAATCTACCTCCCCTCCATGTGTATATACCGAGGAGAATCTACCTCACCTCTATGTGTATATACTGAGGAGAATCTGCCTCCCCTCTATGTGTATATACTGAGGGGAATCTACCTCACCTCTATGCTTATATACTGAGGAGAATCTACCTCCCCCTATGTATATATACTGAGGAGAATCTACCTCACCTCTATGTGTATATACTGAGGAGAATCTACCACACCTCTGTTTGAATATACTGAGAAGAATCTACTTCACCTATATGTGTATGTACTTGGGAGAATCTACCTCCCCTTTATGTGTATATACCGAGGAGAATCTACCTCACCTCTATGTGTATATACTGAGGAGAATCTATGTCCCCTTTATGTGTATATACTGAGGAGAATCTACCTCACCTCTATGTGTATATACTGAGGAGAATCTACCTCCCCTCTATGTGTATATACCGCGGAGAATCTACCTCCCCTCTGTGTGTATATACTGTGGAGAATCTACCTCCCTTCTAAGTGTATAAACTGAGGAGAATCTACCTCCCCTCCATGTGTATATACTGAGGAGAATCTACCTCCCTTCCATGTGTATATATTGAGGAGAATCTACCTCCTCTCTATGTGTATATACTGAGGAAAATCTACCTCCCCTCTATGTGTATATACTAAGGAGATTCTACCTCACCTGTATGTGTATATACTGAGGAGAATCTACCTCATCTCTGTGTGTATATATTGAAGAGAATCTACCTCACCTCTATGTGTATATACTGAAAAGAATTAACCTCCCCTCTATGTGTATATACTGAGGAGAATCTACCTCACCTCTATGTGTATATACTAAGGAAAATCTACCTCACCTCTATGTGTATATACAAAGGAGAATCTACCTCCCCTTTGTGTATATACTGAGGAGAATCTACCTCCCCTCTATGTGTATATACCGAGGAGAATCTACCTCCCCTCTATGTGTACATACTGAGGAGAATCTACCTCCCCTCTATCTCTATATACCGAGGAGAATCTACCTCACCTCTGTGTGTATAGACAGAGGAGAATCTACCTAACCTCTATGTGTATATACTGAGGAGAATCTACCTCCCCTATGTATATATACTGAAGAAAATCTACCTCACCTCTATGTGTATATACTGATGGGAATCTACCTCACCTCTATGTGTATATACTGAGGGGAATCTACCTCCCACCATGTATATACACTGAGGAGAATCTACCTCACCTCTATGTGTATGTACCGAGGAGAATGTACCTCACCTCTATGCGTATATACTGAGGAGAATCTACGTCCCCTTTATATGTATATACTGAGGAGAATCTACCTCCCCTCCATGAGAATATACTGAGGAGAATCTACCTCCCTTTTATGTGTATATACTGAGGAGAATCTACCTTCCCTCTATCTGTATATACCGAGGAGAATCTACCTCACCTCTGTGTGTATAGACAGAGAAGAATCTACCTAACCTCTATGTGTATATACTGAGGAGAATCGACCTCCCCCTATGTATATACACTGAGGAGAATCTACCTCACCTCTATGTGTATATACTGAGGAGAATCTACCACACCTCTGTTTGTATATACTGAGAAGAATCTACTTCACCTATATGTGTACGTACTGAGGAGAATCTACCTCCCCTCTATGTGCATATACCGCTGAGAATCTACCTCACCTCTGTGTGTATAGACTGTGGAGAATCTACCTCCCTTCTATGTGTATATACTGAGGAGAATCTACCACCCCTCCATGTGTATATACTGAGGAGAATCTACCTACCTTCCATGTGTATATACTGAGGAGAATCTACCTCATCTCTGTGTGTATATATTGAAGAGAATCTACCTCACCTCTATGTGTATATACTGAAAAGAATCAACCTCCCCTCTATGTGTATATACTGAGGAAAATCTACCTCACCTCTATGTGTATATACTAAGGAAAATCTACCTCACCTCTATGTGTATACACTAAGGCGAATCTACCTCCCCTCTGGGTATATACTGAGGAGAATCTACCTCCCCTCTATGAGTATATACTGAGGAGAATCTACCTACCTTCCATGAGTATATACTGAGGAGAATCTACCTCCCCTCCATGAGTATATACTGAGGAGAATCTACCTCCCTTTTATGTGTATATACTGAGGAGAATCTACCTTCCCTCTATCTGTATATACCGAGGAGAATCTACCTCACCTCTGTGTGTATAGACAGAGGAGAATCTACCTAACCTCTATGTGTATATACTGAGGAGAATTTACCTCCCCCTATGTATATACACTGAGGAGAATCTACCTCACCTCTATGTGTATATACTGAGGAGAATCTACCTCCCCCTATGTATATACACTGAGGAGAATCTACCTCACCTCTATGTGTATATACTGAGGAGAATCTACCACACCTCTGTTTGTATATACTGAGAAGAATCTACTTCACCTATATGTGTACGTACTGAGGAGAATCTACCTCCCCTCTATGTGCATATACCGCGGAGAATCTACCTCACCTCTGTGTGTATAGACTGTGGAGAATCTACCTCCCTTCTATGTGTATATACTGAGGAGAATCTACCACCCCTCCATGTGTATATACTGAGGAGAATCTACCTACCTTCCATGTGTATATACTGAGGGAATCTACCTCCCCTCGATGTGTATCTACTGAGGAAAATCTACCTCCCTTCTATGCGTATATACTAAGGAGATTCTACCTCACCTGTATGTGTATATACTGAGGAGAATCTACCTAATCTCTGTGTGTATATATTGAAGAGAATCTACCTCACCTCTATGTGTATATACTGAAAAGAATCAACCTCACCTCTATGTGTATATACTAAGGAAAATCTACCTCACCTCTATGTGTATACACTAAGGCGAATCTACCTCCCCTCTGTGTATATACTGAGGAGAATCTACCTCCCCTCTATGTGTACGTACTGAGGAGAATCTACCTCCCCTCTATGTGCATATACCGCGGAGAATCTACCTCACCTCTGTGTGTATAGACTGTGGAGAATCTACCTCCCTTCTATGTGTATATACTGAGGAGAATCTACCACCCCTCCATGTGTATATACTGAGGAGAATCTACCTACCTTCCATGTGTATATACTGAGGAGAATCTACCTCCCCTCGATGTGTATATACTGAGGAAAATCTACCTCCCCTCTATGCGTATATACTAAGGAGATTCTACCTCACCTGTATGTGTATATACTGAGGAGAATCTACCTCATCTCTGTGTGTATATATTGAAGAGAATCTATCTCACCTCTATGTGTATATACTGAAAAGAATCAACCTCACCTCTATGTGTATATACTAAGGAAAATCTACCTCCCCTCTATGTGTATATACTGATGAGAATCTACCTCCCCTCTATGTGTATACACTTAGGCGAATCTACCTCCCCTCTGTGTATATACTGAGGAGAATCTACCTCCCCTCTATGTGTATATACTGAGGAGAATCTACCTCCCCCTATGTATATACACTGAGGAGAATCTACCTCACCTCTATGTGTATATACTGAGGGGAATCTACCTCCCCCTATGTATATACACTGAGGAGAATCTACCTCACCTCTATGTGTATATACTGAGGAGAATCTACCACACCTTTATGTGTATACACTAAGGCGAATCTACCTCCCCTCTGTGTATATACTGAGGAGAAACTACCTCCCCTCTATGAGTATATGCTGAGGAGAATCTACCTCCCCTCTATGTGTATATACTGAGGAGAATCTACCTCCCCTCTATGTGTATATACTGAGGAAAATCTACCTCCCCTCTATGTGTATATATTAAGGAGATTCTACCTCACCTATATGTGTATATACAGGGGAGAATCTACCTCATCTCTGCGTGTATATATTGAAGAGAATCTACCTCCCCTCTATGTGTATATACTGAGGAGAATCTACCTCACCTCTATCTTTATATACTGAGGAGAATCTACCTCCCCTCTATGTGTATATACTGAGGAGAATCTACCTCCCCTCTATGTGTATATACCGAGGAGAATCTACCTCACCTCTGTGTGTATAGACAGAGGAGAATCTACCACACCTCTGTTTGTATATACTGAGAAGAATCTACCTACCTTCCATGTGTATATACTGAGGAGAATCTACCTCCCCTCCATGTGTATATACTGAGGAAAATCTACCTCCCCTCTTTGTGTATATACTAAGGAGATTCTACCTCACCTGTATGTGTATATACAGGGGAGAATCTACCTCCCCTCTATGTGTATATACTGAGGAGAATCTACCTCCCCTCTATGTGTATATACTGAGGAGAATCTACCTCCCCCTATGTATATACACTGAGGAAAATCTACCTCACCTCTATGTGTATATACTGAGGAGAATCTACCACACCTCTGTTTGTATATACTGAGAAGAATCTACTTCACCTATATGTGTATATACTTGGGAGAATCTACCTCCCCTCTATGTGTATATACTGAGGAGAATCTACCTCCCCTCTATGTGTATATACTGAGGAGAATCTACCTCCCCTCTATGTGTATATACTGAGGAGAATCTACCTCCCCTCTATGTGTATATACCGAGGAGAATTTACCTCACCTCTATGTGTATATAATGAGGAGAATCTAGCTCACTTGTATGTGTATATACTGAGGAGAATCTACCTCCCCTCTATGTGTATATACTGCGGAGAATTTACCTCACCTCTGTGTGTATATACTGAGGAGAATCTACCTCCCCTCTATGTGTATATACTGAGGAGAATCTACCTCCCCTCCATGTGTATATACCGAGGAGAATCTATGTCCCCTTTATGGGTATATACTGAGGAGAATCTACCTCACCTCTATGTGTATGTGCCGAGGAGAATGTACCTCACCTCTATGCGTATATACTGAGGAGAATCTACGTCCCCTTTATATGTATATACTGAGGAGAATCTACCTCCCCTCCATGAGTATATACTGAGGAGAATCTACCTCCCTTTTATGTGTATATACTGAGGAGAATCTACCTCCCCTCTATCTGTATATACCGAGGAGAATCTACCTCACCTCTGTGTGTATAGACAGAGGAGAATCTACCTAACCTCTATGTGTATATACTGAGGGGAAACTACCTCCCCCTATGTATATACACTGAGGAGAATCTACCTCCCCTCTATTTGTACATACTGAGGAGAATCTACCTCACCTCTATATGTATATACTTAGGGGAATCTACCTCACCTCTGTGTGTATATAATGAGGAGAATCTACCTCCCCCTATGTATATACACTGAGGAGAATCTACCTCACCTCTATGTGTATATACTGAGGAGAATCTACCTCACCTCTATATGTATATACTTAGGGGAATCTACCTCACCTCTGTGTGTATATAATGAGGAGAATCTACCTCCCCCTATGTATATACACTGAGGAGAATCTACCTCACCTCTGTTTGTATATACTGAGAAGAATCTACTTCACCTATATGTGTATATACTTGGGAGAATCTACCTCCCCTCTATGTGTATATACTGAGGAGAATCTACCTCCCCTCTATGTGTATATACTGAGGAGAATCTACCTCCCCTCTATGTGTATATACTGAGGAGAATCTACCTCCCCTCTATGTGTATATACCGAGGAGAATTTACCTCACCTCTATGTGTATATAATGAGGAGAATCTAGCTCACTTGTATGTGTATATACTGAGGAGAATCTACCTTACCTCTGTTTGTATATACTGAGGAGAATCAACCTCCCCTCTATGTGTATATACTGCGGAGAATTTACCTCACCTCTGTGTGTATATACTGAGGAGAATCTACCTCCCCTCTATGTGTATATACTAAGGAGAATCTACCTCACCAGTATGTGCATATACTGAGGAGAATCTACCTCCCCTCTATGTGTATATACTGAGGAGAATCTACCTCCCCTCTATGTGTATATACCGAGGAGAATCTATGTCCCCTTTATGTGTATATACTGAGGAGAATCTACCTCACCTCTATGTGTATGTGCCGAGGAGAATGTACCTCACCTCTATGCGTATATACTGAGGAGAATCTACGTCCCCTTTATATGTATATACTGAGGAGAATCTACCTCCCTTTTATGTGTATATACTGAGGAGAATCTACCTCCCCTCTATCTGTATATACCGAGGAGAATCTACCTCACCTCTGTGTGTATAGACAGAGGAGAATCTACCTAACCTCTATGTGTATATACTGAGGAGAATCTACCTCCCCCTATGTATATACACTGAGGAGAATCTACCTCCCCTCTATGTGTATATACACTCAGGAGAATCTACCTCACCTCTATGTGTATATACTGAGGAGAATCTACCTCCCCCTATGTATATACACTGAGGAGAATCTACCTCACCTCTATGTGTATATACTGAGGAGAATCTACCACACCTCTGTTTGTATATACTGAGAAGAATCTACTTCACCTACATGTGTACGTACTGAGGAGAATCTACCTCACCTCTCTGTGTATATAATGAGGAGAATCTACCTCCCCTCTATGTGCATATACCGCGGAGAATCTACCTCACCTCTGTGTGTATAGACTGTGGAGAATCTACCTCCCTTGTATGTGTATATACTGAGGAGAATCTACAACCCCTCCATGTGTATATACTGAGGAGAATCTACCTACCTTCCATGTGTATATACTGAGGAGAATCTACCTCCCCTCGATGTGTATATACTGAGGAAAATCTACCTCCCCTCTATGCGTATATACTAAGGAGATTCTACCTCACCTGTATGTGTATAAACTGAGGAGAATCTACCTCATCTCTGTGTGTATATATTGAAGAGAATCTACCTCACCTCTATGTGTATATACTGAAAAGAATCAACCTCCCCTCTATGTGTATATACCGAGGAGAATCTACCTCACCTCTGTGTGTATAGACAGTGGAGAATCTACCACACCTCTGTTTGTATATACTGAGAAGAATCTACCTAACTTCCATGTGTATATACTGAGGAGAATCTACCTCCCCTCTATGTGTATATACTAAGGAAAATCTACCTCACCTCTGTGTGTATATACTAAGGCGAATCTATCTCCCCTCTGTGTATATACTGAGGAGAATCTACCTCCCCTCTATGAGTATATACTGAGGAGAATCTACCTACCTTGCATGTGTATATACTGAGGAGAATCTACCTCCCCTCCATGTGTATATACTGAGGAAAATCTACCTCACCTCTATGTGTATATACTAAGGAAAATCTACCTCACCTCTATGTGTATATACTAAGGCGAATCTACCTCCCCTCTGTGTATATACTGAGGAGAATCTACCTCCCCTCTATGAGTATATACTGAGGAGAATCTACCTACCTTCCATGTGTATATACTGAGGAGAATCTACCTTCCCTCTATGTGTATATACTGAGGAAAATCTACCTCCCCTCTATGTGTATATACTAAGGAGAATCTACCTCACCAGTATGTGCATATACTGAGGAGAATCTACCTCCCCTCTATGTGTATATACTGAGGAGAATCTACCTCCCCTCCATGTGTATATACCAAGGAGAATCTATGTCCCCCTTTATGTGTATATACTGAGGAGAATCTACCTCACCTCTATGTGTATGTTCCGAGGAGAATGTACCTCACCTCTATGCGTATATACTGAGGAGAATCTACGTCCCCTTTATATGTATATACTGAGGAGAATCTACCTCCCCTCCATGAGTATATACTGAGGAGAATCTAAATCCCTTTTATGTGTATATACTGAGGAGAATCTACCTCCCCTCTATCTGTATATACCGAGGAGAATCTACCTCACCTCTGTGTGTATAGACAGAGGAGAATCTACCTAACCTCTATGTGTATATACTGAGGAGAATCTACCTCCCCCTATGTATATACACTGAGGAGAATCTACCTCACCTCTATGTGTATATACTGAGGAGAATCTACCTCCCCCTATGTATATACACTGAGGAGAATCTACCTCACCTCTATGTGTATATACTGAGGAGAATCTACCACACCTCTGTTTGTATATACTGAGAAGAATCTACTTCACCTACATGTGTACGTACTGAGGAGAATCTACCTCACCTCTATGTGTATATAATGAGGAGAATCTACCTCCCCTCTATGTGCGTATACCGCGGAGAATCAACCTCACCTCTGTGTGTATAGACTGTGGAGAATCTACCTCCCTTCTATGTGTATATACGGAGGAGAATCTACCACCCCTCCATGTGTATATACTGAGGAGAATCTACCTACCTTCCATGTGTATATACTGAGGAGAATCTACCTCCCCTCTATGCGTATATACTAAGGAGATTCTACCTCACCTGTATGTGTATATACTGAGGAGAATCTACCTCATCTCTGTGTGTATATATTGAAGAGAATCTACCTCACCTCTATGTGTATATACTGAAAAGAATCAACCTCCCCTCTATGTGTATATACCGAGGAGAATCTACCTCACCTCTGTGTGTATAGACAGTGGAGAATCTACCACACCTCTGTTTGTATATACTGAGAAGAATCTACCTAACTTCCATGTGTATATACTGAGGAGAATCTTCCTCCCCTCTATGTGTATATACTGAGGAAAATCTACCTCCCCTCTATGTGTATATACTGAGGAGAATCTACCTCACCTCTATGTGTATATACTGAGGAGAATCTACCTCCCCTCTATGTGTATATACTGTGGGGAACCTACCTCACCTCTATGTGTATATACTGAGGAGAATCTACCTCACCTCTATGTGTATATACTGAGGAGAATCTACCTCACCTCTATGTGTATATACTGCGGAGAATCTACCTCCCCTCTATGTGTATATACCGAGGAGAATCTACCTCACCTCTGTGTGTATAGACAGTGGAGAATCTACCTCCCCTCTATGAGTATATACTGAGGAGAATCTACCTACCTTGCATGTGTATATACTGAGGAGAATCTACCTCCCCTCTATGTGTATATACTGAGGAAAATCTACCTCCCCTCTATGTGTATATACTAAGGAGATTCTACCTCACCTCTATGTGTATATACAGGGGAGAATCTACCTCATCTCTGTGTGTATATATTGAAGAGAATCTACCTCCCCTCTATGTGTATATACTGAGGAGAATCTACCTCACCTCTATGTTTATATACTGAGGAGAATCTACCTCCCCTCTATGTGTATATACTGAGGAGAATCTGCCTCCCCTCTATGTGTATATACCGAGGAGAATCTACCTCACCTCTGTGTGTATAGACAGAGGAGAATCTACCACACCTCTGTTTGTATATACTGAGAAGAATCTACCTACCTTCAATGTGTATATACTGAGGAGAATCTACCTCCCCTCTATGTGTATATACAGAGGAGAATCTACCTCCCCTCTATGTGTATATACCGAGGAGAATTTACCTCACCTCTATGTGTATATAATGAGGAGAATCTAGCTCACTTGTATGTGTATATACTGAGGAGAATCTACTTTACCTCTGTTTGTATATACTGAGGAGAATCTACCTCCCCTCTATGTGTATATACCGCGGAGAATTTACCTCACCTCTGTGTGTATATACTGAGGAGAATCTACCTCCCCTCTATGTGTATATACTAAGGAGAATCTAACTCACCAGTATGTGTATATACTGAGGAGAATCTACCTCCCCTCTATGTGTATATACTGAGGAGAATCTACCTCCCCTCCATGTGTATATACCGAGGAGAATCTACCTCACCTCTATGTGTATATACTGAGGAGAATCTGCCTCCCCTCTATGTGTATATATAGAAAATCTACCTCACCTCTATGTGTATATACTGAGGGGAATCTACCTCACCTCTATGCTTATATACTGAGGAGAATCTACCTCCCCTTAAGTATATATACTGAGGAGAATCTACCTCACCTCTATGTGCATATACTGAGGAGAATCTACCACACCTCTGTTTGAATATACTGAGAAGAATCTACTTCACCTATATGTGTATGTACTTGGGAGAATCTACCTCCCCTTTATGTGTATATACCGAGGAGAATCTACCTCACCTCTATGTGTATATACTGAGGAGAATCTACCTCCCCTCTATGTGTATATACCGCGTAGAATTAACCTCACCTCTGTGTGTATATACTGAGGAGAATCTACCTCCCCTCTATGTGTATATACTAAGGAGAATCTACCTCACCAGTATGTGTATATACTGAGGAGAATCTACCTCCCCCTATGTATATACACTGAGGAGAATCTACCTCACCTCTATGTGTATATACTGAGGAGAATCTACCACACCTCTGTTTGTATATACTGAGAAGAATCTACTTCACCTATATGTGTATATACTTGGGAGAATCTACCTCCCCTCTATGTGTATATACTGAGGAGAATCTACCTCCCCTCTATGTGTATATACTGAGGAGAATCTACCTCCCCTCTATGTGTATATACTGAGGAGAATCTACCTCCCCTCTATGTGTATATACCGAGGAGAATTTACCTCACCTCTATGTGTATATAATGAGGAGAATCTAGCTCACTTGTATGTGTATATACTGAGGAGAATCTACCTTACCTCTGTTTGTATATACTGAGGAGAATCTACCTCCCCTCTATGTGTATATACCGCGGAGAATTTACCTCACCTCTGTGTGTATATACTGAGGAGAATCTACCTCCCCTCTATGTGTATATACTAAGGAGAATCTACCTCACCAGTATGTGTATATACTGAGCAGAATCTACCTCCCCTCTATGTGTATATACTGAGGAGAATCTACCTCCCCTCCATGTGTATATACCGAGGAGAATCTACCTCACCTCTATGTGTATATACTGAGGAGAATCTGCCTCCCCTTTAATTGTATATATAGAAAATCTACCTCACCTCTATGTGTATATACTGAGGGGAATCTACCTCACCTCTATGCATATATACTGAGGAGAATCTACCTCCCCCTAAGTATATATACTGAGGAGAATCTACCTCACCTCTATGTGTATATACTGAGGAGAATCTACCACACCTCTGTTTGAATATACTGAGAAGAATCTACTTCACCTATATGTGTATATACTGAGGAGAATCTACCTCACCTCTATGTGTATATACTGAGGAGAATCTACCTCACCTCTATGTGTATATACTGAGGAGAATCTATGTCCCCTTTATGTGTATATACTGAGGAGAATCTACCTTACCTCTGTGTGTATATACTGTGGAGAATCTACCTCCTTTCTAAGTGTATAAACTGAGGAGAATCTACCTCCCCTCTATGTGTATATACTGAGGAAAATCTACCTCCCTTCCATGTGTATATACTGAGGAGAATCTACCTCCCCTCTATGTGTATATACTGAGGAAAATCTACCTCCCCTCTATGTGTATATACTAAGGAGATTCTACCTAACCTGTATGTGTATATACTGAGGAGAATCTACCTCATCTCTGTGTGTATATATTGAAGAGAATCTACCTCACCTCTATGTGTATATACTGAGGAGAATCTACCTCACCTCTATGTGTATATACTGAGGAGAATCTATGTCCCCTTTATTTGTATATACTGAGGAGAATCTACCTTACCTCTGTGTGTATATACTGTGGAGAATCTACCTCCCTTCTAAGTGTATAAACTGAGGAGAATCTACCTCCCCTCCATGTGTATATACTGAGGAGAATCTACCTCCCTTCCATGTGTATATACTGAGGAGAATCTACCTCCCCTCCATGTGTATATACTGAGGAAAATCTACCTCCCCTCTATTTGTATATACTAAGGAGATTCTACCTCACCTGTATGTGTATATACTGAGGAGAATCTACCTCATCTCTGTGTGTATATATTGAAGAGAATCTACCTCACCTCTATGTGTATATACTGAAAAGAATTAACCTGCCCTCTATGTGTATATACTGAGGAGAATCTACCTCACCTCTATGTGTATATACTAAGGAGAATCTACCTCCCCTCTGTGTATATACTGAGAAGAATCTACCTCCCCTCTATGTGTATATACCGAGGAGAATCTTCCTCCCCTCTATGTGTATATACTGAGGAGAATCTACCTCACCTCTATGTGTATATATTGAGGAGAATCTAACTCCCCTCTATGTGTATATACTGAGGAGAATCTACCTCCCCTCCATGAGTATATACTGAGGAGAATCTACCTCCCTTTTATGTGTATATACTGAGGAGAATCTACCTCCCCTCTATCTCTATATACCGAGGAGAATCTACCTCACCTCTGTGTGTATAGACAGAGGAGAATCTACATAACCTCCATGTGTATATACTGAGGAGAATCTACCTCCCCTATGTATATATACTGAAGAAAATCTGCCTCCCCTCTATGTGTATATACTGATGGGAATCTACCTCACCTCTATGTGTATATACTGAGGGGAATCTACCTCCCCCCATGTATATACACTGAGGAGAATCTACCTCACCTCTATGTGTATATACCGAGGAGAATGTACCTCACCTCTATGCGTATATACTGAGGAGAATCTACGTCCCCTTTATATGTATATACTGAGGAGAATCTACCTCCCCTCCATGAGTATATACTGAGGAGAATCTACCTCTCTTTTATGTGTATATACTGAGGAGAATCTACCTCCCCTCTATCTGTATATACCGAGGAGAATCTACCTCACCTCTGTGTGTATAGACAGAGGAGAATCTACCACACCTCTGTTTGTATATACTGAGAAGAATCTACCTAACTTCCATGTGTATATACTGAGGAGAATCTTCCTCCCCTCTATGTGTATATACTGAGGAGAATCTACCTCCCCCTATGTATATACACTGAGGAGAATCTACCTCACCTCTATGTGTATATACTGAGGAGAATCTACCTTCCCCTATGTATATACACTGAGGAGAATCTACCTCACCTCTATGTGTATATACTGAGGAGAATCTACCTCACCTCTATGTGTATATACTGAGGAGAATCTACCACACCTCTGTTTATATATACTGAGAAGAATCTACTTCACCTATATGTGTACGTACTGAGGAGAATCTACCTCACCTCTATGTGTATATACTGAGGAGAATCTACCTCCCCTCTATGTGCATATACCGCGGAGAATCTACCTCACCTCTGTGTGTATATACTGAGGGGAATCTACCACCCCTCCATGTGTATATACTGAGGAGAATCTACCTACCTTCCATGTGTATATACTGAGGAGAATCTACCTAATCTCTGTGTGTATATATTGCAGAGAATCTACCTCACCTCTATGTGTATTAACTTAAAAGAATCAACCTCCCCTCTATGTGTATATACTGAGGAAAATCTACCTCACCTCTATGTGTATATACTAAGGCGAATCTACCTCCCCTCTGTGTATATACTGAGGAGAATCTACCTCCCCTCTATGAGTATATACTGAGGAGAATCTACCTACCTTCCATGTGTATATACTAAGGAGATTCTACCTCACCTATATGTGTATATACAGGGGAGAATCTACCTCATCTCTGCGTGTATATATTGAAGAGAATCTACCTCCCCTCTATGTGTATATACTGAGGAGAATCTACCTCACCTCTATGTGTATATACTGAGGAGAATCTACCTCCCCTCTATGTGTATATACCGAGTAGAATCTACCTCAACTCTGTGTGTATAGACAGAGGAGAATCTACCACACCTCTGTTTGTATATACTGAGAAGAATCTATCTACCTTCCATGTGTATATACTGAGGAGAATCTACCTCCCCTCTATGTGTATATACTGAGGAGAATCTACCTCCCCTCCATGTGTATATACTGAGGAAAATCTACCTCCCCTCTATGTGTATATACTAAGGAGATTCTACCTCACCTGTATGTGTATATACAGGGGAGAATCTACCTCCCCTCTATGTGTATATACTGAGGAGAATCTACCTCCCCTCTATGTGTATATACCGCGGAGAATTTACCTCACCTCTGTGTGTATATACTGAGGAGAATCTACCTCCCCTCTATGTGTATATACTAAGGAGAATCTACCTCACCAGTATGTGTATATACTGAGGAGAATCTACCTCATCTCTGTGTGTACATATTGTAGAGAATCTACCTCACCTCTATGTGTATATACTGAAAAGAATCTACCTCCCCTCTATGTGTATATACTGAGGAGAATCTACCTCACCTCTATGTGTATATACTGAGGAGAATCTACCTACCCTCCATGAGTATATACTGAGGAGAATCTGCCTCCCCTCTATGTGTACATACTGTGGAGAATCTACCTCCTTTCTATGTGTATATACTAAGGAGAATCTACCTCCCCTCTGTGTATATACTGAGTAGAATCTACCTCACCTCTATGTGTATATACTGAGGAGAATCTACCTCACCTCTATGTGTATATACTGAGGAGAATCTACCTCACCTCTATGTGTGTATATACTGAGGAGAATCTACCTCCCCTCTATGTGTATATACTGAGGAGAATCTACGTCACCGCTATGTGTATATACTGAGGATTATCTACCTCACCTCTATGTGTATATACTGAGGAGAATCTACCTCACCTCTATGTATATATATACGGAGGAGAATCTACCTCACCTCTATGTGTATATACTGAGGAGAATCTACCTCACCTCTATGTGTATATACTGCGGAGAATCTACCTCTCCTCTATGTGTATATACCGAGGAGAATCTACCTCACCTCTGTGTGTATATACTGAGGAGAATCTACCTAACCTCTGTGTGTATATACCGAGGAGAATCTACCTAACCTCTGTGTGTATATACTGAGGAGAATCTACCTCACCTCTATGTGTATATACTGAGGAGAATCTACCTCACCTCTATGTGTATATACTGAGGAGAATCTACCTCCAATTTATGTGTATATACTGAGGAGAATCTACCTCACCTCTATGTGTCTATACTGAGGAGAATCTACCTAACCTCTATGTGTATTTACTGAGGGGAAACTACGTCACCTCTATGTGTATATACTGAGGATAATCTACCTCCCCCTATGTATATATACTGAGGAGAATCTACCTCACCTCTATGTGTATATACTTGGGAGAATCTAACTCCCCTCTATGTGTATATACTGAGGAGAATCTACCTTCCCTCTATGTGTATATACTGAGGAGAATCTACCTCCCCTTTATGGGTATATACTGAGGAGAATTTACCTCACCTCTATGTGTGTATATAATGAGGAGAATCTACCTCACTTGTTTGTGTATATACTGAGGAGAATCTGCCTCCCCTCCCTGTGTATATACTGAGGAGAATTTACCTCACCTCTATGTGTATATACTGAGGAGAATCTACCTACCCTCTATGTGTATATACTGAGGAGAATCTACCTCACCTCTACGTGAATATACTGAGGAGAATCTACCTCCCCTCTATGTGTATATACTGAGGAGAATCGACCTCCCCACTGTGTGTATATACTGAGGAGAATCTACCTCCCCTCTCTGTGTATATACTGAGGAGAATCGACCTCCCCACTGTGTGTATATACTGAGGAGAATCTACCTCCCCTCTGTGTCTATATACTGAGGAGAATCTACCTCCCCTCTATGTGTATATACTGAGGAGAATCCACCTCACCTCTATGTGTATATACTGAGGAGAATCTACCTCACCTCTATGTGTATATACTGAGGAGAATCTACCTCACATCTGTGTGTATATAATGAGGAGAATCTACCTCCCCTCTTTGTGTATATACTGAGGAGACTCTACCTCACCTCTATGTGTATATACTGAGGAGAATCTGCCTCCCCTCTGTGTGTATATACTGAGGAGAATCTACCTCACCTCTATGTGTATATACTGAGGAGAATCTCCCTCACCTCTATGTGTTTATACTGAGGCGAATCTACCTCCCCTCTTTGTGTATATACTGAGGAGAATCTACCTCACTTGTCTGTGTATATACTGAGGAGAATCTATCTCACCTCTATGTGTATATACTCAGGAGAATCTACCTTATCTCTATGTGTATGTACTGAGGAGAATGTACCTCACCTCTATGTGTATATAGTGAGGAGAATCCACCTCACCTCTATGTGTATATACTGAGGAGAATCTACCTCACCTCTATGTGTATATACTGAGGAGAATCTACCTCCCCTCTATGTATATATATACGGAGGAGAATCTACCTCACCTCTATGTGTATATACTGAGGAGAATCTACCTCACCTCTATGTGTATATACTGCGGAGAATCTACCTCTCCTCTATGTGTATATACCGAGGAGAATCTACCTCACCTCTGTGTGTATATACTGAGGAGAATCTACCTAACCTCTGTGTGTATATACTGAGGAGAATCTACCTAACCTCTGTGTGTATATACTGAGGAGAATCTACCTCACCTCTATGTGTATATACTGAGGAGAATCTACCTCACCTCTATGTGTATATACTGAGGAGAATCTACCTCCAATTTATGTGTATATACTGAGGAGAATCTACCTCACCTCTATGTGTCTATACTGAGGAGAATCTACCTAACCTCTATGTGTATATACTGAGGGGAAACTACGTCACCTCTATGTGTATATACTGAGGATAATCTACCTCCCCCTATGTATATATACTGAGGAGAATCTACCTCACCTCTATGTGTATATACTTGGGAGAATCTAACTCCCCTCTATGTGTATATACTGAGGAGAATCTACCTTCCCTCTATGTGTATATACTGAGGAGAATCTACCTCCCCTTTATGGGTATATACTGAGGAGAATTTACCTCACCTCTATGTGTGTATATAATGAGGAGAATCTACCTCACTTGTTTGTGTATATACTGAGGAGAATCTGCCTCCCCTCCCTGTGTATATACTGAGGAGAATTTACCTCACCTCTATGTGTATATACTGAGGAGAATCTACCTACCCTCTATGTGTATATACTGAGGAGAATCTACCTCACCTCTACGTGAATATACTGAGGAGAATCTACCTCCCCTCTATGTGTATATACTGAGGAGAATCGACCTCCCCACTGTGTGTATATACTGAGGAGAATCTACCTCCCCTCTCTGTGTATATACTGAGGAGAATCGACCTCCCCACTGTGTGTATATACTGAGGAGAATCTACCTCCCCTCTGTGTCTATATACTGAGGAGAATCTACCTCCCCTCTATGTGTATATACTGAGGAGAATCCACCTCACCTCTATGTGTATATACTGAGGAGAATCTACCTCACCTCTATGTGTATATACTGAGGAGAATCTACCTCACATCTGTGTGTATATAATGAGGAGAATCTACCTCCCCTCTTTGTGTATATACTGAGGAGACTCTACCTCACCTCTATGTGTATATACTGAGGAGAATCTGCCTCCCCTCTGTGTGTATATACTGAGGAGAATCTACCTCACCTCTATGTGTATATACTGAGGAGAATCTCCCTCACCTCTATGTGTTTATACTGAGGCGAATCTACCTCCCCTCTTTGTGTATATACTGAGGAGAATCTACCTCACTTGTCTGTGTATATACTGAGGAGAATCTATCTCACCTCTATGTGTATATACTCAGGAGAATCTACCTTATCTCTATGTGTATGTACTGAGGAGAATGTACCTCACCTCTATGTGTATATAGTGAGGAGAATCCACCTCACCTCTATGTGTATATACTGAGGAGAATCTACCTCACCTCTATGTGTATATACTGAGGAGAATCTACCTCCCCTCTATGTATATATATACGGAGGAGAATCTACCTCACCTCTATGTGTATATACTGAGGAGAATCTACCTCACCTCTATGTGTATATACTGCGGAGAATCTACCTCTCCTCTATGTGTATATACCGAGGAGAATCTACCTCACCTCTGTGTGTATATACTGAGGAGAATCTACCTAACCTCTGTGTGTATATACTGAGGAGAATCTACCTAACCTCTGTGTGTATATACTGAGGAGAATCTACCTCACCTCTATGTGTATATACTGAGGAGAATCTACCTCACCTCTATGTGTATATACTGAGGAGAATCTACCTCCAATTTATGTGTATATACTGAGGAGAATCTACCTCACCTCTATGTGTCTATACTGAGGAGAATCTACCTAACCTCTATGTGTATATACTGAGGGGAAACTACGTCACCTCTATGTGTATATACTGAGGATAATCTACCTCCCCCTATGTATATATACTGAGGAGAATCTACCTCACCTCTATGTGTATATACTTGGGAGAATCTAACTCCCCTCTATGTGTATATACTGAGGAGAATCTACCTTCCCTCTATGTGTATATACTGAGGAGAATCTACCTCCCCTTTATGGGTATATACTGAGGAGAATTTACCTCACCTCTATGTGTGTATATAATGAGGAGAATCTACCTCACTTGTTTGTGTATATACTGAGGAGAATCTGCCTCCCCTCCCTGTGTATATACTGAGGAGAATTTACCTCACCTCTATGTGTATATACTGAGGAGAATCTACCTACCCTCTATGTGTATATACTGAGGAGAATCTACCTCACCTCTACGTGAATATACTGAGGAGAATCTACCTCCCCTCTATGTGTATATACTGAGGAGAATCGACCTCCCCACTGTGTGTATATACTGAGGAGAATCTACCTCCCCTCTCTGTGTATATACTGAGGAGAATCGACCTCCCCACTGTGTGTATATACTGAGGAGAATCTACCTCCCCTCTGTGTCTATATACTGAGGAGAATCTACCTCCCCTCTATGTGTATATACTGAGGAGAATCCACCTCACCTCTATGTGTATATACTGAGGAGAATCTACCTCACCTCTATGTGTATATACTGAGGAGAATCTACCTCACATCTGTGTGTATATAATGAGGAGAATCTACCTCCCCTCTTTGTGTATATACTGAGGAGACTCTACCTCACCTCTATGTGTATATACTGAGGAGAATCTGCCTCCCCTCTGTGTGTATATACTGAGGAGAATCTACCTCACCTCTATGTGTATATACTGAGGAGAATCTCCCTCACCTCTATGTGTTTATACTGAGGCGAATCTACCTCCCCTCTTTGTGTATATACTGAGGAGAATCTACCTCACTTGTCTGTGTATATACTGAGGAGAATCTATCTCACCTCTATGTGTATATACTCAGGAGAATCTACCTTATCTCTATGTGTATGTACTGAGGAGAATGTACCTCACCTCTATGTGTATATAGTGAGGAGAATCCACCTCACCTCTATGTGTATATACTGAGGAGAATCTACCTCACTTGTATGTGTATATACTGAGGAGAATCTACCTCCCCTCTATGTGTATAAACTGAGGAGAATCTACCTCCCCTCTATGTGTATAAACTGAGGAGAATCTACCTCCCCTCTGTGTGTATATACTGAGGAGAATCTACCTCTCCTCTGTTTGTATATACTGAGGAGAATCTACCTCCCCTCTGTGTGTATATACTGAGGAGAATCTACCTCCCCTCTATGTGTATATACTGAGGAGAATCTACCTCTCCTCTATGTGTATATACTGAGGAGAATCTACCTCCCCTCTATGTGTATATACTGAGGAGAATCTACCTCCCCTCTATGTGTATATACTGATGAGAATCTACCTCACCTTTCTGTGTATATACTGAGGAGAATCTACCTCCCCTCTATATGTATATACTGAGGAGAATCTACCTCCCCTCTATGTGTATATACTGAGGAGAATCTTCCTCCCCTTTTATGTGTATATACTGAGGAGAATCTACCTCCCCTCTATGTGTATATACTGAGGAGAATCTACCTCACCTCTATGTGTATATACTGAGGAGTATCTACCTCACCTCTGTGTGTATATACTGAGGAGAATCTACCTCACCTGTATGTCTATATACTGAGGAGAATCTACCTCACCTCTATGTGTATATACTGAGGAGAATCTACCTCCCCTCTATGTGTATATACTGAGGAGAATCTACCTCCCCTCTATGTGTATATACTGAGGAGAATCTACCTCACCTCTATGTGTATATACTGAGGAGAATCTTCCTCCCCTTAATGTGTATATACTGAGGAGAATCTACCTCCCCTCTATGTGTATATACTGAGGAGAATCTACCTCACCTCTATGTGTATATACTGAGGAGAATCTACCTCACCTCTATGTGTATATACTGAGGAGAATCTACCTCACCTCTGTGTGTATATACTGAGGAGAATCTACCTCACCTCTATGTGTATATACGGAGGAGAATCTACCTCACCTCTGTGTGTATATACTGAGGAGAATCTACCTCACCTCTATGTGTATATACTGAGGGGAATCTACCTCCCCTCTATGTGTATATACTGAGGAGAATCTACCTCACCTCTATGTGTATATACTGAGGAGAATCTACCTCACCTCTATGTGTATATACGGAGGAGAATCTACCTCACCTGTATGTGTATATACTGAGGAGAATCTACCTCCCCTCTGTGTGTATATACTGAGGAGAATCTACCTCACCTGTATGTGTATATACGGAGTAGAATCTACCTCACCTCTATGTGTATATACTGAGGAGAATCTACCTCCCCTCTGTTTATATACTGAGGAGAATCTACCTCCCCTCTATGTGTATATACTGAGGAGAATCTACCTCCCCTCTCTGTGTATATACTGAGGAGAATCTACCTCCCCTCTATGTGTATACTCTGTTAGTGCACTTTTCGCTATTCGATATACTGTGGATGCCATATTATATTTGATTAATCTACAGGCCCGGAGACCCTCCCAATGAGCACACATCTACATTGTGTACACCAAAAGGGATCCCCTTTATTTAGGTGGGTAAATGTTTATATAAGATTTCAAACACAGGAAGTTGGGTCATTCAGGGTGCAGTTATAGCATTTTGTGTGCTGATAGGTTATTCTCATAGGGAGGTACTTGTGAGGTAGCTGTGACATCATTCACCTGGGAGGAGCTTCCATTAAGCATGCTCTATTTATTCTTCAGAAACGCTCTTTTCTCCTTAGGGAGAGCAACTATATACTATAAATAAGTGAGGAGACTCAAATGGCCACGCACGCTCCTCTGGGTAATATGCAAATAAGGGAGATGGAATAAATCCTCCACAGTGCCACCTACTGAAAGGCAGCATTCCTTCGAGTCAAAGTGGGACTTTTTATACAAGTCTTGCTACAATGACTGGGAATCAAAAGCAAAGCCAGACCCCATGTACATACAGCTGTTTCCGGGTTATTGCCCATCATCAGTGTACAGTAGGAGTCTGGCTTTTGCTAGTGAGAGGCCTGGGACAGGGGTCAGAAACGCTCTTTTCTCCTTAGGGAGAGCAACTATATACTATAAATAAGTGAGGAGACTCAAATGGCCACTGTGGAGGATTTATTCCATCTCCCTTATTTGCATATTACCCAGAGGAGCGTGCGTGGCCATTTGAGTCTCCTCACTTATTTATAGTATATAGTTGCTCTCCCTAAGGAGAAAAGAGCGTTTCTGACCCCTGTCCCAGGCCTCTCACTAGCAAAAGCCAGACTCCTACTGTACACTGATGAAGGGCAAAAACCCTGAAACAGCTGTATGTACATGGAGTCTGACTTTGCTTGTAATTCCCGATCATTGTAACAAGGCTTGTATAGAAGGTCCGACTTTGGCTTGAAGGAATGCTGCCTTTCAGTAGGTGGCACTGTGGAGGATTTATTCCATCTCCCTTATCTATTTATTCTTGACTTGCTGTCCAAAGGAGATACTTTCTCTTTCTCTCCAGCCATTTGCTGTCTTTTGACACAAGGACATTACTTTTTGCCATGAGGCTGTAACTTGAGCTTTGCACATGTTTTCTGCTACTGGTCAAAACTGGGTTTACCTGTTTTTGGACACAGTACACTGCTCCTTCAGATGATATCATTAAATGGGTGTGATTGGCTAACGCAGTGCTGGCTTTTATTGGCTGACGCCGCGCTGTGTTAGCCAATCATAGCATTAGGTTTCTGGAGGCGGGGCATTCAAGCCCCGTATCCAGAAAGCAATGCTCTGTCGGCGAGGAGGAGGGAGTAATAGCCTGCAGCAGCGTCGCAGAACGTCACTGGAGGTGAGTATTGTTTTTTTTTCCTCCCCCATATTCCGGACATATAAGTCGACAGTTGGGGGTTGGCTTATACACCGTAAAATACGGTAATGGAACGGGTTCCTCTATTTGTGTCGGATGTTTTGATATATAATATGTATGGTTTTGGATTACAGGGCGTGTACAGCGTCGGCTTTGGGTTATTTTCTTACATATGTGTAAATTGCTGTTTTGTTCTGTAATTTTTATTTACTGATGTATGTAATAATGTTTTTTACTATCTATGTCCCCCATTACGTCAGATAAGACCTCTGGGGGACATTCACATGTTTTATTTTATTTGGAGCCCCAGTTACAGGGAAAAAACAACCCCTGTAGTGACATTAGTCACTGGTAGAGCTGGTCAGGGTCTAGTACGATCCTGCAGCTCTGCCATAGCAGGGAATCCCGGCAATCACATGACCCCCGGACTCCCGTAGTGGAAGTTACACTTTCACTTTCTAGTACACAGTGCTCATTGATTATGTCCTCCCTTTTTCTCAAACTTCACCTCTCTAAAACTGACCTCATCTTTCCGCCTTCCAGCCGACCTCCCCTCAACATCTCCATATCAGTGTCTGGCACCATCATAACCCCCCGACGACACGCCCGCTGCCTTGGGGTTATATTTGACTCTAATCTCTCCTTTACCCCCCACATCCAATCTCTGGCCCGAACATGCCACCTGCACCTCAGGAATATTGCTAAAATCCATCCGTTCCTCACCACGGACACGCTAAAGATACTCGTCGTGGCCCTCATCCACTTTCAACTCGACTACTGCAACTTGTTATTGGGGAACCGAAGAGGAGGGGGCCATGCCCTGGGGGACCCCAACAACAAGGGGGAGCAGAGAGGACCGAGCCCTGGGGACCCCGACAGAGGAGAGGAGATATAGCCAGCGAAGGAAATGCTGAAAAAGCAGTCAGAGAGGTAGGAGGAGAACCAGGAGAGAGCAGTGTCCTGAAGGCTGGATTCTCACGGGACAGAAATCCCACAGAAATCTCGCAGCTTGGCCACACCGAAAACCTGTGAGATTTCCGTGGGATAAGTGCAGCTTCAAACCTGCGGCGTTTAGCCGCACTTTTGGAGTGGCTTCGCTGCCTGTATGTCCGCTTCAGCCATCTCTCCCCATAGAGAGGAGAGAGGCCACTGCAGAAATACAAAAGAATTGATATGCTGCGTCTTTGTTTTCCGAGCTACACGTCAATTTCAGCGCGGCTTGGCCGCAGCATGTGGATGAGATTTTTGCTAAATCTCATCCACTTTGCTGGCTAATCCCGGGATTAGGAGCCATGGGCGGAATTGCCATGCGGACATATCACATGGAAATTCTGCGGCAATTCCGTCCCATGTGAACCCATCCTTAGGCCGATGGAGCGAAGCATAGTGAGGAGGAGGTCATGGTCGACAGTGTCAAATACAGCGGAGAGGTCAAGGAGGATTAGTAGGGAGTAGTTACCTCTCGACTTTGCCGTTATCAGGTCATTTGATACCTTTGTGAGGACAGTTTTGGTCGAGTGTAGAGAGCGGAAACCAGGAGGGGGTCAAGGAGAGCGTTCTCAGAGAGAAAGCTTGTGAGGTGGGAGCAGGGGCGTACCTAAGGGCTCAGGGGCCCGGGTGCAAAAGTTCAGCTAGGGTCCCCCCCCCCCCGGGCCTCCACCCCACACTCCCCCGTACCCATACCTAGATCGTGCTGCATACATGATCTGCCCCTTGGCGTAATCTTTCCAAACATGACGCATTTCCTGAACATGAAAATTTGTTTGTAGCTCGGCAAGCCGCTCTCACACACACCGCATTTTACCGCTATAAGCGTGGTGTCCCGAGCGCCGTACTAACCGCGGTACAACACTCCCATTGATTTTAATGAGCTTACGCAAACCTGCGCTGGAACGCGGTGTCCCTATCGCTGTGATTTTCGAGAGCTGTCTCTTCTATTTTTGCGTTTTCGTGGTTTTTAACACATCTCATCACCCATCACAATGATGGGGTGCATTAAAAAGCGCCGTCACACGCTGTAACCTGTGTTCGAAAACGCTGCGTGAAATTCCAGTAAAAATGCCACGATTTCAAGCTGCGTTTTCTGAACACGTATGAGAGCGGCCTTAGGGGGGTCATGTTTATGTTGTACTTTAGAACCACAATAAAGAAAAACACAAAAAACCTGCAGGCGGTATTTAAAGACCGCGTACATTATTAAGGAACTGTAGACACTATTAACTGCTTGTGGTTTAGATGCGTTTTTTAATTGTGTGTAAAGTGTGCAAATACAGTAAATCCAGGGAGATGTATAACTTATACCAGAGAGAGCTAGAGAGATAGATACATACATACATACTATATATATATATATGAGAAAGATATGGATAGATATGAGATAGATATCTATCTATCTATCTGTCTATCTATCTCCTATCTATCTATATACTATCTATCTATCTATCCCATATCTATCTATATACCATCTATCTATATACTATCTATCTATTCATCTATCTCATATGAGATAGATAGATGAATAGATAGATATAGCATATAGATAGATGAACAGATAGTATATAGATGGCTGGATAGATAGATAGGAGATAGATAGCATATATATATATATATGAGATAGATAGATAGTATATAGATAGGAGATAGATAGTATATAGATAGCTGATAGATAGTATATATAGATAGCAGATAGATAGAGAATATATAGATAGATAGCATATAGATAACAGATAGATAGTATATAGATAGCAGATAGATAGTACATAGATTGCAGATAGATAGAATATAGATAGCAGATAGATAGAATATAGATAGCAGATAGATAGAATATAGATAGCAGATAGATAGAATATAGATAGCAGATAGATATAGTATATAGAAAGCAGATAGATAGATAGTATATAGATAGAAAGTAAATAATTAGCAGATAGATAGTATATAGATAGATAGATATGAGATAGCTAGGTAGTATATAGATAGAGAGTAGATAGATAGTAGGTAGATAGTATATAGATAGATATGAGATATATAGATAGTATATAGATATAAGATAGATAGTATATAGATATGAGATAGATAGATAGTATATAGATAGATATGAGATAGATAGTACAGTATATATAGTATATAGATAGTGTGTATATATATATATATATAGCAGATAGATAGATAGTATATAGACAGCAGATAGATATGATAGATAGATAGTATATAGATAGATATGAGATAGATATAGTTTATAGATAGCAGATAGATAGTATATAGATAGATATGGGATAGATAGATATGAGATAGATAGATAGATAGATAGATATAGTATATAGATAGCAGATAGATAGTATATAGATAGATATGGGATAGAGGTGAGAGAGGAGAGGGTCGCTAGCACAGGTAGTGGGGAGCAGCCAGGAGACTTCTTCCTCTGTCATTGGTTCTAACATAGGAAGTGAGTGGGTGCTGGATGCAGTGCTGAGGAGACTAGATCGGGGCTAGCCATGTAGTTTTCGGAGATTTCTTTTCGAATGTTGTCGTTTTTTTTCTTTGAAATAGGCAGCTCGTTCTCCAGCCTGTTCTTTGAGGCTAAGGAGGAGTGAAAGGTCTCAAAGAGTTGTTTGGGGTTGTGGGATAGTGAGGAGACAAGGGAGGTGAAATGAACTTGTTTGGCATGGTGAAGGGCGAGGTTATACGTTTTAAGCATGAATTTAAAGTGGAAGTCTGCTGGCAGCTTTGATTTTCACCACAGCCGTTCGGCGCACCTAGAGCACCGGCAGATGAGGCTGTTTGGGATGTGAGCCCATGTTGCCGTGGTCTGCGGTTGATGGCAGAGGTCATAGGTGGTGTTGCTTCATCCAGGGCACGGCTAAGGGAGGTGTGGTAGTGTTCAGCTGCCAGATTAGGGCAGGGGAGAAGAGAGATAGGGGAGAATATTCTTGGTAAACTGTTGGGTGCGGATGGGCTAGAGGTTCCTAGAGGTAGATAGATAGGAGGGTCAGGAGAGATGCTGGGTTGCCTGATGGAAAAAAAGAGAAGCTTGTGATCTGAGAATGGAAGGGGGGAGTTAGTAAAGTTAGAGGCAGAGACGGAGGAAGACTAAATCGAGAATGTTACCATCTCTATGAGTGGGGGAGTCAAAGATGAGTGATAAGCCAAGGGAGGAGGTAAGTATTAAAAGCCGGGAGGCAGATGAGCCGGGGTCGTTAGTAGGGATGTTGAAATCGCCAAGGATGAGAGTTGGGATTTCACAGGATAGGAAGTGGGGGAGCCAGACAGCAAAGTAGTATAGGAACAGGTGTGTGGGACCTGGGGGGCGGTAGATAACTGCGACACGCAGGGGCAGTGGGCAGAAGAATCGTAGGCTGTAGACTTCGCATGACTGGAAGGTAAGTGAGGGAACCGGGGGAATGACCTGGAAGGTACAGTTCTGCAAAAGGAGGATGCCTACTCCTCCGCCATGCCTGTTGTCTGGTCTAGGGGTGGGAGAACTGCAGGCCATCATATAGAGAGCAGTACGGGGGTGGGCCTGGGTTGGGGGATATGTCCCCTGTGGCTAGGAGTAGCAGAGTAGCAAGGGTGAGCAGGTGGTTGGGGGATTTGTGAGGGTAGCTAAGGTGTTTCTTGTGTGGGTGTGTGGAGGGGGAGGGGGGTTGGAGGCTTCTGAGGAAAGTGAAGAGTGCATGAGAACTGTGCATGAATTAAGAGAGCAGAGAGGGGCTTATGTGGATGGAGTGTGTTGGGGCGGAGGAAGAAAGTGTTAAAGGGATTGTCTCGCGAAATCAAGTGGGGTTATACACTTGAAATGAGACTGTGGGTGAATGTGGGATTTACCCGTCCCCTGCTCTGCCAACACTTCAAAAATATTAATACTTTTTTAATACTCTTGCTCTTGGATATGAAGAAAGCTTTCGACTCCCTTTCCTGGGAGTACCTATTCTTCATTTTGCAACAAATAGGGTTTGGGGGTCGCCTTCACACAAGCCCTTAAGGCTCTGTACTCTAATCCCTCCACTCTCATAAAACTCCCCTCTAATAACACCCCCTATATCAATTTGACAAGGCACCTGACAAGGATGTCCTCTCTTGACAGCATTACTTTCATTAGCAATCGAACCGCTTGCAATAGCAATTGGACAAAATTCCAACATAAAAGGACGTATATGAGGAGCGGAGAATAAACTGACTTACTACTTACACTGACCCAACCATGAACATCCCTACCAAACCTAATGGCACTACTCGATAAATGGGCGACGCTCACAGGACTTAAAGTGAGTCCCGATACATGTGATATAGCCTTTTTAAAGGCTCCTCCTTCCTTGATAAAAATAAGTGACTTGAACGTTCAATATCAACCCCAATATATTGCATACTTAGGCATTAATTTGACCACTTCTCTGTCAACTTTCTACAAATGGACCTATCCATCCTTCATACAGAAACTCTCGTCTGAACTAGTTAAATGGGATGACCCATTACTATCATGGTTGGGAAAGATACATGCTAGTAAGATGAATTTACTACCCCGCATACCTTACTTCTTTTGGACGCTGCCTATCCCAATTCCCCATGTAGTTCTGGCAAACTTTCAGTGACTTATTTTCCATTTCATCTGGGCCTCTAAACGTCATACAATCAACAATACCACAATGCATTGCCATAGAAGATCTGTCCCTAATGTAAGGAAGTATTATACAGTGGCCAGAATGGCCCAATGGGTAGCAACTTTGGGAGGCTCTGCAGCTCTGTAATGGGTTGATCTAGAGGTGTCTCATTCCCAAGCTTGATGTGGTCAGATAGCCCTAGGGTAACTAATCTAGGGATTACTAACTCTCTTATTATTCTATGATAGTATGGAGAAACATCCAAATATAAGCTTTATACAAAGCCCTCACTTTCTCTGTGTGATTGCTCTGATATTGTAATCACTAACATCAACATTACAAACGGGTCAGTTATTGGGGAAAACTAACTGTTCGAAAGGAGTCTTTAGTACCCTGTTGTACCACCTCTAGCTTAGATACAAGATGTGATATGGGCAGGCATGGAGGCTCTAGTACCCTGTTGTACCACCTCTGGCTTGAATACAGAATGTTATGCAGGGGGCATGGAGGCTCTAGTACCCTGTTGTACCACCTCTAGCTTAGATACAAGATGTGATATGGGCAGGCATGGGGGCTCTAGTACCCTGTTGTACTGCCTCTAGTTTGGATACAAGATGTGATACAGGGGGCATGGAGGCTCTAGTACCCTGTTGTACTGCCTCTAGCTTAGATACAAGATGTGATATGGGCAGGCATGGGGGCTCTAGTACCCTGTTGTACTGCCTCTAGTTTGGATACAAGATGTGATACAGGCGGGCATGGAGGCTCTAGTACCCTGTTGTACCACCTCTAGCTTGGATACAGAATGTTATACAGGGGGCATGGAGGCTCTAGTACCCTGTTGTACAGCTCTAGCTTGGATACAGAATGTTATACAGGGGGCATGGAGGCTCTAGCACCCTGTTGTACCGCCTCTAGCTTGGATAAAAGATGTGATACAGTGGGCATGGGCGTTCTAGTACCTTGTTGTACCACCTCTAGCTTGGATACAAGATGTGACACGGGTGGACATGGAGGCTCTAGTACCGTGTTCTACTGTCTCTATCTTTGATACAAGATTGATGCAGGTGTGAATGGAGGCTCTACTACCCTGCTGTACCATCTCTAGCTTGGAAACAAATAGTGATACGGGGGCATAGATGCTCTAGTACCCTGTTGTACTGCCTCTAGCTTGAATGTAAGATGTGATACGGATGGACATGGAGGCTCTAGTGCCCTGTTGTACCATATCTAGCTTTTATACAAGATGTAATACGGTGGGCATGGAGGTTTTAGTACCTTGTTGTACCACCTCTAGCTTGGATACAAGATGTGACACGGGTGGGCATGGAGGCTCTAGTACACTGTTGTGCCACCTCCAGCTTGGATACAAGATGTGATACAGGTGAGCATGAAGGCTCTAGTACTCTGTTATACCACCTCTAGCTTGGATACAATATGTGATACAGGCATGAATGGAGGCTCTAGTACCCTGCTGTACCACCTCTAGCTTGGATAGAACAAGTGATATGGCTGAGAATGGTGGCATACAGGTTCCATATGGTATCCTGTGGCATATTGCTCCACATTTGCTCCAACTGAGCCTTTAGATTGTGTAAACTTGTAGGCCGTGGAAGTTGGCATCCCAGGCATTTTCTACTGGCAATAAATCTAGTGACCAGGCGGCCACCAAAGTGTGACAATGTTGTGGGGGCTTCCTGTGACCCCCTTGTGTGTGTGGCCAAGCATTATCCTGCTGCCTCTTGGAAGACACCATGAGAGGAACACATGTGGCTGCAGGATGTCCTTAACATATCGCAGAGCTGTCATTGTCCCTCGTACCACTACTAGGGGGGACCAACTGTCATACGCGATGACCATCCAGACCATTACACCAGCAGGAAGCAGGAATAAGGTGAAAACGCCCGAGGTCTCCAGACACGAACACGGCCGTCATTGGTGCCTAAACTAAACCTAGATTTATCACTGAAGACAACCAGGTTCCACTCCGTAGCGTCCAGTTTCATCGTTCATCACTGCTAACAGAGGTGATGGTGAGTTATAAAATCCGTACACGTAATGGATGCTGTAAAACCAAATGTCCTTCAGCCAAGTTCCTGGAAATGGTTCTGAAAGACATGGGGCTGTAATGATGGTGCCACGTCTCTGGATGGTGGACAATGGAACAGTTGGAGCTGCTCATGCTTGTCGGACGATCAAATGATCCTCTCTACTGTCTAAGGCATCATGAGCCCGGAATCCTTTTGAGTACTCTGCAATGGTTGTATGTTCCATACCCACGTTGACAATATGAGCCATGTGGCAATCAAGTTTTTTCACTTAGTTTCAACCTTCCCTCTCGATCAGAAATACACAGCGAATTCAATTTTTCAGTGAGAGGCATGCAGAAGGGAAACATTTGTGTTGAGAAAAAAAGAGTAAAACGTTGCAATTTTGCTCGCTTTCCAAGCACACTTTGCTCAAAAAGTGAGTTGAACAGCAAATGTTGGGTGGAACTATGTAACGACCAAGCGCCTCCAGCTATAGACGGGCTCCGTTTACCATAGTGCTTGCTTTAATGCACTATGCTAGAACATAGCCCGTTGAAAGCAGCAAAAGATGCTTGCAGCCATGTGGTGATGAATAAAGGGCACGTGCACTTACCTTTGCTTAATAAACAAAAGATGAAACAAGTCAATCATTTCCTGATGTTATTGGAATAAATCATATTCCATCTGAATTTGCTGTCTGCCGCAAATTAATCATAATGAGAACAGCTTGCATATCAATATATATAGCAGGGACACACACATCAGTATCAAGGGCAATATAGTACTGGTTTATTATTAATGTCAAGGTACAGGTCTACCCAAAACGTATGCAATAACAGGAATACACGCCCCCTGGAATCATATCAACTCATAATTGGCTCAGTTTGTAATGACTGAAACATGTTAATGCCTTAAGGTGTATGTTAGTACTAAACACGTGATTTCTAGGAGCCAAAACTAGAATAGATGTTATCAATATCCCTGGCTGGACCAAGGAATCCAAAGGAGGGGGTAAAGAGCAGCCCCCCCCCCCTCCCCTATGAGCGGTGGGCATCCCAGGTCTTTCTCAAGAGAAACGCATCTGCAGAGCCATGTTATGCCTTGGGAACCGTGCGTGGGAGATACCACACAAGTATCCATCACACACCAGTGTGCAATATTGAATCAGTTAGCCATATAACTGCTAGCTATTTACTAAGAAGGTAGATATACTAATATGAGTGTTTGCATAGGCTGATGTGAGAAACATATGAAAAGATATAATATATAATAGAATGCATATATTATTACTATAACACTGCGGTTTGACTTTGCTCAGAGACCTATCCAAAACCACAAAAAAAGATCAATTAGATGATAAAGTAGACACCTAAAACATATACATGTATTACCTTTATTTACTCTATAGATAAGCCAATCAAAATTCTAGCAATGAGAGATGACAACAGCAAGGTTGTCTTGGCAGCCACATCATTTCATCACCACTCACCTGTGTATATGTGATTTGGGGAGCCAATGAGCATTCATTCTGGAGTGTAAACACAGCGAGCCAATTAGCCTCCATGGGCGTGGTCTCTGAACAAGCTAGCACCTCCCTCCAGAGTCGTTCATTAGTCGTGGACAGACAAGTGACTGCACATTTATATCACATGATAACCAGCCAACTGCTATTATTTGGAAGGCAGAAGGGAAGAGACTACTGAACGATTTGTCTCTCATAACTCCGTTGGCGGCCTTTCTACATGAGACAACTATTTTTGAGCGATTGTTCACCCATCAGTCGTCCTGTGTAGAAGGTCCCTAAGTCTTAGAGTTGAAGAGGTCACTACTAGCGAACAGGGGTCTTTTGAGGAAATTATCCAAGCACTACCCTCAGCCAAAAATCCTTCAACCATTACAACTTATGGCAGGACTTAGAGGATTTTACTCGGTGGTTTCTTCACAACTCAGATTTCTCTCTTTCACGGTAACAGGATTTACGGCTCTGACAGTGACCATGCTGTGATGTATGGCACCCATAGCAGACCACACGGTCCATTTATTTCCAGCATTCTGGACCTGCATTTGTGCAAAATGAAACCCAAATTGCACCCTGCATGGCCTAGCACACCCCAACACCCCTCGATGCCACCACTGAATGTTTCCGAAAGGTAGGTCAGCCATTTTTCTCCACCAACCGGCATACCATGAACACACTTCAGGGTTATGGATAGCTGAAAGCCTTTTGTTTTTACGTTCGTTCTGGACTGCCAACAAGAACCTAGTATGAGGGCAGCCAGAACTGATGCGAAAACTAGAAATACGGGTGGTTAGGCGCAGAGTGGACAGAAGAGTGAGGTAAGGAACAGAGCCGTCACTCAGAACCGCTCAGAATGAACCCACCTTGCAACGGAGCACTTGCCCCGAAAAGGATGACCCCACTTTCTTCCATGAGGGCGGGAGTCCGAGGGAACCAGAGTACTGGCAACAAAGAACAAATAGACACAGACAATAACAAAAAGACTAGAATAGTAGAAAACCAGACAAAGAACAGATACAAAACAGGGAACAAACCCGAACCAGGAGCTGGACACATAGGGGTCCGGACACACAGGGGGCCGATTACACAGGGGGGCCCAGACACACAGGGGGCTGGACACACAGAAGGCCGGACACACAGGGGCCAGACTCACAGAAGCTCTGAGCAGGCTGACTGCTCAGGGAACACTGAAAATCATCGGCAACTCCCAGCCAGGAAGAGCTGGGTTATATAGGGAAGAGAGAAAAGCCAATTGGGTGACAGAAATGTCCATCACTAGCCACAACTCACTGACAGCTGCAGGACTAATTAACCTGGACTAGTAAGCACAGGAGATATTAACCCTAACTAGTCCAGATAGAACCCACAGAAACAAAGATGTGCTGGCAAATACTTAACCGTGTGCTGACTGTGACGTGACAATAACCCCCCCCCCCCCCTTCTCTAACAAACGGGGCCTCTGGACCCTTAGGGCAAAAAAAATATGTCAACTCCTCCAATGGACTAAATGTCATACAGGACTTATTCATACAGGCCTAAAACAAACACGTAAATGACACAATAAGGAGCAAAAACATGATTTAAGGCACCCTGAACAGAACTATTGCGCCTTACACAATGAGCCTCAGTTGCAATAGTCTGTAAGACAAGTATGTACAAAACCCGAGGGGAACTGGAAAACAGAAAAATTCAGGCCAGGTCTAGAAAATAAAGTAAGATCATCACTTTTCAATGAATCGGGATGAGGGCTAATACTCCCTAACTGGGGTATTTGCAGGTTTGGGAGTATTAGCCCTTATCCCATTTCATGGAAAAGTCCTGTATGACGTTTTTTTCATTGGATGAGTTGACATATATGTTTTTTTCCCCCTATGGGTAAGAGGCCCCTTTGGGCAATAAAATTGCATTAGACGCAGTATGCATCCTGTTCAGGTTGGTGCCATGTCTGTACAGGATCCAATGCAATGGTGGACATTATGCAACAGCTGTCTGCCATTAAGTCTTCACCTGCATTATTTGACGTTTCTGTGCAATCTAAACCAAGACTTGAGTTACCAGATGGTTTTTCTGGCAAACGTAGCAAGACAACGAGGTGCCTTGATCGCGGCTTGCGGGCTTAAGTATTTTGGCCAATATACGAACTAATACCTCGTAAATAGCTTTTCATCTGCTTATGTGTACAAGTATGCAAGGTGAGTGTTTTGGTCATTTGTCAGTCCCTATGTTATGTTTGTCCGTCAGTCCAGTCCGTAGTGTGCAGTTCTCTGTCTAGTTGGTGTTTCCATCACCATGCCCAGTCTGAAATCCGTTTTAGGTTCCCTTGTTTGTGATAACCCCTTCTGGGCCACATTCGTGTGGGCCTGATGCTTATTTGCCCACACAAACATAACACAGATCTTGTAGATGGAAACACATTTGAATATTTCAGCCATATTTTCCCAGAAGGCTCTTCAATAGAGGAGCTATGTCCGTCATGTTTCATATGAATTTACCTACAAGTGGATACCGAACATGATATGCGACAGATAATCAGCTTTACAGGTATGTATTCTGTGGGTTCTGGGGATCGCACAAAGACTGAAGTGAATGTATTGCATCAGTGGGACATTCGTGCTTTTGAAAATATAATTGCTATTGAGCTGCAAATTCAAATCCCCATAATCCCAGTTATTATGTTTTTTTCTTTGTCTTATATCTGTGGAGGGAAATCGCAGTCAGCAGGTCTAGAGGATGCGTTCTGGAGGGAGACAATGGAATCTCTTGTAACTGGCTAATTTAATTATCACTATAACAAAGGGATTCTTGCTGGTTGGAAAATTGGATCAATTGGTGCAGATGTGAACGGCAGTGGAATTAATATCGATGAGCTCTGCTTGGCAGGGAATACGCTTAAACATCTCCCTAGATCTACTTAACGTTTCCCAGACCAGCAAGGCGACAGACTGATATGCAAAGATGGGTGACAATCTACCAGTATCATTTCAGCACATTCTCATTCAGTCCCTCTAACTCTACAGATTCCTTCAAGGTGGTTTTTGTTAGGACCCAGTTTTTAGCCATAAATCTTTTCTCTGATGTTTTTTTTTTATTATCTGCTACTAATGAGATTTATCAGGGCAGTCGAGCACTTCAGGCCTCTTATCAGATTCCCTTCTGCTTGGGATTTACAATTGATATAAGTTTACATACACTTTAACTACATTCCTTACAACTCAGTTTCCCAAGTCGTGCCATGTAATCCTAGTCTGCATTCCCTCTCCTCAGGATCCTTACTAGGTTTGTAGACTCCTTGCTTGTTCCTGCTTTTTCAGTGCTAATCATAAATATCTCTATGGGATTGATGTCAGGACTGTACGGTTACTGCTCCATTACCTTAAAGGGGTTGTCCCGCGGCAGCAAGTGGGTCTATACACTTCTGTATGGCCATATTAATGCACTTTGTAATGTACATTGTGCATTAATTATGAGCCATACAGAAGTTATAAGAAGTTTTTCACTTACCTGCTCCGTTGCTAGCGTCCTCGTTCCCATGGAGCCGACTAATTTTCGGCGTCTAATGGCCAAATTAGCCGCGCTTGCGCAGTCCGGGTCTTCTTCTTTTATCAATGGGGCCTCTCGTGCAGGATGTCGGCTCCGTGTAGCTCCGCCCCGTCACGTGCCGATTCCAGCCAATCAGGAGGCTGGAATCGGCAATGGACCGCACAGAAGCCCTGCGGTCCACCGAGTGAGAAGATCCCCGCGGCCATCTTCATCAGGTAAGTAAGAAGTCACCGGAGCGCGGGAATTCAGGTAAGCGCTCTCCGGTGTTCTTTTTTAACCCCTGCATCGGGGTTGTCTCGCGCCGAACAGGGGGTTGAAAAAAAAAAAAAACCCGTTTCGGCGCGGGACAACCCCTTTAACCTTTCTGTCCTTAAGACATTTTACAGAAATTTGGAAGCATGTTTGAGGTCATTGTCCATTTGGAAGACCATTTGCACCCGTGAAAGTATTAAGATGACCTGTGTTACACTTGTTATTCAGGGATTAATAAAGCCAAGTCCAAATCTCGTAGAAGCAGTGTGCCCTTGTAGTGGGGCCTCGAGCGTTTCCTGGAGACCATATTTAGCCATTGTATCCGCATTCTTTACTCCTATCAAAGTAGTTAAAGGGGTCCTGTCATAAAAAGAAAATAAATACTTCTATTCAAGCTGCATGAGGTTTTATAGACGGTATGCATAGTTAGTACGTCATGAAGTACGAATCTGTAGCTGACTGGTGATTATCTTGTATGGGTCTCTTCCTCCAGCAGCTGATGTCCTTATCTTGGAATTCCTGGACTAGGGAGTCGCCATATTGAGTAAATTGTTAGAAACACGGTGGGAGGGGGGGGAAAGGGGAGTTTGTCAGCACTTTCAGATAGGAAGCTGTGTTAGTAGTGTAGAGGAGAGGCACATATTTGCAGTAGGCATTTTACATAGTTTATTATAATCCATTACAATACCCCCTTAAAATGACTATTTTTTCTGTCCCTAATCTCATTTGTCTCTATGTGCCTTGGAACTCTTTTGTGTTGTTTTATAGACAGACCATGGATAATCCATCGCCCTCCTTGTTACAGACTCTGCACATAGAAAATTCAGATGCTGTGCCTATGGGCTAAAGGTACTGTAATTGCTTAGGGGAAAGAGTCTGTAGGGGAATGTAGGATTTCTCGAAGTCCTCTGGACTCTCGATGTTCAGCAGCAATGGCGAAGCATTGTTCACAGCCTTCTCGCAGAGCGACCTCAGGTAGGGTAGTACGCAGCAGACTATGATGGCAAGGATAATTAGGATCACAAGTATGGTTATCCCTATCTGAGCAAATATCTTCTGCCACCCACTCCTCCTACTGATCCCAGTAGAAAAAGGATATAAAACATGGTCGCGCCTGCTAGGCTATTCCCTCAGGAACGGGGGCCTTCTTGCAATGGGAGGCGTGGATCCAGGAGCTCTTTCCGTCTACTTTTACTGACGTGGCTGTGGTCAGTGGCACCTGGTAGGGACCGTCGTATTTGGCCTTTAAAATTTTTTCTAACAATTTTCTTCACATAGTCCCAATCTCCGGGGAGCAGGTCATGGATCTCCGTGTCAGTCTCTGGATCTGGAAGTAAATCAAACACTGGAGAATATACATTAGTTATTTCTTCACATAGACCCAATCTCTGGGGAGCAGGTCACGGGTCCCTGTGTCAGTCTCTGGATCTGGAAGGGAAGCAAACACTCCAGAATATACATGTTATCTCTTCACGTAGACCCAATCTCCGCGGAGCAGGTCAGGGGTTCCTATATCAGTCTCTGGATCTGGAAGGGAAGCAAACACTGGAGAATATACATTAGTTATCTCTTCACATGGACCCAATCTCTGGGGAGCAGGTCACGGGTCCCCGTGTCAGTCTCTGGATCTGGAAGGGAAGTAAACACTGGAGAATATACATTAGTTAAGTGTTTTGTGAGAGCAATAACAGTTTGTCAGGCTACCAGGCTGCATCTGGAGTTATCGCGTAAATACAATCCTAACTATGGAGCCGACCCAAAAAGTACCTCATATGGGCTGAGGCCTATTCTGTCAGGTATGTACCTTATGGAGAAGAGTGCCAGGGGCAGGCACTCGGTTCATGGCCTATTCAGCTCTGCCATGGCTTTCTGGATCGTTATTTCTAAGGTACCATTTAAACTTTTCTGCTCTGCCACTGCTTTGTGAATGGTACGGAGCATAAAAGGCCAGTTCTACCCCCAACGCTTTCATTACTTTCTATATCACTTCTTCCATGGAGGGCGTACCTCGGTCACTCTCAGTTGTCTCCGGTACTCTGTACCTGTATACCACCTCAGAGATCAGTTTTTTGGTGGTGGGTATGCCATACTGGCTATCCTGAGAACAGGTCTAGGCAAACCAGACCAAACTCATACCTGCTCACCCTAAGTAGTAGTCTACTTAAAGACGCTGGAACCGGTAGTCAGGATGAGGGGTGCACTGCATGGGAGCCTATACAGACCTTCCCACGTTGTGTGCACAAATCAGGCAGCCCTGTGTGTGTTTAGCGGCCGTGACGCTAAATCCTGGTGCAGACCAGTGACTAGCAACCAGATCTGTCATAGCTGTTTGTGAGAGGTGTGTATTTCCATGGGAGGCCAGAGTCATGATGGGATAGGGGCCTGTGGGAGACAAGGCTTGTTGGATACCATCCATTTATCTCCAGGTGTATCTTTCCCTCTTGCTGGTTCCCATTGTTCCTTTCTCCCCCCTTTGGTTGCGTGCTTTTGTAATTGAATCAACAGGTCATAATCCACCGGGGGTGACATTTGATGGGGTACCAGTACCGCCCCAACCCCTGACGGATGAAGTCTGGGCTTCTGTGTGGCTGACTTCACAGCCTGATCAGCCGGGTGATTTATGGTTGCCTCTTTTGTGCCATCCTTGGAGTGGCCTCTTGTTGCATTTTCAGACCACTCTCTTGGGCAGCAAGAGGGCTTTCATCAGTGCTGGTACACCTTTTCTGTTTTTAATTGCTTTTTTTCAAGAATGACCTCGCTCTCCAGATTGGTCTGCAGTCATGAGCAATGCATTAGGCATAGCGGGAGTCTGTGAAGACATTAGGCACGTTCTCATGAGCATGAGGTTCGGATTTGACCACATCATGTAAGGACAGCACAACATAACCTGTATAGAACCTGCCTACTTGACCATACCTCAATCCATCCACAAAGAATGCAAAATCAGGGTCGTCTAATGACTGTTCAACATGACTGAATCCCCTGTCTCCTGGGCCATTAGCTTGTGCATAGTCATGTGTATTAAGAGGACAAACTATCAGCTGATTATTCACACTTCCCCCCTTTCTCCAGGTAGCAAGGTAGCTGGACTTAGGGCATTGCAACGCTGGCACGTTGAGTGGCATGAGCGGGCTGCACTGTAGGAAAAAGTGACATTCTATGAACCCTCTTCTTTTTCAACCTCTGACATTCCTGATAGACAAGGAACTTTTAACGTCTAATATATAGCTACTATGTTGTAAATTTACAGACAGTTGTGACTGTTTAACACTGTAGATGATAGCAATTGAACCTGGGGATTTGATAGATGTACTTGAAATATTGTATGCGACCAAAGAAAAAGTAACAGACGTTCTACAACTCTCCTCATCTTTCATTCAATCGCTACCACTAACATTCAACCTTTAACAGTTTGTGATGCTTTTCCCATAATAGGAGCACTCATTTCTTCTACAGGATAATCCTCACTGAAAAACACAACAGTAACACCAGTTAGCAAGTATACACATGTCCAACTAATCACAGAACTGACATTTACACAAATAACAGCAAGAATGTACCTTAAAATTCCTGTCTTTCGTGCCTTCTAAGACAGTATAATTCACTGGATTTATTACAAGTTTCTATTCAATTGACGTAAGCAGAGTACAGCTCTAACATTCTGCAAGGTCAGTCTCACGTACTTGAGAAGGGGAGGCTGCTGCTGCCTGCAGCTCTAGCCAAATACACAAATTCCTTCTCTTACTGAAAGCAAACTCTGAAGGGGAGGGGTTAATGAAGGGTTTGCATTAACTATCAAGCATTTAACCATTTATCTATTCTTATATATCTATAGGTGACACAATCACACTCCTGCACTGCATATGTAACTATTATCACATACAGCAATGATCACACGGTACAGTGGTTAATTGTCACATAGTTGTCCACAGATTCTGCATGAACTTGCTTCATGTCATAAGGGAACACAGACTATGAAAGGATTCCCTTTCTCCCCCGATTCCCCCTTGTGGAGTGGAAAAGATTTTTCCAGCAATAACCACATATGTGGGCAATTTAAGCACAACGCTAGACAAAGCCTGGTGTCCCATTAGGGGTGCCATTTTTTATGTATTGGTACTAAGTGTACCAGATGATGAATATCTGCCCCCTTCCTGATTAGTAGGTCTAAGACCTGAGGCCTGTGCATGCACAGAAGACTCACACTGGAACCTGCTGTTCAGCTAAATGAAACTTTTTTATTCTAATCAAGCTGCATGAGGTTTTATAGACGGTATGCATAGTTAGTATGTCATGAAGTACGAATCTGTAGCTGATTGGTGATTATCTTGTATGGGTCTCTTCCTCCAGCAGCTGATGTCCTTATCTTGGAATTCCTGGACTAGGGAATCGCCATATTGAGTAAATTGTTAGAAACACGGTGGGAGGGGGGGGGGGGAAGGGGAGTTTGTCAGCACTTTCAGATAGGAAGCTGTGTTAGTAGTGTAGAGGAGGGGCACATATTTGCAATAGGCATTTTACATAGTTTATTATAATCCATTACAAGACCAGAGGATGATTCTTCATCAGATCTTTGTCCCTAAGTGCACTAGGCTTTTTATGGTGGTTTTGTAGCTGTGGCTTCTTCCTTGCTGAGCAGCCTTTGGGGTCATATTGATAAAGGACATGTTTTACCACAAGTAGACACTTTTGTACTGGTTTCCTCCAGCATCATCACAAGTTGGTTTGCTGTTCTTGTATTGATACTGTATATATTACTTGCACCAAAGTATCCTCATGTTTATAAGACAGATTGTGTCCTTCCTGATTGGTGGAATGGCTGTGTGGTCCTATATTATAGATGGACACATGAACGTCCTGCTCGAGTGGTCTAATAGATGCATGGTCCTATATTATAGATGGATAGAGGAATGTCCTGCCCGAGTGGTCTGATGGCTGCGTTGACCTATACTATAGATGGACACGTGAATGTCCTGCCCGAGTGGTCTGATGGCTGCGTTGACCTATATTATAGATGGACACGTGAATGTCCTGCCTGAGTGGTCTGATGGCTGCGTGGACCTATATTATTGTTGGACACATGAACGTCCTGCCCGAGTGGTTTGATGGCTGGGTGGTCCTATATTAGAGTTGGACACATGAACGTGGTTCCTTGAAGTGTTTGGAAATTGCACCCAAGAATGTACCAGATGTGTGGAGGTCCACCATTCTCTCTCTGGCATCTTCACTGATTTCTTTAGACTTTCCTGTGATATAGGCTTTGAAGGTAGACCTTAGAATACCACCACAGGTAAACTTACACTTTACTCAAGTGATGTCCACTAGACCACCAAGAGCTTCTAAGGCCACAATACCATTTTCTGGAATTGTCCAAGCTGTTTAAAGACACTGTCACTTCAGGTTATAGAAACCTCTGGCCCACTAGGCTTGTGATATAGTGAATCATAATGCAATAATCTACAGAATAGACATCCACAACTACTCACCCAAACTAGACCTTACTGATATGGAGTCTGTGGAGGAAATACAGGAGTTTTAAGGATTTAAACCCAAGTGTATTTAAAGTTATTGCTTCAACCAGATCTGTTGTCCTCGGGCTTCTCACATTTCCTTTTTTTGAGTCCCTCATGGAAATTCTCAGATACCTTTCCAGAAAAACTCTACCGTTTGTTTCAATTACCTTCATGAAAAGAGCAGCAGAGCTGCAAGCTATCACCGTAAGACTTCTTCCTCACCGCCCTGTTATCCAGACTACATATAACCTTCCTGAGGTCTCGTCTGATAATATCAAGCAGGAGGTCCTTACCTGCCTTCTTTTTGGACCTACAGAATGAGGAGCAAGAAAGACTTCACCTTCTTGATGTTAGATGAGCCGATACCACGTTAGCTGATTCAGGAGACGGCGCCTCTGGCAGGCAACTGCTTGGTACTGCAGCTTCTCCCATCCCAGATGTCTACTGCTGCTCCTATCAGGAATGGTTTCTGCCTCCGGAGGGATTTCTATTCCTGACAATCTGATTAATTGCTTAACCGCTCGTTTTCTCTTCTGTCCGCGGTAGCGGGAAGCAAAACAAATCCATCTGTACTGTGCTGCCGAGGATCCAAAGAAAGGACAATCCCAGGTAAGAACATCCTCTGTTAGGTGGCTACACTGTTCTACTGCTAACCATCCCATCTATAATACACTGTATACTGTCCCCACAGGTCGTTCATCTATAATATGCTGTATACTGCCCTGTATACTGTCCCCACAGGTCGTCCATCTATAATATGCTGTATACTGCCCTGTATACTGTCCCCACAGGTCGTCCATCTATAATATGCTGTATACTGCCTTTACACTGTCCCCACAGGTCGTCCATCTATAATATGCTGTATACTGCCCTGTATACTGTCCCCACAGGTCGTCCATCTATAATATGCTGTATACTGCCTTTACACTGTCCCCACAGGTCGTTCATCTTTTTGAATGAGGACAATTAAAGTGATAAATAGGGACATCCAATGTAAGGCTGGTGAGCTGGGTTGTCCTTGTCAGAGCAGCTACTCCGCAGTGGAGAAGTAGGACTGGGGTCTCACTAGGGCCAGCAGCGCACGCGCCCCCCCCCCCCCCCCCCCCTCCACCCTATGTAGTTCATAGATTGGTTGCAGAGGGGTTATTTGTAGTGGATTTGTTATATTTGGAGGCAGAAATAAGAATCATATATTTCACAAGGAGGGTTTTTATTCAGTAATAAGAAGGCTCATGGGGACAATTAAGGGTCGCTGCTCTGGAAGTAAACCAGGATCTTCTCTTCTTCCATCCACAATACTTCTCCTCCATGGATCGCGCTCACAGGTCACCTCCGGTACATAGAATTTGGGTGTTTGGCAAATCCAGTCTGACTCCACCCAGAAATAATCTCTCTAATTTGATGTTTAATGTCTGTGAATAACTGATGGGTTACATTTTTCTATGAATCACAATCTGGTTTCTTCTCTGTGTGAATTCTCTGACAAGTTCCAAAATCTGATTTCATTCTAAAACATTTTCTACATAAATAAATCAAAACAGCTTCTCTGCTGTGTGAATTCTCTGATGATCATTAAAATTGGTTTTAGAAATAAATCATATCCCACACATTGAACATGAAGATGGCTTCTCTCCTGTGTGAATTCTCTGATGTGTAGCAAAACCTGATTGACTTCAAAAACATTTCCCACATTCTGAACATGGAAATAACTCTCCTGTGTGGCTTCGCTCATGTATAAAACAATCTGATAGATATGTAAAGCCTTTCCCACATTCTGAGCATAAATATGGTGTCTCTCCTGTGTGCTTTCTCTGATGTGTATTAAGACCTGATTGATTTATAAAAGTTTTCCCACATTCTGCACATGAATACGACCTCTCCCCTCTGCGAGTTTTCTCATGATCTGTAAGTTTGTCTTTAGTTATAAATCCTCTCCCATGGTCTGAACATAAATACGGTGTCTTTCTTGAGTGTTTTCTGATGTTCAAAAAATGTGTGAATTCTCACACTCTCATGTATAACAAGTCTTCTTTTACTCCCTAAGTATCTCCCACATTTTTAACATGTAAATGGTTTTTCTCCTGTGTGAATTCTTTGATGTGTAGCAAGACCCCCTTTACTCCCACAGCATCTCCCACATTCTGAACAAGGAAATTTCTCTGTGTGGCTTCTCTCATGTTTAAAAAAATCTGATTTATTTGTGAAGCCTTCCCCACATTCTGAGCATAAATATGGTGTCTCTCCTGTGTGCTTTCTCTGATGTGTATTAAGACCTGATTGATTTATAAAATGTCTCCCACATTCTGTACATGAATACAACATCTTTTCTATGTGAGTTTCCTGATGATCTGTAAGTTTGTCTTTAGTAATAAATCCTTTCCCACAGTCTGAATATGAATACAGTTTCTCTTCTGTGTGACTTCTCTCATGTACAACAAGATCTGATTTATCCCTAAAACATCTCCCACATTCTGCACATGTAAATGGTCTAACTCTTGTATGAATTCTTTCATGTATAGCCAGGCCTGATTTACGAGTATAGCATTTCCCACATTGTGAACATGAATACGGCTTCTCTCCTGTGTGGCTTCTCTCATGTAGAACAAGATGTGATTTATATATAAAACATTTCCCACATTCCGTACATGAATACGGCTTCTCCCCGGTGTGACTTCTTCTGTGTGTGTAAAGATTTGAGCTGTTTGCAAACTGTTTTCCACATTCAGCACATTGATACCTTTTCCCACCGTTCCGCCCCGCAGTTGTAGTAACAACCTGTGATTGGTCAGGAGAAGGTTCCTCATGATTAGGTGGATTATATGATGGATCTGTACTGTGCAGTCCTGGAGGTACATTAAGGGTGATGATGTTTTCCCCTGAAGAGCGCGGCACGATATCTTCATCTTCTACTTTATAATTTACAGATGACATGAAGATTCCTTCAGGGGTCTCACTGGGATTGTCTGCTGGGAATAAAATGGAAAATAATGTGAGACGGCGCTCAACCCACGGTAATGCAATATTACTGCAATAAATAAAGGAATGGGACTTACCTGGCGTAGGTGGGTGGGTCTCGTTAGGGACCCCCCACCTTACACCTCCACGTCCCGGTAAGCGTATATATTGACTAGTTATTCCTGGAAGGCTTAATCCAAGTTTTCTGAGACTCCTCTCTCCAGTCCAGAAACAAGGAAAATAGTGCAAAGAGCAGGCAAGGATCTGTCGCAACCCCTAGGATAGGGATGCGACTCCGTATAAACGAATATGAAGAAAAAAGCAAAAAGGATCCAGCGCTCCAAAGCAAATCTCTTTAGCCCAGTCAATGCAAGGCTCCTTAGACGTCAAAACATAGGGATGCTTTTATTGAGAATATGTCCGACGCGTTTCAAGTGACATATAAACCACATACTGACCTTATATACTATACATAAACCAATCCTACCTATGTGGCAACTGTTGCTTGGTTTATGTATAGTATATAAGGTCAGTATGTGGTTTATATGTCACTTGAAACGCGTCGGACATATTCTCAATAAAAGCATCCATATGTTTTGACGTCTAAGGAGCCTTGCATTGACTGGGCTAAAGAGATTTGCTTTGGAGCGCTGGATCCTTTTTGCTTTTTTCTTCATATTCGTTTGCTGGGAATAAAAGGGATTTCAGGATTTTTTTCTTTAAACCAAATCAGAAATGTATCACATTCCTATTAGTCTATGGGCCAAAGCCATAAGTGGATCAACCAAGAAGTCCTTTCTTTTGTATTTCAGGTTCCTTGTGCAGCCGGTGACTTCAGGGTGGTAAGCTTACCCTCTTCCTGAGCGCACCACGTCAATACACAGCCAGCAGTCCACGAAGGGTGGATGCAACAAGCATGTACGCAGAGCCCATTCCATGAAGTAATATAAGTGACTACCAACTATTTTTGACAGCTGTGATTATGGCAGTTAACCATTTAGATACCTCTTGCAAGGCTTAAATAGAGGTTATCCAGTGATAAATAATTAGGAAAGGCCCTCTTGATAGTACTGCTGATGCAGTGATAGAAATAGGGCCTTGCCTAATTATGTTAATGAGCCAACAGCCTGTTGCTCTCCTATGACATCACCGACAATGGAGGCCATGATGCCACACGACCGAAAGTGGCAGGTCCGACTCTGCATGTTCTAGTAAGAGATTTAAATAGTTGGATAACTCCTCTACTTTCACCACATTGGAACCTTTTCCCTTCATGCCGACCTCTAAAAGGAAGTCTGTCCTGTGAAATTAGCCCTACTAACGATTAGCACTGTGTCAAGACCCGAACCCAGGACCTCCTCCGCTCCAGGTGATGTCGCTACCTGTGAACTATCAGCCTATTAAACAGCTCCACTGATAACCCAGTTTCTTCTGGGCTCCATCCTGTTTTGTGAGTGGCCATCCTATATAACCTGGCCTGGCACCTCCCCTCCTTGTGAGATTATTGTGCTTCTAGCTAGTAGTCAAGCTCTTCCACCCGTCACTCCTCCATATTGCTACCTGACATACCTACCTGTGTACCGACCTCTGGCTTCCCTGACTATACTACCTGCCTGCTTCTCTGTAGCATCAACTGCTACCCACCTGTGTACTGACCTCTGGCTTCCCTGACTACACTACCTGCCTGCTCCTCTATACCGTGAACGGATACCGACCTCTGGCTTCCCTGACCACACTACCTGCCTGCTCCTCTGTACTGTGAACTAATACCTACCTGTGTACTGACCTCTGGCTTCCCTGACTACACTACCTGCCTGCTCCTCTATACCGTGAACGGATACCGACCTCTGGCTTCCCTGACCACACTACCTGCCTGCTCCTCTGTACCGTGAACTGATACCTAGCCATGTACCAACCTCTGGCTTCACTGACTACGCAACCTGCCTGCTCCTCTGTACCGTAAACTGATACCTACCTGTGTACCGACCTCTGGCTTCCCAGACCACACTACTTGCCTGCTCCTCTGTACTGTGAACTAATACCTACCTGTGTACTGACCCCTGGCTCCTCTGACTACACTACCCGCCTGCTCCTCTGTACTGTGAACTGATACCTAGCCATGTACCAACCTCTGGCTTCACTGACTACGCAACCTGCCTGCTCCTCTGTACCGTAAACTGATACCTACCTGTGTACCGACCTCTGGCTTCCCAGACCACACTACTTGCCTGCTCCTCTGTACTGTGAACTAATACCTACCTGGGTACTGACCTCTGGCTTCCCTGTCGATACTACCTGTCTGCTCCTCTGTACTGTGAACTGATACCTACCTGTGTACCACCCTCTGGCTTACCTGACTACACTACCTGCCTGCTCCTCTGTACCGTGTACTGATATCTACCTGTATAAGACATTCATCGTGTCATTTATGCTGCAAGATGTACGCTGGAAAAACCCGAGAAAAAGAAAGGCAGAATTGGGATGTTTTTCTACCGGACCTCCAAGAAAAGTACTGAAAGTTATACAATGTGTTGCATGTACCCAGAAAACTGCACCAATGAAACCCACAGCTCGCCCCGTTAAACACAAGATCTCATACGGCCATGTCCATGGGAAATAGAACAGCTGTGGCTTTTGAAAACTGGAAATGAAAATTCCTTGCATACTTAATAGGCCAAAATAGGCCGTGTCACTAAGGGGTTAATAGGATACATTGAAAATTACTATAGTGTATAATGCAAGCAAACAAGGGATCACAAGTTCAAGTCCACTAAGGGGACCATGACGACCCCCCCAAAAAATCTCCCTCCCATGACGACCCCCCCAAAATCTCCCTCCCATGACGACACCCCCAAAATCTCCCTCCCATGACGACCCCCCCAATCCCCCTCGCATGACGACCCCCCCCCCAATCCCCCTCGCATGACGACCCCCCCCAATCCCCCTCGCATGACGACCCCCCCCAATCTCCCTCACATGACGACCCCCCCAATCCCCCTCGCATGACGACCCCCCCCCAATCCCCCTCGAATGACGACCCCCCCAATCCCCCTCGCAGGACGACCCCCCCCAATCCCCCTCGCATGACGACCCCCCCAATCTCCCTCGCATGACGACCCCCCACTCTCCTAAACATGACTGGACATGGCGACTAAGCAAATCTTTACTTGACGACCCCCCGCAATCTCCCTCGCATGACGACCCCCCGCAATCTCCCTCGCATGACGACCCCCCCAATCTCCCTCGCATGACGACCCCCCCCAATCTCCCTCGCATGACGACCCCCCGCAATCTCCCTCGCATGACGACCCCCCCCAATCTCCCTCGCATGACGACCCCCCCAATCTCCCTCGCATGACGACCCCCCACTCTCCTAAACATGACAGGACATGGCGACTAAGCAAATCTTTACTTGACGACCCCCGCAATCTCCCTCGCATTACGACCCCCCGCAATCTCCCTCGCATGACGACCCCCCACAATCTCCCTCGCATGACGACCCCCCCAATCTCCCTCGCATGACGACCCCCCACAATCTCCCTCGCATGACGACCCCCCCCAATCTCCCTCCCATGACGACCCCCCCAATCTCCCTCCCATGACGACCCCCCCAATCTCCCTCCCATGACGACCCCCCCAATCTCCCTCCCATGACGACCCCCCCCCAATCTCCCTCCCATGACGACCCCCCCCAATCTCCCTCCCATGACGACCCCCCCCAATCTCCCTCCCATGACGACCCCCCCCAATCTCCCTCCCATGACGACCCCCCGAATCTCCCTCCCATGACGACCCCCCCAATCTCCCTCCCATGACGACCCCCCCCCAATCTCCCTCCCATGACGACCCCCCCCAATCTCCCTCCCATGACGACCCCCCCCAATCTCCCTCCCATGACGACCCCCCCAATCTCCCTCCCATGACGACCCCCCCCAATCTCCGTCCCATGACGACCCCCCCCAATCTCCGTCCCATGACGACCCCCCCCAATCTCCCTCCCATGACGACCCCCCCCAATCTCCCTCCCATGACGACCCCCCCCAATCTCCCTCCCATGACGACCCCCCCCAATCTCCCTCCCATGACGACCCCCCCCAGTCTTCCTCCCATGACGACCCCCCCAGTCTCCCTCCCATGACGACCCCCCCCCAGTCTCCCTCCCATGACGACCCCCCAATCTTCCTTACATGACGACCACCCAATCTTCCTTACATGACGACCCCCCACTCTCCTAAACATGTCTGGACATGGCGACTAAGCAAATCTTTACTTGACTCCCAACAGATTGTTTCATCACTCACAGCTATTATTTGCTCACAATTCCTCGACTACGAGGAGTCCGGCGGCCGTTAGTAGGGGTGAGTATTACATCTCCATAGGACGCGCTGGACAATCACCTGCAGACATGCACAATAAATCGCTCACAGTGCAGCGGCCAAAACAAACCAACAAATAAATGGGAAGTCTTTCCCTAAATACATAACGAACGAGGGAGAGGGCGCTGCCTGACACGGCAGACTGATCGCATCCTGGGACCTCAGTAACCCTAATTGGCCAACAAAATAAAACCCAGCACTTAGCTTTAGTAGAATAAACCGCAGCACACAGAGCCGTCCGGAGTAAGGGACAGCGGACACCACGCCATCCACAGGAGCCACTCACTGCCAGGTCAGACAGAGAGCAACTAACAATACACAGCATACAGAGCCGTCCGGAGTAAGGAACAGCGGACACCACGCTGCCCACGGGAGCCACTAACTGCCAGCTCAGGCAGAGAGCAACTGACAATACACAGCATACAGAGCCGTCCGGAGTAAGGAACAGCGGACACCACGCTGCCCACGGGAGCCACTCACTGCCAGCTCAGACAGCGAGCAACTGACAATACACAGCATACAGAGGCATCCGGAGTAAGGAACAGCGGACACCACGCTGCCCACGGGAGCCACTCACTGCCAGCTCAGACAGAGAGCAACTGACAATACACAGCACACAGAGCCGTCCGGAGTAAGGAACCATGGACACCACGCTGCCCACGGGAGCCACTCACTGCCAGCTCAGACAGAGACCAACTGACAATACACAGCATACAGAGCCATCCGGAGTAAGGAACAGCGGACACCACGCTGCCCACGGGAGCCACTCACTGCCAGCTCAGACAGAGAGCAACTGACAATACACAGCATACAGAGCCGTCCGGAGTAAGGAACAGCAGACACCACGCTGCCCACGGGAGCCACTCACTGCCAGCTCAGAGAGAGAGCGACTGACAATACACAGCACACAGAGCCGTCCGGAGTAGGGAACAGCGGACACCACGCTGCCCACGGGAGCCGCTCACTGCCAGCTCAGACAGAGACCAACTGACAATACATAGCACACAGAGCCGTACGGAGTCAGGAACAGGGGACACCATGCTGACCACGGGAGCCACTCACTGCCAGCTCAGAGACCAACTGACAATACACAGCATACAGAGCCGTCCGGAGTAAGGAACCCTGGACACCACGCTGCCCACGGGAGCCACTCACTGCCAGCTCAGACAGAGACCAACTGACTATACATAGCATACCGAGCCGTCCGGAGTAAGGAACAGCGGACACCACGCTGCCCACGGGAGCCACTAACTGCCAGCTCAGACAGCGAGCAACTGACAAACCACAGCATACAGAGGCATCCGGAGTAAGGAACCGTGGACACCACGCTGCCCACGGGAGCCACTAACTGCCAGCTCAGACAGCGAGCAACTGACAATAAACAGCACACAGAGCTGTCCGGAGTAAGGAACAACGGACACCACGGCATCCACAGGAGCCACTAACTGCCAGCTCAGACAGCGAGCAACTGACAATACACAGCATACAGAGCCGTCCAGAGTAAGGAACCATGGACACCACGCTGCCCACAGGAGCCACTCACTGCCAGCTCAGACAGAGACCAACTGACAATACACAGCACACAGAGCCGTCCGGAGTAAGGAAGAGCGGACACCACGCTGCCCACGGGAGCCACTAACTGCCAGCTCAGACAGAGACCAACTGACAATACACAGCATACAGAGCCGTCCGGAGTAAGGAACAGCGGACACCACGCTGTCCACGGGAGCCACTAACTGCCAGCTCAGACAGCGAGCAGCTGACAATACACAGCATACAGAGTCATCCGGAGTAAGGAACAGGGGACACCACGCTGCCCACGGGAGCCACTCACTGCCAGCTAAAACCGAGAGCAACTGATAATACACAGTACACAGAGCCATCCAGAGTAAGGAACAGCGAACACCACGCTGCCCACGGGAGCCACTCACTGCCAGCTCAGACAGAGAGCAACTGACAATACACAGCACACAGAGCCGTCCGGAGTAGGGAACAGCGGACACCACGCTGCCCACGGGAGACACTAACTGCCAGCTCAGACAGAGAGCAGCTGACAATACACAGCATACAGAGCCGTCCGGAGTAAGGAACAGCGGACACCACACTGACCACGGGAGCCACTTACTGCCAGCTCAGACAGAGACCAACTGACAATACACAGCACACAGAGCCGTCCGGAGTAAGGAACAGCGGACACCACGCTGCCCACGGGAGCCACTCACTGCCAGCTCAGACAGAGGGCAACTGACAATACACAGCATACAGAGCCGTCCGGAGTAAGGAACAGCGGACACCACACTGCCCACGGGAGCCACTCACTGCCAGCTCAGAGACCAACTGACAATACACAGCATACAGAGCCGTCCAGAGTAAGGAACAGCGAACACCACGCTGCCCACGGGAGCCACTTACTGCCAGCTCAGACAGAGAGCAACTGACAATACACAGCATAGAGAGCCGTCCGGAGTAAGGAACAGCGGACACCACGCTGCCCACGGGAGCCACTCACTGCCAGCTCAGACAGAGAGCAACTGACAATACACAGCATACAGAGCCGTCCGGAGTAAGGAACAGCGGACACCACGCTGCCCACGGGAGCCACTAACTGCCAGCTCAGACAGAGACCAACTGACAATACACAGCATACAGAGCCGTACGGAGTAAGGAACAGCGGACACCACGCTGCCCACGGGAGCCGCTCACTGCCAGCTCAGACAGAGAGCAACTGACAATACACAGCATACAGAGCCGTCCGGAGTAAGGAACAGCGGACACCACGCTGCCCACGGGAGCCACTAACTGCCAGCTCAGACAGAGACCAACTGACAATACACAACACACAGAGCCGTCCAGAGTAAGGAACAGCAGACACCACGCTGCCCACGGGAGCCAATAACTGCCAGCTCAGACAGCGAGCAACTGACAATACACAGCACACAGAGCCGTCCGGAGTAAGGAACAGGGGACACCACGCTGCCCACGGGAGCCACTAACTGCCAGCTCAGACAGCCAGCAACTGACAATACACAGCATAGAGAGCCGTCCGGAGTAAGGAACAGGGGACACCACGCTGCCCACGGGAGCCACTAACTGCCAGCTCAGACAGAGACCAACTGACAATACACAGCACACAGAGCCGTCCGGAGTAAGGAACAGTGGACACCACGCTGCCCACGGGAGCCACTGACTGCCAGCTCAGACAGAGAGCAGCTGACAATACACAGCACACAGAGCCGTCCAGAGTAAGGAACAGCGGACACCACGCTGCCCACGGGAGCCACTTACTGCCAGCTCAGACAGACCAACTGACAATACATAGCATACAGAGCCGTCCGGAGTAAGGAACAGCGGACACCACGCTGCCCACGGGAGCCACTAACTGCCAGCTCAGACAGAGAGCAACTGACAATACACAGCACACAGAGCCGTCCGGAGTAAGGAACAGCGGACACCACGCTGCCCACGGGAGCCACTCACTGCCAGCTCAGACAGCGAGCAACTGACAATACACAGCATAGAGAGCCGTCCGGAGTAAGGAACAGCAGACACCACGCTGCCCACGGGAGCCACTCACTGCCAGCTCAGACAGAGAACAACTGACAATACACAGCATACAGAGCCGTCCGGAGTAAGGAACAGCGGACACCACGCTGCCCACGGGAGCCACTAACTGCCAGCTCAGACAGAGAGCAACTGACAATACACAGCATACAGAGCCGTCCGGAGTAAGGAACAGGGGACACCACGCTGCCCACGGGAGCCACACACTGCCAGCTCAGACAGAGACCAACTGACAATACACAGCATACAGTGCCATCCGGAGTAAGGAACAGCGGACACCACGCTGCCCACGGGAGCCGCTCACTGCCAGCTCAGACAGAGAGCAACTGACAATACACAGAATACAGAGCCGTCCGGAGTAAGGAACAGCAGACACCACGCTGCCCACGGGAGCCACTCACTGCCAGCTCAGACAGAGACCAACTGACAATACACAGTACACAGAGCCGTCCGGAGTAGGGAACAGCAGACACCACGCTGCCCACGGGAGCCACTCACTGCCAGCTCAGACAGCGAGCAACTGACAATACACAGCGCCATCCGGAATAAGGAACAGCGGACACCACGCTGCCCACGGGAGCCACTCACTGCCAGCTCAGACAGAGAACAACTGACAATACACAGCATACAGTGCCGTCCGGAGTAAGGAACCGTGGACACCACGCTGCCCACGGGAGCCACTCACTGCCAGCTCAGACAGAGAGCAACTGACAATACACAGCACACAGAGCCGTCCAGAGTAAGGAACAGGGGACACCACGCTGCCCACGGGAGCCACTAACTGCCAGCTCAGACAGAGACCAACTGACAATACACAGCACACAGAGCCATACGGAGTAAGGAACAGCGGACACCACGCTGCCCACGGGAGCCACTAACTGCCAGCTCAGACAGAGACCAACTGACAATACACAGCACACAGAGCCATACGGAGTAAGGAACAGCGGACACCACGCTGCCCACGGGAGCCAGTCACTGCCAGCTCAGACAGCGAGCAACTGACAATACACAGCACACAGAGCCATCCAGAGTAAGGAACAGGGGACACCACGCTGCCCACGGGAGCCACTCACTGCCAGCTCAGACAGCGAGCAACTGACAATACACAGCATACAGAGCCGTCCAGAGTAAGGAACCATGGACACCACGCTGCCCACGGGAGCCAGTCACTGCCAGCTCAGACAGCGAGCAACTGACAATACACAGCATACAGAGCCATCAGGAGTAAGGAACAGGGGACACCACGCTGCCCACGGGAGCCACTCACTGCCAGCTCAGACAGCGAGCAACTGACAATACACAGCATACAGAGCCGTCCGGAGTAAGGAACAGCGGACACCACGCTGCCCACGGGAGCCACTCACTGCCAGCTCAGACAGAGAGCAACTGACAATACACAGCACACAGGGCCGTACGGAGTAAGGAACAGCGGACACCACGCTGCCCACGGGAGCCACTCACTGCCAGCTCAGACAGAGACCAACTGACAATACACAGCACACAGAGCCATCCAGAGTAAGGAACAGGGGACACCACGCTGCCCACGGGAGCCAGTCACTGCCAGCTCAGACAGAGACCAACTGACAATACACAGCACACAGAGCCATCCGGAGTAAGGAACAGCGGACACCACGTTGCCCACGGGAGCCACTCACTGCCAGCTCAGACAGCGAGCAACTGACAATACACAGCACACAGAGCCGTCCGGAGTAAGGAACAGCGGACACCACGCTGCCCACGGGAGCCACTCACTGCCAGCTCAGACAGCGAGCAACTGACAATACATAGCACACAGAGCTGTACGGAGTCAGGAACAGGGGACACCATGCTGACCACGGGAGCCACTCACTGCCAGCTCAGAGACCAACTGACAATACACAGCATACAGAGCCGTCCAGAGTAAGGAACAGGGGACACCACGCTGCCCACGGGAGCCACTAACTGCCAGCTCAGACAGAGACCAACTGACAATACACAGCATACAGAGCCGTCCGGAGTAAGGAACAGGGGACACCACGCTGCCCACGGGAGCCACTCACTGCCAGCTCAGACAGCGAGCAACTGACAATACACAGCACACAGAGCCGTCCGGAGTAAGGAACAGGGGACACCACGCTGCCCACGGGAGCCACTCACTGCCAGCTCAGACAGCGAGCAACTGACAATACACAGCATACAGAGCCGTCCGGAGTAAGGAACAGGGGACACCACGCTGCCCACGGGAGCCACTCACTGCCAGCTCAGACAGCGAGCAACTGACAATACAGAGCATACAGAGCCGTCCGGAGTAAGGAACCCTGGACACCACGCTGCGCACGGGAGCCACTCACTGCCAGCTCAGACAGAGACCAACTGACTATACATAGCATACCGAGCCGTCCGGAGTAAGGAACAGCGGACACCACGCTGCCCACGGGAGCCACTAACTGCCAGCTCAGACAGCGAGCAACTGACAATAAACAGCACACAGAGCTGTCCGGAGTAAGGAACAACGGACACCACGGCATCCACAGGAGCCACTCACTGCCAGCTCAGACAGAGAGCAACTGACAATACACAGCACACAGAGCCGTCCGGAGTAAGGAACAGCGGACACCACGCTGCCCACGGGAGCCACTCACTGCCAGCTCAGACAGCGAGCAACTGACAATACACAGCACACAGAGCCGTCCGGAGTAAGGAACAGCGGACACCACGCTGCCCACGGGAGCCACTCACTGCCAGCTCAGACAGCGAGCAACTGACAATACACAGCATACAGAGCCGTCCAGAGTAAGGAACCATGGACACCACGCTGCCCACGGGAGCCAGTCACTGCCAGCTCAGACAGCGAGCAACTGACAATACACAGCATACAGAGCCATCAGGAGTAAGGAACAGGGGACACCACGCTGCCCACGGGAGCCACTCACTGCCAGCTCAGACAGCGAGCAACTGACAATACACAGCACCGCAGAGCCGTCCGGAGTAAGGAACAGCGGACACCACGCTGCCCACGGGAGCCACTCACTGCCAGCTCAGACAGAGACCAACTGACAATACACAGCATACAGAGCCGTCCGGAGTAAGGAACAGCGGACACCACGCTGCCCACGGGAGCCACTCACTGCCAGCTCAGACAGAGAGCAGCTGACAATACACAGCATACAGAGCCGTCCGGAGTAAGGAACAGGGGACACCACGCTGCCCACGGGAGCCACTAACTGCCAGCTCAGACAGAGAGCAGCTGACAATACACAGCATACAGAGCCGTCCGGAGTAAGGAACAGGGGACACCACGCTGCCCACGGGAGCCACTCACTGCCAGCTCAGACAGAGGGCAACTGACAATACACAGCATACAGAGCCGTCCGGAGTAAGGAACAGCGGACACCACGCTGTCCACGGGCGCCACTGACTGCCAGCTCAGAGACCAACTGACAATACACAGCATACAGAGCCGTCCAGAGTAAGGAACAGCGAACAGCACGCTGCCCACGGGAGCCACTCACTGCCAGCTCAGACAGAGAGCAACTGACAATACACAGCATACAGAGCCGTCCGGAGTAAGGAACAGCGGACACCACGCTGCCCACGGGAGCCACTAACTGCCAGCTCAGACAGAGACCAACTGACAATACACAGCATACAGAGCCGTCCGGAGTAAGGAACAGGGGACACCACGCTGCCCACGGGAGCCACTCACTGCCAGCTCAGACAGAGAGCAACTGACAATACACAGCACACAGAGCCGTCCAGAGTAAGGAACAGCAGACACCACGCTGCCCACGGGAGCCAATAACTGCCAGCTCAGACAGCGGGCAACTGACAATACACAGCACACAGAGCCGTCCGGAGTAAGGAACAGGGGACACCACGCTGCCCACGGGAGCCGCTCACTGCCAGCTCAGAGACCAACTGACAATACACAGCATACAGAGCCGTCCGGAGTAAAGAACAGCAGACACCACGCTGCCCACGGGAGCCACTAACTGCCAGCTCAGACAGAGACCAACTGACAATACACAGCACACAGAGCCGTCCGGAGTAAGGAACAGGGGACACCACGCTGCCCACGGGAGCCACTCACTGCCAGCTCAGACAGAGAGCAGCTGACAATACACAGCACACAGAGCCGTCCAGAGTAAGGAACAGCGGACACCACGCTGCCCACGGGAGCCACTTACTGCCAGCTCAGACAGACCAACTGACAATACACAGCATACAGAGCCGTCCGGAGTAAGGAACAGCGGACACCACGCTGCCCACGGGAGCCACTCACTGCCAGCTCAGACAGAGACCAACTGACAATACACAGCACACAGAGCCGTCCGGAGTAGGGAACAGCGGACACCACGCTGCCCACGGGAGCCACTCACTGCCAGCTCAGACAGCGAGCAACTGACAATACACAGCATACAGAGCCGTACGGAGTAAGGAACAGCGGACACCACGCTGCCCACGGGAGCCACTCACTGCCAGCTCAGACAGAGAGCAGCTGACAATACACAGCATACAGAGCCGTCCGGAGTAAGGAACAGCGGACACCACACTGACCACGGGAGCCACTTACTGCCAGCTCAGACAGAGACCAACTGACAATACACAGCACACAGAGCCGTCCGGAGTAAGGAACAGCGGACACCACGCTGCCCACGGGATCCACTCACTGCCAGCTCAGACAGAGGGCAACTGACAATACACAGCATACAGAGCCGTCCGGAGTAAGGAACAGCGGACACCACGCTGTCCACGGGAGCCACTGACTGCCAGCTCAGAGACCAACTGACAATACACAGCATACAGAGCCGTCCAGAGTAAGGAACAGGGGACACCACGCTGCCCACGGGAGCCACTCACTGCCAGCTCAGACAGAGAGCAACTGACAATACACAGCACACAGAGCCGTCCAGAGTAAGGAACAGCAGACACCACGCTGCCCACGGGAGCCAATAACTGCCAGCTCAGACAGCGGGCAACTGACAATACACAGCACACAGAGCCGTCCGGAGTAAGGAACAGGGGATACCACGCTGCCCACGGGAGCCACTAACTGCCAGCTCAGACAGAGAGCAACTGACAATACACAGCACACAGAGCCGTCCGGAGTAAGGAACAGCGGACACCACGCTGCCCACGGGAGCCGCTCACTGCCAGCTCAGAGACCAACTGACAATACACAGCATACAGAGCCGTCCGGAGTAAGGAACAGCGGACACCACGCTGCCCACGGGAGCCACTAACTGCCAGCTCAGACAGAGACCAACTGACAATACACAGCACACAGAGCCGTCCGGAGTAAGGAACAGGGGACACCACGCTGCCCACGGGAGCCACTAACTGCCAGCTCAGACAGCGAGCAACTGACAATACAATGCACACAGAGCCGTCCGGAGTAAGGAACAACGGACACCACGCTGCCCACGGGAGCCACTAACTGCCAGGTCAGACAGAGAGCAGCTGACAATACACAGCACACAGAGCCGTCCAGAGTAAGGAACAGCGGACACCACGCTGCCCACGGGAGCCACTCACTGCCAGCTCAGACAGAGACCAACTGACAATACACAGCACACAGAGCCGTCCGGAGTAGGGAACAGCGGACACCACGCTGCCCACGGGAGCCACTCACTGCCAGCTCAGACAGCGAGCAACTGACAATACACAGCATACAGAGCCGTACGGAGTAAGGAACAGCGGACACCACGCTGCCCACGGGAGCCACTCACTGCCAGCTCAGACAGCGAGCAACTGACAATACACAGCATACAGAGCCGTACGGAGTAAGGAACAGAGGACACCACGCTGCCCACGGGAGCCACTAACTGCCAGCTCAGACAGAGACCAACTGACAATACACAGCATACAGAGCCGTCCAGAGTAAGGAACAGCGGACACCACGCTGCCCACGGGAGCCACTCACTGCCAGCTCAGAGACCAACTGACAATACACAGCATACAGAGCCGTACGGAGTAAAGAACAGAGGACACCACGCTGCCCACGGGAGCCACTAACTGCCAGCTCAGACAGAGACCAACTGACAATACACAGCACACAGAGCCATCCAGAGTAAGGAACAGCGGACACCACGCTGCCCACGGGAGCCACTCACTGCCAGCTCAGACAGCGAGCAACTGACAATACACAGCATAGAGAGCCATCCGGAGTAAGGAACAGCGGACACCACGCTGCCCACGGGAGCCACTGACTGCCAGCTCAGACAGAGAGCAACTGACAATACACAGCATACAGAGCCGTCCGGAGTAAGGAACAGCGGACACCACGCTGCCCACGGGAGCCACTAACTGCCAGCTCAGACAGAGAGCAACTGACAATACACAGCACACAGAGCCGTCCGGAGTTATGAACAGCGGACACCACGCTGCCCACGGGAGCCACTTACTGCCAGCTCAAACAGAGACCAACTGACAATACACAGCATACAGAGCCGTCCGGAGTAAGGAACAGCGGACACCACGCTGCCCACGGGGGCCACTCACTGCCAGCTCAGACAGAGAGCAACTGACAATACACAGCATACAGAGCCGTCCGGAGTAAGGAACAGCGGACACCACGCTGCCCACGGGAGCCACTAACTGCCAGCTCAGACAGAGACCAACTGACAATACACAGCATACAGAGCCGTCCGGAGTAAGGAACAGGGGACACCACGCTGCCCACGGTAGCCACTCACTGCCAGCTCAGGCAGCGAGCAACTGACAATACATAGCACACAGAGCCATCCGGAGTAAGGAACAGCGGACACCACGCTGCCCACGGGAGCCACTAACTGCCAGCTCAGACAGAGACCAACTGACAATACACAGCACACAGAGCCATCCGGAGTAAGGAACAGCGGACACCACGCTGCCCACGGGAGCCGCTTACTGCCAGCTCAGACAGAGAGCAACTGACAATACACAGCATACAGAGCCGTCCGGAGTAAGGAACAACGGACACCACGCTGCCCACGGGAGCCACTAACTGCCAGCTCAGACAGCGAGCAACTGACAATACACAGCATACAGAGCCGTCCGGAGTAAGGAACAGCGGACACCACGCTGCCCACGGGAGCCACTCACTGCCAGCTCAGGCAGAGACCAACTGACAATACACAGCATACAGAGCCGTCCGGAGTAAGGAACAACGGACACCACGCTGCCCACGGGAGCCACTAACTGCCAGCTCAGACAGCGAGCAACTGACAATACACAGCACACAGAGCCGTCCGGAGAAAGGAACAGGGGACACCACGCTGCCCACGGGAGCCACTCACTGCCAGCTCAGACAGAGACCAACTGACAATACACAGCATAGAGAGCCGTCCGGAGTAAGGAACAGCGGACACCACGCTGCCCACGGGAGCCACTGACTGCCAGCTCAGGCAGAGACCAACTGACAATACACAGCATACAGGGCCGTCCGGAGTAAGGAACAGCGGACACCACGCTGCCCACGGGAGCCACTCACTGCCAGCTCAGACAGAGAGCAACTGACAATACACAGCATACAGAGCCGTCCGGAGTAAGGAACAGCGGACACCACGCTGCCCACGGGAGCCACTCACTGCCAGCTCAGACAGAGCAACTGACAATACACAGCACACAGGGCCGTACGGAGTAAGGAACAGGGGACACCACGCTGCCCACGGGAGCCACTCACTGCCAGCTCAGAGACCAACTGACAATACACAGCATACAGAGCCGTCCGGAGTAAGGAACAGCAGACACCACGCTGCCCACGGGAGCCACTCACTGCCAGCTCAGACAGAGACCAACTGACAATACACAGCATACAGAGCCATCCGGAGTAAGGAACAGCAGACACCACGCTGCCCACGGGAGCCACTCACTGCCAGCTCAGACAGCGAGCAACTGACAATACACAGCATACAGAGCCGTCCGGAGTAAGGAACAGCGGACACCACGCTGCCCACGGGAGCCACTAACTGCCAGCTCAGACAGAGAGCAACTGACAATACACAGCATACAGAGCCATCCGGAGTAAGGAACAGCGGACACCACGCTGCCCACGGGAGCCACTCACTGCCAGGTCAGACAGAGACCAACTGACAATACACAGCATACAGAGCCGTCCGGAGTAAGGAACAACGGACACCACGCTGCCCACGGGAGCCACTAACTGCCAGCTCAGACAGAGAGCAACTGACAATACACAGCACACAGGGCCGTCCGGAGTAAGGAACAGCGGACACCACGCTGCCCACGGGAGCCACTAACTGCCAGCTCAGACAGCGAGCAACTGACAATACACAGCATACAGAGCCATCCGGAGTAAGGAACAGGGGACACCACGCTGCCCACGGGAGCCACTCACTGCCAGCTCAGACAGAGAGCAACTGACAATACACAGCATAGAGAGCCGTCCGGAGTAAGGAACAGCGGACACCACGCTGCCCACGGGAGCCACTAACTGCCAGCTCAGACAGAGAGCAACTGACAATACACAGCACACAGAGCCGTCCGGAGTAAGGAACAGCGGACACCACGCTGCCCACGGGAGCCACTCACTGCCAGCTCAGACAGAGACCAACTGACTATACACAGCACACAGAGCCGTCCGGAGTAAGGAACAGCGGACACCACGCTGCCCACGGGAGCCACTCACTGCCAGCTCAGACAGAGACCAACTGACAATACACAGCATACAGAGCCGTCCGGAGTAAGGAACAGGGGACACCACGCTGCCCACGGGAGCCACTAACTGCCAGCTCAGACAGAGAGCAACTGACAATACACAGCACACAGAGCCGTCCAAAGTAGGGAACAGCGGACACCACGCTGCCCACAGGAGCCACTCACTGCCAGCTCAGACAGACCAACTGACAATACACAGCATACAGAGCCGTCCGGAGTAAGGAACAGCGGACACCACGCTGCCCACGGGAGCCACTAACTGCCAGCTCAGACAGAGAGCAACTGACAATACACAGCACACAGAGCCGTCCGGAGTAAGGAACAGCGGACACCACGCTGCCCACGGGAGCCACTCACTGCCAGCTCAGACAGAGACCAACTGACAATACACAGCACACAGAGCCGTCCGGAGTAAGGAACAGGGGACACCACGCTGCCCACGGGAGCCACTCACTGCCAGCTCAGACAGCGAGCAACTGACAATACACAGCATACAGAGCCGTCCGGAGTAAGGAACAGGGGACACCACGCTGCCCACGGGAGCCACTCACTGCCAGCTCAGACAGAGACCAACTGACAATACACAGCACACAGAGCCGTCCGGAGTAAGGAACAGGGGACACCACGCTGCCCACGGGAGCCACTCACTGCCAGCTCAGACAGCGAGCAACTGACAATACACAGCATACAGAGCCGTCCGGAGTAAGGAACAGGGGACACCACGCTGCCCACGGGAGCCACTCACTGCCAGCTCAGACAGCGAGCAACTGACAATACACAGCATACAGAGCCGTCCGGAGTAAGGAACAGGGGACACCACGCTGCCCACGGGAGCCACTGACTGCCAGCTCAGACAGAGAGGAACTGACAATACACAGCATACAGAGCCATCCGGAGTAAGGAACAGCGGACACCACGCTGCCCACGGGAGCCACTTACTGCCAGCTCAGACAGAGACCAACTGACAATACACAGCATAGAGAGCCATCCGGAGTAAGGAACAGCGGACACCACGCTGCCCACGGGAGCCACTAACTGCCAGGTCAGACAGAGACCAACTGACAATACACAGCATACAGAGCCGTCCGGAGTAAGGAACAACGGACACCACGCTGCCCACGGGAGCCACTAACTGCCAGCTCAGACTGCGAGCAACTGACAATACACAGCACACAGAGCCGTACGGAGTCAGGAACAGGGGACACCATGCTGACCACGGGAGCCACTCACTGCCAGCTCAGACAGAGACCAACTGACAATACACAGCATACAGAGCCGTCCGGAGTAAGGAACAGCGGACACCACGCTGCCCACGGGAGCCACTAACTGCCAGCTCAGACAGAGACCAACTGACAATACACAGCACACAGAGCCGTCCGGAGTAAGGAACAGGGGACACCACGCTGCCCAAGGGAGCCACTCACTGCCAGCTCAGACAGAGAGCAACTGACAATACACAGCACACAGAGCCGTCCGGAGTAGGGAACAGCGGACACCACGCTGCCCACGGGAGCCACTGACTGCCAGCTCAGACAGAGACCAACTGACATACACAGCATAGAGAGCCGTCCGGAGTAAGGAACAGCAGACACCACGCTGCCCACGGGAGCCACTGACTGCCAGCTCAGACAGAGACCAACTGACATACACAGCACCGCAGCTTCCTGTCCATCCCAGGTAAACAGCCAACCAATCACCCACAGATGTGAGCACATTGCATCCCACCTACTGAGCTAGAAGGTGCAGAGCCAAGTCTTAGACCCGCAGCGGACTCCGCCAACCCGGCAGAAGTGAGTTTATAGCTTTAGGTTCACTTCAGAAAAAACAAGGCTGGTGATTCGTAGCAGACCCTTACCGAAGTCGCTGGAGTACAGCAGCTGCATAAACCTGGGACTGGCCTTACAGAACAAGACGCTCTTGGAGCTCCGCAACGGATGGAAAGATCTACTCAACATCCAAACTGCTAAAGGTCCATTTAGACACAACGAGGATAGCTGAAAGCCGTCTTTTGAGCGATTCTCGTTGCTTCTGAATGCAGGAATATTGTGAAGTTTTCGTGCACGAATTGTTCCTCGGTCACCTCAAGTTTTCCAGAATTGAGCGATCAGCTGTTATCAGCCGGCTGCACTGATAAGATTCTCTGTGCCTGTGTCCTGCTCTGAATTCACAGCAGGACACAGGCAGGAAGCCTAGAGAAAAATACAGTTTGCTCATGCAGAAAGGCTGTATTGTACTATTAGCGGCTGACGCGCTGTCCCGCTCCGGCTGCATATTCTATAGTAGCTAATTAGTTAGTCATCTGTCAGTGTACATGGGGTATTAGAGTTTCCTTTGTATGAAACATAAATTGTATCTACATGGTAACAGAATGGGGAAGCTCAGGTCCGCCCTAACATACAAGGCCAGAGAGGAGGCATCCATTGCCCAGGGGCGCTCCATAGAGGCAGGGGGGGGGGGCGCTCATGTCCGCCCTTCCATACAAGGCCAAAGAGGAGGCATCCATTGCCCAGGGGCGCACCATAGAGGCACGGGGGGGAAGCTCAGGTCCGCCCTAACATACAAGGCCAGAGAGGAGGCATCCATTGCCCAGGGGCGCTCCACAGAGGGGAGGGGGGGGGGGGAGCTCATGTCCGCCCTAACATACAAGGCCGGAGAAGAGGCATCCATTGCCCAGGGGCGCTCCACAGAGAGGATGGGGGGGAGCTCATGTCCGCCCTAACATACAAGGCCAGAGAGGAGGCATCCATTGCCCAGGGGCGCTCCACAGAGGAAGGGGGGGAAGCTCAGGTCCGCCCTAACATACAAGGCCAGAGAGGAGGCATCCACTGCCCAGGGGCGCTCCACAGAGGGGAGCTCAGGTCCGCCCTAACATACAAGGCCGGAGAGGAGGCATCCATTGCCCAGGGGCGCTCCACAGAGGGGAGCTCAGGTCCGCCCTAACATACAAAGCCGGAGAGGAGGCATCCATTGCCCAGGGGCGCACCACAGAGGGGAGGGGGGGGGGGAGCTCATGTCCGCCCTAACATACAAGGCCAGAGAGGAGGCATCCATTGCCCAGGGGCCCTCCACAGAGGAAGGGGGGGAAGCTCAGGTCCGCCCTAACATACAAGGCCAGAGAGGAGGCATCCACTGCCCAGGGGCGCTCCACAGAGGGGAGCTCAGGTCCGCCCTAACATACAAGGCCGGAGAGGAGGCATCCATTGCCCAGGGGCGCTCCACAGAGGGGAGCTCAGGTCCGCCCTAACATACAAAGCCGGAGAGGAGGCATCCATTGCCCAGGGGCGCTCCACAGAGGGGGGGGGGGGGGGGGGAGCTCATGTCCGCCCTAACATACAAGGCCAGAGAGGAGGCATCCATTGCCCAGGGGCCCTCCACAGGGGAAGGGGGGGGGGGAGCTCATGTCCGCCCTTACATACAAGGCCAGAGAGGAGGCATCCACTGCCCAGGGGCCCTCCACAGAGGGGAGGGGGGGGAGCTCATGTCCGCCCTTACATACAAGGCCAGAGAGGAGGCATCCATTGCCCAGGGGCGCTCCACAGAGGGGGGGGGGGGGAGCTCATGTCCGCCCTTACATACAAGGCCGGAGAGGAGGCATCCATTGCCCAGGGGCGCACCATAGAGGGGAGGGGGGGGGAGCTCATGTCCGCCCTTACATACAAGGCCGGAGAGGAGGCATCCATTGCCCAGGGGCGCACCACAGAGGGGAGGGGGGGGGGGAGCTCATGTCCACCCTTACATACAAGGCCGGAGAGGAGGCATCCATTGCCCAGGGGTGCTCCAAAGAGGCAGGGGGGGGGGGGAGCTCATGTCCGCCCTTACATACAAGGCCGGAGAGGAGGCATCCATTGCCCAGGGGCGCACCACAGAGGGGAGGGGGGGGGGAGCTCATGTCCGCCCTTACATACAAGGCTGGAGAGGAGGCATCCATTGCCCAGGGGCGCACCACAGAGGGGGGGGGGGGGGAGCTCATGTCCGCCCTTACATACAAGGCTGGAGAGGAGGCATCCATTGCCCAGGGGCGCACCACAGAGAGGAGGGGGGGGGGGGGGGCTCATGTCCGCCCTTACATACAAGGCCGGAGAGGAGGCATCCATTGCCCAGGGGCGCTCCACAGAGAGGAGGGGGGGGGGGGGGGGGCTCATGTCCGCCCTTACATACAAGGCCGGAGAGGAGGCATCCATTGCCCAGGGGCGCTCCACAGAGAGGAGGGGGGGGGGGGGGCTCATGTCCGCCCTTACATACAAGGCCGGAGAGGAGGCATCCATTGCCCAGGGGCGCTCCATAGAGGCAGGGGGGGGGGGGGGGAGCTCATGTCCGCCCTTACATACAAGGCCGGAGAGGAGGCATCCATTGCCCAGGGGCGCTCCGTAGAGGCAGGGGCGGGGGGGAGCTCATGTCCGCCCTTACATACAAGGCCGGAGAGGAGGCATCCATTGCCCAGGGGCGCACCACAGAGGGGGGGGGGGGGGGGGAGCTCATGTCCGCCCTTACATACAAGGCCGGAGAGGAGGCATCCATTGCCCAGGGGCCCTCCACAGAGGGGAGGGGGGGGGGGAGCTCATGTCAGCCCTTACATACAAGGCCAGAGAGGAGGCATCCATTGCCCAGGGGCGCTCCATAGAGGCAGGGGGGGGGGGAGCTCATGTCCGCCCTTACATACAAGGCCGGAGAGGAGGCATCCATTGCCCAGGGGCGCTCCATAGAGGCAGGGGGGGGGGGAGCTCATGTCCGCCCTTACATACAAGGCCGGAGAGGAGGCATCCATTGCCCAGGGGCGCTCCGTAGAGGCAGGGAGGGGGGGTGGGGGGAGCTCATGTCAGCCCTAACATACAAGGCCGGAGAGGAGGCATCCATTGCCCAGGGGCGCACCACAGAGGGGAGCTCATGTCCGCCCTTACATACAAGGCTGGAGAGGAGGCATCCATTGCCCAGGGGCGCTCCACAGAGGGGAGCTCATGTCAGCCGTTACATACAAGGCCAGAGAGGAGGCATCCATTGCCCAGGGGCCCTCCACAGAGGGGAGAGGGGGGGGGAGCTCATGTCCGCCCTTACACACAAGGCCAGAGAGGAGGCATCCATTGCCCAGGGGCGCTCCACAGAGGGGAGGGGGGGGGGGGGGAGCTCATGTCAGCCCTTACATACAAGGCCAGAGAGGAGGCATCCATTGCCCAGGGGCGCACCACAGAGGGGAGGGGGGGGGAGCTCATGTCCGCCCTTACATACAAGGCCAAAGAGGAGGCATCCATTGCCCAGGGGCGCTCCACAGAGAGGATGGGGGGGGGGGGGAGCTCATGTCAGCCCTTACATACAAGGCCGGAGAGGAGGCATCCATTGCCCAGGGGCCCTCCACAGAGGGGAGGGGGGGAGCTCATGTCCGCCCTTACATACAAGGCCAGAGAGGAGGCATCCATTGCCCAGGGGCGCTCCACAGAGGGGAGGGGGGGGAGCTCATGTCCGCCCTTACATACAAGGCCAAAGAGGAGGCATCCATTGCCCAGGGGCGCTCCATAGAGGGGATGGGGGGAGCTCATGTCCGCCCTTACATACAAGGCCAGAGAGGAGGCATCCATTGCCCAGGGGCGCACCACAGAGGGGAGCTCATGTCCGCCCTTACATACAAGGCTGGAGAGGAGGCATCCATTGCCCAGGGGCGCTCCACAGAGGGGAGCTCATGTCAGCCCTTACATACAAGGCCAGAGAGGAGGCATCCATTGCCCAGGGGCGCTCCACAGAGGGGAGAGGGGGGGGAGCTCAGGTCCGCCCTAACATACAAGGCCAGAGAGGAGGCATCCATTGCCCAGGGGCGCTCCACAGAGGGGAGGGGGGGGGGGGGAGCTCATGTCAGCCCTTACATACAAGGCCAGAGAGGAGGCATCCATTGCCCAGGGGCGCACCACAGAGGGGAGGGGGGGGGAGCTCATGTCCGCCCTTACATACAAGGCCAAAGAGGAGGCATCCATTGCCCAGGGGCGCTCCACAGAGAGGATGGGGGGGGGGTGCTCATGTCCGCCCTTACATACAAGGCCGGAGAGGAGGCATCCATTGCCCAGGGGCGCTCCACAGAGGGGAGGGGGGGGGAGCTCATGTCAGCCCTTACATACAAGGCCGGAGAGGAGGCATCCATTGCCCAGGGGCGCTCCACAGAGGGGAGGGGGGGGGGGAGCTCATGTCAGCCCTTACATACAAGGCCGGAGAGGAGGCATCCATTGCCCAGGGGCCCTCCACAGAGGGGAGGGGGGGGGGAGCTCATGTCCGCCCTTACATACAAGGCCAGAGAGGAGGCATCCATTGCCCAGGGGCGCTCCACAGAGGGGAGGGGGGGGAGCTCATGTCCGCCCTTACATACAAGGCCAAAGAGGAGGCATCCATTGCCCAGGGGCGCTCCACAGAGGAAGGGGGAGCTCATGTCAGCCCTTACATACAAGACCGGAGATGAGGCATCCATTGCCCAGGGGCGCTCCACAGAGGGGAGGGGGGGGGGAGCTCATGTCAGCCCTTACATACAAGGCCGGAGAGGAGGCATCCATTGCCCAGGGGCCCTCCACAGAGGGGAGGGGGGGGGGAGCTCATGTCCGCCCTTACATACAAGGCCAGAGAGGAGGCATCCATTGCCCAGGGGCGCTCCACAGAGGGGAGGGGGGGGAGCTCATGTCCGCCCTTACATACAAGGCCAAAGAGGAGGCATCCATTGCCCAGGGGCGCTCCACAGAGAGGATGGGGGGGGGGGGTGCTCATGTCCGCCCTTACATACAAGGCCAGAGAGGAGGCATCCATTGCCCAGGGGCGCTCCACAGAGGAAGGGGGAGCTCATGTCAGCCCTTACATACAAGACCGGAGATGAGGCATCCATTGCCCAGGGGCGCTCCACAGAGGGGAGGGGGGGGGGAGCTCATGTCCGCCCTTACATACAAGGCCGGAGAGGAGGCATCCATTGCCCAGGGGGGGCTCCAGAAAGGGGGAGGGGGGGAGCTCATGTCCGCCCTTACATACAAGGTCAAAGAGGAGGCATCCATTGCCCAGGGGCGCTCCACAGAGAGGATGGGGGGGGGGGGTGCTCATGTCCGCCCTTACATACAAGGCCGGAGAGGAGGCATCCATTGCCCAGGGGCGCTCCACAGAGGGGGGGGGGGGGAGCTCATGTCAGCCCTTACATACAAGGCCAGAGATGAGGCATCCATTGCCCAGGGGCGCTCCACAGAGGGGAGGGGGGGGGGAGCTCATGTCAGCCCTTACATACAAGGCCGGAGAGGAGGCATCCATTGCCCAGGGGGGGCTCCAGAAAGGCGGAGGGGGGGTGCTCATGTCCACCCTTACATACAAGGCCGGAGAGGAGGCATCCATTGCCCAGGGGCGCTCCACAGAGGGGAGGGGGGGGGGGTGCTCATGTCCACCCTTACATACAAGGCCGGAGAGGAGGCATCCATTGCCCAGGGGCGCACCACAGAGGGGAACGGCGAGGGAATTTGCTCTTTTCTATGAAAAATCAGAGACAATGTGCCCCGGATGAAGGGGAACAACGTATTTCTGCAATGCCAACTTTCCTGGCCCAGTTGCGCCTCCCACGCCGTCCCCTTCCCACTGTGAACTTGTACCGTGTCCGGTGACGGTTGAGGAAATGAAGCGAGTTGTACCATCTCTCCCGAACGGACGTCCCCCGGCTCTGATGGCTTCACAATTAGCCATTATCATTATGTTGGATGTTTTGGCCCAACCCCCTCCCTTACATGTTAATAGTCTCCTTCCCGGACCCTCTAGACCCACATACACTTCTAGGGCACGTCTCTCTGACAGGACCCTGCAGACGGCACAACTCATATACCGATACAAGACTATGGTCCAAACTTCTGGCAAACAAGCGCGCTCCCATCCTTCCTAGGCTGATCGACCAAACCGGCTTTACTCAGAGGCTTCTTTATGCTACGACTTACGCTAAACAAGATACCGTCCCGCTAACACTTGTATGCACCGACGCGGGAAAAGCGTTTAACCGCATTGATTGGTCTTTCCTGTCCTTGGCCCTTGCTAAATGTGGATTACCACATATATACCAGCACCGCACACATCGCCCCGCGTACAACTGAATTATCACATTATAAGATCAATTCATCTACATGTGAGGCCCTGGGCAGGGGGGGGACGGGGTGGTGTCTACATGTGAGGCCCTGGGCAGGGGGGGACGGGGTGGTGTCTACATGTGAGGCCGTGGGTGGAAAGTGGGGAGGGGGTGGTGTCTACATGTGAGGCCCTGGGCTGAGGGGGACGGGGTGGTGTCTACATGTGAGGCCCTGGGCTGAGGGGGACGGGTTGGTGTCTACATGTGAGGCCCTGGGCTGAGGGGGACGGGTTGGTGTCTACATGTGAGGCCCTGGGCAGGGGGGGACGGGGTGGTGTCTACATGTGAGGCCGTGGGTGGAAAGTGGGGAGGGGGTGGTGTCTACATGAGAGGCCCTGGGCAGGGGGGGACGGGGTGGTGTCTACATGTGAGGCCCTGGGTGGAAAGTGGGGAGGGGGTGGTGTCTACATGTGACGCCCTGGGCTGAGGGGGACGGGGTGGTGTCTACATGTGAGGCCCTGGGCGGGGGGGGGATCTACATGTGGGGCACTGGACAGGGGGGGATGGGGTGGTGTCTGCATGTGAGGCCCAGGGCAGGGGGGGACGGGGTGGTGTCTACATGTGAGGCCCTGGGTGGAAAGTGGGGAGGGGGTGGTGTCTACATGAGAGGCCCTGGGAGGAAAGTGGGGAAGGGGTGGTGTCTACATGTGAGGCCCTGGGCAGGTGGGGACGGGGTGGTGTCTACATGTGAGGCCCTGGGTGGAAAGTGGGGAGGGGGTGGTGTCTACATGTGAGGCCCTGGGTGGAAAGTGGGGAAGGGGTGGTGTCTACATGTGAGGCCCTGGGTGGAAAGTGGGGAAGGGGTGGTGTCTACATGTGAGGCCCTGGGCTGAGGGGGACGGGGTGGTGTCTACATGTGAGGCCCTGGGCAGGGGGGGGACGGGGTGGTGTCTACATGTGAGGCCCTGGGCAGGGGGGGACGGGGTGGTGTCTACATGTGAGGCCCTGGGCAGGGGGGGACGGGGTGGTGTCTACATGTGAGACCCTGGGTGGAAAGTGGGGAGAGGGTGGTGTCTACATGTGAGGCCCTGGGCTGGGGGGGGGACGGGCTGGTGTCTACATGTCAGGCCCTGAGCTGGGGGGACGGGGTGGTGTCTACATGTGAGGCCCTGGGCTGGGGGGGACGGGGTGGTGTCTACATGTGAGGCCCTGGGTGGAAAGTGGGGAGGGGGTGGTGTCTCCATGTGAGGCCCTGGGCTGGGGGGGGACGGGGTGGTGTCTACATGTGAGGCCCTGGGCTGGGGGGGACGGGGTGGTGTCTACATGTGAGGCCCTGGGCTGGGGGGGACGGGGTGGTGTCTACATGTGAGGCTCTGGGCTTAGGGGGACGGGGGGGTGTCTACATGTGAGGCCCTGCGCTGGGGGGGGGACGGGGTGATGTCTACATGTGAGGCCCTGGGTGGAAAGTGGGGACGGGGTGGTGTCTACATGTGAGGCCCTGGGCTGGGGGGGGGGGACAGGGTGATGTCTACATGTGAGGCCCTGGGCTGAGGGGGACGGGGTGGTGTCTACATGTGAGGCCCTGGGCTGAGGGGGACGTTGTGGTGTCTACATGTGAGGCCCTGGGCTGAGGGGGACGTTGTGGTGTCTACATGTGAGGCCCTGGGCTGAGGGGGACGTTGTGGTGTCTACATGTGAGGCCCTGGGCTGAGGGGGACGTTGTGGTGTCTACATGTGAGGCCCTGGGCTGAGGGGGACGTTGTGGTGTCTACATGTGAGGCCCTGGGCTGAGGGGGACGTTGTGGTGTCTACATGTGAGGCCCTGGACTGAGGGGGACGGGGTGGTGTCTACATGTGAGGCCCTGGGCTGAGGGGGACGGGGTGGTGTCTACATGTGAGGCCCTGGGCGGGGGGTGGGTCTACATGTGAGGCCCTGGGCGGGGGGGTGGATGGAGTGATGTCTACATGTGAGGCTCTGGGCGGGGTGGTGGGGAGGTGCGCTACATGTGAGGCCCTGGGCAGGGGGGGGATGGGGCGGTGTCTACATGTGAGACCTGGGTGCGGGGTGGTGTCTACATGTATGGCCCTGGGTGGAAAGTGGGGAGGGGTGGTGTTTACATGTGAGGCCTTGGGCAAGGGGAGACGGGGTGGTGTCTACATGTGAGGCCCTGGGCTGGGGGGGGGGGGACGGGGTGGTGTCTACATGTTAGACCCTAGGCGGAAAGTGGGGAGGGGTGGCGTTTACATGTGAGGCCTTGGGCAAGGGGGGACGAGGTGTTGTCTACATGTGAGAACCTTGGCGGGGGCGAGTGCACATGTGAGGCCCTGGGCGCGTGGGGGGGGGGGGTCTACTTGTAAGGCCCTGGGCGGATGGGGTGGTGTCTACATGTGAGGCCCTGGGCGCGCGGGGGGATGGGGTGGTGTCTGCATGTGAGGCCCTGAGCGGGTGGGGACGGAGTGGTGTCTACATGTGAGGCCCTGGGCGGGTGGGGACGGAGTGGTATCTACATGTGAGGCCCTGAGCGGGTGGGGACGGAGTGGTGTCTACATGTGAGGCCCTGGGCGGGTGAGGACAGAGTGGTGTCTACATGTGAGGCCCTGGGCGGGTGGGGACGGAGTGGTGTCTACATGTGAGGCCCTGGGCGGGTGGGGACGGAGTGGTGTCTACATGTGAGGCCCTGGGCGGGTGGGGACGGAGTGGTGTCTACATGTGAGGCCCTGGGCGGGTGGGGACGGAGTGGTGTCTACATGTGAGGCCCTGGGCTGGGGGGGGAGGGGGTGGTGTCTACATGTGAGGCCTTGGGCTGGGGGGGACAGGGTGGTGTCTACATGTGAGGCCCTGGGCTGGGGGGGACAGGGTGGTGTCTACATGTGAGGCCCTGGGCTGGGGGGGACAGGGTGGTGTCTACATGTGAGGCCCTGGGCTGGGGGGGACAGGGTGGTGTCTACATGTGAGGCCCTGGGCTGGGGGGGACAGGGTGGTGTCTACATGTGAGGCCCTGGGTGGAAAGTGGGGAGGGGGTGGTGCCTACATGTGAGGCCTTGGGCAAGGGGGGACGGGGTGGTGTCTACATGTGAGAACCTTGGCGGGGGGTGAGTCTACATGTGAGGCCCTGGGCTGATGGGGTGGTGTCTACATGTGAGGCCCAGGGAGGGGGGGGGTGGATGGAGTGGCGTCTACATGTGAGGCTCTGGGCGGGGTGGTGGGGAGGTGCGCTACATGTGAGGCCCTGGGCAGGGGGGGATGGGGTGGTGTCTACATGTGAGACCCTGGGTGCGGGGTGGTGTCTACATGTGAGGCCTTGGGCGGGGGGGTTTACATGTGAGGCCCTGGGCGGGAAGGGGGGGGGGGTTGTGTCTACATGTGAGGCCCTGAGCGGGTGGGGACGGAGTGGTGTCTACATGTGAGGCCCTGGGCGGGTGGGGACGGAGTGGTGTCTACATGTGAGGCCCTGGGCGGGTGGGGACGGAGTGGTGTCCACATGTGAGGCCCTGGGCGGGGGGGTGGGTCTACATGTGAGGCCCTGGGTGGGGGGGGAGTGGTGTCTACATGTGAGGCCCTGGGTGGGGGTGGGTCTACATGTGAGGCCCTGGGCAGGGGTGGGTCTACATGTGAGGCCCTGGGCAGGGGTGGGTCTACATGTGAGGCCCTGGGCAGGGGTGGGTCTACATGTGAGGCCCTGGGCAGGGGTGGGTCTACATGTGAGGCCCTGGGCAGGGGTGGGTCTACATGTGAGGCTCTGGGCGGGGTGGTGGGGAGGTGCGCTACATGTGAGGCCTTAGGCAAGGGGGGACGGGGTGGTGTCTACATGTGAGAACCTTGGCGGGGGGCGAGTCTACATGTGAGGCCCTGGGCGCGCGGGGGGGGGGGGGGGTCTACATGTGAGGCCCTGGGCGCGGGGGGGGGGGGTCTACATGTGGGGCACTGGACAGGGGGGGATGGGGTGGTGTCTGCATGTGAGGCCCTGGGCTGGGGGGGGGGGAACGGGGCGGTGTCTACATGTGAGGCCCTGGGTGGAAAGTGGGGAGAGGGTGGTGTTTACATGTGAGGCCTTGGGCAAGGGGGGACGGGGTGGTGTCTACATGTGAGAACCTTGGCAGGGGACGAGTCTACATGTTAGACCCTGGGCGCGGGGGGGGGGGGGGGTGTCTACATGTAAGGCCCTGGGCGGATAGGGTGGTGTCTACATGTGAGGCCCTGGGCGCGGGAAGGGGGGGGGGTCTACATGTGGGGCACTGGACAGGGGGGATGGGGTGGTGTCTGCATGTCAGGCCCTGGGCAGGGGGTGGGGGTGGGTCTGCATGTCAGGCCCTGGGCAGGGGGTGGGGACGGAGTGGTGTCTACATGTGAGGCCCTGGGCGGGTGGGGACGGAGTGGTGTCTACATGTGAGGCCCTGGGCGGGGGATGGGTCTACATGTGAGGCCCTGGGCGGGGGGGTTTACATGTGAGGCCCTTGGCGGGAAGGGGGGGGGGGCTGTGTCTACATGTGAGGCCCTGGGCGGGTGGGGACGGAGTGGTGTCTACATGTGAGGCCCTGGGCGGGTGGGGACGGAGTGGTGTCTACATGTGAGGCCCTGGGCGGGTGGGGACGGAGTGGTGTCTACATGTGAGGCCCTGGGCGGGTGGGGACGGAGTGGTGTCTACATGTGAGGCCCTGGGCTTGGGGGGATGGGGGTGGTGTCTACATGTGAGGGCTTGGGTGGAAAGTGGGGAGGGGGTGGTGTTTACATGTGAGGCCTTGGGCAAGGGGGGACGGGGTGGTGTCTACATGTGAGAACCTTGGCGGGGGACGAGTCTACATGTGAGGCCCTGGGCGCGGGGGGGGGGGGTGTCTACATGTAAGGCCCTGGGCGGATAGGGTGGTGTCTACATGTGAGGCCCTGGGCGCGGGAAGGGGGGGGGGTCTACATGTGGGGCACTGGACAGGGGGGATGGGGTGGTGTCTGCATTTCAGGCCCTGGGCAGGGGGTGGGGGTGGGTCTGCATGTCAGGCCCTGGGCGGGTGGGGACGGAGTGGTGTCTACATGTGAGGCCCTGGGCGGGTGGGGACGGAGTGGTGTCTACATGTGAGACCCTGGGCGGGGGGGTTTACATGTGAGGCCCTGGGCGGGAAGGGGGGGAGGGCTGTGTCTACATGTGAGGCCCTGGGCGGGTGGGGACGGAGTGGTGTCTACATGTGAGGCTCTGGGCGGGTGGGGACGGAGTGGTGTCTACATGTGAGGCCCTGGGCGGGTGGGGACGGAGTGGTGTCTACATGTGAGGCCCTGGGCTGGGGGTGGGTCTACATGTGAGGCCCTGGGCGGGGGATGTGTCTACATGTGAGGCCCTGGGCGGGGGATGTGTCTACATGTGAGGCCCTGGGCGGGGGATGTGTCTACATGTGAGGCCCTGGGCGGGGGATGTGTCTACATGTGAGGCCCTGGGCGGGGGATGTGTCTACATGTGAGGCCCTGGGCGGGGGATGTGTCTACATGTGAGGCCCTGGGCGGGGGATGTGTCTACATGTGAGGCCCTGGGCGGGGGATGTGTCTACATGTGAGGCTCTGGGCGGGGGATGTGTCTACATGTGAGGCCCTGTGCGCGGGGTGGGGGGGGTCTACATGTGGGGCACTGGACAGGGGGGATGGGGTGGTGTCTGCATGTGAGGCCAGGGCGGGGGGGTTTACATGTGAGGCCCTGGGCAGGGGCGGATCCCTTCGTTTCGATCAAAGCATCCTTCACACCGGTTCCCCTTGGAGTGGCAGGAATCCTCCCCAATTTACTTACACATCTCTGAATCTGAATCGAACAGACCGAGGCCATCTTACAATATTCTCAAACAAGAGGCAGACCTATATACAAAGGTATATAGGTCTGCCTGACCTATATACCTACTATAAAGCTACGCACCCACGTCAGCATGGAGACCCCTAGCTCCCACAACAGACATACAACCTGTGGCGGCGGCAAGCTTGTTTAGAGACTAGGGAGCCTTTCTATGGGGCCAACCAATAAACTGCATCTCCCAGTCCATCTTACTTGTACCCTAGGTGGCTGAGGGTTCATGTTAAAACCCCTTTAGCAAACGTGATCCCCCGCAACTCCAGCCCAACCCCGACTAATCATGACTTTAGGACCCCTTCAATCTGTCATGGAGACTCAATCCAACTCAAATCTAACATTCTCCCTCATGGAGTTCTACCGACCCAACGAGAAGTAGCAGATACAACATGGACATCCCTACAGCGATGATCTGCTCACATCTCCATCGTCATTGCCAACAATGGCTGCAGGTTCCTTTGGCAGACGGGCAGACCTCTTGGTATAAAACACCGATGTCCTCCTCCACTAAGCCGAAGCACCTAATGCCTATGTTATACAATAAACTAATAGTCGCCCTGCAGATACCAGGCCAAACCTTGTGGGGGAATGGGAAAGGGACTTCTGTATTAGATTCTCCCCAGAAGACGAAGGCAGATTCTGGGACCATCCCAAGGTACCTCTCCGTGCATCGCCATATGACAAGACTCCTGTGAGATGGCCTCTAGATGGCGCCGTCCTCCCTGCATCCTTTGGAGCTTCCTCCATGTTTGCTGGGAACGCCCTTCAGTAACTTCTTATTGGAGGGCGGTTGAGAAGATAATAAATGAGGTATGTGACTCGGATGTTGAGCTCACGCCCCAACTGGCTTTCTGCAGTCATTCCCTCCCTGGACACACGCTGGTGGCAGCTGAATGTATTAAACCTCTATCCTGGCTTAATCGAAGAATGGAAGAGGGACTCTTGGTCACATGACACGTTCGTTAAGACCCCATGAGATAAGTGGTAGGCTTTATATAGAGCCAGCGACGACTCCAAGCGGAGGCCAATGGGACTGCTGGGGATGCGGGGCTCCTCTCGTGTAGTGACGCACGTGGCTTCGGACTGATCTCGGCCGCACACGAATCTCTCCACTGCTACTTCTTGTCCTCCACTTACTATATCCTCCGGTCCTGATGCTTCATATCCTGAGTCACATCTTGTTGGACAGTCTTTATCCATTTATCTACCGGTAGATTAGATTATAAACTATATATCTCATATATTGGCCCGCAGTACGGCCGCCTCTCTACAAGTCCAGCGATTACCATATTGCATCACCTATCCTGCATGGGGAACACGGTGACATAACGGAATGTCGGAACGGTGACGCCAACGCCACCCAGGAAGTGATCAGATGTGGTGCTAATGTAAGCAGTAGGTGAGCCCGCCAATAACGGGTCCTCCCACAGCCAATCAGCAGGACAGACAACCTCACGGGTCTCGGCGGACGCAGTAAAACAAAAGATCTCTAAGTTTGGACGGTGCTGACAGAATACAGTCCATGTGTCATTCATACCGACTAAACCCACACAACAATGGCGCAACTGCATTTTTTTCATTCCACCCCCGCTTTAAACCATTCAGCGATCCCAATAAACCTGCACCTCATCCCATGACAGACACTCCGTCACACCGCGAGGTTGGGGGGGAAATAAGGAGGGGTCAAAGACTAAACTACTGAAAAGTCCCTGGGGCTGAAGGGGTTAACAGCGGTAGCAGTAAAACTAATAGGAACTATACAGAAACAGAGGATAGTGGACCCCCTGAGCAGCACGGCCGTCCGGAGGGCCGTCATGTGACCCGACTCTGTAGCAGGTCACCGCCATTGCAAGGCTGGAGGAGGAGACGTCTTCATCCGCTGGACCCTTCATCCGCGTGGCCACAGCGACTAGTAATACTTCAGGGGGCGGCAGAGACAACAGGGATACAGTCCTCACAGCCAATAATTATAGTCATGGGGGCGGAGCCATCAGAGACAGCAACGAACAAAGTACACCACAACGGGCGCTAAGGTGCAACCCCCCAGTTCATCATCACCTACCTGTGGGAACGTCCTCCTCCACCTCACTCTTCCACGGGTGATCGCCCCTCATCCTCTCTTCTTCTACCTCCACTTTAATATCATCTTCACCCTGATGTGTCATATGGAATAATTCAGTACAATATGGTGGAATCTATGCCTGCTGGAGGAAAGAGCTTCACCCTTTATATAGAGCAGGACCATAGCTCCACCCCCTATATAGAGCAGAACCAGAGCTCCACCCCTTATATAGAGCAGGACCATGGAGCTCCACCCCCTATATCGAGCAGGACCATAGCTCCACCCCCTATATAGAGCAGGACCATAGCTCCACTACCTATACAGAGCAGAAGCAAAAAGCTCCACCCCCTATATAGAGCAGGACGAGAGAGCTCCACCCCCTATACAGAGCAGGATCAGAGAGCTCCACCCCCTATACAGAGCAGGACCAGAGAGCTCCACCCCCTATACAGAGCAGGACCAGAGCTCCACCCCCTATATAGAGCAGGGCCATGGAGCTCCACCCCCTATATAGAGCAGGACCATAGCTCCACTCCCTATATAGAGCAGGACCATAGCTCCACCCCTTACATGCAGCAGGACCAGAGCTCCACCCCCTATATAGAGCAGGACCAGAGCTCCACCCCTTATATAGAGCAGGACCATGGAGCTCCACCCCCTATATCGAGCAGAACCATAGCTCCACCCCCTATATAGAGCAGGACCATAGCTCCACTACCTATACAGAGCAGAAGCAAAAAGCTCCACCCCCTATATAGAGCAGGACGAGAGAGCTCTACCCCCTATACAGAGCAGGACCAGAGAGCTCCACCCCCTATACAGAGCAGGACCAGAGAGCTCCACCCCCTATACAGAGCAGGACCAGAGAGCTCCACCCCCTATATAGAGCAGGACCAGAGCTCCAACCCCCATATATAGAGCAGGACGAGAGAGCACCACCCCCTATATAGAGCAGGACCATGGAGCTTCATCCCCTATATACAGCAGGTGGAAAGAGCTGCACCCCCGATATAGAGGAAATAACTACCCCCTATAAAAGCAGGAGGAAACAGCTCCACCCCCTAAAAAGAGCAGGACCAGAGCTTTACCCTCTATATAGAGCAAGAGCAGAAAGCTCAATCCCCTACATAGAGCAAGACCAGAGAGCTCCACCCCCTATATAGAGCAGGACCAGAGCTCCACCCCCTAAATAGAGCAGGACCAGAGAGCTCCACCCACTATATAGAGAACAGGGGCAAAGAGCTCCACCCCCTATATAGAGCAGGACCAGAGCTCCAACCTCTATATACAGCAGGTGGAAAGAGCTCTACCCCTATATAGAAGAATGAATTCCACCCCCTATAAAGAGCAGGAGCAGAGAGCTCCACCACTATATAGAGCAGAACCAGAGCTCCACCCTTTATATAGAGCAGGACCAGAGAGCTCCACCCCCTATATAGAGCAGGAGCAGAGCTTTACCCTCTATATAGAGCAAGCACAGACAGCTCAATCCCTAACATAGAGCAGGACCAGAGAGCTCCACCCCCTATATAGAGCAGGACCAGAGCTCCACCCCCTATATAGAGCAGGACCAGAGAGCTCAATCCCCTACATAGAGCAGGACCAGAGAGCTCCACCCCCTATATAGAGCAGGACCAGAGCTCCACCCCCTACATAGAGCAGCACCAGAGCTCCATCCCCTATATTGAGTAGGAGCACAGAGTCCGCCCTCTACATAGAGAAAGACCAGAGAGCTCCACCCCTATAGAAAGCAAGAGGAAAGAGCTCCAAACCCTATATAGATCAGAACCAAACCTCCACCCCCTATATAGAGCAGGACCAGAGAACTCCCTCCCTATATAGAGCAGGACTACAGAGCTCCACCCCCTATATAGAGCAGTACCAGAGAGTCCCACCCCCTATGTAAAACAGAACCAGAGCTCCACACTTTATATAGAGCAGGACCAGAGCTCCACCCCCTACATAGAGCAGGACCAGAGCTCCACCCCCTATATAGAGTAGGAGCACAGAGTCCGCCGTCTATATAGACAAAAAAGACCATAGAGCTCCACCCCTATAGAAAGCAAGAGGAAAGAGCTCCAACCCCTATATAGAGCAGAACCAAACCTCCACCCTCTATATAGAGCAGGACCAGAGAACTCTTCCCCCCTATATAGAGGACTACAGAGCTCCACCCCCTATATAGAGCAGGACCAGAGAGTCCCACCCCCTATATAGAGCAGGACCAAAAAGCTCCAACCCCTATATAGAACAGAACCAGAACTCCACCCTTTAAATAGAGCAGGACCAGAGCTCCACCCCCTATAAAGAGCAGGACCAGAGCTCCACCCTTTATATAGACCAGGACCAGAGCTCCACCCCCTATATAGAGTAGGAGCACAGAGTCCGCCCTCTATATACAGAAGGACCAGAAAGCTCCACTGCTTATAGAGAGCAGGAGGAAAGAGCTCCACCCCCTACATAGAGCAGGGGCAGAGAGCTCCACGCCCTATATAGAGCAGAATCAGAGCCGCACCCTCTATATAGAGCAGGACTAGAGAGCTTCACCCCCTATATAGAGCAGAATCAGAGCCGCACCCTCTATATAGAGCAGGACCAGAGAGCTCCACATCCGATATAGAAAGGGACCAGAGAGCTCCACCCCCTATATAGAGCAGGACTAGAGAGCTTCACCCCCTATATAGAGTAGGAACACAGAGCTCGACCCCCTATATACAACAGGTGGGAAAAAAACTCCACCCCCTATATAGAGAAAAGAGCTTCACCCCATATATAGAGCAGAACGGGAGAGATTCAACTTCTATATAGCGCAGGACCAAAGATTCATCCCCTATATAAAGCAGGACCAGAGCTCCACCCCCTATATAGAGCAGCACCAGAGAGCTTCAACCTCTGTATACAGCAGGTGGAAAGAGGTCTACCCCTATATAGACAAATGAGTTCCACCCCCTATATAGAGCAGGACCAGAGAGCTCCGACCCTATGTAGAGCAGAACCACAGCTCCCCCCTTTATATAGAACAGGACCAGAGAGCTCCACCCACTATTAAGAGCAGGACCAGAGTTCCAACCCCTACATAGAGCAGTACCAGAGCGCCAACCCCTATATAGTGTAGGAGCACAGAGTCTGCCCTCTATATAGAGGAAGACCAGAGAGCTTCACCTCCTATAGAGAGCAAGATTAAAGAGCTCCAACCCCCATTTAGAGCAGAGCCAAAGCTCCACCCTCTATATAGAGCAGGACCAGAGAACTCCTCCCCCTATATAGAGCAGGACCAGAGAGCTCCACCCCCTATATAGAGCAGGACCAGAGAGCTCCACCCCCTATATAGAGCAGGACCAGAGAGCTCCACCCCCTATATAGAGCAGGACCAGAGAGCTCCACCCCCTATATAGAGCAGGACCAGAGAGCTCCACCCCCTATATAGAGCAGGACCAGAGAGCTCCACCCTCTATATATAGAGCAGGACCAGAGAGCTCCAACCCCTATATATAGAGCAGGACCAGAGAGCTCCAACCCCTATATATAGAGCAGGACCAGAGAGCTCCACCCCTATATATAGAGCAGGTCCAGAGAGTCCTGCCCCCTATATAGAGCAGGACCAGAGAGTCCCGCCCCCTATATAGACCAGGACCAGAGTCCCGCCTCCTATATAGACCAGGACCAGAGTCCCGCCCCCTATATAGACCAGGACCAGAGTCCCACCCCCTATATAGACCAGGACCAGAGAGTTCCGCCCCCTATATAGAGTAGGAGCACAGAGTCCGCCCTCTATATACAGAAGGACCAGAAAGCTCCACTGCTTATAGAGAGCAGGAGGAAAGAGCTCCACCCCCTACATAGAGCAGGGGCAGAGAGCTCCACCCCTGATATAGAGTAAGAGCACAGGGTCCGCCCTCTATACAGAGTAGGACCAGAGAGCTCCACCCCTATAGAAGGCATGAGGAAAGAGCTCCACCCCCCACATGGAGCAGGAGCAGAGAGCTCCACCCCCTATATAGAACAGGACCAGAGAGCTCCACCCCATATATAGAGCAGGACCAGAGCTCCACCCCTGATATAGAGTAAGAGCACAGGGTCCGCCCTCTATACAGAGTAGGACCAGAGAGCTCCACCCCTATAGAAGGCATGAGGAAAGAGCTCCACCCCCCACATGGAGCAGGAGCAGAGAGCTCCACCCCCTATATAGAACAGGACCAGAGAGCTCCACCCCCTATATAGAGCAGAATCAGAGCTCCACCCCCTATATAGAGCAGAAACAAAGTACTCCACACCCTATATAGAAAAAAATCAGAGCTTCACCCTCGATATACAGTAGGACCAGAGAACTCTATCCCCCATATAGAGCAGGACTACAAAGCTCCACCCCCACATATAGAACAGGACCACAGAGCTCCACCCCCTATATAGAGCAGGAGCAGAGAGCTCCACCCCCTATATAGAACAGGACCAGAGAGCTCCACCCTCTTTATAGAGCTGTACAATAGCTCCACCCCCTATATAGAGCAGGTGCAGAGAGCTCCACCCCCTATATAGAGCAGGACCATAGATCCACCACCTAGATACAGCAGGAGCACATAGCTCCACCCCTATATAGATGTACTACAGGGCTCAGCGTCATATACCTTCAGGTTCTCAGGGACATCTTCCTCTGGACGGTCCTGGGAAAACGGAGGACGGGGACATCTCTCGGGGGAGTTTCTCCTCCCGACTCCATCTGTGGAGACACAAAAATGATGGGAGAACGTAGGTGACCTCATACCTCCGGCCTCTTACCTGGTGATCCCGCCTCCAGCATGGCGGCCGCGTACACATCCCGCTGGCCCTCTACATACTCCCACTCCTCTTACCTGGTGACCCCGCCTCCAGCATGGCGGCCCCGTACACATCCCGCCGGCCCTCTACATACTCCCACTCCTCTTACCTGGTGGCCCCGCCTCCAGCATGGCGGCCCCGTACACATCCCTCTACATACTCCCACCCCTCTTACCTGGTGACCCCGCCTCCAGCATGGCGGCCCCGTACACATCCCTCTACATCCTCCCACTCCTCTTACCTGGTGACCCCGCCTCCAGCATGGCGGCCGCGTACACATCCCTCTACATCCTCCCACTCCTCTTACCTGGTGACCCCGCCTCCAGCATGGTGGCCCCGTACACATCCCGCCGGCCCTCTACATACTCCCACTCCTCTTACCTGGTGACCCCGCCTCCAGCATGGCGGCCCCGTACACATCCCTCTACATACTCCCACTCCTCTTACCTGGTGACCCCGCCTCCAGCATGGCGGCCCCGTACACATCCCGCCGGCCCTCTACATACTCCCACTCCTCTTACCTGGTGGCCCCGCCTCCATCATGGCGGCCGCGTACACATCCCTCTACATCCTCCCACCCCTCTTACCTGGTGACCCCGCCTCCAGCATGGCGGCCCCGTACACATCCCTCTACATACTCCCACTCCTCTTACCTGGTGGCCCCGCCTCCAGCATGGCGGCCCCGTACACATCCCGCCGGCCCTCTACATACTCCCACTCCTCTTACCTGGTGACCCCGCCTCCAGCATGGCGGCCCCGTACACATCCCTCTACATCCTCCCACCCCTCTTACCTGGTGGCCCCGCCTCCAGCATGGCGGCCCCGTACACATCCCGCCGGCCCTCTACATCCTCCCACTCCTCTTACCTGGTGACCCCGCCTCCAGCATGGCGGCCCCGTACACATCCCTCTACATACTCCCACTCCCCTTACCTGGTGACCCCGCCTCCAGCATGGCGGCCCCGTACACATCCCGCCGGCCCTCTACATACTCCCACCCCTCTTACCTGGTGGCCCCGCCTCCAGCATGGCGGCCCCGTACACATCCCTCTACATACTCCCACTCCTCTTACCTGGTGGCCCCGCCTCCAGCATGGCGGCCGCGTACACATCCCGTCGGCCCTCTACATACTCCCACTCCTCTTACCTGGTGACCCCGCCTCCAGCATGGCGGCCCCGTACACATCCCGCCGGCCCTCTACATCCTCCCACTCCTCTTACCTGGTGGCCCCGCCTCCAGCATGGCGGCCCCGTACACATCCCGCCGGCCCTCTACATCCTCCCACTCCTCTTACCTGGTGACCCCGCCTCCAGCATGGCGGCCCCGTACACATCCCGCCGGCCCTCTACATACTCCCACTCCTCTTACCTGGTGACCCCGCCTCCAGCATGGCGGCCCCGTACACATCCCTCTACATACTCCCACTCCTCTTACCTGGTGACCCCGCCTCCAGCATGGCGGCCGCGTACACATCCCGCCGGCCCTCTACATACTCCCACGCCTCTTACCTGGTGACCCCGCCTCCAGCACGGCGGCCCCGTACACATCCCGCCGGCCCTCTACATACTCCCACTCCTCTTACCTGGTGACCCCGCCTCCAGCATGGCGGCCCCGTACACATCCCTCTACATACTCCCACTCCTCTTACCTGGTGGCCCCGCCTCCAGCATGGCGGCCCCGTACACATCCCTCTACATCCTCCCACTCCTCTTACCTGGTGACCCCGCCTCCAGCATGGCGGCCCCGTACACATCCCGCCGGCCCTCTACATCCTCCCACTCCTCTTACCTGGTGACCCCGCCTCCAGCATGGCGGCCGTGTACACATCCCGCCGGCCCTCTACATACTCCCACTCCTCTTACCTGGTGGCCCCGCCTCCAGTATGGCGGCCCCGTACACATCCCTCTACATACTCCCACTCCTCTTACCTGGTGACCCCGCCTCCAGCATGGCGGCCCCGTACACATCCCGCCGGCCCTCTACATACTCCCACTCCTCTTACCTGGTGACCCCGCCTCCAGCATGGCGGCCCCGTACACATCCCGCCGGCCCTCTACATACTCCCACTCCTCCATGGAGAAATAGACGGCCACATCCTGACACCTTATAGGAACCTGACAACACAATATCCAGTCATCAGCCAGAGCCCCCCGCTAGAATGTCCCCCCACATTCCCCGCAGTCACCTCTCCTGTCAGCAGCTCCGTCATCTTGTTGGTGAGTTCTAGAAGCTTCTGGATCAGGGAGTGAGGATGGATGATGGGAGTCGCTGTCTTCTTCACTGCTGTGTACTCCTGTGGATGGAGGGAGACGCTCAGGGATGGCACAAATACAAGACAGATGGGAGGAATGGAGGGAAGTTCACCTCTCCGGTCAGCAGGTAGATGATCTCCCAGGTGACGGCTAATATCCTTCCGCTCATCTCCGTGCCGTCCATCGGGGCCTGAGGAGAGAGAGGTCACAGGGTACCGGCTGATAACAGAGAGCGCAACCCCTGTACTGCTGTATATATATATATATATCCTCTGATACCGGCTGATAACAGAGAGCGCAACCCCTGTACTGCTGTATATATATCCTCTGATACCGGCTGATAACAGAGAGCGCAACCCCTGTACTGCTGTGTATATATATCCTCTGATACCGGGTGATAACAGGGAGCGCAACCCCTGTACTGCTGTATATATATATATCCTCTGATACCGGCTGATAACAGAGAGAACAACCCCTGTACTGCTGTATATATATCCTCTGATACCGGCTGATAACAGAGAGAACAACCCCTGTACTGCTGTGTATATATATCCTCTGATACCGGCTGATAACAGAAAGCGCAACCCCTGTACTGCTGTGTATATATATCCTCTGATACCGGCTGATAACAGAGAGCGCAACCCCTGTACTGCTGTGTATATATATCCTCTGATACCGGCTGATAACAGAGAGCGCAACCCATGTACTGCTGTGTATATATATATCCTCTGATACCGGCTGATAACAGAGAGCGCAACCCCTGTACTGCTGTATATATATATATCCTCTGATACCGGCTGATAACAGAGAGCGCAACCCCTGTACTGCTGTATATATATATATCCTCTGATACCGGCTGATAACAGAGAGCGCAACCCCTGTACTGCTGTATATATATATCCTCTGATACCGGCTGATAACAGAGAGCGCAACCCCTGTACTGCTGTACATATATCCTCTGATACCGGCTGATAACAGAGAGCGCAACCCCTGTACTGCTGTGTATATATATATCCTCTGATACCGGCTGATAACAGAGAGCGCAACCCCTGTACTGCTGTATATATATATATCCTCTGATACCGGCTGATAACAGAGAGCGCAACCCCTGTACTGCTGTATATATATATATCCTCTGATACCGGCTGATAACAGAGAGCGCAACCCCTGTACTGCTGTATATATATATCCTCTGATACCGGCTGATAACAGAGAGCGCAACCCCTGTACTGCTGTATATATATATATATCCTCTCATACCGGCTGATAACAGAGAGCACAACCCCTGTACTGCTGTGTATATATATATATATATATATCCTCTGATACCGGCTGATAACAGAGAGCACAACCCCTGTACTGCTGTAAATATATATCTTCTGACACCGGCTGATAACAGAGAGAACAACCCCCATTTCAGCTTACCATACTGCTGTATATATATATCCCCTGATACCGGCTGATAACAGAGGGAAATGCACACAAAGTTCGGCTCTGTATAGGCTGTAAGAGCTGAAGGACCTGTGATGATGTCACTATCATGTGACCAGCGGGCGGCGCTCGAAAGTAAAGAGAAGTGATGAAGGTCCTGTGATGACATCACAGCAGGGACTGATGGGCGGGGCTTAGCTGGAGGGAGGAGATCCAGGATTGAAGATGTCACTAATCTATTTAATATCAGCTCAATGCTGGGAGTTGTAGTCCCCCTCTCACACCTCCTGCTGTCTGGCTGCTGAGGGCGCTCTCCTATTATTGTGGGGGGCTTCTCCCCTCCATGTGTATATACTGAGGGGAATCTACCTCACCTCTATGTGTATATACTGAGGAGAATCTACCTCCCCTCTGTGTGTATATACTGAGGAGAATCTACCTCACCTCTATGTGTATATACTGAGGAGAATCTACCTCACCTCTATGTGTATATACTGAGGAGAATCTACCTCACCTCTATGTGTATATACTGAGGAGAATCTACCTCACCTCTATGTGTATATACTGAGGAGAATCTACCTCACCTCTATGTGTATATACTGAGGAGAATCTACCTCCCCTCTATGTGTATATACTAAGGAGAATCTACCTCACCTCTATGTGTATATACTGAGGGGAATCTACCTCACCTCTATGTGTATATACTGAGAGTCTACCTCACCTCTATGTGTATATACTGAGGAGAATCTACCTCCCCTCTGTGTATATACTGAGGAGAATCTACCTTACCTCTATGTGTGTATACTGAGGAGAATCTACCTCCCCTCTATGTGTATATACTGAGGAGAATCTACCTCACCTCTATGTGTATATACTGAGGAGAATCTACCTCACCTCTATGTGTATATACTGAGGAGAATCTACCTCACCTCTATGTGTGTATACTGAGGAGAATCTACCTCACCTCTATGTGTATATACTGAGGAGAATCTACCTCACCTCTATGTGTATATACTGAGGAGAATCTACCTCACCTCTATGTGTGTATACTGAGGAGAATCTACCTCACCTCTATGTGTATATACTGAGGAGAATCTACCTCACCTCTATGTGTATATACTGAGGAGAATCTACCTCACCTCTATGTGTATATACTGAGGAGAATCTACCTCACCTCTCTGTGTATATACTGAGGAGAATCTACCTCACCTCTCTGTGTATATACTGAGGAGAATCTACCTCCCCCCTATGTGTATATACTGAGGAGAATCTACCTCCCCTCCATGAGTATATACTGAGGAGAATCTACCTCACCTCTGTGTGTATATACTGAGGAGAATCTACCTCCCCTCTGTGTGTATATACAGAGGAAAATCTAGCTCACCTTTATGCTTATATACTGGGGAGAATCAACCTCACCTCTATGTGTATATACTGCGGAGAATCTACCTCCCCTCTATGTGTATATACTGAGGAGAATCTACCTCACCTCTATGTGTATATACTGAGGAGAATCTGCCTCCCCTCTGTGTATATACTGAGGAGAATCTACCTCCCCTCCATGAGTATATACTGAGGAGAATCTACCTCACCTCTGTGTGTATATACTGAGGAGAATCTACTTCACCTCTATGTGTATATACTGCGGAGAATCTACCTCCCCTCTATGTGTATATACTGAGGAGAATCTACCTCACCTCTATGTGTATATACTGAGGAGAATCTGCCTCCCCTCTGTGTATATACTGAGGAGAATCTACCTCCCCTCCATGAGTATATACTGAGGAGAATCTACCTCACCTCTGTGTGTATATACTGAGGAGAATCTACTTCACCTCTATGTGTATATACTGCGGAGAATCTACCTCCCCTCTATGTGTATATACTGAGGAGAATCTACCTCACCTCTATGTGTATATACTGAGGAGGATCTACGTCACCTCTATGTGTATATACTGAGGAGAATCTACCTCCCCTCTGTGTGTATATACTGAGGAGAATCTACCTCACCTCTATGTGTATATACTGAGGAGAATCTACCTCACCTCTATGTGTACATACTGAGGAGAATCTACCTCCCCTTTATGGGTATATACTGAGGAGAATCTAACTCACCTCTATGTGTATATACTGAGGAGAATCTACCTCACCCCTATGTGTATATACTGAGGAGAATCTACCTCCCCTCTATGTGTATATACTGAGGAGAATCTACCTCCCTCTATGTGTATATGCTGAGAAGAATCTACCTCACCTCTATGTGTATATACTGAGGAGAATCTACCTCCCCTCTATGTGTATATACTAAGGAGAATCTACTTCACCTCTATGTGTATATACTGAGGAGAATCTACCTCCCCTTTATGGGTATATACTGAGGAGAATCTACCTCACCTCTGTGTGTATATACTGAGGAGAATCTACCTCCCCTCCATGAGTATATACTGAGGAGAATCTACCTCACCTCTGTGTGTATATACTGAGGAGAATCTACTTCACCTCTATGTGTATATACTGCGGAGAATCTACCTCCCCTCTATGTGTATATACTGAGGAGAATCTACCTCACCTCTATGTGTATATACTGAGGAGGATCTACGTCACCTCTATGTGTATATACTGAGGAGAATCTACCTCCCCTCTGTGTGTATATACTGAGGAGAATCTACCTCACCTCTATGTGTATATACTGAGGAGAATCTACCTCACCTCTATGTGTACATACTGAGGAGAATCTACCTCCCCTTTATGGGTATATACTGAGGAGAATCTAACTCACCTCTATGTGTATATACTGAGGAGAATCTACCTCACCCCTATGTGTATATACTGAGGAGAATCTACCTCCCCTCTATGTGTATATACTGAGGAGAATCTACCTCCCTCTATGTGTATATGCTGAGAAGAATCTACCTCACCTCTATGTGTATATACTGAGGAGAATCTACCTCCCCTCTATGTGTATATACTAAGGAGAATCTACTTCACCTCTATGTGTATATACTGAGGAGAATCTACCTCCCCTTTATGGGTATATACTGAGGAGAATCTACCTCACCTCTGTGTGTATATACTGAGGAGAATCTACCTCCCCACTATGTGAATATACTGAGAGAATCTACCTCACCTCTATGTGTATATACTGAGGAGAATCTACCTCCCCTCTATGTGTATATGCTGAGGAGAATCTACCTCCCCTCTATGTGTATATACTGAGGAGAATCTACCTCCCCTCTGTGTGTATATACTGAGGAGAATCTACTTCACCTCTATGTGTGTATATACTGAGGAGAATCTACCTCCCCTCTATCTGTGTATATACTGAGGAAAATCTACCTTCCCTCTATGTGTATATACTATGGAGAATCTACCTCCCCTTTAAGGGTATATGCTGAGGAGAATCTACCTCAGCTCTATGTGTATATACTGAGGAGAATCTACCTCCCCTCTATGTGTATATATACAGAGGAGAATCTACCTCCCCTCTATGAGTATATACTGAGGAGAATCTACCTCCCCTCTATGTGTATATACTGAGGAGAATCTACCTCACCTCTATGTGTATATACTGAGGAGAATCTAACTCACCTCTATGTGTATATACTGAGGAGAATCTACCTCACCTCTATGTGTATATACTGAGGAGAATCTACCTCCCCTTTATGTGTATATACTGAGGAGAATCTTCCTCACCTCTGTGTGTGTATACTGAGGAGAATCTACCTCCCCTTTATGGGTATATACTGAAGAGAATCTACCTCACCTCTATGTGTTTATGCAGAGAAGAATCTACCTCCCCACTATGTGTATATACTGAGGGGAATCTAACTCTCCTTTATGTGAATATACTGAGAGAATCTACCTCACCTCTATGTATATATATACTGATGATAATCTACCTCACCTGTATATGTATATACTGCGGAGAATCTACCTCCCCTCTATGTGTATATACTGAGGAGAATCTACCTCCCCTCTATGTGTGTATACTGAGGAGAATCTACCTCCCCTCTATGTGTATATACTGAGGAGAATCTACCTCCCTTCTATGTGTATATGCGGAGGAGAATCCACCTAACCGCTCTGTGTATATACTGAGCAGAATCTACCTCACTTCTGTGTATATACTGAGGAGAATCTACCTCCCCTCTATGTGTGTATACTGAGAAGAATCTACCTCCCCTCTATGTGTATATACAGAGTAGAATCTACCTCACCTCTATGTGTATAGACTGCGGAGAATCTACCTCACCTCTGTGTGTGTATACTGAGGAGAATCTACTTCCCCTCTATGTGTATATAGTGAGGAGAATCTACCTCCCCTCTATGTGTATATACTAAGAAGAATCTACCTCACCTCCATGTGTATATACTGAGGAGAATCTACCTCACCTCCATGTGTATATACTGAGGAGAATCTACCTCACCTCCATGTGTATATACTGAGGAGAATCTACCTCACCTCTGTGTGTATATACTGAGGAGAATCTACCTCCCCTCTGTGTATATACTGAGGAGAATCTACCTCCCCTCTATGTGTATATACTGAGGAGAATCTACCTCCCCTCTCTGTGTATATACTGAGGAGAATCTACCTCCCCTCTATGTGTATATACTGAGGAGAATCTACCTCCCCTCTATGTGTATATACTGAGGAGAATCTACCTCACCTCTGTGTGTGTATATACTGAGGAGAATCTACCTCACCTCTATGTGTATATACTGAGGAGAATCTACCTCCCCTCTATGTGTATATACTAAGGAGAATCTACCTCCCCTTTATGTGTATATACTGAGGAGAATCTACCTCACCTCTGTATGTGTTTACTGAGGAGAATCTACCTCACCTCTCTGTGTATATACTGAGGAGAATCTACCTTACCTCTATGTGTATATACTGAGGAGAATCTACCTCCCTTCTATGTGTATATATACTGAGGAGAATCTACCTCCCTTCTATGTGTGTATATACTGAGGAGAATCTACCTCCCCTCTATGTGTATATATACTGAGGAGAATCTACCTCCCCTCCATGTGTATATACAGAGGAGAATTTACCTCCCCTCCATGTGTATATACTGAGGAGAATCTACCTCACCTCTATGTGTATATACTCAGGGGAATCTACCTTCCCTCTATGTGTATATACTGAGGAGAATCTACCTCCCCTCTATGTGTATATACTGAGGAGAATCTACCTCCCCTCTGTGTGTATATACTGAGGAGAATCTACCTCACCTCTATGTGTGTATATACTGAGGAGAATCTACCTCCCCTCTATCTGTGTATATACTGAGGAGAATCTACCTCCCCTCTCTGTGTATATACTATGGAGAATCTACCTCCCCTTTAAGGGTATATGCTGAGGAGAATCTACCTCAGCTCTATGTGTATATACTGAGGAGAATTTACCTCCCCTCTATGTGTATATATACAGAGGAGAATCTACCTCCCCTCTATGTGTATAAATACTGAGGAGAATCTACCTCCCCTCTATGTGTATATACTGAGGAGAATCTACCTCCCCTCTATGTGTATATACAGAGGAGAATCTACCTCCCCTCTATGTGTATATACTGAGGAGAATCTTCCTCACCTCTATGTGTATATACTGAGGAGAATCTACCTCACCTCTATGTGTATATACTGAGGAGAATCTACCTCCCCTCTATGTGTATATACTGAGGAGAATCTACCTCCCCTCTATGTGTATATACTGAGGAGAATCTACCTCACCTCTATGTGTATATATTGAGGAGAATCTTCCTCACCTGTGTGTGTGTATCCTGAGGAGAAACTACCTCCCCTTTATGGGTATATACTGAAGAGAATCTACCTCACCTCTATGTGTATATACTGAGGGGAATCTAACTCTCCTCTATGTGAATATACTGAGAGAATCTACCTCACATCTATGTATATATATACTGATGATAATCTACCTCACCTGTATATGTATATACTGCGGAGAATCTACCTCCCCTCTATGTGTATATACTGAGGAGAATCTGCCTCACCTCTATTTGTACATACTGAGGAGAATGTACCTCCCCTCTATGTGTATATACTGAGGAGAATCTACCTCCCCTCTATGTGTGTATACTGAGGAGAATCTACCTCCCCTCTATGTGTATATACTGAGGAGAATCTACCTCACCTCTATGTGTATATACTGAGGAGAATCTACCTCCCCTCTATGTGTATATACTGAGGAGAATTTAACTCCCCTTTATGTGTATATACTGAGGAGAATGTACCTCACCTCTATGTGTATATACTGAGGAGAATGTACCTCACCTCTATGTGTATATACTGAGTTGAATCTACCTCATCTCTATGTGTATATACTGAGGAGAATCTACCTCCCCTCTATGTGTATATGCGGAGGAGAATCCACCTAACCGCTCTGTGTATATACTGAGGAGAATCTACCTCACTTCTGTGTATATACTGAGGAGAATCTACCTCCCCTCTATGTGTATATACCGAGGGGAATCTACCTCACCTTTGTGTGTATATACTGAGGAGAATCGATCTCCCTCTATGTATATACTGAGGAGAATCTACCTCCCCTCTATGTGTATATACGGAGAATCTACCTCCCCTCTATGTATATATACTGAGGAGAATCTGCCTCCCCTCTATGTGTATATGCGGAGGAGAATCCACCTAACCGCTCTGTGTATATACTGAGGAGAATCTACCTCACTTCTGTGTATATACTGAGGAGAATCTACCTCCCCTCTATGTGTATATACCGAGGGGAATCTACCTCACCTCTGTGTGTATATACTGAGGAGAATCGATCTCCCTCTATGTATATACTGAGGAGAATCTACCTCCCCTCTATATGTATATTCGGAGACTCTACCTCCCCTCTATGTATATATACTGAGGAGAATCTGCCTCACCTCTATGTGTATATACTGAGGGGAATCTACCTCCCCTCCATGTGTATATACTGAGGAGAATCTATCTCACCTCTGTGTGTATATACTGAGGAGAATCTACCTCCCCCTATGTATATACTGAGGGTAATCTACCTCACCTCTATGTGTATATACTGAGGAGAATCTACCTCCCCTCTATGTGTATATACTGAGGAGAATCTACCTCCCCTCTATGTGTATATACTGAGGAGAATCTACCTCCCCTCTATGTGTATATACTGAGGAGAATCTGCCTCACCTCTCTGTGTATATACTGAGGAGAATCTACCTCACCTCTGTGTGTATATACTGAGGAGAATCTACCTCACCTCTCTGTGTATATACTGAGGAGAATCTACCTCCCCTCTATGTGTATATACTTGGGAGAATCTACCTCCCCTCTATGTGTATATACTGAGGAGAATCTACCTCCCCTCTATGTGTATATACTGAGGAGAATCTACCTCCCCTCTCTGTGTATATACTGAGGAGAATCTACCTCCCCTCTATGTGTATATACTGAGGAGAATCTGCCTCACCTCTATGTGTACATACTGAGGAGAATCTACCTCACCTTTATGTGTTTATACTGAGGAGAATCTACCTCCCCTCTATGTGTATATACTTAGGAGAATCTACCTCCCCTCTATGTGTATATACTGTGGAGAATCTGCCTCACCTCTCTGTGTATATACTGAGGAGAATCTACCTCACCTCTATGTGTATATACTTAGGAGAATCTACCTCCCCTCTATGTGTATATACTGTGGAGAATCTACCTCCCCTCTATGTGTATATACTGAGGAGAATCTGCCTCACCTCTCTGTGTATATACTGAGGAGAATCTACCTCACCTCTATGTGTATATACTGAGGAGAATCTACCTCCCCTCTATGTGTATATACAGAGGAGAATCTACCTCCCCTCTATGTGTATATACAGAGGAGAATCTACCTCCCCTCTATGTGTTTATACTGAGGAGAATCTGCCTCACCTCTATGTGTACATACTGAGGAGAATCTACCTCACCTCTATGTGTACATACTGAGGAGAATCTACCTCACCTCTATGTGTATATACTGAGGAGAATCCACCTCCCCTCTATGTGTATATACTGAGGAGAATCTACCTCCCCTCTATGTGTATATACTGAGGAGAATCTATCTCACCTCTATGTGTATATACTGAGGAGAATCTACCTCCCTTCTATGTGTATATACTAAGGAGAATCTACCTCACCTCTGTATGTGTTTACTGAGGAGAATCTACCTCACCTCTCTGTGTATATACTGAGGAGAATCTACCTTACCTCTATGTGTATATACTGAGGAGAATCTACCTTACCTCTATGTGTATATACTGAGGAGAATCTACCTCAACTCTATGTGTATATACTGAAGAGAATCTACCTCCCTTCTATGTGTATATATACTGAGGAAAATCTACCTCCCTTCTATGTGTATATATACTGAGGAGAATCTACCTCCCCTGTATGTGTCTACCTCCCCTCCATGTGTATATACTGAGGAGAATCTACCTCACCTCCATGTGTATATACTCAGGGTAATCTACCTTCCCTCTATGTGTATATACTGAGGAGAATCTACCTCCCCTCTATGTGTATATACTGAGGAGAATCTACCTCCCCTCTGTGTGTATATACTGAGGAGAATCTACTTCACCTCTATGTGTGTATATACTGAGGAGAATCTACCTCCCCTCTATCTGTGTATATACTGAGGAAAATCCACCTTCCCTCTATGTGTATATACTATAGAGAATCTACCTCCCCTTTAAGGGTATATGCTGAGGAGAATCTACCTCAGCTCTATGTGTATATACTGAGGAGAATCTACCTCCCCTCTATGTGTATATATACAGAGGAGAATCTACCTCCCCTCTATGTGTATATACTGAGGAGAATCTACCTCCCCTCTATGTGTATATACTGAGGAGAATCTACCTCCCCTCTATGTGTATATACTGAGGAGAATCTACCTCACCTCTATGTGTATATACTGAGGAGAATCTAACTCACCTCTATGTGTATATACTGAGGAGAATCTACCTCACCTCTATGTGTATATACTGAGGAGAATCTACCTCCCCTTTATGTGTATATACTGAGGAGAATCTTCCTCACCTCTGTGTGTGTATACTGAGGAGAATCTACCTCCCCTTTATGGGTATATACTGAAGAGAATCTACCTCACCTCTATGTGTTTATGCAGAGAAGAATCTACCTCCCCACTATGTGTATATACTGAGGGGAATCTAACTCTCCTTTATGTGAATATACTGAGAGAATCTACCTCACCTCTATGTATATATATACTGATGATAATCTACCTCACCTGTATATGTATATACTGCGGAGAATCTACCTCCCCTCTATGTGTATATACTGAGGAGAATCTACCTCCCCTCTATGTGTGTATACTGAGGAGAATCTACCTCCCCTCTATGTGTATATACTGAGGAGAATCTACCTCCCTTCTATGTGTATATGCGGAGGAGAATCCACCTAACCGCACTGTGTATATACTGAGGAGAATCTACCTCTCCTCTATGTGTGTATACTGAGAAGAATCTACCTCCCCTCTATGTGTATATACAGAGTAGAATCTACCTCACCTCTATGTGTATAGACTGCGGAGAATCTACCTCACCTCTGTGTGTGTATACTGAGGAGAATCTACTTCCCCTCTATGTGTATATAGTGAGGAGAATCTACCTCCCCTCTATGTGTATATACTAAGAAGAATCTACCTCACCTCCATGTGTATATACTGAGGAGAATCTACCTCACCTCCATGTGTATATACTGAGGAGAATCTACCTCACCTCCATGTGTATATACTGAGGAGAATCTACCTCACCTCTGTGTGTATATACTGAGGAGAATCTACCTCACCTCCATGTGTATATACTGAGGAGAATCTACCTCACCTCTGTGTGTATATACTGAGGAGAATCTACCTCCCCTCTGTGTATATACTGAGGAGAATCTACCTCCCCTCTATGTGTATATACTGAGGAGAATCTACCTCCCCTCTCTGTGTATATACTGAGGAGAATCTACCTCCCCTCTATGTGTATATACTGAGGAGAATCTACCTCCCCTCTATGTGTATATACTGAGGAGAATCTACCTCACCTCTATGTGTATATACTGAGGAGAATCTACCTCACCTCTCTGTGTATATACTGAGGAGAATCTACCTCACCTCTCTGTGTATATACTGAGGAGAATCTACCTTACCTCTATGTGTGTATACTGAGGAGAATCTACCTCACCTCTATGTGTATATACTGAGGAGAATCTACCTCACCTCTATGTGTATATACTGAGGAGAATCTACCTCACCTCTCTGTGTATATACTGAGGAGAATCTACCTTACCTCTATGTGTGTATATACTGAGTAGAATCTACCTCACCTCTATGTGTATATACTGAGGAGAATCTACCTCCCCTCTATGTGTATATACTGAGGAGAATCTACCTCCCCCCTATGTGTATATACTGAGGAGAATCTGCCTCCCCTCTGTGTATATACTGAGGAGAATCTACCTCCCCTCCATGAGTATATACTGAGGAGAATCTACCTCACCTCTGTGTGTATATACTGAGGAGAATCTACCTCCCCTCTGTGTGTATATACAGAGGAAAATCTAGCTCACCTTTATGCTTATATACTGGGGAGAATCAACCTCACCTCTATGTGTATATACTGCGGAGAATCTACCTCCCCTCTATGTGTATATACTGAGGAGAATCTACCTCACCTCTATGTGTATATACTGAGGAGAATCTGCCTCCCCTCTGTGTATATACTGAGGAGAATCTACCTCCCCTCCATGAGTATATACTGAGGAGAATCTACCTCACCTCTGTGTGTATATACTGAGGAGAATCTACTTCACCTCTATGTGTATATACTGCGGAGAATCTACCTCCCCTCTATGTGTATATACTGAGGAGAATCTGCCTCCCCTCTGTGTATATACTGAGGAGAATCTACCTCCCCTCCATGAGTATATACTGAGGAGAATCTACCTCACCTCTGTGTGTATATACTGAGGAGAATCTACTTCACCTCTATGTGTATATACTGCGGAGAATCTACCTCCCCTCTATGTGTATATACTGAGGAGAATCTACCTCACCTCTATGTGTATATACTGAGGAGGATCTACGTCACCTCTATGTGTATATACTGAGGAGAATCTACCTCCCCTCTGTGTGTATATACTGAGGAGAATCTACCTCACCTCTATGTGTATATACTGAGGAGAATCTACCTCACCTCTATGTGTACATACTGAGGAGAATCTACCTCCCCTTTATGGGTATATACTGAGGAGAATCTAACTCACCTCTATGTGTATATACTGAGGAGAATCTACCTCACCCCTATGTGTATATACTGAGGAGAATCTACCTCCCCTCTATGTGTATATACTCAGGAGAATCTACCTCCCTCTATGTGTATATGCTGAGAAGAATCTACCTCACCTCTATGTGTATATACTGAGGAGAATCTACCTCCCCTCTATGTGTATATACTAAGGAGAATCTACTTCACCTCTGTGTGTATATACTGAGGAGAATCTACCTCCCCTTTATGGGTATATACTGAGGAGAATCTACCTCACCTCTGTGTGTATATACTGAGGAGAATCTACCTCCCCACTATGTGTATATACTGAGGGGAATCTAACTCTCCTTTATGTGAATATACTGAGAGAATCTACCTCACCTCTATGTGTATATACTGAGGAGAATCTACCTCCCCTCTATGTGTATATGTTGAGGAGAATCTACCTCCCCTCTATGTGTATATACTGATGATAATCTACCTCACCTGTATATGTATATACTGCGGAGAATCTACCTCCCCTCTATGTGAATATACTGAGGAGAATCTACCTCCCCTCTATGTGTATATACTGAGGAGAATCTACCTCCCCTCTATGTGTATATACTGAGGAGAATCTACCTCCCCTCTATGTGTATATACTGAGAAGAATCTATCTCACCTGTATATGTATATACTGAGGAGAATCTACCTCCCCTCTATGTGTATATACTGAGGAGAATCTACCTCCCCTCTATGTGTATATACTGAGGAGAATCTACCTCCCCTCTATGTGTATATACTGAGGAGAATCTACCTCCCCTCTATGTGTATATACTGAGGAGAATCTACCTCACCTCTGTGTGTGTATATACTGAGGAGAATCTATCTCACCTCTATGTGTATATACTGAGGAGAATCTACCTCCCCTCTATGTGTATATACTAAGGAGAATCTACCTCACCTCTGTATGTGTTTACTGAGGAGAATCTACCTCTCCTCTCTGTGCATATACTGAGGAGAATCTACCTTACCTCTATGTGTATATACTGAGGAGAATCTACCTTACCTCTATGTGTATATACTGAGGAGAATCTACCTCAACTCTATGTGTATATACTGAAGAGAATCTACCTCCCTTCTATGTGTGTATATACTGAAGAGAATCTACCTCCCTTCTATGTGTATATATACTGAGGAAAATCTACCTCCCTTCTATGTGTATATATACTGAGGAGAATCTACCTCCCCTCTATGTGTCTACCTCCCCTCCATGTGTATATACTGAGGAGAATCTACCTCACCTCTATGTGTATATACTCAGGGTAATCTACCTTCCCTCTATGTGTATATACTGAGGAGAATCTACCTCCCCTCTATGTGTATATACTGAGGAGAATCTACCTCCCCTCTGTGTGTATATACTGAGGAGAATCTACTTCACCTCTATGTGTGTATATACTGAGGAGAATCTACCTCCCCTCTATCTGTGTATATACTGAGGAAAATCTACCTTCCCTCTATGTGTATATACTATGGAGAATCTACCTCCCCTTTAAGGGTATATGCTGAGGAGAATCTACCTCAGCTCTATGTGTATATACTGAGGAGAATCTACCTCCCCTCTATGTGTATATATACAGAGGAGAATCTACCTCCCCTCTATGTGTATATACTGAGGAGAATCTACCTCCCCTCTATGTGTATATACTGAGGAGAATCTACCTCACCTCTATGTGTATATACTGAGGAGAATCTAACTCACCTCTATGTGTATATACTGAGGAGAATCTACCTCACCTCTATGTGTATATACTGAGGAGAATCTACCTCCCCTTTATGTGTATATACTGAGGAGAATCTTCCTCACCTCTGTGTGTGTATACTGAGGAGAATCTACCTCCCCTTTATGGGTATATACTGAAGAGAATCTACCTCACCTCTATGTGTTTATGCAGAGAAGAATCTACCTCCCCACTATGTGTATATACTGAGGGGAATCTAACTCTCCTTTATGTGAATATACTGAGAGAATCTACCTCACCTCTATGTATATATATACTGATGATAATCTACCTCACCTGTATATGTATATACTCCGGAGAATCTACCTCCCCTCTATGTGTATATACTGAGGAGAATCTACCTCCCCTCTATGTGTGTATACTGAGGAGAATCTACCTCCCCTCTATGTGTATATACTGAGGAGAATCTACCTCCCTTCTATTTGTATATGCGGAGGAGAATCCACCTAACCGCTCTGTGTATATACTGAGGAGAATCTACCTCCCCTCTATGTGTGTATACTGAGAAGAATCTACCTCCCCTCTATGTGTATATACAGAGTAGAATCTACCTCACCTCTATGTGTATAGACTGCGGAGAATCTACCTCACCTCTGTGTGTGTATACTGAGGAGAATCTACTTCCCCTCTATGTGTATATAGTGAGGAGAATCTACCTCCCCTCTATGTGTATATACTAAGAAGAATCTACCTCACCTCCATGTGTATATACTGAGGAGAATCTACCTCACCTCCATGTGTATATACTGAGGAGAATCTACCTCACCTCCATGTGTATATACTGAGGAGAATCTACCTCACCTCTGTGTGTATATACTGAGGAGAATCTACCTCACCTCCATGTGTATATACTGAGGAGAATCTACCTCACCTCTGTGTGTATATACTGAGGAGAATCTACCTCCCCTCTGTGTATATACTGAGGAGAATCTACCTCCCCTCTATGTGTATATACTGAGGAGAATCTACCTCCCCTCTCTGTGTATATACTGAGGAGAATCTACCTCCCCTCTCTGTGTATATACTGAGGAGAATCTACCTCCCCTCTATGTGTATATACTGAGGAGAATCTACCTCCCCTCTATGTGTATATACTGAGGAGAATCTACCTCACCTCTGTGTGTGTATATACTGAGGAGAATCTACCTCACCTCTATGTGTATATACTGAGGAGAATCTACCTCCCCTCTATGTGTATATACTAAGGAGAATCTACCTCCCCTTTATGTGTATATACTGAGGAGAATCTACCTCACCTCTGTATGTGTTTACTGAGGAGAATCTACCTCACCTCTCTGTGTATATACTGAGGAGAATCTACCTTACCTCTATGTGTATATACTGAGGAGAATCTACCTCCCTTCTATGTGTATATATACTGAGGAGAATCTACCTCCCTTCTATGTGTGTATATACTGAGGAGAATCTACCTCCCCTCTATGTGTATATATACTGAGGAGAATCTACCTCCCCTCTATGTGTATATACAGAGGAGAATTTACCTCCCCTCCATGTGTATATACTGAGGAGAATCTACCTCACCTCTATGTGTATATACTCAGGGGAATCTACCTTCCCTCTATGTGTATATACTGAGGAGAATCTACCTCCCCTCTATGTGTATATACTGAGGAGAATCTACCTCCCCTCTGTGTGTATATACTGAGGAGAATCTACCTCACCTCTATGTGTGTATATACTGAGGAGAATCTACCTCCCCTCTATCTGTGTATATACTGAGGAGAATCTACCTCCCCTCTCTGTGTATATACTATGGAGAATCTACCTCCCCTTTAAGGGTATATGCTGAGGAGAATCTACCTCAGCTCTATGTGTATATACTGAGGAGAATTTACCTCCCCTCTATGTGTATATATACAGAGGAGAATCTACCTCCCCTCTATGTGTATATATACTGAGGAGAATCTACCTCCCCTCTATGTGTATATACTGAGGAGAATCTACCTCCCCTCTATGTGTATATACAGAGGAGAATCTACCTCCCCTCTATGTGTATATACTGAGGAGAATCTTCCTCACCTCTATGTGTATATACTGAGGAGAATCTACCTCACCTCTATGTGTATATACTGAGGAGAATCTACCTCCCCTCTATGTGTATATACTGAGGAGAATCTACCTCCCCTCTATGTGTATATACTGAGGAGAATCTACCTCACCTCTATGTGTATATATTGAGGAGAATCTTCCTCACCTGTGTGTGTGTATCCTGAGGAGAAACTACCTCCCCTTTATGGGTATATACTGAAGAGAATCTACCTCACCTCTATGTGTATATACTGAGGGGAATCTAACTCTCCTCTATGTGAATATACTGAGAGAATCTACCTCACCTCTATGTATATATATACTGATGATAATCTACCTCACCTGTATATGTATATACTGCGGAGAATCTACCTCCCCTCTATGTGTATATACTGAGGAGAATCTGCCTCACCTCTATTTGTACATACTGAGGAGAATGTACCTCCCCTCTATGTGTATATACTGAGGAGAATCTACCTCCCCTCTATGTGTGTATACTGAGGAGAATCTACCTCCCCTCTATGTGTATATACTGAGGAGAATCTACCTCACCTCTATGTGTATATACTAAGGAGAATCTACCTCCCCTCTATGTGTATATACTGAGGAGAATTTAACTCCCCTTTATGTGTATATACTGAGGAGAATGTACCTCACCTCTATGTGTATATACTGAGGAGAATGTACCTCACCTCTATGTGTATATACTGAGTTGAATCTACCTCATCTCTATGTGTATATACTGAGGAGAATCTACCTCCCCTCTATGTGTATATGCGGAGGAGAATCCACCTAACCGCTCTGTGTATATACTGAGGAGAATCTACCTCACTTCTGTGTATATACTGAGGAGAATCTACCTCCCCTCTATGTGTATATACCGAGGGGAATCTACCTCACCTCTGTGTGTATATACTGAGGAGAATCGATCTCCCTCTATGTATATACTGAGGAGAATCTACCTCCCCTCTATGTGTATATACGGAGAATCTACCTCCCCTCTATGTATATATACTGAGGAGAATCTGCCTCCCCTCTATGTGTATATGCTGAGGGGAATCTACCTCCCCTCCATGTGTATATACTGAGGAGAATCTATCTCACCTCTGTGTGTATATACTGAGGAGAATCTACCTCCCCCTATGTATATACTGAGGGTAATCTACCTCACCTCTATGTGTATATACTGAGGAGAATCTACCTCCCCTCTATGTGTATATACTGAGGAGAATCTACCTCCCCTCTATGTGTATATACTGAGGAGAATCTACCTCCCCTCTATGTGTATATACTGAGGAGAATCTGCCTCACCTCTCTGTGTATATACTGAGGAGAATCTACCTCACCTCTGTGTGTATATACTGAGGAGAATCTACCTCACCTCTCTGTGTATATACTGAGGAGAATCTACCTCCCCTCTACGTGTATATACTTGGGAGAATCTACCTCCCCTCTATGTGTATATACTGAGGTGAATCTACCTCCCCTCTATGTGTATATACTGAGGAGAATCTGCCTCCCCTCTATGTGTATATACTGAGGAGAATCTGCCTCACCTCTATGTGTACATACTGAGGAGAATCTACCTCACCTCTATGTGTATATACTTAGGAGAATCTACCTCCCCTCTATGTGTATATACTGTGGAGAATCTGCCTCACCTCTCTGTGTATATACTGAGGAGAATCTACCTCACCTCTATGTGTATATACTTAGGAGAATCTACCTCAACTCTATGTGTATATACTGAAGAGAATCTACCTCCCTTCTATGTGTGTATATACTGAAGAGAATCTACCTCCCTTCTATGTGTATATATACTGAGGAAAATCTACCTCCCTTCTATGTGTATATATACTGAGGAGAATCTACCTCCCCTCTATGTGTCTACCTCCCCTCCATGTGTATATACTGAGGAGAATCTACCTCACCTCTATGTGTATATACTCAGGGTAATCTACCTTCCCTCTATGTGTATATACTGAGGAGAATCTACCTCCCCACTATGTGTATATACTGAGGGGAATCTAACTCTCCTTTATGTGAATATACTGAGAGAATCTACCTCACCTCTATGTATATATATACTGATGATAATCTACCTCACCTGTATATGTATATACTCCGGAGAATCTACCTCCCCTCTATGTGTATATACTGAGGAGAATCTACCTCCCCTCTATGTGTGTATACTGAGGAGAATCTACCTCCCCTCTATGTGTATATACTGAGGAGAATCTACCTCCCTTCTATTTGTATATGCGGAGGAGAATCCACCTAACCGCTCTGTGTATATACTGAGGAGAATCTACCTCCCCTCTATGTGTGTATACTGAGAAGAATCTACCTCCCCTCTATGTGTATATACAGAGTAGAATCTACCTCACCTCTATGTGTATAGACTGCGGAGAATCTACCTCACCTCTGTGTGTGTATACTGAGGAGAATCTACTTCCCCTCTATGTGTATATAGTGAGGAGAATCTACCTCCCCTCTATGTGTATATACTAAGAAGAATCTACCTCACCTCCATGTGTATATACTGAGGAGAATCTACCTCACCTCCATGTGTATATACTGAGGAGAATCTACCTCACCTCCATGTGTATATACTGAGGAGAATCTACCTCACCTCTGTGTGTATATACTGAGGAGAATCTACCTCACCTCCATGTGTATATACTGAGGAGAATCTACCTCACCTCTGTGTGTATATACTGAGGAGAATCTACCTCCCCTCTGTGTATATACTGAGGAGAATCTACCTCCCCTCTATGTGTATATACTGAGGAGAATCTACCTCCCCTCTCTGTGTATATACTGAGGAGAATCTACCTCCCCTCTCTGTGTATATACTGAGGAGAATCTACCTCCCCTCTATGTGTATATACTGAGGAGAATCTACCTCCCCTCTATGTGTATATACTGAGGAGAATCTACCTCACCTCTGTGTGTGTATATACTGAGGAGAATCTACCTCACCTCTATGTGTATATACTGAGGAGAATCTACCTCCCCTCTATGTGTATATACTAAGGAGAATCTACCTCCCCTTTATGTGTATATACTGAGGAGAATCTACCTCACCTCTGTATGTGTTTACTGAGGAGAATCTACCTCACCTCTCTGTGTATATACTGAGGAGAATCTACCTTACCTCTATGTGTATATACTGAGGAGAATCTACCTCCCTTCTATGTGTATATATACTGAGGAGAATCTACCTCCCTTCTATGTGTGTATATACTGAGGAGAATCTACCTCCCCTCTATGTGTATATATACTGAGGAGAATCTACCTCCCCTCTATGTGTATATACAGAGGAGAATTTACCTCCCCTCCATGTGTATATACTGAGGAGAATCTACCTCACCTCTATGTGTATATACTCAGGGGAATCTACCTTCCCTCTATGTGTATATACTGAGGAGAATCTACCTCCCCTCTATGTGTATATACTGAGGAGAATCTACCTCCCCTCTGTGTGTATATACTGAGGAGAATCTACCTCACCTCTATGTGTGTATATACTGAGGAGAATCTACCTCCCCTCTATCTGTGTATATACTGAGGAGAATCTACCTCCCCTCTCTGTGTATATACTATGGAGAATCTACCTCCCCTTTAAGGGTATATGCTGAGGAGAATCTACCTCAGCTCTATGTGTATATACTGAGGAGAATTTACCTCCCCTCTATGTGTATATATACAGAGGAGAATCTACCTCCCCTCTATGTGTATATATACTGAGGAGAATCTACCTCCCCTCTATGTGTATATACTGAGGAGAATCTACCTCCCCTCTATGTGTATATACAGAGGAGAATCTACCTCCCCTCTATGTGTATATACTGAGGAGAATCTTCCTCACCTCTATGTGTATATACTGAGGAGAATCTACCTCACCTCTATGTGTATATACTGAGGAGAATCTACCTCCCCTCTATGTGTATATACTGAGGAGAATCTACCTCCCCTCTATGTGTATATACTGAGGAGAATCTACCTCACCTCTATGTGTATATATTGAGGAGAATCTTCCTCACCTGTGTGTGTGTATCCTGAGGAGAAACTACCTCCCCTTTATGGGTATATACTGAAGAGAATCTACCTCACCTCTATGTGTATATACTGAGGGGAATCTAACTCTCCTCTATGTGAATATACTGAGAGAATCTACCTCACCTCTATGTATATATATACTGATGATAATCTACCTCACCTGTATATGTATATACTGCGGAGAATCTACCTCCCCTCTATGTGTATATACTGAGGAGAATCTGCCTCACCTCTATTTGTACATACTGAGGAGAATGTACCTCCCCTCTATGTGTATATACTGAGGAGAATCTACCTCCCCTCTATGTGTGTATACTGAGGAGAATCTACCTCCCCTCTATGTGTATATACTGAGGAGAATCTACCTCACCTCTATGTGTATATACTAAGGAGAATCTACCTCCCCTCTATGTGTATATACTGAGGAGAATTTAACTCCCCTTTATGTGTATATACTGAGGAGAATGTACCTCACCTCTATGTGTATATACTGAGGAGAATGTACCTCACCTCTATGTGTATATACTGAGTTGAATCTACCTCATCTCTATGTGTATATACTGAGGAGAATCTACCTCCCCTCTATGTGTATATGCGGAGGAGAATCCACCTAACCGCTCTGTGTATATACTGAGGAGAATCTACCTCACTTCTGTGTATATACTGAGGAGAATCTACCTCCCCTCTATGTGTATATACCGAGGGGAATCTACCTCACCTCTGTGTGTATATACTGAGGAGAATCGATCTCCCTCTATGTATATACTGAGGAGAATCTACCTCCCCTCTATGTGTATATACGGAGAATCTACCTCCCCTCTATGTATATATACTGAGGAGAATCTGCCTCCCCTCTATGTGTATATGCTGAGGGGAATCTACCTCCCCTCCATGTGTATATACTGAGGAGAATCTATCTCACCTCTGTGTGTATATACTGAGGAGAATCTACCTCCCCCTATGTATATACTGAGGGTAATCTACCTCACCTCTATGTGTATATACTGAGGAGAATCTACCTCCCCTCTATGTGTATATACTGAGGAGAATCTACCTCCCCTCTATGTGTATATACTGAGGAGAATCTACCTCCCCTCTATGTGTATATACTGAGGAGAATCTGCCTCACCTCTCTGTGTATATACTGAGGAGAATCTACCTCACCTCTGTGTGTATATACTGAGGAGAATCTACCTCACCTCTCTGTGTATATACTGAGGAGAATCTACCTCCCCTCTACGTGTATATACTTGGGAGAATCTACCTCCCCTCTATGTGTATATACTGAGGTGAATCTACCTCCCCTCTATGTGTATATACTGAGGAGAATCTGCCTCCCCTCTATGTGTATATACTGAGGAGAATCTGCCTCACCTCTATGTGTACATACTGAGGAGAATCTACCTCACCTCTATGTGTATATACTTAGGAGAATCTACCTCCCCTCTATGTGTATATACTGTGGAGAATCTGCCTCACCTCTCTGTGTATATACTGAGGAGAATCTACCTCACCTCTATGTGTATATACTTAGGAGAATCTACCTCAACTCTATGTGTATATACTGAAGAGAATCTACCTCCCTTCTATGTGTGTATATACTGAAGAGAATCTACCTCCCTTCTATGTGTATATATACTGAGGAAAATCTACCTCCCTTCTATGTGTATATATACTGAGGAGAATCTACCTCCCCTCTATGTGTCTACCTCCCCTCCATGTGTATATACTGAGGAGAATCTACCTCACCTCTATGTGTATATACTCAGGGTAATCTACCTTCCCTCTATGTGTATATACTGAGGAGAATCTACCTCCCCTCTATGTGTATATACTGAGGAGAATCTACCTCCCCTCTGTGTGTATATACTGAGGAGAATCTACTTCACCTCTATGTGTGTATATACTGAGGAGAATCTACCTCCCCTCTATCTGTGTATATACTGAGGAAAATCTACCTTCCCTCTATGTGTATATACTATGGAGAATCTACCTCCCCTTTAAGGGTATATGCTGAGGAGAATCTACCTCAGCTCTATGTGTATATACTGAGGAGAATCTACCTCCCCTCTATGTGTATATATACAGAGGAGAATCTACCTCCCCTCTATGTGTATATACTGAGGAGAATCTACCTCCCCTCTATGTGTATATACTGAGGAGAATCTACCTCACCTCTATGTGTATATACTGAGGAGAATCTAACTCACCTCTATGTGTATATACTGAGGAGAATCTACCTCACCTCTATGTGTATATACTGAGGAGAATCTACCTCCCCTTTATGTGTATATACTGAGGAGAATCTTCCTCACCTCTGTGTGTGTATACTGAGGAGAATCTACCTCCCCTTTATGGGTATATACTGAAGAGAATCTACCTCACCTCTATGTGTTTATGCAGAGAAGAATCTACCTCCCCACTATGTGTATATACTGAGGGGAATCTAACTCTCCTTTATGTGAATATACTGAGAGAATCTACCTCACCTCTATGTATATATATACTGATGATAATCTACCTCACCTGTATATGTATATACTCCGGAGAATCTACCTCCCCTCTATGTGTATATACTGAGGAGAATCTACCTCCCCTCTATGTGTGTATACTGAGGAGAATCTACCTCCCCTCTATGTGTATATACTGAGGAGAATCTACCTCCCTTCTATGTGTATATGCGGAGGAGAATCCACCTAACCGCTCTGTGTATATACTGAGGAGAATCTACCTCCCCTCTATGTGTGTATACTGAGAAGAATCTACCTCCCCTCTATGTGTATATACAGAGTAGAATCTACCTCACCTCTATGTGTATAGACTGCGGAGAATCTACCTCACCTCTGTGTGTGTATACTGAGGAGAATCTACTTCCCCTCTATGTGTATATAGTGAGGAGAATCTACCTCCCCTCTATGTGTATATACTAAGAAGAATCTACCTCACCTCCATGTGTATATACTGAGGAGAATCTACCTCACCTCCATGTGTATATACTGAGGAGAATCTACCTCACCTCCATGTGTATATACTGAGGAGAATCTACCTCACCTCTGTGTGTATATACTGAGGAGAATCTACCTCACCTCCATGTGTATATACTGAGGAGAATCTACCTCACCTCTGTGTGTATATACTGAGGAGAATCTACCTCCCCTCTGTGTATATACTGAGGAGAATCTACCTCCCCTCTATGTGTATATACTGAGGAGAATCTACCTCCCCTCTCTGTGTATATACTGAGGAGAATCTACCTCCCCTCTCTGTGTATATACTGAGGAGAATCTACCTCCCCTCTATGTGTATATACTGAGGAGAATCTACCTCCCCTCTATGTGTATATACTGAGGAGAATCTACCTCACCTCTGTGTGTGTATATACTGAGGAGAATCTACCTCACCTCTATGTGTATATACTGAGGAGAATCTACCTCCCCTCTATGTGTATATACTAAGGAGAATCTACCTCCCCTTTATGTGTATATACTGAGGAGAATCTACCTCACCTCTGTATGTGTTTACTGAGGAGAATCTACCTCACCTCTCTGTGTATATACTGAGGAGAATCTACCTTACCTCTATGTGTATATACTGAGGAGAATCTACCTCCCTTCTATGTGTATATATACTGAGGAGAATCTACCTCCCTTCTATGTGTGTATATACTGAGGAGAATCTACCTCCCCTCTATGTGTATATATACTGAGGAGAATCTACCTCCCCTCTATGTGTATATACAGAGGAGAATTTACCTCCCCTCCATGTGTATATACTGAGGAGAATCTACCTCACCTCTATGTGTATATACTCAGGGGAATCTACCTTCCCTCTATGTGTATATACTGAGGAGAATCTACCTCCCCTCTATGTGTATATACTGAGGAGAATCTACCTCCCCTCTGTGTGTATATACTGAGGAGAATCTACCTCACCTCTATGTGTGTATATACTGAGGAGAATCTACCTCCCCTCTATCTGTGTATATACTGAGGAGAATCTACCTCCCCTCTCTGTGTATATACTATGGAGAATCTACCTCCCCTTTAAGGGTATATGCTGAGGAGAATCTACCTCAGCTCTATGTGTATATACTGAGGAGAATTTACCTCCCCTCTATGTGTATATATACTGAGGAGAATCTACCTCCCCTCTATGTGTATATACTGAGGAGAATCTACCTCCCCTCTATGTGTATATACAGAGGAGAATCTACCTCCCCTCTATGTGTATATACTGAGGAGAATCTTCCTCACCTCTATGTGTATATACTGAGGAGAATCTACCTCACCTCTATGTGTATATACTGAGGAGAATCTACCTCCCCTCTATGTGTATATACTGAGGAGAATCTACCTCCCCTCTATGTGTATATACTGAGGAGAATCTACCTCACCTCTATGTGTATATATTGAGGAGAATCTTCCTCACCTGTGTGTGTGTATCCTGAGGAGAAACTACCTCCCCTTTATGGGTATATACTGAAGAGAATCTACCTCACCTCTATGTGTATATACTGAGGGGAATCTAACTCTCCTCTATGTGAATATACTGAGAGAATCTACCTCACCTCTATGTATATATATACTGATGATAATCTACCTCACCTGTATATGTATATACTGCGGAGAATCTACCTCCCCTCTATGTGTATATACTGAGGAGAATCTGCCTCACCTCTATTTGTACATACTGAGGAGAATGTACCTCCCCTCTATGTGTATATACTGAGGAGAATCTACCTCCCCTCTATGTGTGTATACTGAGGAGAATCTACCTCCCCTCTATGTGTATATACTGAGGAGAATCTACCTCACCTCTATGTGTATATACTAAGGAGAATCTACCTCCCCTCTATGTGTATATACTGAGGAGAATTTAACTCCCCTTTATGTGTATATACTGAGGAGAATGTACCTCACCTCTATGTGTATATACTGAGGAGAATGTACCTCACCTCTATGTGTATATACTGAGTTGAATCTACCTCATCTCTATGTGTATATACTGAGGAGAATCTACCTCCCCTCTATGTGTATATGCGGAGGAGAATCCACCTAACCGCTCTGTGTATATACTGAGGAGAATCTACCTCACTTCTGTGTATATACTGAGGAGAATCTACCTCCCCTCTATGTGTATATACCGAGGGGAATCTACCTCACCTCTGTGTGTATATACTGAGGAGAATCGATCTCCCTCTATGTATATACTGAGGAGAATCTACCTCCCCTCTATGTGTATATACGGAGAATCTACCTCCCCTCTATGTATATATACTGAGGAGAATCTGCCTCCCCTCTATGTGTATATGCTGAGGGGAATCTACCTCCCCTCCATGTGTATATACTGAGGAGAATCTATCTCACCTCTGTGTGTATATACTGAGGAGAATCTACCTCCCCCTATGTATATACTGAGGGTAATCTACCTCACCTCTATGTGTATATACTGAGGAGAATCTACCTCCCCTCTATGTGTATATACTGAGGAGAATCTACCTCCCCTCTATGTGTATATACTGAGGAGAATCTACCTCCCCTCTATGTGTATATACTGAGGAGAATCTGCCTCACCTCTCTGTGTATATACTGAGGAGAATCTACCTCACCTCTGTGTGTATATACTGAGGAGAATCTACCTCACCTCTCTGTGTATATACTGAGGAGAATCTACCTCCCCTCTACGTGTATATACTTGGGAGAATCTACCTCCCCTCTATGTGTATATACTGAGGTGAATCTACCTCCCCTCTATGTGTATATACTGAGGAGAATCTGCCTCCCCTCTATGTGTATATACTGAGGAGAATCTGCCTCACCTCTATGTGTACATACTGAGGAGAATCTACCTCACCTCTATGTGTATATACTTAGGAGAATCTACCTCCCCTCTATGTGTATATACTGTGGAGAATCTGCCTCACCTCTCTGTGTATATACTGAGGAGAATCTACCTCACCTCTATGTGTATATACTTAGGAGAATCTACCTCCCCTCTATGTGTATATACTGTGGAGAATCTACCTCCCCTCTATGTGTATATACTGAGGAGAATCTGCCTCACCTCTCTGTGTATATACTGAGGAGAATCTACCTCACCTCTATGTGTATATACTGAGGAGAATCTACCTCCCCTCTATGTGTATATACAGAGGAGAATCTACCTCCCCTCTATGTGTATATACAGAGGAGAATCTACCTCCCCTCTATGTGTATATACAGAGGAGAATCTACCTCCCCTCTATGTGTACATACTGAGGAGAATCTACCTCACCTCTACGTGTATATACTGAGGAGAATCTACCTCACCTCTATGTGTTTATACTGAGGAGAATCTGCCTCACCTCTATGTGTACATACTGAGGGGAATCTACCTCACCTCTATGTGTACATACTGAGGAGAATCTACCTCCCCTCTATGTGTATATACTGAGGAGAATCTACCTCACCTCTATGTGTATATACTGAGGAGAATCTACCTCCCCTCTATGTGTGTATATACTGTGGAGAATCTACCTCCTCTCTATGTGTATATACTGAGGAGAATCTACCTGACCTCTATGTGTATATACTGAGGAGAATCTACCTCCCCTCTATGTGTGTATATACTGTGGAGAATCTACCTCCTCTCTATGTGTATATACTGAGGAGAATCTACCTCCCCTCTATGTGTATATACTGAGGAGAATCTACCTCACCTCTATGTGTATATACTGAGGAGAATCTACCTCCCCTCTATGTGTGTATATACTGTGGAGAATCTACCTCCTCTCTATGTGTATATACTGAGGAGAATCTACCTGACCTCTATGTGTACATACTGAGGAGAATCTACTTCACCTCTATGTGTACATACTGAGGAGAATCTACCTCCCCTCTATGTGTATATACTGAGGAGAATCTACCTGACCTCTATGTGTATATACTGAGGAGAATCTACCTCCTCTCTATGTGTATATACTGAGGAGAATCTACCTCACCTCTATGTGTACATACTGAGGAGAATCTACCTCCTCTCTATGTGTATATACTGAGGAGAATCTACCTCCTCTCTATGTGTATATACTGAGGAGAATCTGCCTCACCTCTATGTGTATATACTGAGGAGAATCTACCTCCCCTCTGTGTGTATATACTGAGGAGAATCTATCTCACCTCTATGTGTATATACTGGGGAGAATCTACCTCACCTCTTAGTGTATATACTGAGGAGAATCTGCCTCACCTCTATGTGTATATACTGAGGAGAATCTACCTCACCTCTATGTGTATATACTGAGGAGAATCTACCTCCCCTCTATGTGTATATACTGAGGAGAATCTACCTCACCTCTATGTGTATATACTGAGGAGAATCTACCTCCCCTCTATGTGTGTATATACTGTGGAGAATCTACCTCCTCTCTATGTGTATATACTGAGGAGAATCTACCTGACCTCTATGTGTACATACTGAGGAGAATCTACTTCACCTCTATGTGTACATACTGAGGAGAATCTACCTCCCCTCTATGTGTATATACTGAGGAGAATCTACCTGACCTCTATGTGTATATACTGAGGAGAATCTACCTCCTCTCTATGTGTATATACTGAGGAGAATCTACCTCACCTCTATGTGTACATACTGAGGAGAATCTACCTCCTCTCTATGTGTACATACTGAGGAGAATCTACCTCCTCTCTATGTGTACATACTGAGGAGAATCTACCTCACCTCTACGTGTATATACTGAGGAGAATCTACCTCACCTCTATGTGTTTATACTGAGGAGAATCTGCCTCACCTCTATGTGTACATACTGAGGGGAATCTACCTCACCTCTATGTGTACATACTGAGGAGAATCTACCTCCCCTCTATGTGTATATACTGAGGAGAATCTACCTCACCTCTATGTGTATATACTGAGGAGAATCTACCTCCCCTCTATGTGCGTATATACTGTGGAGAATCTACCTCCTCTCTATGTGTATATACTGAGGAGAATCTACCTGACCTCTATGTGTATATACTGAGGAGAATCTACCTCCCCTCTATGTGTGTATATACTGTGGAGAATCTACCTCCTCTCTATGTGTATATACTGAGGAGAATCTACCTCCCCTCTATGTGTATATACTGAGGAGAATCTACCTCACCTCTATGTGTATATACTGAGGAGAATCTACCTCCCCTCTATGTGTGTATATACTGTGGAGAATCTACCTCCTCTCTATGTGTATATACTGAGGAGAATCTACCTGACCTCTATGTGTACATACTGAGGAGAATCTACTTCACCTCTATGTGTACATACTGAGGAGAATCTACCTCCCCTCTATGTGTATATACTGAGGAGAATCTACCTGACCTCTATGTGTATATACTGAGGAGAATCTACCTCCTCTCTATGTGTATATACTGAGGAGAATCTACCTCACCTCTATGTGTACATACTGAGGAGAATCTACCTCCTCTCTATGTGTATATACTGAGGAGAATCTACCTCCTCTCTATGTGTATATATTGAGGAGAATCTGCCTCACCTCTATGTGTATATACTGAGGAGAATCTACCTCCCCTCTGTGTGTATATACTGAGGAGAATCTATCTCACCTCTATGTGTATATACTGGGGAGAATCTACCTCACCTCTTAGTGTATATACTGAGGAGAATCTGCCTCACCTCTATGTGTATATACTGAGGAGAATCTGCCTCACCTCTATGTGTATATACTGAGGAGAATCTGCCTCACCTCTAGTCCGGGAGCGCTTCGGAGGGAAGTTCTAATTCGCTGAGTAAACCTCTGAAGCTTGCTTGTCTTCCATTCTTCCTGGCAATGAGTTGAAATGGAAAGCTCCATCTGTAGGGAATGTCCCTGTCTTGAAGTAATAGACGTAGGGGTTTCAGTGCTTCACGCAGCTGAGGGTGCGTCAGGAAAGATCCGGCAGGATCATGGTTTTTGTTCCTTTACACGGTAGTTCTTTTACCGCTCAGGTTTTCTGCAGGATTAGGTCTTTGTCTTTGTAGAAATGTATCCTACAAATGACGTCCCTTGGTCTGTTGGGGTCTGTTGACTTTGGACCTAAGGAGCGATGTATTCGGTCCATTTCCATGGTTGCGTCTGCCGGTCTTTTCAGGATATTATTAAAGAATTCCCGCGCCCACTTCTGAAGCTGGTTTGGTTCGATCTCTTCTGTTAGGCCTCTAATTCTCACGTTGTTTCTTCTGTGGCGATTTTCCAAGTTATCTATTAGAGCAAATAAGTCGGACATTTGCTGGGATTGAGTATGCAGTTCTTGAGTGTGGGCATCGATGGTTTCTACTATCTTCTCTTATGCCTCTTCCGTCATCTTTACTCTTTGGCCCACCTAGCGAATCTCTTAATGGGGGGCTGCAACATCTTTTTTACATTCCGTTTCCATCCGATGAAATAAGGTATCCATTTCTTGCCTAGTTGGCATGGCTCTCAGGTGTTCTTTCCAATCCCACTCTTCTCTCTCTTTTCGTGGTTGAGCAGTTCGTGTTGTTGTGTCATGGCTTGTGGTGGTGTTGGAGGTAGGCGGACTACTGGGGCGACAATCCGGCGTTGTCAGTTGGCGCTGTGGATTTGCTTCTAGTGGAGCTGTGTCTCTCTCGTCTTGTCTATGGGGGGCACGTTGTGTTAGCGGCAGCCAGGATGCGACTGTGGCCCCTTGTGCCGGGTAATGGTTTTGTCTCTGTGATGCTCATTTTCTGGCCTTGCTCTCTGATTGAGATGGGAAGGGGGGCTCTGAGGATGGCGAGCGGTTTCCGTTCTTGGGTATCTCTAGGGGACCCTTCAGGTCCTCTGCCCCCTTCTGTGTCTGTGAAGTGCCAGGGTTTGGTGGTAGCAGTCTGTGGGGGATGTGTTGTGATTCAGGTTTTTGACTGTGGTCTCAATCCTGTTTCCCCTCTGGGTATTGTGCCATCTGGGTGGGTTCATAAGAGGGGCTTCCTCTGCACACTGGGGTCTGTCCCTCCCGTTTGTCCTTTATTAACTGCTGCTGCTGTCCCCTGCATACCTTGTGTTGTACTGTGGCTGTTTCTGCAGGGGAGCCTCTGCGCTCCGCTCGGTGTGCTGTGCTGAGGGTTCCCAGGCTCTCCTCTTCTGCCCTTGGTGTGTACTGCTTGGGGTGGAGGGGTCTGGTGCTGGGCTCCGCTGAGCCGGCAGGTTCCTTCGCCCGTTGCTGACCTCCTGTCTCTCTCTCCCCCTCACTTTTGGTGGGGCTGCTGTTGCCGGTTTCGTGAGAGGTCTCCTCTGTGTAGGCATACTTGCGAACCACTGGGCTTGCCGAGCGTGCGCTGGGCCGCCATCCGGCGTCTATGGAGGATTTCTCCCTTGTGCTGCATTCCGGCGCCATTTTGGAGGCCACCTCATGGGTGACTCGGGCCGCTGATTTGCGGAGGAACACCGACATGGAGCCCACCGGAGTCTTTTGGATCCCTCCTGGAGTGTCCTTTCTCCTTCCCTTTACCATCTAAGTCTTCAGTAGGTCTTGGCAGATCTGGGTGCCATTTTCAGCAGGCTAGGGCAGGGAGCTCGGGGGACTTGCGACCTAGTTCTCCATTAGCTAGCCATGCCCCCCCCCCCCCCCCATGGTTCCTTTTTACCATTGCTACTTGGTCGTTATTCGGATTCCTCAGGAGGCATACAAGATGACTTGGTATCCCCATACCACCAAGAAACTGCCACAGTTTATTATGATCCACACAGTCAAAGGCTTTAGCATAATTAATAGAACACAAATAGATGATTTTCTGAAATTCCCTACCTGCTCTGTTATCCAGCGGATATTGGCCATTTGGTCTCTAGTTCCTCTGCCTTTTCTGAACCCGGCTTGTACATCTGGCATCTCTTGCCCCATGAATTGCTGGAGTCTACCTTGCAGGGTCTTGAGCATTACTTTACTGACATGTGAGATAAGGGCCACCGTGCGATGATAGAGCATTCTTTAGTGTGCCCCTTTTTTGGTATGGGGATATAAATTGATTTTTTCCAATCCGATGGCCATTCTTGTGTTTTCCATATTTGCTGGCATAAGGTATGCATTACCTTTACTGCATCATCTTTCAAGATGTTAAACAGTTCAACTGGGACCCCGTCGTCTCCTGCTGCCTTGTTATTGACAATGCTTCTTAAGGCCTTTCAACCTCACTCCTCAGGATGTCTGGTTCTAATTCACTCACCGCACCATCATAGCGATCCTCCATATTAGTATCCTTCCTATACAGATCTTCCGTATATTCTCGCCACCTTCTCTTGATCTCTTCCGCTTCTGTTAGAGCCTTGCCATCTTTGTTTTTGATCATGCCCATTTTTGCCTGAAATTTACCTCCCATGTTTCTAATTTTCAGGATGAGGTCTTTTGTCCTTCCTATTCTATTGTCTTCTTCCACTTCCATGCATTGCTTGTTTAGAGATAGTTCCTTATCCCTACTGGCTAACCTCTGGAATTGTGCATTTAATTGGGCTTATCTCCGCCTATCACTGTTTCCTTCTTTCTTGGGCTGCTTCCAGTGTCTCAGCAGACAACCATCTTGCCTTCTAGGTTTTCTTTTTCTTTGGGACGCTCTTTGTTGCCGCCTCCTGAACAATGTTGCAAACTTTTGTCCAAAGTTCTTCTGGGACCCTCTCTGTTAAATCTAGTCCCCTAAATCTATTCCTCAGCTCCCCTCCATATTCATTAGGAATATTAGTTAGATCACAGCTAACTGATCTGTGGCTCTTCCTTATTCTCTTTAGTCTGATTCTAAACTGTGCGACAAGACGTTCGTGGTCTGAGCTACAGTCAGCTCCAGGTCTTGTTTTCACCGACTGAACGGATGTCCGCCACCTTTGGCTGCAAAGGACGTAGTCAATTTGATTTTGGTGTTGACCATCTGGTCAATCTAAAGGCATCTAAAAAACAGCACAGTGGGAATAAGTATTTCACAATGTCACCTCATTGGTAAAAACCTCCTTTTTATTAGAACATCTGCAGATAAATTAGCAAAAACACAACGTTTCGGCCGACGCAGCGGCCTTTGTCAAGCTAATGTAATACAGGACAGACTCCACATATAAATGTATATCCCAACACCAATCAGAATGCAGAACAAAACACACCCCCCACAATACATACAAATCATTGGACCATTGGAAGAGGCACCAGGTGGGGAAGCTGACATCATCAATGCTCATCAGGGCGTGCCATTAGTTCAGTGTCATCCGTGCCGTTAATTGTGATCACTGCAGCAACAATGGGCACGTCATCACTGTGAGCCAAATTGTTGTCATGACGGTGTCCAAGGTCTCACATCAGTGTGTGGCACTTGCCGGATTGCAATGCCTAAGGAGGACAGGAGAGAAATCTGGACCTCCACGCATGCGCAAAACATGGCCCCTGTCAGAGAGTCTTCAGCATAGGCTAAATGTCTACTGGAGGGTGCACAGTACTTCATTTACTCCCCCACTAAAGTGATATTTTGTCTAGTTGTGCTGCTGACTCTTTTGCTTATTCATTGCACTATGGACCATCTGGTGAAGTCCATGTATAAAGCCATCTTTTAGGTTGTTGAAAGAGAGTGTTTGTTATGCACAGTGAGTTGTCCTGGCAAAATTCTATCAGCCTATGTCCAGCTTCATTTTGTTGTCCTAGGCCATACTTGCCTGTAATCCCAGGTGCCATGTGACTACCCACTTTAGCATTCCAATCTCCTGTAATGAAAATAATGTCTCTTTTTGGTGTACTATCCAGTAGGCGCTGCAGATTCTCATAGAACTGATCTCTTCAACCTCATACTCGAATTCACCCTGCACTAGGGTGGGTGGAGGGCGCCCGGAGGCGGGCACAACCGGAGGGATAAATAACTTCAAAAGGGATTTATGAAACACCCTATGCACCCTCCAAGAACTCGGTACGTCCAACTCATAAGCTAGAGGATTAATGACTCCCAATATAGCAAAGGGACCGATAAAACGCGGCACAAGCTTTACCGAGGGGAGCTTCAATTTTAAATTCTTTGTGGACAGATAGACCTTCTGATCGACCTCAAATGGCTCCGACACAGTGGACCTTTTACAACTACGTAGTTGCACACGACCACTTGCTTCCTCCAGATTCTTGTGCGGACCATTCCAGACCTCCCGCAACTCACTAGTAACAATATCAGCAGTGGGACAAGCTGTAGGTACTGGAATGGAAGTCAGGAACCGGGGATGCCGACCGAACACACAGAAGAAAGGTGACACCCCACCTGATACGATTATTTATGACAAATTCGGCCAAAGGTAAAAACTCTACCCACCGACTGACCCTCTCGCCCACAAAAAGACGCAAGTATTGTACTAGGTCTTGATTTTTACGTTCCGTTTGCCTATTCATCTGCGGATGAAACGCTGATGAGAGAGAGAGATGTTCCCAAGTTTTTACAGAAGGCCCTCCAAAATTGGGCCACGAATTGCACCCCCCGATCTGAAACTATATTGACCGGTATTCCGTGCAATCTTATAATATCTCTAATGAAAATCTTCACTAATTCAGCGGCAGACGGTAATTTTTCCAAAGCAACAAAATGAGCCTTTTTTGAGAACCTGTCAACAACTTCCAAAATGGTGGAACAACCTTGTGACAGAGTCAGGTCAGTGACAAAATCCATGGACATGTGCGACCATGGACTACCAGGTACTGACAGCAGCACTAACGGTCCCTCAGGGCTCTTACGGCGACTGTTGCCACGTGCACAAGCTGAACACCGATTTACAAACTCCCGGACCTCCTGTGCCATGCCGGGCCACCAGTAGAATCGCGAACATAGTTCAAGAGTCCCCTGGACCCCCGGATGCCCTGCAAAAACGGAGGCATGAGACTCTTCCAGAACCAACAACCACAGAGACATCGGTACAAATAACTTTTCTGCCGGAACCTCCTTCGGGGCTTCTTGTTGATATTCCTGAAGCTGTGGTAGAAAGTTCCATGTCAGGGCTGCCACTATGACACCGGGCAGGAGGATGCCTTCCGGAGCAGAGTCCTTCACCTCCGGAGTCCCGAAACTGCGGGAGAGGGTGTCAGTTTTCGCATTTTTATCTCCCGGCAGGTACGTGACTGTAAAATTGAATCTCAAGAAGAAAGGCGCCCACCTGGCTTGCCGCGCATTAACACGCTTAGCACTCTCAACATACACTAAGTTCTTGTGATCGGTGAAGACTGTCACCTGGTGTCTAGCCACCTCCGCAAATGCTGATTTTATTGCCAACAGTTCCCTGTTCCCAACATCGTAGTTGTGCTCGGCGCTGCTGAATTTACAGGAAAAGAAGGCACATGGACTATACCCTGAATGGCCCCCCAATTCCTGGGAGAGGACTGCCCCCAACCTCCGAAGTGTATACCTCCACGAAAAAGGGCTTCAAGGGTCCGGCTGAGCAGGCACCGGCGCAATGGAAAAAGCCCTCTTACTGGTAAGTTGCTCAAACGCCTTTGAAGCTTCCGGAGACCACGACGTCACGTCTGCTCCTTTTTTAGTGAGATCAGTCAGCGGTTGTGCAATCACTAAAAAATTTCTGATAAATTTTCTGTAAATGTTGGCCAAACCAAGAAAGCTCTGAAGAGCCTTCAAATTATCTGGTTTAGCCCAATGTGTGATTGCAGCAACTGACTCCATACACACATCAGTTGGAGTAACGATATACCCAAGGAATGACATGTGTTTGACCCCAAATGAGCACTTCTCCAATTTAACATACAATTGGTACTCCCGTAGTCGCTCTAACATGAAGTGTAGATGTCTGACATGCGTGTCCCAATCCGACAAGTACACCAAAATGTCGTCCAAATAGACCACGATAAAAAACACCTATACAAGCGTGGAAGACCACGTTCATAAACCCCTGAAAAAACCGCAGGGGCGTTGCATAACCCGAAAGGCATAACCAGACACTCGAAGTGCCCCAATGGGGTGTTGAACGCGGTCTTCCACTCGTCACCAGACTTAATAAGTATAAGATTATAAGCCCCCCGAAGGTCAAGCTTAGAGAACCAGCGTGCTCCCACTACCTGATTCAACAGATCAGGGATCAGAGGCAGCGAGCACTGACTCTTTATGGTGATCTTGTTTAAAGCCCGATAGTCCACACAAGGCCGCAAAGACCCATCTTTTTTTTCAACAAAAAATAGGCCTGCTCCAGCTGGTGACTTTGATGGTCTGATATGTTCCTTGGCTAAAGCCTCTGAAATATAGGATTTAAGAGCCTCATGCTCCCGACCCGGCAGATTAAATATGGCCCCCTTAGGGATGGGACTATCCGGGACCAGATCAATCCTACAATCCCATTCGCGGTGCTGGGGTAATCCCTCAGATAGCTTCTTAGAGAACACATCTTAAAAATCCCGTAAATAGTCCGGAATACTAACAGTATCGCTGGAGCACAATGTAACAGGCATTAGATGATCCTGACAGAACCCTCCCCACCGAACTAGCTCCAGAGTAGTGCAATCGAACTGAGGATTGTGTGTCCTTAGCCACGGCAATAGCAGAACGATATCCACGGATAACTTCTCCATGACCAAAAATGAAATCACCTCCGAATGCAATGCGCCCGCCATGAACTGAAGTTCTGGTGTCCTCCAACGCACTACCCCTGAGGACAGAGGGGTTGCATCGATACTGGTAAAGTGGATTGGCAAACCTAATGCGGTAAAACTTGATAACAGTGGTCTTACGAACTGCAAATGGATAAGGTTTGCGGCTGACCTAGAATCAATAAATGCCTGTCCCACCCTGTGAAAAGCCTTGTAAAACACACTACAAGGCACCAGTAATTTAGGGAGTACCTGACCTCCTAGATGACCCTCTCGACAGTCACCTAGGAGCTGAAGTTTTCCTGCTGCTTCCGTATCCACCTTTCCTGCCAGGACGCGATACGATGACCAGCCTTGCCGCAGTGAGAACAGAATTGGTTTGAAACCCAGAACCGCCTCCGTTCTTCTGGACTCAACCGGTCCACTTCTCCTTAGGGAGAGCAACTATAAGGAGAAAAGAGCGTTTCTGACCCCTGTCCCAGGCCTCTCACTAGCAAAAGCCAGACTCCTACTGTACACTGATGGTGGGCAATAACCCGGAAACAGCTGTATGTACATGGAGTCTGGCTTTGCTTTTGATTCCCAGTCATTGTAACAAGACTTGTATAAAAAGTCCCACTTTGACTCGAAGGAATGCTGCCTTTCAATAGGTGGCACTGTGGAGGATTTATTCCATCTCCCTTATTAGTCCACTTCAGTTCACTGACACCGAGAATGTCTATATTTAATCTTGGCATCTCACCAATAACCACGTCCAATTTGCCCTGGATCATTGATATTACATTCCAGGTTCCTATAGTTTGATGATCTTTAGAACATCAGATTCGTCATTCGCCACCAGCACTGTCGGCCGTTAGCCATCCTTTCGGCTTTGAGCTACTTACGTCATCACAACTGGGGCTAGATGAACTTATCTTCTGTTCCTCCCCAGCAGCATTTTGACCAGCAGCATTTTGCTGCTCTGGTGAAATCCTGGAGGTGAACATGTGAGGTTTGTATTTGGGGAACGTCTAGTCTGACTGTGTTGGCAGAATGAAGATGTGAAACAGGAGGAAATGGAGGCTCTAGTAACCTATTGAGCCATCTCCATTGTCATGTTTCCTCATGCTACAGGTATCCTTGTACACAGAACACGAGTCTCCTACCCTCAGACCCAAGGTAAGAATAGAGCCCTCAGGGATGTGCTGGGGCCTCCCTATGTGGGAGAAAACAGAGGAGCATGGACAGTTTTTAGGAACATCTATTTTACTAGCCATTAGCAAAGGCAACACATTCCTTAGTGGATAGCTCAAGTTTCTGGGATGAGAATAGAGATCATGCTAAGTGTGGGGGAAGCAGTCATATTATATATTATATATTCATTTGTCAGTACTAAACTTTAGAGATGATTTGCTGCTTTTAGGGTGTTGTCTCCCGTGATTGGACATTACACCTTTCTTTGTACTACTTTATGGTATTAATTAAGCTAACACTGAGCTCCTTAGAAAGAGGACCGTGGTTGACGTCTCATGTTCTTTCTCAGATGATCATTGTTAATTCATTTGAACACATGAGAGAACTCAGATCCTGGTAGCCTTATTACCAATTCAAAATTTAGACACAAGGTGTCTGTGCAGCATTCAGGATGTTCAGTGTGAGCAGTGTCATGCTCCTGCGTGCCTTTGCAGCTCTCAATACATGTAGTGTGAAAGGTGTCTTGCTGTGGGTCCTTTATCATCTAGAGCAAGGTACATCCCTAGGTTCTACTGCGGGGTCATCCCTACTGGGACGATCGCCTTGCATTGAAGGCATGTTTCCTCGGGTTTGTCGTTTCATTAGTTTAGGGACCCGCTAGACAACGAGGACTCATTAAGTGGGCTCGCGGGCTAAGTATCTTGACCAAAGTACGAACTAATACCTCTTTTTGTATCTATTCCATCTGTTATACATGCGGGTATGCTTTTGAGCGTTTGTCAGTCGTTTGTTTATGTCTGTCCGTGAGTATGAAGTCTGTTTCACAGTTCTGCTGTTCAGTCTGGTTTTCCCCGTTCGGGAGTGTGAGTGGCGAAACGTTTATGTCTGTTTCTCAGTTATGTCCATACTTTCCGAGTTCCGTTCACAGTTCCGCAGTTCACATGTTGATAAGATGCTACAGAAAGTTCATGTTCGCAGTTTGACATTACAGGTAGTTTTGTAGCTGTGGCTTCTTCCTTGCTGAGCAGCCTTTGAGGTCATATTGATAAAGGACATGTTTTACCACAAGTAGACACTTTTGTACCGGTTTCCTCCAGCATCATCACAAGTTGGTTTGCTGTTCTGGGATTGATTTATATTATTTGCACCAAAGTATCTTAATGTCTAGGAAACAGATCTTGTCCTACCCCAGTGGTCTGATGGCTGGGTGGTGCTATATTATAGTTGGATACAGGAATGTCCTGCCCGAGTGGTTTGATGGCTGCGTAGTCCTATATTATAGATGGACACGTGAATGTCCTGCCCGAGTGGTCTGATGGCTGCGTAGTCCTAAATTATAGATGGACACGTGAATGTCCTGCCTGAGTGGTCCGATGGCTGCGTAGTCCTATACTATAGATGGACACGTGAATGTCCTGCCTGAGTGGTCTGATGGCTGCGTTGACCTATATTATTGTTGGACACATGAACGTCCTGCCCGAGTGGTCTAATAGATGCATGGTCCTATATTATAGATGGATAGAGGAATGTCCTGCCTGAGTGGTCTGATGGCTGCGTAGTCCTATATTATAGATGGACACGTGAATGTCCTGCCTGAGTGGTCCGATGGCTGCGTAGTCCTATACTATAGATGGACACGTGAATGTCCTGCCTGAGTGGTCTGATGGCTGCGTTGACCTATATTATTGTTGGACACATGAACGTCCTGCCCGAGTGGTCTAATAGATGCATGGTCCTATATTATAGATGGATAGAGGAATGTCCTGCCTGAGTGGTCTGATGGCTGTGTAGTCCTATATTATAGATGGACACGTGAATGTCCTGCCTGAGTGGTCTGATGGCTGCGTGGACCTATATTATTGTTGGACACATGAACGTCCTGCCCGAGTGGTTTGATGGGTGGGTGGTCCTATATTAGAGTTGGACACATGAACGTGGTTCCTTGAAGTGTTTGGAAATTGCACCCAAGAATGTACCAGATGTGTGGAGGTCCACCATTCTCTCTCTGGCATGTTTGCTGATTTCTTTAGACTTTCCTGTGATATAGGCTTTGAAGGTAGACCTTAGAATACCACCACAGGTAAACTTACACTTTACTCAAGTGATGTCAATTAGACCACCAGAAGCTTCTAAGGCCACAATACCATTTTCTGGAATTGTCCAAGCTGTTTAAAGACACTGTCATTTTGTGTTATCGAAGCTTTTGGCCCACTGGGCTTGTTATATATTGAATAATAATGCAATTAAATACAGAATAGACATCCACAACTACTCACCCAAACTAGACCTTACTGATGTGGAGTCTGTGGAGGAAATACAGGAGTTATAAGGATTTAAACCCAAGTGTATTTAAAGTTATTGCTTCAACCAGATCTGTTGTCCTCGGGCTTCTCACATTTCCTTTTTTTGAGTCCCTCATGGAAATTCTCAGATACCTTTCCAGAAAAACTCTACCGTTTGTTTCAATTACCTTCATGAAAAGAGCAGCAGAGCTGCAGGCTATCACCGTAAGACTTCTTCCTCACCACCCTGTTATCCAGACTACATATAACCTTCCTGAGGTCTCGTCTGATAATATCAAGCAGGAGGTCCTTACCTGCCTCCTTCTTGGACCTACAGAATGAAGAGCAAGAAAGACTTCACCTTCTTGATGTTAGATGAGCCGATACCACGTTAGCTGCTTCAGGAGATGGCGCCTCTGGCAGGCAACTGCTTGGTACTGCAGCTTCCCCCCCAGTGTAACTATTGCTTCTCCCATACCCTATGTCTTGTGCTGCCGGCCCTAATAGAGATCACACTGTTACCTGTAATCTTCCTTTCCTCTGAAGAATTCTCAGAGGGTAGGCAGTTAAGTCAAACTAAGTAGATTAAGGCCCAATTCACAGACGTGACTTATACTAAAACTATAATTTTATTGATATAAGGTTAAAATACGAAAACAGGGCACAACACTGACAAACAAATATTCACCAGGTAAAATATACCAAGCGAGGCAATAATACCCGAGGTAGCCTGGATTATGACACTCAATGAGTATTTATGTCAAAAATAAAGACAAACACTTCACCAGGACGAGGATCAAAAGACCCTACAGATACAGGGAGGGGAAGAAAATTATAGAGGCTCGTTTGATTATATATAAGCCTAATAGAGTCTTTATAGGACCTCTATAACCCACTTAATCCCTGAAAAGAGGCGTATTGGGTGGATATCTAGTTTATGATCCACATCGGACATATATGGTTCGATGTGAGTACACAATTTGAATTTTTTTAAAAGTCCTATATGGACAATTTTTTGTAGAGAGTTGTAGTACAATCACCAAAACTCATAGCGCACCCATAATCTATGATTTATAGTAAAATCGCCTTAATTAGAGCTTGATATATTGTAGTGAAAGTGTATTGTCCCCAGGTGTTAGATACACGACTATAAAAAGCCAAGGGAGAATATATGTACAGTTGTACTTTCTCCTCTATATGCTGAAAACAGATGATAAATAGTAGTACAATGATGATATCTGCTGTAATACTTGATACGTGAAACCAGTACTTTAAACTCTACGCGTTTCACCACACAGTCTTTGTGGATCATCAGGAGATATAGTACTCAAACTTAGATGTCAAGATTATATGTAATCACAGAGTATCATAGAGATTTTATAGACTGAAATAACCAATGAGCTCTCAGCTATGTTTATAGAGAAAAAGATGCAAACAGCTCCTGCTCTATGATGGAGCAAAGCGGGCTATTTCTAGATCTGAGGGACTGTAACCCAATAATCATACGATTTAGGGCGTTAAACAGCCTGACACTAACAACAACAAAGCACTGTCGGGGAAGACAACTATGTGTGTCTTTTGGCCCCAGTCTCTATTATGTGCCAACCAAGACTAGTGCTTTTCTCAAAAGATAGAATAAGCTCCGGGAATACAGCAATGTCTGTATCCCCACCCACAATGATGGGTTTTGAGGCAAAATAGTTAGTTCACAGTGCCCCCAGATAGTAGCTATTCTTCAAGAGATAGACTAAACCCCAGGATTACAGCAATGTCTGTATCCCAAACTACGATAATAGGTTTTGAGGCAGAGTAGTTAGTTCAGAGTACCCCCAGATCAAAGCTAAAGCCCTAATGCAAAAGAAAAAAAGAGCTCCAGCAGGAGCATAATGGAGAGAATAACCCGTCGCCTTGATGGTAGGCTAGGGAAACCCCCTAGGCGACGGGTTATTCTCTCCATAGTTGTCTTCCCCGACAGTGCTTTGTTGTTTCACTGTGTGGTGAAACGCGTAGAGTTTAAAGTACTGGTTTCACGTATCAAGTATTACAGCAGATATCATCATTGTACTACTATTTATCATCTGTTTTCAGCATATAGAGGAGAAAGTACAACTGTACATATATTCTCCCTTGGCTTTTTATAGTCGTGTATCTAACACCTGGGGACAATACACTTTCACTACAATATATCAAGCTCTAATTAAGGCGATTTTACTATAAATCATAGATTATGGGTGCGCTATGAGTTTTGGTGATTGTACTACAACTCTCTACAAAAAATTGTCCATATAGGACTTTTAAAAAAATTCAAATTGTGTACTCACATCGAACCATATATGTCCGATGTGGATCATAAACTAGATATCCACCCAATACGCCTCTTTTCAGGGATTAAGTGGGTTATAGAGGTCCTATAAAGACTCTATTAGGCTCATATATAATCAAACGAGCCTCTATAATTTTCTTCCCCTCCCTGTATCTGTAGGGTCTTTTGATCCTCGTCCTGGTGAAGTGTTTGTCTTTATTTTTGACATAAATACTCATTGAGTGTCATAATCCAGGCTACCTCGGGTATTATTGCCTCGCTTGGTATATTTTACCTGGTGAATATTTGTTTGTCAGTGTTGTGCCCTGTTTTCGTATTTTAACCTTATATCAATAAAATTATAGTCCTTTCCTCTGAAGGCTCCACAACAAGTTCTACTGCTGCTCCTATCAGGAATGGTTTCTGCCTCCGGAGGGATTTCTATTCCTGACAATCTGATTAATTGCTTAACCGCTCGTTTTCTCTTCTGTCCAAGGAAGCGGGAGGCAAAACAAATCCATCTGTATTGTGCTGCCGAGGATCCAAAGAAAGGACAATCCCAGGTAAGAACATCCTCTGATAGGTGGCTACACGGTTCTACTGCTATCCATCCTATCCATAATACGCTGTATACTGCCCTACATTCCGTCCCCACAGGAGGTCCATCTTTTTGAATGAGGAATTTTAAAAGGGACAGATAGGGATATCTACTGAGCGGGACTATCCTTTTCGGGATGGTAATTCTGCAGTGGAGGAGAACTGGGGTGTCACCCATTTCCAACCAATCCATGTACAACATAGGGAGAGTAGCAGTCTCTCCTTATGTGGTACATATATTGGTTGGAGAGGGGTTATTTGTAGTGGCTTTTTATATATTTTTGGAGGCAGAAATAAGAATCATGTATTTCACAAGGAGGGTTTTTATTCAGTGATTATTACAGTAATAAGAAGGTTCATGAGGACAATTCAGGGTCGCTGCTCTGGAAGTAAACCAGGACCTTCTCTTCTTCCTTCCAATCACAATACTTCTCCTCCATGGATCGCGCTCACAGGTCACCCCAGGTACATAGCATTTGGGTGTTTGGCAGATCCAAATAATCTCTCTTATTGACTGTTTAATGTCTGTGAATAACTGATGGGTTACATTTTTTCTGTGAATCACAATCTGGTTTCTTCTCTGTGTGAATTCTCTGAGGGGTTTCCAAATCTGATTTCATTCTAAAACATTTTCCTCAACAGCTTCTCTGCTGTGTGACATCTCTGATGATCATTAAAATTGGTTTTAGAAATAAATCATTTCCCATACACTGAACAGGAAGATGGCTTCTCTTGTTTGTGACTTCTCTGATGTGTAGCAAGACCTGATTGACTTGAAAAACCTTTCCCACATTCTGTACATGAATACGACCTCTCTCCTGTGTGAGTTTTCTGATGATCTGTAAGTCTGCCTTTAGTAATAAATCCTCTCCCACAGTCTGAACATGTATGTGGTTTTTCTCCTGTGTGAATTTTCTGATGTTTGACAAGATCCGATTTATTTCTAAAACATTTCTTACATTCTGAACAAGAAAATGGCTTTTCTCCTGTGTGAATTCTCTCATGTACAACAAGACTTCCTTTACTCCCTAAGCATTTCCCACATTCTGAACATGTAAATGAGTTCTCTCCTGTGTGAGTTCTCTCATGTATAACAAGGCTTGCTTTTTTTCCAAAACATCTCCCGCAGTCTGAACAAGAAAATCTCTCTGTGTGGCTTCTCTCATGTTTAAAAAAATCTGATTTATTTGTGAAGCCTTTCCCACATTCTGAGCATAAATATGGTGTCTCTCCTGTGTGCTTTCTCTGATGTGTATTAAGACCTGATTGATTAATAAAAGTTCTCCCACATTCTGCACATGAATATGACATCTCTTCGGTGTGAGTTTTCTGATGATCTGTAAGTTTGTCTTTGGTAACAAATCCTCTCCCACAGTCTGAACATGTGTATGGTCTCTCTCCTGTGTGATTTCTCTGATGTTCGACAAGATCTGATTTATTTGTAAAAGATTTCCCACATTCTGAACATAAATATGGTGTCTCTCCTGTGTGGTTTCTCTCATGTCTTACAAGTTCTGATTTATTTATAAAACCTTTCACAAATTCTGCACATGAATACGACCTCTCCCCTCTATGAGTTTTCTGATGATCTGTAAGTTTGCCTTTGGTAACAAATCCTCTCCCACAGTCTAAGCATGTGTATGGTCTCTCTCCTGTGTGATATCTCTTATGTTTGACAAGATCTGATTTATTTGTAAAAGATTTCCCACATTCTGAACAAGAAAACGGTTTCACTCCTGTGTGAGTTCTCTCATGTATAACAAGACTTCCTTTACTCCCTAAGCATCTTCCACATTCTGAACATGAAAATGGCTTCTCCCCTGTGTGAATTCTCTCATGTATAATAAGGCTTGCTTTACTTCCAAAGCATCTTCCACATTCTGAACATGTAAATGGTTTCTCTCCTGTGTGCCTTCTCTCATGTATAACAAGGCTTGCTTTACTTCTAAAGCTTTGCCCACATTCTGAACATGTAAACGGTTTCTCTCCTGTGTGCTTTCTCTCATGTCTAATAAGATCTGATTTATTTATAAAACCTCTCCCACATTCTGAACATAAATACAACTTCTGTCCTGTGTGAATTATTTTGTCTGTAGCCTGTTTTCTACTTTCACCAGATTCGAACCTTTTTCCCCCATCCTGACCCATACTTGTGGTAACCATCTGTGATTGGTCAGGAGAAGGTTCCTCATGATTAGAGGGATTATATGATGGATCTGTACTGTGAAGTCCTGGAGGTACATTAATGGGAATGAGCTTTTCTCCTGAAGAGCGCTGCACAATATCTTCATCTTCTACCTTATAATGTACCGATAACATGAAGTTTCCTTCAGGGGTCGCACCGGGATTGTCTGTGAGAAATAAAAATGGATTTCAGGATTTTTTTCTCTTTAATCCAAATTACAAATTTTTCACATTATCATGTCTCCAGACTAATATGATAGTTTTTTTATCTTGTTTTTTTAATGAGTCAAAGCCATAAGTGGATCCATCAAGAAGTCCTTCCTTTATATTTCAGGTTCCTTGTGTAGCCGGTGACTTCAGGGTGGTAAGCTTACCCTCTTCCTGAGCGCACCACGTCAATACACAGCCAGCAGTCCACGAAGGGTGGATGCAACAAGTGTGTGAGCAGAGCCCGTTCCATGAAGTAATATAAGTGACTACCAACTATTTTTGACAGCTGTGATTGTGACAGTTAACCATTTAGATACCTCTTGCAGGGTTTAAATAGAAGTTATCCAATGATTGAAAATAATTAGGAAAGGCCTTCTTGCTAGTGCAGCGGATGCAGTGATAGTAATAGGGCCTTGCCTAATTATGTTAATGAGCCAACAGCCCGTTACACTCCTATGACGTCTCTGACAATGAAGACTGCAATATCACATGACCGCTCGTTGGAACACAACCTCTGCATATTCTACTAACAGATTTAAAAACCTAGATAACCCCTCTAAAGGAAGTCTGTCCTGTGAAATTAGCCCTACTACCAAATAGCATGGTGTCAGAACCCGAACCCAGGACCTACTCCACTCCAGGTGACATCTCTCCCCAGCGAGCTATCAGCCTATTAAACAGCACCCCTGATAACCCAGTTCCTTCTGGGCTCCATCCTGTCTTGTGATTGACCATCCTATATAACCTGGCGTGGTACCTCCCCTCCTTGCGAGATTATTATGCTCCCAGCCAGTGGTCGAGCTCTTCTACCTGCCGCTTCTTAATACTGCTAAATGACATACCTACCTGTGTACTGACCTCTGGCTTCCCTGACTATGCTACCTGCCTGCTTCTCTATACCATAAGCTGATACCTACCTGTATCCCAACCTCTGGCTTCCCAAACTACACTACTTGCCTGCTTGTCGCGGCTTCTTGGTTGCGACAACGTCGTGGCATGGTGGCTTTTACATAGGCTATGAACGGTTGCCTGGTTAAGCAGGTCAAGGGTTAATGCATCATGTGCAGTATCGGCTATTGCTGTCTGCCTTGCTGCATGACTGTTTGTTGGATTAGCCATGCCTGAGAGTAGGGTGGCGGTGTGGTTCTCTATTCACTCTGCCATTGTTTCAGGTGCAGAGTAGCTATTTATTCTCAGCCCTCCTGGTGATCAGTGCTGCTTACTTTCCTACACAGTGGAGTCCTTGGAGTTGGAGCCTTACTGTGACGGGTGTTCTACAACTGCAGATAAGTAGCTGCTGGGTCCTTCCAGTTGTTTTGTTTATTTGTCTATTCAGTTAACTTTGAGTGCTGGTGCAACTCTCCAGGGGTTCTTATAAGGACATTCAGGCCCCAGAAAGAAGACCGCTGGGCCGTCTTTTATTGAGACGATTTCCCCGCTTTAGGTAGGGACCTGTCACCCTCCCAGCTAAGTTAGGATAGGCTTCCTTCCTACCCTGGAGTTGGTGCCACCGTCCTGCATTACGGTGTTTATGGTTTTTCTACCATTTGTACGTTACCTATTACCATGTGGTGTGGTGTACTCTGGTGTCGCACGGTCCGTACTATTGTGATCATCGACACCCCGCATCCGTGCTGAGCGTGTGCTCGGGCTCTGCCCAGACCTGACACTGCTCCTCTGTACCGTGAACTGATACCTACCTGTATACTGACCTCTTGCTTTCCTGACTACCACTCTACCTGCCTGCTCTTCTGTACCATGAATGGATACCTACCTGTGTACCGACCTTTGACTTCCCTGACTACACTACCTGCCTGCTCCTCTGTACCGTAAACTGTTACCTACCTGTGTGCCGACTTTTGGCTTCCCCGACTACACTACCTGTGTGCTCCTCTGTACTGTGAGCTGATACTTACCTGTGTGCTGACCTCTGGCTTCTCTGACTACACTACCTGCCTGCTCCTATGTATTGTGAACTGATACCTACCTGTGTACTGACCTCTAGCTTCCCTGACCATGCTACCTGCTGGTCCTCAATACTACTACCTAGCATACCTACCTGTATACTGACCTTTGGCTTCCCTGACCACAATACTAATCTGCAGCGGTTACAACAAGGGACTCCAAACCTGAACTGGATCTTTACACCCTGTCAGATCAGTGTTCGCACGGGAAGGGGCATCTTAACATTATTTGTTCTCATTGAGAAATCTTCATGCTCCTCTCCCGTGTGCTGCATGCAAACTAGCCTGAGAGCGTCAGATAAGCGGGCCGCTCGCTCTGATTAGTCCTGTGCGTCTCTGCTCTTGGTCCAATTGTAGAAGGGAGCTGTAAATCATTAAGGGATGGGATGGGCTGAAGACCACCAAGAGCGGAGACGTACAGGACCAATCTGGGTGAGCGGGGCAGAAGCATGAGGATTTCTCACTGATGGAAGCTCTGCCAGAGCAAAGACTGGTATGATGCCCTGTCACGTGCCAACACTGATCTGACGGTGCTAATAGTTAGTAGGACTATCATCACCTGACTTCCTTTAACCCCTATTATGACGTAAGTTTACATCGTGAGTGTCTGGTACTCGCCACATCAGAGCACATACTTATGTCCTGTACAAGACTCCGAAGCCAAGTCCGTGCCATTGGCAGTGAGAGCCCGCTGTGACTGACAGCCGGCATCCGCTGCTAGAGAGGGAATTGGTGAGAACATCCATCCCCACTGTTAACCCCTTACATTCCATAATCAATACTGATTGGGGCATATAAAGAGTTCACAGAGCTTCCCAAGTGTCACCATCAGCTCACCACGTCACCGCAGAGGGCCGATACGTTGGCATTGCAACTGGACACCATTGGCTGGCACCAGAGTCTGCCATGGCACACAACTGCTAGCAATAGTGATAATGCTTTGCACTACAGACGTACGGCCGCTGTACTACACAGAAGACATTCAGCGTGTCATTTATGCTGCAAGATGTACGCTGGAAAAACCCGAGAAAAAGAAAGGCAGAATTGGGATGCTTTTCTACCGGACCTCCAAGAAAAGTACTGAAAGTTATACAATGTGTTGCATGTACCCAGAAAACGGCACCAATGAAAGCTACAGCTCCCCCGTTAAACACAAGATCCCATACGGCCATGTCCATGGGAAATAGAACAGCTGTGGACTTTGAAAACTGGAGAAGAGGAGGAGCAGAACCGCAAGAAGACCAGGAGATCCTCTGGGGAAGAGCTGCTGGAGGATCCATCTGGCGGGGAGAAAAGCAGGTATGGGAGGGGCAGGAAGCCAGAGAGTGAGACCGCTGGGGGGAGAGATCCCAACGCTGAGCCCGGAGGTGACATCACTAGGGTCAAGAGGAGCTGTGAAGACTGCTGCTGACAAGGGCGGAGTATATCCTGTGTGTAAGTGTGTCTAGGTGAGGGGGTGTAAGAGTGCAAGTGAGTGTGTAAGCAAAGCAAACCAGTTGTGACAGAGTGCAGGCAGATGTGAGCGCCAAGAAAAAAATAACAAAACAAGCAAATGTAAAACGCAAATGGGCAGAGGCACGCGAGCGGTTGCTAACGGAGAGAGGCACGCGAGCGGTTGCTAACGGAGAGAGGCACGCGAGGGGTTGCTAACGGAGAGAGGCACGTGAGCGGTTGCTAACGGAGAGAGGCACGCGAGCGGTTGCTAACGGAGAGAGGCACGTGAGCGGTTGCTAACGGAGAGAGGCACGTGAGGGGTTGCTAACGGAGAGAGGCACGTGAGGGGTTGCTAACGGAGAGAGGCACGTGAGCGGTTGCTAACGGAGAGAGGCACGTGAGCGGTTGCTAACGGAGAGAGGCACGTGAGCGGTTGCTAACGGAGAGAGGCACGTGAGCGGTTGCTAACGGAGAGAGGCACGTGAGCGGTTGCTAACGGAGAGAGGCACGTGAGCGGTTGCTAACGGAGAGAGGCACGTGAGCGGCTGCTAACGGAGAGAGGCACGTGAGCGGTTGCTAACGGAGAGAGGCACGTGAGCGGCTGCTAACGGAGAGAGGCACGTGAGCGGCTGCTAACGGAGAGAGGCACGTGAGCGGTTGCAGGCGAGACAGGTCCTAGTGGTGGGGGACTCAATTATAAGGAGGACAGAGAGGGCAATCTGCCACAAAGACCGGCATCGTCGAACTGTGTTGATGGAGAAATCTAGTTGTTTTAAGAGGCTGATGCCTGTAAGACACCAGAGAGGGTATTTTGACCGCTCCATGGGCCTTGTACTTTTCATGTACTTTTCTCGGAATTATGGAGACATCTTGATTTGCCAACCTTTCTTCAGAAACGGACCACAAGATGTCAAGATACGTTGAAATCTGGAGGAGTGATGCTCTGTATTGTGCAGCTCCTGTGTTCTGGGAATGGTCATCCGCAGCTGTTAGCTGGTTTACGCCAATTATGGCCTTATCCACATAGATTACACAGGTCTGCGATGAAAAAAATTGTAGCATATTTAATTAGTGGGTCTAACAGTATTTTTTGTGCTGATTACGGTAAAAATAGTGAAAAAATTCCATCACCCCTAGATAAGTCACAAATTTCACCTGAAATGTTCTTATTTTCCGGGTTTTTCAGGTTCGGTACGCGTAGGACAATGAATCTAAACTGTCTGCTAGGCGTGACCTTGACTGCAGTCAGTGACTCCGTGTGGAGCCAGCCACTGTGGTGGACGCATCAAACAGTTTGGTGATACGGTATTTAGAAGAAATGGCTACTAGAAGATGTGCCAACTCTCCTAACGGTTATATTTGTGGGTCTTATACCGTCAAGAAGCAACAAAGGAACATTTCTAATTTTGTTCAGAAGGTGTATTTTGCATACTTTGGTATGAAATTAGGGGGCCAAGATAAATCTTGGGCTCCCCATATAGTGTGTTCTGTGTGTGTTGAAGAACTGAGACAATGGTTTCAAGGTAAGAAGAAATCGTTTGGTTTTGGAGTACCCATGGTTTGGAGAGAGCCTAAAGATCACAGTGATGACTGTTATTTATGTTCTTGTTCAGGAAGGACATTTCATACCCAACCAACATACGTTCGGCTATGCACCCTGTTCCTCATGGACCTGACTTGCCTATTTCTTCACCTCCGGATACCCTGGACAATATTTTAGACAATTTAGACCAAATGTCACATAGTAGCAGCGATAATGATGACAGCTATGATCCAGGTACCAACGACCCTGAACTTTTCTCTCAATCAGACTTGAATGATTTAGTACGAGATCTGGGCCTACCAAAGGATTCAGCGGAAGTGTTAGGGTCTAGGCCTAAAGAAAGACATATGTTAGCCTCCGGTGTTTCATTTTCATGGTACCGACTTAGAGAAAAGGAATTTGTCCCTTTTTTTTACACAAGAGGGTGAATTAGTTTTCTGCAACAATGTACCTGGAATCATGGAAATGTTCAACATAACGTATGACCCAGAGGAATGGAGACTTTTCATAGATTCGTCAAAGAGGGGTTTGAAAGCCGTACTTCCCAATGGTAACCAATATGCTTCTGTGCCTGTTGGACACTCAGTCCATTTGAAAGAATGCTACGAAAATCTTGGGTTTGTTCTTAATAAGCTCAGCTACTCTGACCATAAATGGACCATTTGTGGGGATTTGAAAGTTATTTCCATGTTACTAGGTCAACAGAGTGGTTACACAAAGTTTCCATGTTTCCTCTGTGAATGGCATAGCCGTGACAGGAAACAACACTATGTCAAGCAGACCTGGCCAATCAGAAAGGCTCTTATTCCTGGAGTTAAAAATGCTGAAAGACAAAGTTTAGTGGATCCTAAAAAGATCTTCCTTCCACCACTTCATATCAAATTGGGACTAATGAAACAGTTTGTGAAAGCATTACACAAAGAAGGAGAGTGCTTCAAGTATCTTTGTGAACAGTTTCCTGGTCTATCAGATGCTAAGCTGAAGGAGGGAGTCTTTGTTGGGCCTGACATAAGAAAACGTTTAAAAGATGAAATCTGTCACTAAAATGGAAATGGAAGAAAAAAATGCCTGGAATTCATTTAAACTTGTTGTAACAGGCTTTCTTGGAAATAAAAAAGACCCAAACTACAAAACTTTGGCTGCTGAATTGTTACAAAACTACAAAATCTTGGGCTGCAACATGAGTGTCAAAGTCCATTTCCTTCACTCACATCTGGACTACTTTCCAGAAAATCTTGGGGCTGTAAGTGAGGAACAAGGAGAACGTTTCCATCAAGACCTAAAAGAAATGGAGCGCAGATACCAAGGTCGATGGAATGTCACCATGATGGCAGACTGCTGTTGGGTGTTAAAAAGGGAAGATTCACAAGAACAGCCGAAAAAGTACCAAAAGAAGCTGTGATGGAAAAAGAAAACGTTTTTACAAAGACTTATAATAACTTTACCACACATGTGTATCACTATTATGCTTATTTTAGCTCGGGATTGTTGTTTTTTGCTTTTACTTCATGTTAAAATAGAAAAAAAACAAAAAAAAAATTCAGTTTTTTGTATTTTTTCCAAATACTTCAACTTTATTTTCTAGGCAAGCCTTATGTGATAGAAAAAACCCGTCATTTTTTAAATCTGTGCAAAAAACTACATAAGCATGATTTAACAAAATCAAAACAATTTTTAAAAAAGTTTTTTTTGCAGACCTGTGTTATTTTGTATGTAATTATATACCTTGACTAGCTGATATACCCGTCTTCGCCCGAGTTAATTTGGTACTGGTGTTTATCTGGTGTTCACACGGAAAATCTTATGAAGTCGTGGTTACTTTAGAGATACTGAGGAAAAACATATGTTCACCATTTTGCATAGTTCTCTGCGTTATCCAGGAAACACCACATGGAGGTAACCATGCGAAGTTTCCTTCATATAAAATGACATCGGGAAGTGAGAGAATTAAATTCCATATGTAAAATTTGGACGCTAATTCTTTTGCGCTAGAATTGAATAATCGAGTTGGGACCCATTCGCTTTTCCTATTTATGACATAATCAATGCTCGTGCCAAATTTCACGTTTCTATGATAACGGAAAGTGATAAAATTACATTCCATACGTAAAATTTGGATGCTAATTCTTTTGCGCTAGAATTGAATAATGGAGTTGGGACCAATTACCTTTTCCTATTTATGACATAATCAATGCTTGTGCCAAATTTCATGTTTCTATGACATTGGGAAGTGAGAGAATTAGATTCCGTACGTAAAATTTGGACGCTAATTCTTTTGCGCATAGAATTAAATAATCGAGTTGGGACATATTAACTTTTCATATTTATGACACAATCAATGCTCGTGCCAAATTTCAAGTTTCTATGACACCGGAAAGTGAGAAAAATACATTCCGCACGTAAAATTTTTCACCGAAAGGACCAATAAAATTAAAATATAACCTTTATTTCAAATTTCTAAAAGATGGCGCATCCACAGATAACATAAAAAAAAGTTGAGATCTTATGTCGGACAATTTATATGTCTCTCTAATAGCTCAACTCGATGAATGTTATAGCACAGGGTGCGTCATAGTTCTGTACCTAGGCCTGATTGTCAAAGAATGCCTATCGTACGAGCTATATTGTTACTGACCAGGAGTTCGAGCACGCTTATGTCTTGTTATATCGCACTCAGGTCTATACTCCTGATTTAAAGCACACTCATAGGGCAATATTCCTGATTCCACATAGTTGTTTCTATGTAGGGTTTCTCATTGGAGCCTCTTTTCGGCACTATCAGCTGGAATTATAGCCTATTCTCACAGGCAAGATGATTTAATAAATAGTGATCCACATATAAGGATCTGATAGTTTGAGTGCTTAATTCTCCTCCACCTGATTTATGTTTAACCCTGTGGTGGACACGGCTATGTCCTGGTAGCTATGACATGATTAGATCTATAGCCCAAGTAAAGGATAATTCCCCTACAGCTTAACCTCTGTCATACTAGTTAGTACGATTCTTGTTCCTAACTATCTGCCTGATGTACTAGTCTTGGGGTATGTCTAGCATAGTTCCCCTAGTCCCCATCAACGCGTTTCAACAATCCTTTCTATGGATTGTATCATCAGGATGGTACGCCGCTAGAGGTAAGCGACATGCAGCCTGGTCGGCTGTCAGATAACAAATGAGCATAGATGGTAAGCCTGCTCCTCCGTTGGGCTTATGTATCTGTAGCCCCGCCTACCTCTTGGGGGCTCGTCCCGAGTTGCTCCAATCAGCTACCTGAAGGGCGGTTCAGCCTATCACTCCCGTAGTCCCGCGATAGTATTAAATTTGCGCGCTTGCGCTGTGGGTACATGAGGGCCATGCCATTACTCTGGGAGAAATCCCGCAGTATCGCGATGTTTGATAAGTAACGCGCATGCGCCCTGGCCCTGCCAGCGCTAAGAGATTTTCTCGCATGCGCTGTGGGTACAAATGTAGACTTTGTTTCTATGCATTTACTTTCTAGCATCGCGGTGTGTTATGTGCCTGCGCTCTCTCATGAATTATGCGCATGCGCTCTCTCGCTATATCGGGACTTCGATATATTTGTAAGGTCAGGTCTGGATTATAATGGCAGATGGCTACAGCTCGCACTATGATTGGTACTGATGTTTAAAGGTTGTAGCCTGGCCGATTGACTTAGATAAGGTGGTTAATATACTTGCACAGCCGTATATTATCAGTACCATCTATTCCATAAAGGATGTTATATCTATACCACTCATTTTTGTGTATAATATATATTAGTAAGCGAGATATCCAAAAGGGACCAGTACGGGGTATAGGGAGAATCGCTATCAGGACCCATCTAGCCCCTGTGAGGTGGTAATGGTAAGCCAGTTAGTCAGTGTTAGGTTCGATTATGACCACACTCAATAGATGGATCACATTAATAGGGTACAATACTAAAAGGCGATGCAGTCCCTATTAGCTCTCATTAATCAGTTCATATCAGTTGTAAAAACTTGTAGAATCTTTCAGACTGAATGATGGATCAGAGCTTTACAAGATAAATCCTATGACCGGATGGTATTAATATTGCTCAGTCATGTCAAGGTAATGTACGAATGAGATAGACCTCATAAGTTCTTGTGACGTGCAGACAATACGACATACGGACAGGGATATTCTCCTTGAGGAGACTATATCAAGGTCTTATTATAGTGAGGGATAATAGATGAATGATGTAAAGCAGGGGTCCCCAACTCCAGTCCTCGGGGACCACCAACAGGTCATGTTTTCAGGATATCCTATGGTAAGAACCCCTGTGGCAATGTCTGAGGCACCAACAATAATTACATCACCTGTGCAAAGCTGAGGAAATCCTGAAAACATGACCTGTTGGCGGTCCCTGAGGACTGCAGTTGGGGAACACTGATGTAAAGGATAGACACTCGTTCAAACCCTTAGGGGAGCAGGATTCTAATCTAACGATCCAAGTCGCCTCTCCTTCCATTGTTCCTAATGATCTCTATGCCCTGGAACCAGAGCACGTCCGGATTGTTGTCATGTTTCTCCTTAATGTGTTTCGCTATTTTCGCTTCGATTTATGTTCCCTATGTGGGACAAGACTCTCCTTCGCAATTGCTGCCTCGTCTTGCCCACATAGTCCATTGGACAGGGACTCGAGGCCAGGTAGATGACACCGCAGGTCCTACAATTTATGAAGTCCCTAAAATTTGGACGCTAATTCTTTTGCGCTTAGAATTAAATAATTGAGTTGGGACCCATTAATTTTTCCTATTTATGACATAATCAATGCTCGTGCCAAATTTCGAGTTTCTATGACATTGGGAAGTGAGAGAATTAGATTCCGTACGTAAAATTTGGACGCTAATTCTTTTGCGCTTAGAATTGAATAATCAAGTTGGGACCCATTAGCTTTTCCTATTTATGACATAATCAATGCTCATGCCAAATTTCATGTTTCTATGACACCGGAAAGTGAGAAAATTACATTCCGCACGTAAAATTTGGACGCTAATTCTTTTGCGCATAGAATTGAATAATCGAGTTGGAACTAGAGATGAGCGAACGTGTTCTTAACGAACACTTACGCACCCGAACACCGGCTTTTCCGAGGACTTCAGTGTTCGCGCGTAAAGATTCGGGGGGGGGGGGGGCGGGGAGAGGCGCGGTGGCGCGGGCGGCAGCAGCAGGGAACAGGGGGGAGCCCTCTCTCTCTCCCTCTCCCCCCCACTCCCCGCCACACCCCCTCGCGCTGCCACGGCGACCCCCGAACTTTTTTCGCCCGAGCACGGAAGTCCTCGCAAAGTTCGGTGTTCGGGCGAAAAGGGGCGGGGCCGAACACGTTCGCTCATCTCTAGTTGGAACCCATTAGCTTTTCCTACTTATGACATAATCAATGCTCGTGCCAAATTTCCTGTTTCTACGACACTGTAAAGTGAAGAAATTACATTCCGCACGTAAAATTTCGACGCCAGTTCTTTTGCGCTAAAATTGAATAATCAAGTTGGGACCTATTAACTTTTCCTATTTATGACATAATCAATGCTCGGGCCAAATTTCATGTTTCTATGACACCAGAAAGTGAGAAAATTAGATTCCGTACGTAAAATTTGGACGCTAATTCTTTTGCGCATAGAATTAAATAATGGAGTTGGGACCCATTAGCGTTTCCTATTTATGACATAATCAATGCTCGTGCCAAATTTCACGTTTTTATGACACCGGAAAGTGAGAAAATTACATTCCGCACGTAAAATTTGGACGCTAATTTTTTGCGCTAGAATTGAATAATCGAGTTGGGACCCATAAGCTTTTCCTATTTATGACATAATCAATGCTCGTGCCAAATTTCCTGTTTCTATGACACCGGAAAGTGAGAGAATTACATTCCGCACGTAAAATTTTGACGCCAATTCTTTTGCGCTAGAATTGAATAATGGAGTTGGGACCCATTAGCTTTTCCTATTTATGACATAATCAATGCTCCTGCCAAATTTCATGTTTCTATGACATTGGGAAGTGAGTGATTTAGATTATGTACGTTAAATTTCGACGCCAATTCTTTTGCGCTAGAATTGAATAATCAAGTTGGGACCCAATTTATTTTCCTATTTTGGAGATAATCTATGCTTGCACCAAATTTCATGTTTCTACGACATCGGGAAGTTGGAGAACTTTTGGCGAGTCAGTCAGTGAGTCAGTCAGTGAGTCAGTCAGTGAGTGAGTCAGTCAGTGAGTCAGTCAGTGAGTCAGTCAGTCAGTCAGTCAGTCAGTCAGTCAGTCAGTCAGTCAGTCAGTCAGTCAGTCAGTCAGTCAGTCAGTCAGTCAGTCAGTGAGTCAGTGAGTCAGTGAGTCAGTCAGTCAGTGAGTCAGTCAGTCAGTGAGTCAGTCAGTCAGTGAGTCAGTCAGTCAGTCAGTCAGTCAGTGAGTCAGTCAGTGAGTCAGTCAGTGAGTCAGTCAGTGAGTCAGTCAGTGAGTCAGTCAGTGAGTCAGTCAGTGAGTCAGTCAGTGAGTCAGTGAGTCAGTCAGTGAGTCAGTCAGTGAGTCAGTGAGTCAGTGAGTCAGTCAGTGAGTCAGTCAGTGAGTCAGTCAGTGAGTCAGTCAGTGAGTCAGTCAGTGAGTCAGTCAGTGAGTCAGTCAGTGAGTCAGTCAGTGAGTCAGTCAGTGAGTCAGTCAGTGAGTCAGTCAGTGAGTCAGTCAGTGAGTCAGTGAGTCAGTGAGTCAGTGAGTCAGTCAGTGAGTCAGTCAGTCAGTCAGTGAGTCAGTCAGTGAGTCAGTCAGTGAGTCAGTCAGTGAGTCAGTCAGTGAGTCAGTCAGTGAGTCAGTCAGTGAGTCAGTCAGTGAGTCAGTGAGTCAGTCAGTGAGTCAGTGAGTCAGTCAGTGAGTCAGTGAGTCAGTCAGTGAGTCAGTGAGTCAGTCAGTCAGTCAGTGAGTCAGTGAGTCAGTCAGTGAGTCAGTCAGTGAGTCAGTCAGTCAGTGAGTCAGTCAGTCAGTGAGTCAGTCAGTCAGTGAGTCAGTCAGTCAGTGAGTCAGTCAGTCAGTCAGTCAGTGAGTCAGTCAGTCAGTGAGTCAGTGAGTCAGTGAGTCAGTCAGTGAGTCAGTCAGTGAGTCAGTCAGTGAGTCAGTCAGTCAGTCAGTCAGTGAGTCAGTCAGTGAGTCAGTCAGTGAGTCAGTGAGTCAGTCAGTGAGTCAGTCAGTGAGTCAGTCAGTGAGTCAGTCAGTCAGTGAGTCAGTGAGTCAGTGAGTCAGTCAGTGAGTCAGTCAGTGAGTCAGTCAGTGAGTCAGTCAGTGAGTCAGTCAGTGAGTCAGTCAGTGAGTCAGTCAGTGAGTCAGTCAGTGAGTCAGTGAGTCAGTCAGTGAGTCAGTCAGTGAGTCAGTCAGTGAGTCAGTCAGTGAGTCAGTCAGTGAGTCAGTCAGTGAGTCAGTCAGTGAGTCAGTCAGTGAGTCAGTCAGTGAGTCAGTCAGTGAGTCAGTCAGTGAGTCAGTCAGTGAGTCAGTCAGTGAGTCAGTCAGTGAGTCAGTGAGTCAGTGAGTCAGTCAGTGAGTCAGTCAGTGAGTCAGTCAGTGAGTCAGTCAGTGAGTCAGTCAGTGAGTCAGTCAGTGAGTCAGTGAGTCAGTCAGTGAGTCAGTCAGTGAGTCAGTCAGTGAGTCAGTCAGTGAGTCAGTCAGTGAGTCAGTCAGTGAGTCAGTCAGTGAGTCAGTCAGTGAGTCAGTCAGTGAGTCAGTCAGTGAGTCAGTCAGTCAGTGAGTCAGTGAGTCAGTGAGTCAGTCAGTGAGTCAGTGAGTCAGTGAGTCAGTGAGTCAGTCAGTGAGTCAGTCAGTGAGTCAGTCAGTGAGTCAGTCAGTGAGTCAGTCAGTCAGTCAGTCAGTGAGTCAGTGAGTCAGTCAGTGAGTCAGTGAGTCAGTCAGTGAGTCAGTCAGTGAGTCAGTCAGTGAGTCAGTCAGTGAGTCAGTCAGTGAGTCAGTGAGTCAGTCAGTGAGTCAGTCAGTGAGTCAGTGAGTCAGTGAGTCAGTCAGTGAGTCAGTCAGTGAGTCAGTCAGTGAGTCAGTCAGTGAGTCAGTCAGTGAGTCAGTCAGTGAGTCAGTCAGTGAGTCAGTCAGTGAGTCAGTCAGTGAGTCAGTGAGTCAGTGAGTCAGTCAGTGAGTCAGTGAGTCAGTCAGTGAGTCAGTGAGTCAGTCAGTGAGTCAGTGAGTCAGTCAGTGAGTCAGTCAGTGAGTCAGTCAGTGAGTCAGTCAGTGAGTCAGTCAGTGAGTCAGTCAGTGAGTCAGTCAGTGAGTCAGTCAGTCAGTGAGTGAGTCAGTCAGTCAGTGAGTCAGTCAGTCAGTGAGTCAGTCAGTGAGTCAGTCAGTCAGTGAGTCAGTCAGTCAGTGAGTCAGTGAGTCAGTGAGTCAGTGAGTCAGTCAGTGAGTCAGTCAGTCAGTCAGTCAGTGAGTCAGTCAGTCAGTGAGTCAGTCAGTGAGTCAGTCAGTGAGTCAGTCAGTGAGTCAGTCAGTGAGTCAGTCAGTGAGTCAGTCAGTGAGTCAGTCAGTGAGTCAGTCAGTGAGTCAGTGAGTCAGTGAGTCAGTCAGTGAGTCAGTGAGTCAGTGAGTCAGTGAGTCAGTGAGTCAGTCAGTGAGTCAGTGAGTCAGTGAGTCAGTCAGTGAGTCAGTCAGTGAGTCAGTCAGTGAGTCAGTGAGTCAGTCAGTGAGTCAGTCAGTGAGTCAGTGAGTCAGTCAGTGAGTCAGTCAGTGAGTCAGTCAGTGAGTCAGTCAGTGAGTCAGTCAGTGAGTCAGTCAGTGAGTCAGTCAGTGAGTCAGTGAGTCAGTGAGTCAGTCAGTGAGTCAGTGAGTCAGTCAGTGAGTCAGTCAGTGAGTCAGTCAGTGAGTCAGTGAGTCAGTGAGTCAGTGAGTCAGTCAGTGAGTCAGTGAGTCAGTGAGTCAGTGAGTCAGTGAGTCAGTGAGTCAGTCAGTCAATGAGTCAGTCAGTCAGTGAGTCAGTCAGTGAGTCAGTGAGTCAGTCAGTGAGTCAGTGAGTCAGTCAGTGAGTCAGTGAGTCAGTCAGTGAGTCAGTGAGTCAGTCAGTGAGTCAGTGAGTCAGTCAGTGAGTCAGTCAGTGAGTCAGTCAGTGAGTCAGTCAGTGAGTCAGTCAGTGAGTCAGTCAGTGAGTCAGTCAGTGAGTCAGTGAGTCAGTCAGTGAGTCAGTCAGTGAGTCAGTGAGTCAGTGAGTCAGTCAGTGAGTCAGTCAGTGAGTCAGTGAGTGAGTCAGTGAGTGAGTCAGTGAGTGAGTCAGTGAGTGAGTCAGTGAGTGAGTCAGTGAGTGAGTCAGTGAGTGAGTCAGTGAGTGAGTCAGTGAGTGAGTGAGTGAGTCAGTGAGTCAGTGAGTGAGTCAGTGAGTCAGTGAGTGAGTCAGTGAGTCAGTGAGTCAGTGAGTCAGTGAGTCAGTCAGTGAGTCAGTCAGTCAGTGAGTCAGTCAGTCAGTGAGTCAGTCAGTCAGTGAGTCAGTCAGTCAGTGAGTCAGTCAGTGAGTCAGTGAGTCAGTCAGTGAGTCAGTCAGTGAGTCAGTGAGTCAGCGAGTCAGTCAGTGAGTCAGTCAGTGAGTCAGTCAGTGAGTCAGTGAGTGAGTCAGTGAGTGAGTGAGTGAGTCAGTGAGTCAGTGAGTGAGTCAGTGAGTCAGTGAGTGAGTCAGTGAGTCAGTGAGTGAGTCAGTGAGTCAGTGAGTGAGTCAGTGAGTCAGTGAGTCAGTGAGTCAGTGAGTCAGTCAGTGAGTCAGTCAGTGAGTCAGTCAGTCAGTGAGTCAGTCAGTCAGTGAGTCAGTCAGTCAGTGAGTCAGTCAGTCAGTGAGTCAGTCAGTCAGTGAGTCAGTCAGTCAGTGAGTCAGTCAGTCAGTCAGTCAGTCAGTCAGTGAGTCAGTCAGTGAGTCAGTCAGTGAGTCAGTCAGTGAGTCAGTCAGTGAGTCAGTCAGTGAGTCAGTCAGTGAGTCAGTCAGTGAGTCAGTCAGTGAGTCAGTCAGTGAGTCAGTCAGTGAGTCAGTCAGTGAGTCAGTCAGTGAGTCAGTCAGTGAGTCAGTCAGTGAGTCAGTCAGTGAGTCAGTCAGTGAGTCAGTGAGTCAGTCAGTCAGTGAGTCAGTCAGTCAGTGAGTCAGTGAGTCAGTCAGTGAGTCAGTGAGTCAGTGAGTCAGTCAGTGAGTCAGTGAGTCAGTCAGTGAGTCAGTGAGTCAGTCAGTGAGTCAGTGAGTCAGTCAGTGAGTCAGTCAGTGAGTCAGTGAGTCAGTCAGTGAGTCAGTCAGTGAGTCAGTCAGTGAGTCAGTCAGTCAGTGAGTCAGTGAGTCAGTCAGTGAGTCAGTCAGTGAGTCAGTCAGTGAGTCAGTCAGTGAGTCAGTCAGTGAGTCAGTCAGTGAGTCAGTCAGTGAGTCAGTCAGTGAGTCAGTCAGTGAGTCAGTCAGTGAGTCAGTCAGTGAGTCAGTCAGTGAGTCAGTCAGTGAGTCAGTCAGTGAGTCAGTCAGTGAGTCAGTCAGTGAGTCAGTCAGTGAGTCAGTGAGTCAGTGAGTCAGTGAGTCAGTGAGTCAGTCAGTGAGTCAGTGAGTCAGTCAGTGAGTCAGTCAGTGAGTCAGTCAGTGAGTCAGTCAGTGAGTCAGTCAGTGAGTCAGTCAGTGAGTCAGTCAGTGAGTCAGTCAGTGAGTCAGTGAGTCAGTCAGTGAGTCAGTGAGTCAGTCAGTGAGTCAGTCAGTGAGTGAGTCAGTGAGTGAGTCAGTGAGTCAGTGAGTCAGTGAGTCAGTGAGTCAGTGAGTCAGTCAGTGAGTCAGTCAGTGAGTCAGTCAGTGAGTCAGTCAGTGAGTCAGTCAGTGAGTCAGTCAGTGAGTCAGTCAGTGAGTCAGTCAGTGAGTCAGTCAGTGAGTCAGTCAGTGAGTCAGTCAGTGAGTCAGTGAGTCAGTCAGTGAGTCAGTCAGTGAGTCAGTGAGTCAGTCAGTGAGTCAGTCAGTGAGTCAGTGAGTCAGTCAGTGAGTCAGTGAGTCAGTCAGTGAGTCCGTCAGTGAGTCAGTGAGTCAGTGAGTCAGTCAGTGAGTCAGTGAGTCAGTGAGTCAGTCAGTGAGTCAGTCAGTGAGTCAGTCAGTGAGTCAGTCAGTGAGTCAGTGAGTGAGTCAGTGAGTGAGTCAGTGAGTCAGTCAGTGAGTCAGTGAGTCAGTGAGTCAGTGAGTCAGTGAGTCAGTGAGTCAGTGAGTCAGTCAGTGAGTCAGTGAGTCAGTCAGTGAGTCAGTCAGTGAGTCAGTCAGTGAGTCAGTCAGTGAGTCAGTCAGTCAGTGAGTCAGTGAGTCAGTCAGTGAGTCAGTCAGTGAGTCAGTCAGTGAGTCAGTCAGTGAGTCAGTCAGTCAGTGAGTCAGTCAGTCAGTGAGTCAGTCAGTCAGTGAGTCAGTCAGTCAGTGAGTCAGTGAGTCAGTCAGTGAGTCAGTGAGTCAGTCAGTCAGTGAGTCAGTGAGTCAGTCAGTGAGTCAGTGAGTCAGTCAGTGAGTCAGTCAGTGAGTCAGTGAGTCAGTCAGTGAGTCAGTGAGTCAGTCAGTGAGTCAGTGAGTCAGTCAGTGAGTCAGTGAGTCAGTGAGTCAGTCAGTGAGTCAGTGAGTCAGTCAGTGAGTCAGTCAGTGAGTCAGTCAGTGAGTCAGTCAGTGAGTCAGTCAGTGAGTCAGTCAGTGAGTCAGTCAGTGAGTCAGTCAGTGAGTCAGTCAGTGAGTCAGTCAGTGAGTCAGTCAGTGAGTCAGTGAGTCAGTCAGTGAGTCAGTCAGTGAGTCAGTCAGTGAGTCAGTGAGTCAGTCAGTGAGTCAGTGAGTCAGTCAGTGAGTCAGTGAGTCAGTCAGTGAGTCAGTGAGTCAGTCAGTGAGTCAGTGAGTCAGTGAGTCAGTCAGTGAGTCAGTGAGTCAGTCAGTGAGTCAGTCAGTGAGTCAGTCAGTGAGTCAGTGAGTGAGTCAGTCAGTCAGTGAGTCAGTGAGTCAGTGAGTCAGTCAGTGAGTCAGTGAGTCAGTGAGTCAGTCAGTGAGTCAGTCAGTGAGTCAGTCAGTGAGTCAGTGAGTCAGTCAGTGAGTCAGTCAGTGAGTCAGTCAGTGAGTCAGTCAGTGAGTCAGTCAGTGAGTCAGTCAGTGAGTCAGTCAGTGAGTCAGTCAGTGAGTCAGTCAGTCAGTGAGTCAGTCAGTCAGTGAGTCAGTGAGTCAGTCAGTGAGTCAGTGAGTCAGTCAGTGAGTCAGTCAGTGAGTCAGTCAGTGAGTCAGTCAGTGAGTCAGTCAGTGAGTCAGTGAGTCAGTCAGTGAGTCAGTGAGTCAGTCAGTGAGTCAGTCAGTGAGTCAGTCAGTCAGTGAGTCAGTGAGTCAGTGAGTCAGTCAGTGAGTCAGTGAGTCAGTGAGTCAGTCAGTGAGTCAGTGAGTCAGTCAGTGAGTCAGTCAGTGAGTCAGTCAGTCAGTGAGTCAGTGAGTCAGTGAGTCAGTGAGTCAGTCAGTGAGTCAGTGAGTCAGTGAGTCAGTGAGTCAGTGAGTCAGTGAGTCAGTCAGTCAGTGAGTCAGTGAGTCAGTGAGTCAGTCAGTGAGTCCGTCAGTGAGTCAGTCATTCAGTGAGTCAGTCAGTGAGTCAGTCAGTGAGTCAGTCAGTGAGTCAGTCAGTGAGTCAGTCAGTGAGTCAGTCAGTGAGTCAGTCAGTGAGTCAGTCAGTGAGTCAGTCAGTGAGTCAGTCAGTGAGTCAGTCAGTGAGTCAGTCAGTGAGTCAGTCAGTGAGTCAGTCAGTGAGTCAGTCAGTGAGTCAGTCAGTGAGTCAGTCAGTGAGTCAGTCAGTGAGTCAGTCAGTGAGTCAGTCAGTGAGTCAGTCAGTCAGTGAGTCAGTCAGTGAGTCAGTCAGTGAGTCAGTCAGTGAGTCAGTGAGTCAGTCAGTCAGTGAGTCAGTGAGTCAGTGAGTCAGTCAGTGAGTCAGTGAGTCAGTCAGTGAGTCAGTCAGTGAGTCAGTCAGTGAGTCAGTCAGTGAGTCAGTCAGTGAGTCAGTCAGTGAGTCAGTCAGTGAGTCAGTCAGTGAGTCAGTCAGTGAGTCAGTCAGTGAGTCAGTCAGTGAGTCAGTCAGTGAGTCAGTGAGTCAGTGAGTCAGTCAGTGAGTCAGTCAGTGAGTCAGTCAGTGAGTCAGTCAGTGAGTCAGTCAGTGAGTCAGTGAGTCAGTCAGTGAGTCAGTGAGTCAGTCAGTCAGTCAGTCAGTGAGTCAGTGAGTCAGTGAGTCAGTGAGTCAGTGAGTCAGTGAGTCAGTCAGTGAGTCAGTGAGTCAGTGAGTCAGTGAGTCAGTCAGTCAGTGAGTCAGTGAGTCAGTGAGTCAGTGAGTCAGTCAGTGAGTCAGTGAGTCAGTCAGTGAGTCAGTCAGTGAGTCAGTCAGTCAGTGAGTCAGTGAGTCAGTGAGTCAGTGAGTCAGTGAGTCAGTCAGTCAGTCAGTCAGTCAGTCAGTGAGTCAGTCAGTGAGTCAGTCAGTCAGTCAGTCAGTCAGTGAGTCAGTCAGTGAGTCAGTCAGTGAGTCAGTCAGTGAGTCAGTCAGTGAGTCAGTCAGTGAGTCAGTCAGTGAGTCAGTCAGTGAGTCAGTCAGTCAGTGAGTCAGTCAGTGAGTCAGTCAGTGAGTCAGTCAGTGAGTCAGTCAGTCAGTGAGTCAGTCAGTGAGTCAGTCAGTGAGTCAGTCAGTGAGTCAGTCAGTGAGTCAGTCAGTGAGTCAGTCAGTCAGTGAGTCAGTGAGTCAGTGAGTCAGTCAGTGAGTCAGTCAGTGAGTCAGTGAGTCAGTCAGTGAGTCAGTCAGTGAGTCAGTCAGTGAGTCAGTCAGTGAGTCAGTCAGTGAGTCAGTCAGTGAGTCAGTCAGTGAGTCAGTCAGTGAGTCAGTGAGTCAGTGAGTCAGTCAGTGAGTCAGTCAGTGAGTCAGTCAGTGAGTCAGTGAGTCAGTCAGTGAGTCAGTGAGTCAGTCAGTGAGTCAGTGAGTCAGTGAGTCAGTCAGTGAGTCAGTGAGTCAGTCAGTGAGTCAGTGAGTCAGTGAGTCAGTGAGTCAGTCAGTGAGTCAGTCAGTGAGTCAGTCAGTGAGTCAGTCAGTGAGTCAGTCAGTGAGTCAGTCAGTGAGTCAGTCAGTGAGTCAGTGAGTCAGTGAGTCAGTGAGTCAGTGAGTCAGTGAGTCAGTGAGTCAGTCAGTGAGAGTCAGTCAGTCAGTCAGTGAGAGTCAGTCAGTCAGTCAGTGAGAGTCAGTCAGTCAGTCAGTGAGTCAGTGAGTCAGTCAGTCAGTCAGTGAGTCAGTCAGTCAGTCAGTCAGTGAGAGTCAGTCAGTCAGTCAGTGAGTCAGTCAGTGAGTGAGTGAGTCAGTCAGTCAGTGAGTCAGTCAGTCAGTCAGTGAGTCAGTCAGTCAGTGAGTCAGTCAGTCAGTGAGTCAGTCAGTCAGTGAGTCAGTCAGTCAGTGAGTCAGTCAGTCAGTGAGTCAGTCAGTGAGTCAGTCAGTGAGTCAGTCAGTGAGAGTCAGTCAGTCAGTCAGTCAGTGAGTCAGTCAGTGAGTCAGTCAGTGAGTCAGTCAGTGAGAGTCAGTCAGTGAGAGTCAGTCAGTGAGAGTCAGTCAGTGAGAGTCAGTCAGTGAGAGTCAGTCAGTGAGAGTCAGTCAGTGAGAGTCAGTCAGTGAGTCAGTGAGAGTCAGTCAGTGAGTCAGTCAGTGAGTCAGTGAGTCAGTCAGTCAGTCAGTTAGTGAGTCAGTCAGTGAGTCAGTGAGTCAGTCAGTCAGTCAGTTAGTGAGTCAGTCAGTGAGTCAGTGAGTCAGTCAGGGCTTTTTAGGTTTATATATATAGATTATGTGATTTGTTTAACCCTTCCCATGTCTATGTTTGTAACGCCTACTTTGTCTATAATAAGAGGTGACAGGGGCAGTGCCCATTAGAATCTGCCACCTTTCAGATCCGTTTTGTTAAGGGTCTGGTCGCACGTGACTCCTAACTCCTAATGTTACCTGATCTGGTGACTTCTTAACAGTGTGTTGTCTTCCTGGCACTCGAGTTCGACACATCGCAGATCAGGTTGACAGATTACTGAGAGGGGCTGGTGAGGATGCAGCGGTCATGGTGCACATTGGCACCAACGACAAAGTTAATGGTTAATGGAGGGCCCTCACAAACGATTTCAGGGACCTAGGATCCAAGCTCAGGGCGAGGACCTCCAAGGTGCTTTCTCAGAAATGCTACCTGTACCTAAAGCCACACTAGAAAGGCAGCAGGATCTTAGGGAGGTAAACAAGTGGCTCCGGAGTTGGTGCAAGAAGGAGGGATTTGGGTTCCTGGAGAACTGGGCTGACTTTGCTGTCGGCTACGGGCTCTACCGTAGGGACGGGCTGCATCTTAATGGGGAGGGAGCAGCTGTGCTGGGGGAAAAGATGGCTAGAGGGCTGGAGGAGTGTTTAAACTAGGGACTGGGGGGGAGGGTAAAATGAGAAGCAGAGGGGTAGACAGTGACTGGGACCAACTATTGGGAATGGGGGTTGAGCGTGAGGAGTGGTTATTACAGTTAGAACTGATAGAACAGCTAATAGGATAAGTAGAATAATGAATGCAAAAAATAACAACCATATAAATTGTATGGCAGCGAATGCAAGAACTCTGATCAGTAAAGTGGGTGAGCTTGAAGCAAAAATGTCTGAAGAAAATTATGACATAGTAGGAAAAACTGAAACATGGCTTGATAAGTGCACTTGGGCAATCTCATCAGAAGAAACCATAGTAAACAGAAAGGGGGAGGGGTACGTATGTACAATAACTCCTACTTAAAGGAGATGTCTCGAGGAAGCAGTGAATTTTTTTTTTTGCCCAGTCCCCCTAATTAAACATACATTACTAATTACCCCTGTAAATTACTTTCCTAGCTGGTTTCTACTTACCGTTCCAGCGTTTCAGCAACTTATAAAACTTTTTCCCAAGATGGCCGCCAGCTCTTTTCGCATCGCTTGCTGTAGCCCGACGTGCGCGCTCCCGAGACGCTACCAGCTGTGTCTCCATGGCAACCAGACGCCCCGCAGCCGCCGACCGGACCCCAGGAATGAACATGGCCGACCTGTCACCCACCGCCAGGCAGCAGGTAACCGGCGCAGCCCCCCCCCCCATCACAGCGGCAGCCCCCCCCCGGCCTAGCGACAGCCCCCCCGGGCCCAGCGCTAGTTCCCCCGGCGCAGCGACAGCCCCCCCGGCCTAGCGACAGCCCCCCCCCCCCGGCCCAGCGCTAGTTCCCCCGGCCCAGCGCTAGTTCCCCCTGCGCAGCGGCAGCCCCCCCGGCCTAGCGACAGCCCCCCCGGCCCAGCGCTAGTTCCCCCGGCGCAGCGGCAGCCCCCCGGACCCATCACTTACCAGGACAGCTGGACGGCGGGACAGCTGGGCGGCTTCTCCGGACAGCTCGGCAGCTCTGCACCTTCCTCTAACAGAGGAAGGTACAGCATGGCCGCTCCAGCGCGCTCCCGAGCAGTGACAGCTCGTCTGCGCATGCGCAGAAGAGCTGTAGCGGGGAGCACACTGAAGCGGCTCGTGCTGAATGGAGAAGACCGGACTGCGCAAGCGCGTCTAAAAAAGCAAGCTGCCGGCGAATTTAGATGGAACCATGGAGACGAGGACGCTAGCAACGGAGCAGGTAAGTGAATAACTTCTGTATGGCTCATAATTAATGCACGATGTATATTACAAAGTGCATTAATATGGCCATACAGAAGTGTATAACCCCACTTGGTGCCGCGGGACAACCCCTTTAATGCTGAGGTTATGGAAGGAGATGAACACATGGAATCTCCGGGGGTAGAAATACAAGGAGGGAAAAAAAAATCCTGATAGGGGTTTTCTATAGGCCACCAAAAGCAACAGACGAAACTGAATCCTTAATCAGACAAATAGAAGAGGTGTCAAACCGCAATGAGTGTTCTATTGGTTATTATTTATATATATATATATATATATATATACATACATACATACATACACACACACACACAGAGTCTTTTTTATGTTACTGTAGTTGCTTGAGAAAGGCGGGTATGTTCTGCCAAAACGCGTTGCAATAAACATATGAAGAATACAATAAGCTGCTTATCGTTTCCTGGGCTCTGGAGCGCGGGGTACTTTTATACTGAATTTGGATCTGCTTTAAGGCAGATAGAAGAGGTGTCAAACTGCAATGAAGTAATTATCATGGGGGACTTTAATTATCCAGATATAATATGGGATAACGAGACCTGCAAATCTCACAGGGGTGATAAGTTCCTGAGAACAATTAAAGATAACTACCTTACCAAACTTGTGCGGGAACCAACAAGAGGGAGGGCCACTATGGACTTAGTATTAACTAACAAACCGGACCGAATCATGGGGGTACAGGTTGAGGGGCACTTGGGAAACAGTGACCACAATATAATCAACTTCCAGCTGTCATTCAATAGGAAGCCTTATCAGGGAGCGACAAAGAAACTAAACTTTAGTAAAGCAACATTTGATCAGCTGAGAACTTCTATCGGTAACATTAATTGGGACAACATCCTCAAAAATATCAGTACAGACGACAAATGGGAGGAGTTTAAAAACATCCTAATCACCTCGTGTGAGCAGTTCATTCCCTTCAAAAATAAAAGAACCACGAGTTGAAGGAAACCAATGTGGCTCGACAAGACAGTAAGGGGGGCAATAAACAAAAAAAAGAAAGCGTTCAAACTACTAAAACAAGAAGGCAGCGAAGAAGCGCTAAAATCATACAGGGAAAAAACAAAATATACAAAGATAAGATCAAAACTGCCAAGGAGGAGGCAGAAAGACGGATCGCCAAAGAGAGCAAAAACAACCCCAAACTATTCTTCAACTATATGAACAGCAAAAGGATTTGCACCGAGAGCGCTGGCTCTTTAACTCAGGAGGAAGTGCCAGAGACAGTTAAAAAAAAGATTAAAATCGATAAATCGCCAGGCCCAGATGGAAAACACCCAAGGGTTCTAAGGGAACTAAGTGACTAGATAGACAGACCGCTATTTCTTATATTTAGGGGCACTATTGAGGCCGGGGTTGTACCACTGGATTGGCGCATTGCCAATGTGGTTCCAATTTACAAAAAGGGGTCCAGAAGTGAGCCTGGTAACTACAGGCCGGTAAGTCTCACTTCAATAACTGGAAAAATATTCGAGGGGCTTCTGAGAGACGCCATCCTGGAATACCTCAAGGAGAACAATGGAATAACTCCTCACCAGCACGGGTTCATGAAGGGTCGATCATGTCAGACCAATCTGATCAGCTTCTACGATGAAGTAAGCTCTAGGCTGGACCTGGGAGAGTCTATTGACCTCATATATCTGGACTTCTCTAAAGCCTTTGACACCGTGCCGCATAATAGGCTGATATATAAAATGAGAAGCTCGGATTGGGTGAAAACGTGTGTAATTGGGTAAAGAACTGGCTCAGAGATAGAAAGCAGAGGGGGGTAATAAATGGGTCGTACTCTGATTGGGCCCCTGTCGCTAGTTGGGGGCCACAGGGTTCAGTATTAGGCCCCATTCTGTTCAATATATTTATTAATGACCTGATAGAGGGGCTGCACAGCAAAATATCAATATTTGCAGATGATACAAAACTATACAAGATAACTAATGCAAGAGAGGACAATGTGCGGCTACAAACGGACCGATATAAGCTGGGGGATCGGGGTGGAAAACGGCAAATGAAGTTTAATGTTGATAAACAGATATTTTTGGTATAACTTACCGTAAAAATCAAAAAAAGTGTTAGCTCCTCCCCCCTGGCTATATCCCCCCTGCAGGCATTCAGCTAATCAGTCTGTCTGCAAGCAGTAGGAAGCCAGTGGGAGTACAATTATGCATATTATGTTTTATACATACCAAATTACAATGTTTTGGCATAATTTTCTGCCAAACAATGACCGAAGAACAGAAAGTTCCAACAACCGCCTTAATAAACAAGGGGTGGGTGCTGTGGCCCCCAATGAACGCGGTGAGAAAGAGATTTTACGGTAAGTTATACCAAAAATATCTGTTTCTCGTCCGTATCATTGGGGGCCACAGCCTAGACCATGGGATGTCCACAAGCAGTCCCAACAACATATACATTGGGTGGGCTATTTACAGGTTTGACCGTGTGGTCAATGGACCGCCGCCTGCAAAAATCTTCCGGCCGAGAGCGGCGTCCGCCGATATGTGAACCTTATAGAATTTTGAAAACCTGTGTAAGGAGGTCCAGGTGGCTGCCTTACATACCTGAAGGGCTGAAGCTCCGTGCCGGACCGCCCAGGAGGCCCCTACCGCCCGTGTGGAGTGGGCCGTAACCCGAAATGGTGGCGTGCGTCCTGAGGTGCGATACGCCTCTGTTATCAAGGACCTTATCCACTTAGATAGGGTGACCTTTGAGGCTGCCGAGCCTCTCCGGAATCACGAAGAGGGTGTCAGTTTTACGGAATTCTTTGGTTCTTTTTACATAGATCTTCAGCGCCCTCACCAAGTCCAGGCGGTGCAGTGTTTTTTCCTTCGTGTGTACTGGCGTTGGACAGAAGGAAGGCAGGACAATATCTTCGTTGATGTGGAAAGCCGATACTACTTTCGGTAGGAATTCTGCTGATGGCCTCAGTACCACTTTATCCTGGTGGAAAGTCATATAGGGGGTCTGTATAGACAAGGCCACCAGTTCCGAGACCCTATGAATGGAGGTAATAGCGACCAGGAATATTACCTTCCAGGTCAGTAGCCGCATAGGAATCTCTCTCTGTTATAGCCTCCAATACGAGATTAAGATCCCACGTTTGGACCGGTGGCTTCAACGGGGGTGTCGTATGGGCGACTCCTTGCAGAAATGTTCGCACAGCCATTCTGTTTGCGATTGGCCTCTGAAACAGCACTGTCAGTGCTGACACCTGCCCCCTTAGCGAGCCTACCCTTAATCCTATTTCGAGACCCGATTGTAGGAATGTCAGTATTCTTGCCACCGAAAATTGCATCGGCTGCACTCGCCGCTCCTCACACCAGGTGAAGAAACGCTTCCAGACTCTGTAATAAATAGCCGACGAGGCCGGTTTCCTGGCCCGTATCATTGTCTGAATCACCTTCTCCAAGTAACCTTTTCTTCTTAACACCTCGGTCTCAACGGCCGTCAAATGTAGGGACCTGGAATCTGGGTGTAGCAAAGGCCCTTGGGATAGCAGGTCTCTTCGATCCGGTAGGTGCCATGATGCGTCGGTCAACATTTCTATGATGGTCGCGTACCAGCTTCTTCTTGGCCAATCTGGCGCTATTAATATAGCTGGTCGCCCTTCCGGTTTGATTTTCCCTAATATTCTTGGTATGAGAGGTATTGGAGGAAACACATACAGCGATTTGTATCCCCCCACGGGATGGTCAGCGCGTCTGTTGCCGCCGCTTGCGGATCCCGTGCTCGGGCCACAAACGGAAGGATTTTGTAATTCAGTCTGAACGCCATGAGGTCCACGTCTGGCGTGCCCCATTTCTGACATATCGTCCGGAATACCTCTGGGTGTAACCCCCATTCGCCGGGATCCACCGTTTCCCAACTTAGATAATCTGCCACCCAGTTGTCTACTCCCGGAATGTAGACTGCTGCTATTAAGTTCAGATGATTCTCCGCCCACGTCAGTATGCGGGCTACCTCGTTCATTACCGACGCGCTCCGTGTGCCCCCTTGATGGTTGACATAGGCCACGGCTGTGGTGTTGTCCGTCTGGATGCGCACATCCTTCTTCTTGAGACTGGCCTAGAACACTCATACAGTGCCTGATGGTCAACGTTCTCTTCTGCATTAGAGACCGAACACCGTGTAGAAGCTTGTCCACTTTGTTTGAGGTAGTAGAACTCGGTGCTGGCTGGTGACGAATATCATGCCTAAGAACTCCAGTGTTGTGCTGGTATTAGGCACGATTTGTCGCGGTTTATTATCCAGCCGAATTCTTCTAATGTTTCCCTCGTGACGCGTAGATCTCCTGATGTTGCCGCCCCGTGACGATGCTTTTACTAGCACATCGTCCAGGTATGGTATGGCCGCTATACCCTCTGCGTGGAGTGGTGCCATCACTGCTGCTAGTACTTTCGTAAATACCCTTGGGGAAGTTGAAAGGCTGAATGGCAGAGCCAAGAACTGGAAATGTCTTCCCTGCGTCTCGAAACGAAGAAATTTCTGGTGTGCTTCCCGAATCGGAGTATGTTGGTATGCGTCCTTGATGTCTATTGAGGACAAAAATCCCCCCGGCTGCATGGAGGCTATCACGGATTTGATCGACTCCATCCGGAAATGCCTTGTTTTGACGAACTGATTTAGTCTCCTTAAATCCAGTACTGGTCTGACCCTGCCGTCTTTTTTGGGCACTAGAAAAAGATTTGAGTAGAAACCTTGCTTCTCTTGGGCCCCTGGCACCGGTTTCACTACCCCCTGTGCCAGAAGGTTTTCCACTGCTAATTGTAGATTGGCTACTCCTTCCGGGGTGGTAGGTACTCTGGACTTGCAAGACGAATCCTGCGGTAGAATCGCGAACTCGATCGCGTACCCGGAGCCCACGATCTCCCGCACCCACGCGTCGTTCACGCGACTCATGCTGCGTTCTTTGATCCCGATGCCTAAGATGTTCCCGGTCAGGACCGCCATGCCTGTCTCGCCTTGTAGGACATTTCCCTGTGTCTGTCGGGGCCCTCCTAGATTGGGACCACTGGCCTGTACCAGGGCGGGATGAGAAGCGACGAAAGGATCGAAAAAACGGCTTTCTCTTCAATGGACCCTTTTCCTTTCTTGTTGGTATTTGTGGCAATGACGTGCTTTTGCCGCCTGTGACGTCCTTTATCAAGTCATCCAAGTTGGACCCAAAAGAGCCTATTACCCTCGAAGGGTAATTTTGTTAGGACCATTTTGGACACTGAATCGGCCGACCAGCTTTTCAGCCAAAGGGTTTGCCTTGCTGCGACAGATGCGGTGGATGCTCGAGCCACAAACTTAGCTGCATCTAGCTCTGCTGCGCAGAGATGGAGCGCCTACCAAAATGTCCTTCCGCAGCTGTTTGGCCCAGGCTGCCGAGGCTTTACTTACCCATGCGGCCGCGAAGATCAGCTGCAGGGCGGTGCCTGCGGACTGAAAAACTGATTTCGTCAATGTATCCAGTTTTCTGTCTTGAGGATTAGTCAGAGTTGCCACCTCGGCTGTTAGTAACGCCGTGCCTCTGGATAGCCGTGACACCGGTGGATCGACCACCGGGGGTACTGCCCAACCCTTTTTCAGATTCCCTGGGAAGGGGTATGTGACTTCCCAAGTTGCCTAAATTTTTTGTCAGGATTCTGCCATTCTTTATTAAGGATGTCCGCGAAGTCCTGATGATCTGGAAAGACCTGTCGCGGTCTCTTCTGGAGTCCAAACGACACCGTGGATGGAATGGTCTGTGCTGGTTCCTCCGTTACTTGGAGGGTTTCTCTTACAGCTATTACTAGACTGTCCATTAGGTTTGCCAATCGTGAAACCTGTTCGTCGTCCAGATCAGAAGCAGACAAGCCCGCGGAGCGTTCGTTGTCTTCTGATTCACTACTTTCGCCGCTGTTTGGGCCGTATCCTGAGAAGCCCGCGAGCACGATGCTCGGGGGGAGTCATGGCGGGCTCGGGATGGTCTTGCAGAGTACCGGGACCGTGAAGAATGCCTCGATCTGTGATAAGTACGGACGGACTCCCTGGACCCATGGGAGCCATGAGAGTCCCTGGGCCGCCTGGACTTGGAGGGTCTAGCGACTTCCTGGTATGGAGAGATTTACGGGAGGTGTCCTCGCTGCTGCGGGACCTCCTTCTTTTGCGTGCCCTCCTGCGCGCATATTCCGAAGAGGAAACTTCAGAGCTGGATTCTAACCGGCGTAAAACTGCCGCAGAAGATGCGGCCAGGCCAGAAACGGCAGCAGCCAAGGACCTAGCCCATTGGGGTACGGCCTCTGGCTCCACAGGGGCGGCGGGGGGCACCGGGATCCCTGGAACCACGCGTGCCGTGGTACACTTAGCGCAGCGGGGGTCGGTTTGACCGCAGGCAAACTTAACGCTGCATGATGTGCATGCGTAATGCTTCACCCTCCCCTTGGCCGGGCTGGAACCCTCTGATCTGGGGTCAAACATGGCAAAAGAAAACCTCAGGAGAGAGGGAATGCTATGTACTGCCACCGGAATACCTGCAGGGGGGGGACAGGGGAGGGGAAACACCGCGAAGTGCTGCCTTGGCAGGCTTACCCGGTCTAGCAGTTGTTTAAGTGGTTCCCCTGATCCAGCTGGAGCCTCTGGTCCTGAAGCTTGAAGGCCGTCAGGTGTCGACGTGGGTCCACCACACGGTAATAGTAGCGCTGGTGACCTGCCAGGTGTGTGGCAGGTACTGCTGCGGGTGGTGGTACAGCTGCTGGTGCCCGTTACAGGAGGTGCTGCTGCTCTCCGGGTGCTCACTCTGTGGTAATAAGCCTGCAGGCCGTGTCAGCGCTGGATGCTGCGTGCTGAGGACTGCGCACAGTGCTGGGCTCACTAGCGCCAGACAAAGGGACTGTCTTGCTGCTGGGAACGGCCATTCTTCTGCCTGGCTGCTTCTTCTAAGTTTGCCGCGGCCGGAGGGGGCGTGGCTTGTCCCGGAAGTCCGCCCGCGACCCGGAAGTGACGTTTTCCGCCCCAGCGTCGGCGCGCCGCTCCCGAAAGTGACGTGCCCAGCCAGCACCCCGGCGTCCTGCTGGTATGCCGTGCCCATACACCTGCTGCTGGGAGAGCCACTGCTGCCGTTGCCATCGTAGTTGCTAAGGTACCTTGCGTCCGTCAGGGGAGCCACAGCCTGGCCACACGTCGACCTGTCTCCAGCAGTGCTTCCCCTTATGCGTCACTGGTCAGAAAGTGCGCCACTCCAGGGAGGGGGAGCCCTATGGCTGGCAGGTAACCGACGCCAATGCGCATTGCAGGGTCGGGCCCCTTTTTCTTCTCTGGGTGAGACGCCACAGAAGTGGTGGAGACACCCCCTGCCTGCGTCTCCCCCGGGAGGACAGTAGAGCCAGGGAAAAGCCCCGACTCCCTGGATTCCCGCGTATAGCCACGTCTGCTTCCTAGCAGCCACTAAGCTAAAGACTGATTAGCTGAGTGCCTGCAGGGGGGATATAGCCAGGGGGGAGGAGCTAACACTTTTTTGCTTAGTGTCGCCGCCTAGGGCAGTGGCTATATCCCCATGGTCTAGGCTGTGGCCCCCAATGATACGGACGAGAAATGTAAGGTTCTACACATGGGCAGGAGAAACGGATGTCACCAATATACACTAAATGGGATACTGCTAGGGGAAAGACCCGGGGGTACTAGTGGACTGTAGACTAAACTGGAGCAACCAATGCCAGTCAGCTGCTGCAAAAGCTAATAAAGTCTTGGGGTGCAGTAAAAGAGGTATAGGGGCGAGGGGCGAGAACATTATCCCCCCACTATATAAGGCACTTGTCAGGCCTCACATGGAATACTGCGTACAGTTCTGGACACCGGTGCTCAGGAAAGATGTTACAGTGCTGGAGGGGTTCAAAGAAGGGCAACTAAACTAATACATGGAATGACGGGACTGGAATACCCAGAGAGGCACCAAAACTGGGATTATTCACCCCGGAAAACAGACGGCTAAGGAGCGACCAAATAACCATGTAGAAGTACATGAGGGGACGATACAAGGATCTCTGCCAGCATCTGTTTATACCCAGGACTGCGACGGTAACAAGAGGACATCCACTACGGCTAGAGGAAAGCAGGTTTCATCACCAACACAGAAGGGGTTCTTTACTGTAAGAGCAGTGAGACTGTGGAACTCTCTGCCTGAGGACATGGTGATGGCAGGATCCATAGAGGAGTGTAAGAGGGGCTTGATGTCTTTCTATGATATTACAGGATATAGACATCAGGTGACCAGCGGGTTGGTGATCCGGGGATTATTCTGATTGCCATTAGGGAGTCTGGAAAGAATTTTCCCCAAATGGGCTAATTGGCTCCTGCCTCGTAGTTTTTTTTGCCTTCCTCTGGATCAACACAGGAGGATAGACAGGCTGGACTAGATGGGCATTGTCTTCATTCAGCCTTACGAACTACGTTACTATGAGATGAAAATTCCTTGCATACTTAAGCGCAAAATACGCCGTGTCACTAAGGGGTTAAAAGGAAACATTGAAAATGACTCCATAGTGCATAATGCACGCGGACACAAGTCCAAGGCCACTAAGGGGAGCGAAGAAAAGGGCAGAAAAAGGGTTAAAACAGTAAGACAAACATAAAAAACATTCCAGAAACTCTTCTCATTTTGCCATAAAGGTGTAGAGAATGACCCCCCAACCCCCCCCAACCCCCCCCCCCCCCCCTGTCCTCGTATCGCCGCCCTATCCCAACGACTAACATACTGCATGGGGAACACGGTGACCAACAAGTACGGAACGTAATCAGAAGGACCAGAGGGTAGGTGAGCCCGCCAATAACGGGTCCTCCCACAGCCAATCAGCAGGACAGACAACCTCACGGGTCTCGGCGGACGCAGTAAAACAAAAGATCTCTAAGTTTGGACGGTGCTGACAGAATACAGTCCATGTGTCATTCATACCGACTAAACCCACACAACAATGGCGCAACTGCATTTTTTTCATTCCACCCCCGCTTTAAACCATTCAGCGATCCCAATAAACCTGCACCTCATCCCATGACAGACACTCCGTCACACCGCGAGGTTGGGGGGGAAATAAGGAGGGGTCAAAGACTAAACTACTGAAAAGGCCCTGGGGCTGAAGGGGTTAACAGCGGTAGCAGTAAAACTAATAGGAACTATACAGAAACAGAGGATAGTGGACCCCCTGAGCAGCACGGCCGTCCGGAGGGCCGTCATGTGACCCGACTCTGTAGCAGGTCACCGCCATGGCAAGGCTGGAGGAGGAGACGTCTTCATCCGCTGGACCCTTCATCCGCCCGGCCGCAGCGACTAGTAATACTTCAGGGGGTGGCAGAGACAACAGGGATACAGTCCTCACAGCCAACAATTATAGTCATGGGGGCGGAGCCATCAGAGACAGCAACGAACAAAGTACACCACAACGGGCGCTAAGGAGCAACCCCCCAGTTCATCATCACCTACCTGCGGAAACGTCCTCCTGCACCTCACTCTTCCACGGGTGATCGCCCCTCATCCTCTCTTCTTCTACCTCCACTTTAATATCATCTTCACCCTGATGTGTCATATGGGATAATTCAGTACAATATGGCGGAGCGGCGGGAAATCTAACCGGACACCGAAATCTATTACTGCAGGAGAAGAGAGCCCCACCCCCTATATAGAGAGCTCCACCCCTACATAGAGCAGAAGCAGAGAGCTCCACCCCCTATATAGAGACAGCTCCTACATAGAGCAGGACCAGATAGCCCCACCCCCTATATAGAAAAGGACCATAACTCCACCCCCTACATAGAGCAGGTCCACACAGCTCCACCCCCTACATAGAGCAGGTCCACACAGCTCCACCCCCTACATAGAGCAGGACCACACAGCTCCACCCCCTACATAGAGCAGGACCACACAGCTCCACCCCCTACATAGAGCAGGACCAGAGAGCTGCACCCCCTATACAGAACAGGATCAAAGCTCCACCCCCTTTATAGAGGACCATAACTCCACCCCCTACATAGAGCAGGAACAGAGAGCTCCACCCTCTATATAGAGCAGGACTAAAGAGCTCCACCCCTTGCATAGAGGGAAGAGCTCCACCCCCTGCACAGAGGTAGGAGCTCCACCCCCTGCACAGAGGAAGGAGCTCCACCCCCTGCACAGAGGAAGGAGCTCCACCCCCTGCACAGAGGAAGGAGCTCCACCCCCTGCACAGAGGAAGGAGCTCCACCCCCTGCACAGAGGAAGGAGCTCCACCCCCTGCACAGAGGAAGGAGCTCCACCCCCTGCACAGAGGAAGGAGCTCCACCCCCTGCACAGAGGAAGGAGCTCCACCCCCTGCACAGAGGAAGGAGCTCCACCCCCTGCACAGAGGAAGGAGCTCCACCCCCTGCACAGAGGAAGGAGCTCCACCCCCTGCACAGAGGAAAGAGCTCCACCCCCTGCACAGAGGAAAGAGCTCCACCCCCTGCACAGAGGAAAGAGCTCCACCCCCTGCACAGAGGAAAGAGCTCCACCCCCTGCACAGAGGAAAGAGCTCCACCCCCTGCACAGAGGAAAGAGCTCCACCCCCTGCACAGAGGAAAGAGCTCCACCCCCTGCACAGAGGAAAGAGCTCCACCCCCTGCACAGAGGAAAGAGCTCCACCCCCTGCACAGAGGAAAGAGCTCCACCCCCTGCACAGAGGAAAGAGCTCCACCCCCTGCATAGAGCAGGACTTTATCTCCACCTCTATATACAGCAGGACAAAAAAAGCTCCATATCATATATAGAGCAGGACCAGAGAGCTCCAACACGTATATAGATATACTACAGGGCTCAGCGCCATCTACCTGCCAGTTCTCCAGGAAATCTTCCTCCTGGGAATACAGAGAACGGGGACATCTCTCTGGGAGGTTTCTCCTCCAAACTCCATCTGTGGAGACACACAGTGATGGGAGAATGTAGGTGACCTCATACCTGCCGCCTCTTACCTCATGACCCCGCGGGCAGGAGCCACTCCGTCATGGCGGCCGCGTACACATCCCGCCGGCCCTCTACATCCTCCCACTCCTCTTACCTGGTGACCCCGCCTCCAGCATGGCGGCCGCGTACACATCCCGCCGACCCTCTACATACTCCCACTCCCCTTACCTGGTGACCCCGCCTCCAGCATGGCGGCCGCGTACACATCCCGCCGGCCCTCTACATCCTCCCACTCCTCTTACCTGGTGACCCCGCCTCCAGCATGGCGGCCCCGTACACATCCCGCCGGCCCTCTACATACTCCCACTCCTCTTACCTGGTGACCCCGCCTCCAGCATGGCGGCCGCGTACACATCCCGCCGGCCCTCTACATCCTCCCACTCCTCTTACCTGGTGACCCCGCCTCCAGCATGGCGGCCGCGTACACATCCCGCCGACCCTCTACATACTCCCACTCCCCTTACCTGGTGACCCCGCCTCCAGCATGGCGGCCGCGTACACATCCCGCCGGCCCTCTACATCCTCCCACTCCTCTTACCTGGTGACCCCGCCTCCAGCATGGCGGCCCCGTACACATCCCGCCGGCCCTCTACATACTCCCACTCCTCTTACCTGGTGGCCCCGCCTCCATCATGGCGGCCGCGTACACATCCCTCTACATCCTCCCACTCCTCTTACCTGGTGACCCCGCCTCCAGCATGGCGGCCGCGTACACATCCCGCCGGCCCTCTACATACTCCCACTCCTCTTACCTGGTGACCCCGCCTCCAGCATGGCGGCCGCGTACACATCCCGCCGACCCTCTACATACTCCCACTCCCCTTACCTGGTGACCCCGCCTCCAGCATGGCGGCCGCGTACACATCCCGCCGGCCCTCTACATCCTCCCACTCCTCTTACCTGGTGACCCCGCCTCCAGCATGGCGGCCCCGTACACATCCCGCCGGCCCTCTACATACTCCCACTCCTCTTACCTGGTGGCCCCGCCTCCATCATGGCGGCCGCGTACACATCCCTCTACATCCTCCCACTCCTCTTACCTGGTGACCCCGCCTCCAGCATGGCGGCCGCGTACACATCCCGCCGGCCCTCTACATACTCCCACTCCTCTTACCTGGTGACCCCGCCTCCAGCATGGCGGCCCCGTACACATCCCGCCAGCCCTCTACATCCTCCCACTCCTCTTACCTGGTGACCCCGCCTCCAGAGTGGCGGCCGCGTACACATCCCGCCGGCCCTCTACATACTCCCACCCCTCTTACCTGGTGACCCCGCCTCCAGCATGGCGGCCGCGTACACATCCCGCCGGCCCTCTACATACTCCCACTCCTCTTACCTGGTGACCCCGCCTCCAGCATGGCGGCCGCGTACACATCCCGCCAACCCTCTACATACTCCCACTCCTCTTACCTGGTGACCCCGCCTCCAGCATGGCGGCCCCGTACACATCCCTCTACATCCTCCCACTCCTCTTACCTGGTGACCCCGCCTCCAGCATGGCGGCCGCGTACACATCCCGCCGGCCCTCTACATACTCCCACTCCTCTTACCTGGTGACCCCGCCTCCAGCATGGCGGCCGCGTACACATCCCGTCGGCCCTCTACATACTCCCACCCCTCTTACCTGGTGACCCCGCCTCCAGCATGGCGGCCCCGTACACATCCCTCTACATCCTCCCACCCCTCTTACCTGGTGACCCCGCCTCCAGCATGGCGGCCCCGTACACATCCCTCTACATCCTCCCACTCCTCTTACCTGGTGACTCCGCCTCCAGCATGGCGGCCGCGTACACATCCCGCCGGCCCTCTACATACTCCCACTCCTCTTACCTGGTGACCCCGCCTCCAGCATGGCGGCCGCCTACACATCCCTCTACATCATCCCACTCCTCTTACCTGGTGACCCCGCCTCCATCATGGCGGCCCCGTACACATCCCTCTACATACTCCCACTCCTCTTACCTGGTGACCCCGCCTCCAGCATGGCGGCCGCGTACACATCCCGCCGGCCCTCTACATCCTCCCACTCCTCTTACCTGGTGACCCCGCCTCCAGCATGGCGGCCGCGTACACATCCCGCCGGCCCTCTACATACTCCCACTCCTCTTACCTGGTGACCCCGCCTCCAGCATGGCGGCCCCGTACACATCCCTCTACATACTCCCACTCCTCTTACCTGGTGGCCCCGCCTCCAGCATGGCGGCCGCGTACACATCCCGCCGGCCCTCTACATACTCCCACTCCTCTTACCTGGTGACCCCGCCTCCAGCATGGCGGCCCCGTACACATCCCTCTACATACTCCCACTCCTCTTACCTGGTGACCCCGCCACCAGCATGGCGGCCCCGTACACATCCCTCTACATCCTCCCACTCCTCTTACCTGGTGGCCCCGCCTCCAGCATGGCGGCCCCGTACACATCCCGCCGGCCCTCTACATACTCCCACTCCTCTTACCTGGTGACCCCGCCTCCATCATGGCGGCCGCGTACACATCCTTCTACATCCTCCCACCCCTCTTACCTGGTGACCCCGCCTCCACCATGGCGGCCCCGTACACATCCCGCCGGCCCTCTACATACTCCCACTCCTCTTACCTGGTGACCCCGCCTCCAGCATGGCGGCCCCGTACACATCCCTCTACATACTCCCACTCCTCTTACCTGGTGACCCCGCCTCCAGCATGGCGGCCGCGTACACATCCCGCCGGCCCTCTACATCCTCCCACTCCTCTTACCTGGTGACCCCGCCTCCAGCATGGCGGCCCCGTACACATCCCTCTACATACTCCCACTCCTCTTACCTGGTGACCCCGCCTCCAGCATGGCGGCCCCGTACACATCCCTCTACATCCTCCCACCCCTCTTACCTGGTGACCCCGCCTCCAGCATGGCGGCCGCGTACACATCCCTCTACATCCCCCCACTCCTCTTACCTGGTGACCCCGCCTCCAGCATGGCGGCCCCGTACACATCCCTCTACATCCTCCCACTCCTCTTACCTGGTGACCCCGCCTCCAGCATGGCGGCCCGGTACACATCCCGCCGGCCCTCTACATACTCCCACTCCTCTTACCTGGTGACCCCGCCTCCAGCATGGCGGCCCCGTACACATCCCTCTACATACTGCCACTCCTCTTACCTGGTGGCCCCGCCTCCAGCATGGCGGCCCCGTACACATCCCGCCGGCCCTCTACATACTCCCACTCCTCTTACCTGGTGACCCCGCCTCCAGCATGGCGGCCCCGTACACATCCCTCTACATACTGCCACTCCTCTTACCTGGTGGCCCCGCCTCCAGCATGGCGGCCCCGTACACATCCCGCCGGCCCTCTACATACTCCCACTCCTCTTACCTGGTGACCCCGCCTCCAGCATGGCGGCCCCGTACACATCCCTCTACATACTGCCACTCCTCTTACCTGGTGGCCCCGCCTCCAGCATGGCGGCCCCGTACACATCCCGCCGGCCCTCTACATCCTCCCACTCCTCTTACCTGGTGACCCCGCCTCCAGCATGGCGGCCCCGTACACATCCCTCTACATCCTCCCACTCCTCTTACCTGGTGACCCCGCCTCCAGCATGGCGGCCCCGTACACATCCCGCCGGCCCTCTACATACTCCCACCCCTCTTACCTGGTGGCCCCGCCTCCAGCATGGCGGCCCCGTACACATCCCGCCGGCCCTCTACATCCTCCCACTCCTCTTACCTGGTGACCCTGCCTCCAGCATGGCGGCCGCGTACACATCCCGCCGGCCCTCTACATCCTCCCACTCCTCTTACCTGGTGACCCCGCCTCCAGCATGGCGGCCCCGTACACATCCCGCCGGCCCTCTACATCCTCCCACTCCTCTTACCTGGTGACCCCACCTCCAGCATGGCGGCCCCGTACACATCCCGCCGGCCCTCTACATACTCCCACCCCTCTTACCTGGTGACCCCGCCTCCAGCATAGCGGCCCCGTACACATCCCGCCGGCCCTCTACATACTCCCACCCCTCTTACCTGCTGACCCCGCCTCCAGCATGGCGGCCCCGTACACATCCCGCCGGCCCTCTACATACTCCCACCCCTCTTACCTGGTGACCCCGCCTCCAGCATGGCGGCCCCGTACACATCCCTCTACATCCTCCCACTCCTCTTACCTGGTGACCCCGCCTCCAGCATGGCGGCCCCGTACACATCCCGCCGGCCCTTTACATCCTCCCACTCCTCTTACCTGGTGACCCCGCCTCCAGCATGGCGGCCCCGTACACATCCCTCTACATCCTCCCACTCCTCTTACCTGGTGGCCCCGCCTCCAGCATGGCGGCCCCGTACACATCCCGCCGGCCCTCTACATCCTCCCACTCCTCTTACCTGGTGACCCCGCCTCCAGCATGGCGGCCCCGTACACATCCCTCTACATCCTCCCACTCCTCTTACCTGGTGACCCCGCCTCCAGCATGGCGGCCCCGTACACATCCCGCCGGCCCTCTACATACTCCCACTCCTCTTACCTGGTGACCCCGCCTCCAGCATGGCGGCCCCGTACACATCCCGCCGGCCCTCTACATCCTCCCACTCCTCTTACCTGGTGACCCCGCCTCCAGCATGGCGGCCCCGTACACATCCCTCTACATCCTCCCACTCCTCTTACCTGGTGGCCCCGCCTCCAGCATGGCGGCCCCGTACACATCCCGCCGGCCCTCTACATCCTCCCACTCCTATTACCTGGTGGCCCCGCCTCCAGCATGGCGGCCCCGTACACATCCCGCCGGCCCTCTACATCCTCCCACTCGTCTTACCTGGTGACCCCGCCTCCAGCATGGCGGCCGCGTACACATCCCGCCGGCCCTCTACATACTCCCACTCCTCTTACCTGGTGACCCCGCCTCCAGCATGGCGGCCCCGTACACATCCCTCTACATCCTCCCACTCCTCTTACCTGGTGACCCCGCCTCCAGCATGGCGGCCCCGTACACATCTCTCTACATACTCCCACTCCTCTTACCTGGTGACCCCGCCTCCAGCATGGCGGCCCCGTACACATCCCGCCGGCCCTCTATATACTCCCACCCCTCTTACCTGGTGACCCCGCCTCCAGCATGGCGGCCCCGTACACATCCCGCCGGCCCTCTACATCCTCCCACTCCTCTTACCTGGTGGCCCCGCCTCCAGCATGGCGGCCCCGTACACATCCCTCTACATACTCCCACTCCTCTTACCTGGTGACCCCGCATCCAGCATGGCGGCCGCGTACACATCCCGCCGGCCCTCTACATACTCCCACCCCTCTTACCTGGTGACCCCGCCTCCAGCATGGCGGCCCCGTACACATCCCTCTACATCCTCCCACTCCTCTTACCTGGTGACCCCGCCTCCAGCATGGCGGCCCCGTACACATCCCGCCGGCCCTCTACATCCTCCCACTCCTCTTACCTGGTGGCCCCGCCTCCAGCATGGCGGCCCCGTACACATCCCTCTACATACTCCCACTCCTCTTACCTGGTGACCCCGCATCCAGCATGGCGGCCGCGTACACATCCCGCCGGCCCTCTACATACTCCCACCCCTCTTACCTGGTGACCCCGCCTCCAGCATGGCGGCCCCGTACACATCCCTCTACATCCTCCCACTCCTCTTACCTGGTGACCCCGCCTCCAGCATGGCGGCCGCGTACACATCCCTCTACATCCTCCCACTCCTCTTACCTGGTGACCCCGCCTCCAGCATGGCGGCCCCGTACACATCCCGCCGGCCCTCTACATAGTCCCACTCCTCTTACCTGGTGACCCCGCCTCCAGCATGGCGGCCCCGTACACATCCCTTTACATCCCCCCACTCCCCTTACCTGGTGACCCCGCCTCCAGCATGGCGGCCCCGTACACATCCCTCTACATCCCCCCACTCCCCTTACCTGGTGACCCCGCCTCCAGCATGGCGGCCCCGTACACATCCCGCCGGGCCTCTACATACTCCCACTCCTCTTACCTGGTGACCCCGCCTCCAGCATGGCGGCCCCGTACACATCCCTCTACATACTCCCACCCCTCTTACCTGGTGACCCCGCCTCCAGCATGGCGGCCCCGTACACATCCCTCTACATACTCCCACTCCTCTTACCTGGTGACCCCGCCTCCAGCATGGCGGCCCCGTACACATCCCGCCGGCCCTCTACATCCTCCCACTCCTCTTACCTGGTGACCCCGCCTCCAGCATGGCGGCCCCGTACACATCCCTCTACATACTCCCACCCCTCTTACCTGGTGGCCCCGCCTCCAGCATGGCGGCCCCGTACACATCCCGCCGGCCCTCTACATCCTCCCACTCCTCTTACCTGGTGACCCCGCCTCCAGCATGGCGGCCCCGTACACATCCCTCTACATACTCCCACTCCTCTTACCTGGTGACCCCGCCTCCAGCATGGCAGCCCCGTACACATCCCTCTACATACTCCCACTCCTCTTACCTGGTGACCCCGCCTCCAGCATGGCGGCCGCGTACACATCCCTCTACATACTCCCACTCCTCTTACCTGGTGACCCCGCCTCCATCATGGCGGCCCCGTACACATCCCGCCGGCCCTCTACATCCTCCCACTCCTCTTACCTGGTGACCCCGCCTCCAGCATGGCGGCCCCGTACACATCCCTCTACATCCTCCCACTCCTCTTACCTGGTGACCCCGCCTCCATCATGGCGGCCCCGTACACATCCCTCTACATCCTCCCACTCCTCTTACCTGGTGACCCCGCCTCCAGCATGGCGGCCCCGTACACATCCCTCTACATCCTCCCACTCCTCTTACCTGGTGACCCCGCCTCCAGCATGGCGGCCCCGTACACATCCCGCCGGCCCTCTACATCCTCCCACTCCTCTTACCTGGTGACCCCGCCTCCAGCATGGCGGCCCCGTACACATCCCGCCGGCCCTCTACATACTCCCACTCCTCTTACCTGGTGGCCCCGCCTCCAGCATGGCGGCCCCGTACACATCCCGCCGGCCCTCTACATACTCCCACTCCCCTTACCTGGTGACCCCGCCTCCAGCATGGCGGCCCCGTACACATCCCGCCGGCCCTCTACATACTCCCACTCCTCTTACCTGGTGACCCCGCCTCCAGCATGGCGGCCCCGTACACATCCCTCTACATACTCCCACTCCTCTTACCTGGTGACCCCGCCTCCAGCATGGCGGCCCCGTACACATCCCTCTACATCCTCCCACTCCTCTTACCTGGTGGCCCCGCCTCCAGCATGGCGGCCCCGTACACATCCCGCCGGCCCTCTACATACTCCCACTCCTCTTACCTGGTGACCCCGCCTCCAGCATGGCGGCCCCGTACACATCCCGCCGGCCCTCTACATACTCCCACTCCTCCATGGAGAAATAGACGGCCACATCCTGACACCTTATAGGAACCTGACAACACAATATCCAGTCATCAGCCAGAGCCCCCCGCTAGAATGTCCCCCCACATTCCCCGCAGTCACCTCTCCTGTCAGCAGCTCCGTCATCTTGTTGGTGAGTTCTAGAAGCTTCTGGATCAGGGAGTGAGGATGGATGATGGGAGTCGCTGTCTTCTTCACTGCTGTGTACTCCTGTGGATGGAGGGAGACGCTCAGGGATGGCACAAATACAAGACAGATGGGAGGAATGGAGGGAAGTTCACCTCTCCGGTCAGCAGGTAGATGATCTCCCAGGTGACGGCTAATATCCTTCTGCTCATCTCCGTGCCGTCCATCGGGGCCTGAGGAGAGAGAGGTCACAGGGTACCGGGTGATAACAGAGAGCGCAACCCCTGTACTGCTGTGTATATACATCCTCTGATACCGGCTGATAACAGAGAGCGCAACCCCTGTACTGCTGTATATATATATCCTCTGATACCGGCTGATAACAGAAAGCGCAACCCCTGTACTGCTGTATATATATATCCTCTGATACCGGCTGATAACAGAGAGCGCAACCCCTGTACTGCTGTATATATATATCCTCTGATACCGGCTGATAACAGAGAGCGCAACCCCTGTACTGCTGTATATATATATCCTCTGATACCGGCTGATAACAGAGAGCACAATCCCTGTACTGCTGTATATATATATATCCTCTGATACCAGCTGATAACAGAGAGCACAACCCCTGTACTGCTGTGTATATATATCCTCTGATACCGGCTGATAACAGAGAGCGCAACCCCTGTACTGCTGTATATATATATCCTCTGATACTGGCTGATAACAGAGAGCGCAACCCCTGTACTGCTGTATATATATATCCTCTGATACCGGCTGATAACAGAGAGAACAACCCCTGTACTGCTGTATATATATATCCTCTGATACCGGCTGATAACAGAGAGAACAACCCCTGTACTGCTGTATATATCCTCTGATACCGGCTGATAACAGAGAGCGCAACCCCTGTACTGCTGTATATATATATCCTCTGATACCGGCTGATAACAGAGAGAACAACCCCTGTACTGCTGTATATATATATCCTCTGATACTGGCTGATAACAGAGAGCGCAACCCCTGTACTGCTGTATATATATATCCTCTGATACCGGCTGATAACAGAGAGAACAACCCCTGTACTGCTGTATATATATATCCTCTGATACCGGCTGATAACAGAGAGAACAACCCCTGTACTGCTGTATATATATATCCTCTGATACCGGCTGATAACAGAGAGCGCAACCCCTGTACTGCTGTATATATCCTCTGATACCGGCTGATAACAGAGAGCGCAACCCAGATGTGTGTGTGTATATATATCCTCTGATACCGGCTGATAACAGAGAGCGCAACCCCTGTACTGCTGTATATATATATCCTCTGATACCGGCTGATAACAGAGAGCGCAACCCCTGTACTGCTGTGTATATATATCCTCTGATACCGGCTGATAACAGAGAGCGCAACCCCTGTACTGCTGTATATATATATCCTCTGATACCGGCTGATAACAGAGAGTGCAATCCATGTACTGCTGTATATATATATCCTCTGATACCGGCTGATAACAGAGAGCGCAATCCCTGTACTGCTGTATATATATATATCCTTTTATACCGGCTGATAACAGAGAGCGCAACCCCTGTACTGCTGTGTATATATATCCTCGGATACCTGCTGATAACAGAGAGCGCAATCCCTGTACTGCTGTATATATATATCCTCTGATACCGGCTGATAACAGAGAGCGCAACCCCTGTACTGCTGTATATATATCCTCTGATACCGGCTGATAACAGAGAGCGCAACCCCTGTACTGCTGTGTATATATATACTCTGATACCGGCTGATAACAGAGAGCGCAACCCCTGTACTGCTGTATATATATATATCCTCTGATACCGGCTGATAACAGAGAGCGCAACCCCTGTACTGCTGTATATATATCCTCTGATACCGGCTGATAACAGAGAGCGCAACCCCTGTACTGCTGTATATATATATATCCTCTGATACCGGGTGATAACAGAGAGCGCAACCCCTGTACTGCTGTGTATATATATCCTCTGATACCGGCTGATAACAGAGAGCGCAACCCCTGTACTGCTGTATATATATCCTCTGATACCGGCTGATAACAGAGAGCGCAACCCCTGTACTGCTGTATATATATATCCTCTGATACTGGCTGATAACAGAGAGCGCAACCCCTGTACTGCTGTATATATATATCCTCTGATACCGGCTGATAACAGAGAGCACAACCCCTGTACTGCTGTATATATATATATATCCTCTGATACCGGCTGATAACAGAGAGCGCAACCCCTGTACTGCTGTATATATATCCTCTGATACCGGCTGATAACAGAGAGCGCAACCCCTGTACTGCTGTATATATATCCTCTGATACTGGCTGATAACAGAGAGCGCAACCCCTGTACTGCTGTATATATATATATCCTCTGATACCGGCTGATAACAGAGAGCGCAACCCCTGTACTGCTGTATATATATATCCTCTGATACCGGCTGATAACAGAGAGCGCAACCCCTGTACTGCTGTATATATATATCCTCTGATACCGGCTGATAACAGAGAGCGCAACCCCTGTACTACTGTATATATATATATCCTCTGATACCGGCTGATAACAGAGAGTGCAACCCCTGTACTGCTGTGTATATATATATCCTCTGATACCGGCTGATAACAGAGAGCGCAACCCCTGTACTGCTGTATATATATATCCTCTGATACCGGCTGATAACAGAGAGCGCAACCCCTGTACTGCTGTATATATATATCCTCTGATACCGGCTGATAACAGAGAGCGCAACCCCTGTACTGCTCTATATATATCCTCTGATACCGGCTGATAACAGAGAGTGCAACCCCTGTACTGCTGTGTATATATATATCCTCTGATACCGGGTGATAACAGAGAGCGCAACCCCTGTACTGCTGTGTATATATATCCTCTGATACCGGCTGATAACAGAGAGCGCAACCCCTGTACTGCTGTATATAGATCCTCTGATACCGGCTGATAACAGAGAGCGCAACCCCTGTACTGCTGTGTATATATATCCTCTGATACCGGCTGATAACAGAGAGCGCAACCCCTGTACTGCTGTATATATATATATCCTCTGATACCGGCTGATAACAGAGAGCACAACCCCTGTACTGCTGTATATATATATATATATCCTCTGATACCGGCTGATAACAGAGAGCGCAACCCCTGTACTGCTGTATATATATATATCCTCTGATACCGGCTGATAACAGAGAGCGCAACCCCTGTACTGCTGTATATATATATATATCCTCTGATACCGGCTGATAACAGAGAGCGCAACCCCTGTACTGCTGTATATATATATATCCTCTGATACCGGCTGATAACAGAGAGCACAACCCCTGTACTGCTGTATATATATATATATCCTCTGATACCGGCTGATAACAGAGAGCGCAACCCCTGTACTGCTGTATATAGATCCTCTGATACCGGCTGATAACAGAGAGCGCAACCCCTGTACTGCTGTATATATATATATCCTCTGATACCGGGTGATAACAGAGAGCGCAACCCCTGTACTGCTGTGTATATATATCCTCTGATACCGGCTGATAACAGAGAGCGCAACCCCTGTACTGCTGTATATATATATCCTCTGATACCGGCTGATAACAGAGAGCGCAACCCCTGTACTGCTGTATATATATATCCTCTGATACCGGCTGATAACAGAGAGCGCAACCCCTGTACTGCTGTATATATATATATATCCTCTGATACTGGCTGATAACAGAGAGCGCAACCCCTGTACTGCTGTATATATATATATCCTCTGATACCGGCTGATAACAGAGAGCGCAACCCCTGTACTGCTGTATATATATATCCTCTGATACCGGCTGATAACAGAGAGCGCAACCCCTGTACTGCTGTATATATATATCCTCTGATACCGGCTGATAACAGAGAGCGCAACCCCTGTACTGCTGTGTATATATATATCCTCTGATACCGGCTGATAACAGAGAGCGCAACCCCTGTACTACTGTATATATATATCCTCTGATACCGGCTGATAACAGAGAGCGCAACCCCTGTACTGCTGTATATATATCCTCTGATACTGGCTGATAACAGAGAGCGCAACCCCTGTACTGCTGTATATATATATATCCTCTGATACCGGCTGATAACAGAGAGCGCAACCCCTGTACTGCTCTATATATATCCTCTGATACCGGCTGATAACAGAGAGTGCAACCCCTGTACTGCTGTGTATATATATATCCTCTGATACCGGGTGATAACAGAGAGCGCAACCCCTGTACTGCTGTGTATATATATCCTCTGATACCGGCTGATAACAGAGAGCGCAACCCCTGTACTGCTGTATATAGATCCTCTGATACCGGCTGATAACAGAGAGCGCAACCCCTGTACTGCTGTGTATATATATCCTCTGATACCGGCTGATAACAGAGAGCGCAACCCCTGTACTGCTGTATATATATATATCCTCTGATACCGGCTGATAACAGAGAGCACAACCCCTGTACTGCTGTATATATATATCCTCTGATACCGGCTGATAACAGAGAGCACAACCCCTGTACTGCTGTATATATATATATATATCCTCTGATACCGGCTGATAACAGAGAGCGCAACCCCTGTACTGCTGTATATATATATATCCTCTGATACCGGCTGATAACAGAGAGCGCAACCCCTGTACTGCTGTATATATATATATATCCTCTGATACCGGCTGATAACAGAGAGCGCAACCCCTGTACTGCTCTGTATATATATATCCTCTGATACCGGCTGATAACAGAGAGCGCAACCCCTGTACTGCTGTATATATATATAGCCTCTGATACTGGCTGATAACAGCGAGAACAACCCCCATGTCAGCTTACTGTACTGCTGTATATATATATCCTCTGATACCGGCTGATAACAGAGAGCGCAACCCCTGTACTGCTGTATATATATATATATCCTCTGATACTGGCTGATAACAGAGAGCGCAACCCCTGTACTGCTGTATATATATATATCCTCTGATACCGGCTGATAACAGAGAGCGCAACCCCTGTACTGCTGTATATATATATCCTCTGATACCGGCTGATAACAGAGAGCGCAACCCCTGTACTGCTGTATATATATATCCTCTGATTACGGCTGATAACAGAGAGCGCAACCCCTGTACTGCTGTATATATATATATCCTCTGATACCGGCTGATAACAGAGAGCGCAACCCCTGTACTGCTCTGTATATATATATCCTCTGATACCGGCTGATAACAGAGAGCGCAACCCCTGTACTGCTGTATATATAGCCTCTGATACTGGCTGATAACAGCGAGAACAACCCCCATGTCAGCTTACTGTACTGCTGTAGATATATATCCTCTGATACCAGAGAGAACAGCACGCCAGGACCTGCTGTGTATAGAGTGCTGGAGCTGCAGGACCTGTTATGATGTCACTGTCATGTGACAGGGGGCGGGGCTGGGTCACTGGGCGCGTTTTCAGGCTCTGCAGCATCACTAGCAGTCACAGATCCTTTAACCCCTCGGTGTCCGGGCCGCTCTCACTGTAACATACATTAACCCCTCGGTGTCCGGTCTGCTCTCACTGTAACATACATTAACCCCTCGGTGTCCGGGCTGCTCTCACTGTAACATACATTAACCCCTCGGTGTCCGGTCTGCTCTCACTGTAACATACATTAACCCCTCGGTGTCCGGGCCGCTCTCACTGTAACATACATTAACCCCTCGGTGTCCGGGCCGCTCTCACTGTAACATACATTAACCCCTCGGTGTCCGGGCCGCTCTCACTGTAACATACATTAACCCCTCGGTGTCCGGGCCGCTCTCACTGTAACATACATTAACCCCTCGGTGTCCGGGCCGCTCTCACTGTAACATACATTAACCCCTCGGTGTCCGGGCCGCTCTCACTGTAACATACATTAACCCCTCGGTGTCCGGGCCGCTCTCACTGTAACATACATTAACCCCTCGGTGTCCGGGCCGCTCTCACTGTAACATACATTAACCCCTCGGTGTCCGGGCCGCTCTCACTGTAACATACATTAACCCCTCGGTGTCCGGGCCGCTCTCACTGTAACATACATTAACCCCTCGGTGTCCGGGCCGCTCTCACTGTAACATACATTAACCCCTCGGTGTCCGGGCCGCTCTCACTGTAACATACATTAACCCCTCGGTGTCGGGGCCGCTCTCACTGTAACATACATTAACCCCTCGGTGTCCGGGCCACTCTCACTGTAACATACATTAACCCCTCGGTGTCCGGGCCGCTCTCACGGTAACATACATTAACCCCTCGGTGTCCGGCCTGCTCTCACTGTAACATACATTAACCCCTCGGTGTCGGGGCCGCTCTCACTGTGAGATACATTAACCCCTCGGTGTCCGGGCCGCTCGCACTGTAACATACATTAACCCCTCGGTGTCCGGGCTGCTCTCACTGTAACATACATTAACCCCTCGGTGTCCGGTCTGCTCTCACTGTAACATACATTAACCCCTCGGTGTCCGGGCCGCTCTCACTGTAACATACATTAACCCCTCGGTGTCCGGGCCGCTCTCACTGTAACATACATTAACCCCTCGGTGTCCGGGCCGCTCTCACTGTAACATACATTAACCCCTCGGTGTCCGGGCCGCTCTCACTGTAACATACATTAACCCCTCGGTGTCCGGGCCGCTCTCACTGTAACATACATTAACCCCTCGGTGTCCGGGCCGCTCTCACTGTAACATACATTAACCCCTCGGTGTCCGGGCCGCTCTCACTGTAACATACATTAACCCCTCGGTGTCCGGGCCGCTCTCACTGTAACATACATTAACCCCTCGGTGTCCGGGCCGCTCTCACTGTAACATACATTAACCCCTCGGTGTCCGGGCCGCTCTCACTGTAACATACATTAACCCCTCGGTGTCGGGGCCGCTCTCACTGTAACATACATTAACCCCTCGGTGTCCGGGCCACTCTCACTGTAACATACATTAACCCCTCGGTGTCCGGGCCGCTCTCACGGTAACATACATTAACCCCTCGGTGTCCGGCCTGCTCTCACTGTAACATACATTAACCCCTCGGTGTCGGGGCCGCTCTCACTGTGAGATACATTAACCCCTCGGTGTCGGGGCCGCTCTCACTGTAACATACATTAACCCCTCGGTGTCCGGGCCGCTCTCACTGTGAGATACATTAACCCCTCGGTGTCCGGGCCGCTCCCACTGTAACATACATTAACCCCTCGGTGTCCGGGCCGCTCTCACTGTAACATACATTAACCCCTCGGTGTTCGGTCCGCTCTCACTGTAACATACATTAACCCCTCGGTGTCCGGGCCGCTCCCACTGTAACATACATTAACCCCTCGGTGTCCGGGCCGCTCTCACTGTAACATACATTAACCCCTCGGTGTCCGGTCCGCTCTCACTGTAACATACATTAACCCCTCGGTGTCCGGTCCGCTCTCACTGTAACATACATTAACCCCTCGGTGTCCGGTCCGCTCTCACTGTAACATACATTAACCCCTCGGTGTCCGGGCCGCTCTCACTGTGAGATACATTAACCCCTCGGTGTCCGGGCCGCTCTCACTGTAACATACATTAACCCAGTGAAGGCTCCGCAGATCCCGCTAAGTCTGATGTTTTTTCGTCTCATCTTGTACCTCATTTCGGTGGTAAAAATAGGCAATAGAATTTGTAGATATTCATTAAAAGCTCAAAAATTGGGAAAATTTTGCAAAAAATCTTTTCCTTCCACATTTTCCGCTGTGTATAATCATACGTGGCCCCTCAGTAGGTGCGGCTCCGGCCAGGTGATGGTGCTGCCCCCAGGTGGTCCTCCGCTGTGTATAATCATACGTGGCCCCTCAGTAGGTGCGGCTCCTGCCAGGTGATGGTGTTGTCCCCTGGTGGTCCTGGAGGTCCTCCTCTATGTATAATCATACGTGGCCCTCTCAGTAGGTGCGGCTCCTGCCAGGTGATGTTGCTGCCCCCTGGTGGTCCTCCGCTGTGTATAATCATACGTGGCCCCTCAGTAGGTGCGGCTCCTGCCAGGTGATGGTGCTGCCCCCAGGTGGTCCTGCAGGTCCTCCTCTATGTATAATCATATGTGGCCCCTCAGTAGGAGCGGCTCCCGCCAGGTGATGGTGTTGTCCCCTGGTGGTCCTAGAGGTACTCTGCTGTGTATAATCATATGTGGCCCCTCAGTAGGATCGGCTCCGCCCAGGTGATGGTGCTGCCCTCTGGAGGTCCTCCGCTGTGTATAATCATGCGTGGCCCCTCAGTAGGTGCGGCTCCTGCCAGGTGATGGTGCTGCCCCCTGGTGGTCCTGCAGGTCCTCCTCTATGTATAATCATATGTGGCCCCCTTAGTAGGAGCGGCTCCCGCCAGGCGACGGTGCTGCCCCCGGTGGTCCTAGAGGTACTCTGCTGTGTATAATCATACGTGGCCCAATCAGTAGGTGCGACTCCTGCCAGGTGATGGTGCTGCCCCCTGGTGGTCCTCCGCTGTGTATAATCATACGTGGCCCCCTCCGTTGGGGCGGCTCCTGCCAGGTGATGGTGCTGCCCCCTGGTGGTCCTGGAGGTCCTACACTGAGTATAATCATACTTGGCCCCCTCAGTAGGAGCGGCTCCTGCCAGGTGATGGTGCTGGCCCCTGGTGATCCTCTGCTGTGTATAATCATACGTGGCCCCCTCAGTGGGATCGGCTCCTGCCAGGTGACGGTGCTGCCCCCTGGTGGTCCTGGAGGTCATCCGCAGTCTATAATCATACGTTGCCCCCTCAGTAGGTGTGGCTTCGGCCAGGTGAAGGTGTTGTCCCCTGGTCGTCCTGGAGGTCCTCCGCTGTGTATAATCATACGTGGATCTTCAGTAGGAGCGGCTCCTGCCAGGTGATGGTGCTGCCCCCTGGTGGTTCTCCGCTGTGTATAATCATACGTGGCCCCCTCAGTAGGTGCGGCTCCTGCCAGGTGATGGTGCTGCCCCTTGGTGGTCCTGGGAGTCCTCTGCTCTGCATAATCTTACATGGCCCCATCAGTAGGTGCGGCTCCTGGCAGGTGACGGTGCTGCCCCCTCGTGGTCCTGGACTCCTCCGCTATGTATAGTCGTACGTGGCCCCATCAGTAGATGCGGCTGTGTATCACACTGTGTATAATCATATGTGGCCCCCTCAGTAGGAGCGGCTCCTGCCAGGTGGTTGTGCTGGCCCGGGGGGTCCTGGAGGTCTTCCGCTGTGTATAATCATACGTGGCCCCATCAGTATGTGCGGCTGTGTATAATCATTTGCGGCCCCCTCATTAGGAGCAGCTCCTGCCAGGTAATGCGCTGCCCTCTGGTGGTCCTGGAGCTCCTCCTCTATGTATAATCATATGTGGCCCCCTTAGTAGGAGCGGCTCCTGCCAGGTGATGGCGCTGCCACCTGGTCGTCCTTGAGATCCTCCGCTATATACAATTATACATGACCCCCTCAGTAGGAGTGGCTCCTGCCAGGTGATGGTGCTGCCCACTGTTGGTCCTGGAGGTAGGGTCCTCGGCTTTCATTGTATCACGTGACCGCTGATAGCCCCCTGGCACAGCAGAGCTGCGGGGTCTTCACAGTCCCTGATCAGCTCTGCCAGTGACAGGAGGATATTATCCCTTTAACTGGGACTCCTATGGATGCTCCGGCTACATTGTTGGTCCGGTGTCACCAGTTGAGTAAAATGTGATTGATCTCAGTAAGAGAAACTAAGTAATCTTGTAGATATGAGACTTGTTAATGGCCATCAAAAATACATGATGTTACAGCGAGCTTTCTGGTTCTTCTCATCAACCCTTCATCAGGTTAAACTTAAACTGGTTTGGATGTAACACAATTATCACATAGAAATACAGGGGGGGAGGGGGGCACCCCTCTTGATCTAAATAAATGTTCACATGCAGAAATTTGACACTTAGAATAACACCAGACAATCTGAGCAGAGAGATAAACACTAAATCAGTCCACTGAGCTGAGGAATGTGACAGTTTTATGATGTCTTTTATCTCTGCTTTACAAGCTGCACATAGAAGGAGATGGTAGCTAGCTCTGCAGCACCACCTATTGGATGGCAACATTCCAACAATCAATTTCAGAATTGTTGTAAAAAAAAACACAGAAAACAAACAATTATTGGGGTCGTTCATATTCCCCACTTATGCAAGAATGCCGGGCTAAGGTTCATTCCATTCTAGAGGTTATCAAACTTATACTCCCAAATCCTTCTGTGACTTGAAGTTGTCCTTTAGTATGATGACTCTCATCTGCTCTATGCTGTGTCCGTGACCACAAACATGTTTTTGCCACAGGTAGTTCAGTCTTTCCCTCTGTAATTGAATGGCGATGAGATCTTATCCTCGCTCTCAGTTTCTGTCCTGTTTCTCCAACATAAAGACCCCCAACAGGACATTTACTGCAGCGGATCAGGTACACAATATCAGGCGTGGAACATGTGAATGTCCCCGGGATCTTATAGTCCTGCTGTGTGTTGGGGATCCGTATCCTGTCCGCGGTCCGTACATGTCAGCAGGTCTTATAGCTCCTTACATTACAGGGATCTTATAGTCCTGCTGTGTGTTGGGGTTATGTATCCTGTCTGCGGTCCGTACATGTCAGCAGGTCTTACAGCTCCTTACATTACAGGGATCTTATAGTCCTGCTGTGTGTTGGGGATCTGTATCCTGTCTGCGGTCCGTACATGTCAGCAGGTCTTACAGCACTTTACATTACAGGGATCTTATAGTCCTGCTGTGTGTTGGGGTTATGTATCCTGTCCGCGGTCCGTACATGTCAGCAGGTCTTACAGCTCCTTACATTACAGCGCTCTTATAGTCCTGCTGTGTGTTGGGGTTATGTATCCTGTCGGCGGTCCGTACATGTCAGCAGGTCTTACAGCTCCTTACATTACAGGGATCTTATAGTCCTGCTGTGTGTTGGGGTTATGTATCCTGTCTGTTGGTCTGTACATGTCAGCAGGTCTTGCAGCTCCTTACATTACACGGATCTTATAGCCCTGCTGTGTCTTGGGGATCCGTATCCTGTCTGCGGTCCGTACATGTCAGCAGGTCTTACAGCTCCTTACATTACAGGGATCTTATAGTCCTGCTGTGTGTTGGGGATCTGTATCCTGTCTGCGGTCCGTACATGTCAGCAGGTCTTACAGCTCCTTACATTACAGGGATCTTATAGTCCTGCTGTGTGTTGGGGTTATGTATCCTGTCCGCGGTCCGTACATGTCAGCAGGTCTTACAGCTCCTTGCATTACAGGGATCTTATAGTCCTGCTGTGTGTTGGGGTTATGTATCCTGTCTGCGGTCCGTACATGTCACCAGGTCTTACAGCTCCTTACATTACAGGGATCTTATAGTCCTGCTGTGTGTTGGGGTTATGTATCCTGTCTGCGGTCCGTACATGTCAGCAGGTCTTACAGCTCCTTACATTACAGGGATCTTATAGTCCTGCTGTGTGTTGGGGTTATGTATCCTGTCCGCGGTCCGTACATGTCAGCAGGTCTTACAGCTCCTTGCATTACAGGGATCTTATAGTCCTGCTGTGTGTTGGGGTTATGTATCCTGTCTGCGGTCCGTACATGTCACCAGGTCTTACAGCTCCTTACACTACAGGGATCTTATAGTCCTGCTGTGTGTTGGGGTTATGTATCCTGTCCGCGGTCCGTACATGTCAGCAGGTCTTACACCTCCTTACATTACAGGGATCTTATAGTCCTGCTGTGTGTTGGGGTTATGTATCCTGTCCGCGGTCCGTACATGTCAGCAGGTCTTACAGCTCCTTACACTACAGGGATCTTATAGTCCTGCTGTGTGTTGGGGTTATGTATCCTGTCTGCGGTCCGTACATGTCAGCAGGTCTTACAGCTCCTTGCATTACAGGGATCTTATAGTCCTGCTGTGTGTTGGGGTTATGTATCCTGTCTGCGGTCCGTACATGTCACCAGGTCTTACAGCTCCTTACATTACAGGGATCTTATAGTCCTGCTGTGTGTTGGGGTTATGTATCCTGTCCGCGGTCCGTACATGTCAGCAGGTCTTACAGCTCCTTACACTACAGGGATCTTATAGTCCTGCTGTGTGTTGGGGTTATGTATCCTGTCTGCGGTCCGTACATGTCAGCAGGTCTTATAGCTCCTTACATTACAGGGATCTTATAGTCCTGCTGTGTGTTGGGGTTATGTATCCTGTCTGCAGTCCGTACATGTCAGCAGGTCTTACAGCTCCTTACATTACAGGGATCTTATAGTCCTGCTGTGTGTTGGGGATACGTATCCTGTCCGCGGTCCGTACATGTCAGCAGGTCTTACAGCTCCTTACCTTGAGTGTGTGTGTGCGTATATATATATACACCCTATTTTCCTGAAAATAAGACCTACCCCAAAAATAAGACCTGGCATGATTTTTCTGGATTTTTGAGGATGCAGAATGCATTTTCAGGATTTTTGGGAATGCTTGAAGTATAAGCCCTACTCCAAAATTGAGCCTTAGTTACCGTTATTAAAAAGACAGTGTAAATAGTGTCTAGGCAGCTATACATGTAAAAAAGTAAAATCTATTAGCGCAAAAATAATATAAGACACTGTCTTATTTTCGGGGAAACAGAGTATATATATATATATATATATATATATATATATGTGTGTGTGTGTGTGTGTGTGTGTGTCCGCGGTCAGTACATATCTTGTGTATCTGAGGACAATGCACTCCTGATTATAAAGCTCCTCAGACTTGGAGATTGCCTGTAACACAGAAGGGGAGGGTCCGGGAATATGGTGGTCAGACGGTTATCTTTGTGTAGGTATGATGGAGTTTATTTGCAGTCTTCCTTAGTACCTCTGTGAATTGTAGGTCACTACTAGCGGTACATAACCGTTTCTTTTCTTCTCTGTGTATTGAAATAGTTGATTCCTAGGGGTTCCTGGTGACTCTGGTGATTTCTGGGTATTCCTGTGGCTCTGGTGATTTCTGGGTATTTCGGTGGCTCTGGTGATTCCTGGGTATCCCGTTGGCTCTGCTCATTTCTGGGTCTCCTGGTGACTCTGGTGATTCCTGGGTATCCTGTTGGCTCTGGTGATTCCTGCGTCTCCTGGTGACTCTAGTGATTCCTGGGCATCCTGGTGACTCTGCTGATTTCTGGGTATCCTAGTGGCTCTGGTGATTTCTGGGTCTCCTGGTGACTCTGGTGATTTCTGGGGATCCTGGTGGCTCTGGTGATTTCTGGGTCTCCTGGTGACTTTGGTGATTTCTGGGTATCCTGGTGGCAATGGTGATTTCTGGGTATCCCGGTGACGCTGCTGATTCCTGGGAATCCTGGTGACTCTGCTGATTCCTGGGAATCCTGGTGGCTCTGATGATTCCTGGTTATCCTGGTGGCTCTGGTGACTCCTGGGTATCCTGGTGACTCTGGTGATTTCTGGGTATCCCGGTGACTGGTGATTTCTGGGTATTCCGGTGGCTCTGGTGATTTCAGGGTATTTCGGTGGCTTTGGTGATTCCTGGGTATCCCGTTGGCTCTGGTGATTTCTGGGTATCCCGGTGGCTCTGCTGATTCCTGGGTATCCCGGTGGCTCTGGTGATTCCTGAGTATCCCAGTGGCTCTGGTGATTCCTGCGTCTCATGGTCACTCTGGTGATTCCTGGGTATCCTGGTGACTCTGTTGATTTCTGGGTATCCTTGTGGTTTTGGTGATTTCTGGGTATCCCGGTGGCTCTGGTGATTTCTGAATCTCCTGGTGACTCTGCTGATTCCTGGGGATCCCGGTGACTCTAGTGATTTCTGTGTACCCTGGTGGCTCTGGTGATTCCATGGGATCCTGGTGATTTCTGGGTATCCCGGTGACTGGTGATTTCTGGGTATTCTGGTGACTCTGGTGATTCCTGGCGGCTCTGGTGATTCCTGGGAATCCTGGTGGCTCTGGTGATTTCTGGGTATCTCGGTGGCTCTGGTGATTCCTGGGTATCCCGTTGGCTCTGGTGATTTCTCGGTATCCTGGTGGCTCTGGTGATTCCTGGTTATCCCGTTGGCTCTGGTGATTCCTGCCTCTCCTGGTGACTCTGGTGATTCCTGGGCATCCTGGTGACTCTGGTGATTTCTGGGTATCCTAGTGCCTCTGGTGATTTCTGGGTCTCCTGGTGACTTTGGTGATTTCTGGGTATCCTGGTGGCTCTGGTAATTTCTGGGTAACCTGGTGTCTCTGGTGATTTCTGGGTATCCTGGTGGTTCTGGTGATTTCTGGGTATCCTAGTGGCTCTCGTGATTCCTGGGTATCCCGGTGATTTCTGGGTATCTCAGTGACTCTGGTGATTTCTGGGTATCCCGGTGACTCTGGTGATTCCTGGGAATCCTGGTGGTTCTGATGATTCCTGGGTATCCTGGTGGCTCTGATGACTCCTGGGTATCCTGGTTGCTCTGGTGACCCCTGGGTATTCTGGTGGCTCTGGGGAATTCTGGGTATCCTGGTGGCTCTGGTGATTTCTCGGTATCCTAGTGGCTCTGGTGACTTCTGGGTATCCAGGTGGCTCTGGTGATTCCTTGGTATCCCGCTGACTCTTGTGATTTCTGGGTATTCCGGTGGCTCTGGTGATTTCTGGGTATTTTGGAGGCTCTGGTGATTCCTGGGTATCCTGGTGGCTCTAGTGATTTCTGCGTATCCCGGGGGCTCTGGTGATTCCTGGGTATCCCGGTTGCTCTGGTGATTTCTGAGTATCCTGGTGGCTGTGGTGATTCCTGCGTCTCATGGTGACTCTGGTGATTTCTGGGGATCCTGGTGACTCTGTTGATTTCTGGGTATCCTGGTGGATTTGGTGATTTCTGGGTGTCTCGGTGGCTCTGGTGATTTCTGAATCTCCTGGTGACTCTGGTGATTCCTGGGGATCCCGGTGACTCTGGTGATTTCTTGGTACCCTGGTGGCTCTGGTGATTTCTTGGTACCCTGGTGGCTCTGGTGATTTCTGGGTACCCTGGTAGCTCTGGTGATTTCTGGGTACCCTGGTGGCTCTGGTGAGTCCCTGGGATCCTGGTGATTTCTGGGTATCCCGGTGACTCTGGTGATTTCAGGGTATCCCGGTGACTCTGGTGATTCCTGGGAATCCCGGTGATTTCTGGGTATCTCAGTGACTCTGCTGATTTCTGGGTATCCCGGTGACTCTGGTGATTCCTGGGAATCCTGGTGGCTCTGATAATTCCTGGGTATCCTGGTGGCTCTGATGACTCCTGGGTATCCTGGTTGCTCTGGTGACTCCTGGGTATTCTGGTGGCTCTGGTGAATTCTGGGTATCCTGGTGGATCTGGTGATTTCTCGGTATCCTAGTGGCTCTGTTGACTTCTGAGTTTTCAGGTGGCTCTGGTCATTCCTGGGTATCCCGCTGACTCTGGTGATTTCTGGGTATTCCGGTGGCTCTGGTGATTCCTGGGTATCCTGGTGATTTCTGGGTATCTCAGTGACTCTGGTGATTTCTGGGTATCCCGGGGACTCTGGTGATTCCTGGGTATCCTGGTTGCTCTGGTGACTCCTGGGCATCCTGGTGACTCTGGTGATTTCTGGGTATCCTAGTGCCTCTGGTGATTTCTGGGTCTCCTGGTGACTTTTGTGATTTCTGGGTATCCTGGTGGCTCTGGTAATTTCTGGGTAACCTGATGTCTCTGGTGATTTCTGGGTATCCTGGTGGTTCTGGTGATTTCTGGGTATCCTAGTGGCTCTCGTGATTCCTGGGTATCCCGGTGATTTCTGGGTATCTCAGTTACTCTGGTGATTTCTGGGTATCCCGGTGACTCTGGTGATTCCTGGGAATCCTGGTGGCTCTGATGATTCCTGGGTATCCTGGTGGCTCTGATGACTCCTGGGTATCCTGGTTGCTCTGGTGACTCCTGGGTATTCTGGTGGCTCTGGTGAATTCTGGGTATCCTGGTGGCTCTGGTGATTTCTCGGTATCCTAGTGGCTCTGGTGACTTCTGGGTATTCAGGTGGCTCTGGTGATTCCTGGGTATCCCGCTGACTCTGGTGATTTCTGGGTAATCCGGTGGCTCTGGTGATTTCTGGGTATTTTGGAGGCTCTGGTGATTCCTGGGTATCCTGGTGGCTCTGGTGATTTCTGGATATCCTGGTGGCTCTGGTGACTCCTGGGTATCCCGTTGGCTCTGGTGATTCCTACCTCTCCTGGTGACTCTGGTGATTCCTGGGCATCCTGGTGACTCTGGTGATTTCTGGGTATCCTAGTGCCTCTGGTGATTTCTGGGTCTCCTGGTGACTTTGGTCATTTCTGGGTATCCTGGTGGCTCTGGTAATTTCTGGGTAACCTGGTGTCTCTGGTGATTTCTGGGTATCCTGGTGGCTCTGGTGATTTCTGTATATCCTAGTGGCTCTTGTGATTCCTGGGTATCCCGGTGATTTCTGGGTATCCCGGTAACTCTGATGATTCCTGGGTATCCTGGTGGCTCTGATGACTCCTGGGTATCCTGGTTGCTCTGGTGACTCCTGGGTATCCTGGTTGCTCTGGTGACTCCGGGGTATTCTGGTGGCTCTGGTGAATTCTGGGTATCCTGGTGGCTCTGGTGATTTCTCGGTATCCTAGTGGCTCTGGTGACTTCTGGGTATCCAGGTGGCTCTGGTGATTCCTGGGTATCCCGCTGACTCTTGTGATTTCTGGGTATCCCGGTGACTCTGGTGATTCCTGGGTATCCTGGTGGCTCTGATGACTCCTGGGTATCCTGGTTGCTCTGGTGACTCCTGGGTATTCTGGTGGCTCTGCTGAATTCTGGGTATCCTGGTGGCTCTGGTGATTTCTCGGTATCATAGTGGCTCTGGTGACTTCTGGGTATCCAGGGGTCTCTGGTGATTCCTGGGTATCCCGCTGACTCTTGTGATTTCTGGGTATTCCGGTGGCTCTGGTGATTTCTGGGTATTTTGGAGGCTCTGGTGATTCCTGGGTATCCTGGTGGCTTTGGTGATTTCTGCGTATCCCGGTGGCTCTGGTGATTCCTGGGTATCCCGGTTGCTCTGGTGATTCCTGCGTCTCATGGTGACTCTGGTGATTTCTGGGGATCCTGGTGACTCTGTTGATTTCTGGGTATCCTGGTGGATTTGGTGATTTCTGGGTATCCCGGTGGCTCTGGTGATTTCTGAATCTCCTGGTGACTCTGGTGATTCCTGGGGATCCCGGTGACTCTGGTGATTTCTTGGTACCCTGGTGGCTCTGGTGATTTCTGGGTACCCTGGTGGCTCTGGTGATTTCTGGGTACCCTGGTAGCTCTGGTGATTTCTGGGTACCCTGGTGGCTCTGGTGAGTCCCTGGGATCCTGGTGATTTCTGGGTATCCCGGTGACTCTGGTGATTTCAGGGTATCCCGGTGACTCTGGTGATTCATGGGAATCCTGGTGGCTCTGGTGATTTCTGGGTATCTCGGTGGCTCTGGTGATTCCTGGGTATCCCGTTGGCTCTGGTGATTCCTGGGTATCCTAGTGGCTCTGGTGATTTCTAGGTATCCTGGTGACTTTGGTGATTTCTGGGTATCCTGGTGGCTCTGGTAATTTCTGGGTAACCTCGTGTCTCTGGTGATTTCTGGGTATCCTGGTGGCTCTGGTAATTTCTGGGTATCCTAGTGGCTCTGGTGATTCCAGGGTATCCCGGTGATTTCTGGGTATCTCAGTGACTCTGCTGATTTCTGGGTATCCCGGTGACTGATGATTCCTGGGAATCCTGGTGGCTCTGATAATTCCTGGGTATCCTTGTGGCTCTGATGACTCCTGGGTATCCTGGTTGCTCTGGTGACTCCTGGGTATTCAGGTGGCTCTGGTGATTCCTGGGTATCCCGCTGACTCTGGTGATTTCTGGGTATTCCGGTGGCTCAGGTGATTCCTGGGTATCCTGGTGATTTCTGGGTATCTCAGTGACTCTGGTGATTTCTGGGTATCCCGGTGACTCTGGTGATTCCTGGGTATCCTGGTGGCTCTGATGACTCCTGGGTATCCTGGTTGCTCTGGTGACTCCTGGGCATCCTGGTGACTCTGGTGGTTTCTGGGTATCCTAGTGCCTCTGGTGATTTCGGGGTCTCCTGGTGACTTTGGTGTTTTCTGGGTATCCCGGTGACTCTGGTGATTCCTGGGTATCCTGGTGGCTCTGATGACTCCTGGGTATCCTGGTTGCTCTGGTGACTCCTGGGCATCCTGGTGACTCTGGTGATTTCTTGGTATCCTAGTGCCTCTGGTGATTTCTGGGTCTCCTGGTGACTCTGGTGATTTCTGGGTATCCCGGTGACTCTGGTGATTCCTGGGTATCCTGGTGGCTCTGATGACTCCTGGGTATCCTGGTTGTTCTGGTGACTCCTGGGCATCCTGGTGACTCTGGTGATTTCTGGGTATCCTAGTGCCTCTGGTGATTTCTGGGTCTCCTGGTGACTTTGGTGATTTCTGGGTATCCTGGTGGCTCTGGTAATTTTTGGGTATCCCGGTGACTCTGGTGATTCCTGGGAATCCTGGTGGCTCTGATGATTCCTGGGAATCCTGGTGGCTCTGATGATTCCTGGGTATCCTGGTGGCTCTGATGACTCCTGGGTATCCTGGTTGCTCTGGTGACTCCTGGGTATTCTGGTGGCTCTGGTGAATTCTGGGTATCCTGGTTGCTCTGGTGATTTCTCGGTATCCTAGTGGCTCTGGTGACTTCTGGGTATTCAGGTGGCTCTGGTGATTCCTGGGTATCCCGCTGACTCTGGTGATTTCTGGGTAATCCGATGGCTCTGGTGATTTCTGGTTATTTTGGAGGCCCTGGTGATTCCTGGGTATCCTGGTGGCTCTGGTGATTTCTGGGTATCCTGGTGGCTCTGGTGATTCCTGGGTATCCCGTTGGCTCTGGTGATTCCTGCCTCTCCTGGTGACTCTGGTGATTCCTGGGCATCCTGGTGACTCTGGTGATTTCTGGGTATCCTAGTGCCTTTGGTGATTTCTGGGTCTCCTGGTGACTTTGGTGATTTCTGGGTATCCTAGTGGCTCTGGTAATTTCTGGGTAACCTGGTGTCTCTGGTGATTTCTGGGTATCCTGGTGGCTCTGGTGATTTCTGTATATCCTAGTGGCTCTTGTGATTCCTGGGTATCCCGGTGATTTCTGGGTATCCCGGTGACTCTGGTGATTCCTGGGTATCCTGGTGGCTCTGATGACTCCTGGGTATCCTGGTTGTTCTGGTGACTCCTGGGCATCCTGGTGACTCTGGTGATTTCTGTATATCCTAGTGGCTCTTGTGATTCCTGGGTATCCCGGTGATTTCTGGGTATCTCAGTGACTCTGGTGATTTCTGGGTATCCCGGTGACTCTGGTGATTCCTGGGAATCCTGGTGGCTCTGATGATTCCTGGGTATCCTGGTGGCTCTGATGACTCCTGGGTATCCTGGTTGCTCTGGTGACTCCTGGGTATTCTGGTGGCTCTGGTGAATTCTGGGTATCCTGGTGGCTCTGGTGATTTCTCGGTATCCTAGTGGCTCTGGTGACTTCTGGGTATCCAGGTGGCTCTGGTGATTCCTGGGTATCCCGCTGACTCTTGTGATTTCTGGGTATTCCGGTGGCTCTGGTGATTTCTGGGTATTTTGGAGGCTCTGGTGATTCCTGGGTATCCTGGTGGCTCTGGTGATTTCTGGGTATCCTGGTGGCTCTGGTGATTTCTGGGTATCCTTGTGGCTCTGGTGATTCCTGGGTATCCCGTTGGCTCGGGTGATTCCTGCGTCTCCTGGTGACTCTGCTGATTCCTGGGTATCCTAGTGGCTCTTGTGATTTCTAGGTCTCCTGATGACTTTGGTGATTTCTGGGTATCCTGGTGGCTCTGGTAATTTCTGGGTAACCTGGTGTCTCTGGTGATTTCTGGGTATCCTGGTGGCTCTGGTAATTTCTGGGTATCCTAGTGGCTCTGGTGATTCCTGGGTATCCCGGTGATTTCTGGGTATCTCAGTGACTCTGCTGATTTCTGGGTATCCCGGTGACTCTGGTGATTCTTGGGAATCCTGGTGGCTCTGATAATTCCTGGGTATCCTGGTGGCTCTGATGACTCCTGGATAGCCTGGTTGCTCTGGTGACTCCTGGGTATCCTGGTGGCTCTGGTGATTTCTGGGTATCCTGGTGGCTCTGGTGATTTCTGGGTATCCTGGTGGCTCTGGTGATTTCTGGGTATCCTAGTGGCTCTCGTGATTCCTGGGTATCCCAGTGATTTCTGGGTATCTCAGTGACTCTGGTGATTTCTGGGTATCCCGGTGACTCTGGTGATTTCTGGGTATCCCGGTGACTCTGGTGATTCCTGGGAATCCTGGTGGTTCTGATGATTCCTGGGTATCCTGGTGGCTCTGATGACTCCTGGGTATCCTGGTAGCTCTGGTGACTCCTGGGTATTCTGGTGGCTCTGGTGAATTCTGGGTATCCTGGTGGCTCTGGTGATTTCTCGGTATCCTAGTGGCTCTGGTGACTTCTGGGTATCCAGGTGGCTCTGGTGATTCCTGGGTATACCGCTGACTCTTGTGATTTCTGGGTATTCCGGTGGCTCTGGTGATTTCTGGGTATTTTGGAGGCTCTGGTGATTCCTGGGTATCCTGGTGGCTCTGGTGATTTCTGCGTATCCCGGTGGCTCTGGTGATTCCTGGGTATCCTGGTTGCTCTGGTGATACCTGAGTATCCCGGTGGCTCTGGTGATTCCTGCGTCTCATGGTGACTCTGGTGATTTCTGGGGATCCTGGTGACTCTGTTGATTTCTGGGTATCCTGGTGGATTTGGTGATTTCTGGGTATCCCGGTGGCTCTGGTGATTTCTGAATCTCCTGGTGACTCTGGTGATTCCTGGGGATCCCGGTGACTCTGGTGATTTCTTGGTACCCTGGTGGCTCTGGTGATTTCTGGGTACCCTGGTAGCTCTGGTGATTTCTGGGTACCCTGGTGGCTCTGGTGAGTCCCTGGGATCCTGGTGATTTCTGGGTATCCCGGTGACTCTGGTGATTTCAGGGTATCCCGGTGACTCTGGTGATTCCTGGGAATCCTGGTGGCTCTGGTGATTTCTGGGTATCTCGGGGGCTTTGGTGATTCCTGGGTATCCTGGTGCCTCTGGTGATTTCTGGGTCTCCTGGTGACTTTGGTGACTTCTGGGTATCCTGGTGGCTCTGGTAATGTCTAGGTAACCTGGTGTCTCTGGTGATTTCTGGGTATCCTGGTGGCTCTGGTGATTTCTCGGTATCCTGGTGGCTCTGGTGATTCCTGGGTATCCCGCTGACTCTTGTGATTTCTGGGTATTCCGGTGGCTCTGGTGATTTCTGGGTATTTTGGAGGCTCTGGTGATTCCTGGGTATCCTGGTGGCTCTGGTGATTCCTGCGTCTCATGGTGACTCTGGTGATTTCTGTGGATCCTGGTGACTCTGTTGATTTCTGGGTATCCCGGTGGCTCTGGTGATTTCTGAATCTCCTGGTGACTCTGGTGATTCCTGGGGATCCCGGTGACTCTGGTGATTTCTTGGTACCCTGGTGGCTCGGGTGATTTCTGGGTACCCTGGTAGCTCTGGTGATTTCTGGGTACCCTGGTGGCTCTGGTGAGTCCCTGGGATGCTGGTGATTTCAGGGTATCCCGGTGACTCTGGTGATTCCTGGGAATCCTGGTGGCTCTGGTGATTTCTGGGGATCCTGGTGACTCTGGTGATTTCTGGGTATCTCGGTGGCTTTGGTGATTCCTGGGTATCCCGTTGGCTCTGGTGATTCCTGGGTATCCTAGTGGCTCTGGTGATTTCTAGGTCTCCTGATGACTTTGGTGATTTCTGGGTATCCTGGTGGCTCTGGTAATTTCTGGGTAACCTGGTGTCTCTGGTGATTTCTGGGTATCCTGGTGGCTCTGGTAATTTCTGGGTATCCTAGTGGCTCTGGTGATTCCTGGGTATCCCGGTGATTTCTGGGAATCTCAGTGACTCTGCTGATTTCTGGGTATCCCGGTGACTCTGGTGATTCCTGGGAATCCTGGTGGCTCTGATAATTCCTGGGTATCCTGGTGGCTCTGATGACTCCTGGGTATCCTGGTTGCTCTGGTGACTCCTGGGTATTCTGGTGGCTCTGGTGAATTCTGGGTATTCTGGTGGCTCTGGTGAATTCTGGGTATCCTGGTGGCTCTGGTGATTTCTCGGTATCCTAGTGGCTCTGGTGACTTCTGGGTATTTAGGTGGCTCTGGTGATTCCTGGGTATCCCGCTGACTCTGGTGATTTCTGGGTATTCCGGTGGCTTTGGTGATTCTTGGGTATCCTGGTGATTTCTGGGTATCTCAGTGACTCTGGTGATTTCTGTTTATCCCGGTGACTCTGGTGATTCCTGGGTATCCTGGTGGCTCTGATGACTCCTGGGTATCCTGGTTGCTCTGGTGACTCCAGGGCATCCTGGTGGCTCTGGTGATTTCTCGGTATCCTAGTGGCTCTGGTGACTTCTGGGTATTCAGGTGGCTCTGGTGATTCCTGGGTATTCCGGTGGCTCTGGTGATTTCTGGGTATTTTGGAGGCTCTGGTGATTCCTGGGTATCCTGGTGGCTCTGGTGACTTCTGGGTATCCTGGTGGCTCTGGTGATTCCTGGGTATCCCGTTGGGTCTGGTGATTCCTGCCTCTCCTGGTGACTCTGGTGATTCCTGGGCATCCTGGTGACTCTAGTGATTTCTGGGTATCCTAGTGCCTCTGGTGATTTCTGGGTCTCCTGGTGACTTTGGTAACTTCTGGGTATCCTGGTGGCTCTGGTAATGTCTAGGTAACCTGGTGTCTCTGGTGATTTCTGGGTATCCTGGTGGCTCTGGTGATTTCTCGGTATCCTGGTGGCTCTGGTGATTCCTGGGTATCCCGCTGACTCTTGTGATTTCTGGGTATTCCGGTGGCTCTGGTGATTTCTGGGTATTTTGGAGGCTCTGTTGATTCCTGGGTATCCTGGTGGCTCTGGTGATTTCTGCGTATCCCGGTGGCTCTGGTGATTCCTGGGTATCCCGTTTGCTCTGGTGATTTCTGAGTATCCCGGTGGCTCTGGTGATTCCTGCGTCTCATGGTGACCCTGGTGATTTCTGTGGATCCTGGTGACTCTGTTCATTTCTGGGTATCCTGGTGGATTTGGTGATTTCTGGGTATCCCGGTGGCTCTGGTGATTTCTGAATCTCCTGGTGACTCTGGTGATTCCTGGGGATCCCGGTGACTCTGGTGATTTCTTGGTACCCTGGTGGCTCTGGTGATTTCTGGGTACCCTGGTAGCTCTGGTGATTTCTGGGGATCCTGGTGACTCTGTTGATTTCTGGGTATCCTGGTGGATTTGGTGATTTCTGGGTATCCCGGTGGCTCTGGTGATTTCTGAATCTCCTGGTGGCTCTGGTGATTTCTGCGTATCCCGGTGGCTCTGGTGATTCCTGGGTATCCTGGTTGCTCTGGTGATACCTGAGTATCCCGGTGGCTCTGGTGATTCCTGCGTCTCATGGTGACTCTGGTGATTTCTGGGGATCCTGGTGACTCTGTTGATTTCTGGGTATCCTGGTGGATTTGGTGATTTCTGGGTATCCCGGTGGCTCTGGTGATTTCTGAATCTCCTGGTGACTCTGGTGATTCCTGGGGATCCCGGTGACTCTGGTGATTTCTTGGTACCCTGGTGGCTCTGGTGATTTCTGGGTACCCTGGTAGCTCTGGTGATTTCTGGGTACCCTGGTGGCTCTGGTGAGTCCCTGGGATCCTGGTGATTTCTGGGTATCCCGGTGACTCTGGTGATTTCAGGGTATCCCGGTGACTCTGGTGATTCCTGGGAATCCTGGTGGCTCTGGTGATTTCTGGGTATCTCGGGGGCTTTGGTGATTCCTGGGTATCCTGGTGCCTCTGGTGATTTCTGGGTCTCCTGGTGACTTTGGTGACTTCTGGGTATCCTGGTGGCTCTGGTAATGTCTAGGTAACCTGGTGTCTCTGGTGATTTCTGGGTATCCTGGTGGCTCTGGTGATTTCTCGGTATCCTGGTGGCTCTGGTGATTCCTGGGTATCCCGCTGACTCTTGTGATTTCTGGGTATTCCGGTGGCTCTGGTGATTTCTGGGTATTTTGGAGGCTCTGGTGATTCCTGGGTATCCTGGTGGCTCTGGTGATTCCTGCGTCTCATGGTGACTCTGGTGATTTCTGTGGATCCTGGTGACTCTGTTGATTTCTGGGTATCCCGGTGGCTCTGGTGATTTCTGAATCTCCTGGTGACTCTGGTGATTCCTGGGGATCCCGGTGACTCTGGTGATTTCTTGGTACCCTGGTGGCTCTGGTGATTTCTGGGTACCCTGGTAGCTCTGGTGATTTCTGGGTACCCTGGTGGCTCTGGTGAGTCCCTGGGATGCTGGTGATTTCAGGGTATCCCGGTGACTCTGGTGATTCCTGGGAATCCTGGTGGCTCTGGTGATTTCTGGGGATCCTGGTGACTCTGGTGATTTCTGGGTATCTCGGTGGCTTTGGTGATTCCTGGGTATCCCGTTGGCTCTGGTGATTCCTGGGTATCCTAGTGGCTCTGGTGATTTCTAGGTCTCCTGATGACTTTGGTGATTTCTGGGTATCCTGGTGGCTCTGGTAATTTCTGGGTAACCTGGTGTCTCTGGTGATTTCTGGGTATCCTGGTGGCTCTGGTAATTTCTGGGTATCCTAGTGGCTCTGGTGATTCCTGGGTATCCCGGTGATTTCTGGGAATCTCAGTGACTCTGCTGATTTCTGGGTATCCCGGTGACTCTGGTGATTCCTGGGAATCCTGGTGGCTCTGATAATTCCTGGGTATCCTGGTGGCTCTGATGACTCCTGGGTATCCTGGTTGCTCTGGTGACTCCTGGGTATTCTGGTGGCTCTGGTGAATTCTGGGTATTCTGGTGGCTCTGGTGAATTCTGGGTATCCTGGTGGCTCTGGTGATTTCTCGGTATCCTAGTGGCTCTGGTGACTTCTGGGTATTTAGGTGGCTCTGGTGATTCCTGGGTATCCCGCTGACTCTGGTGATTTCTGGGTATTCCGGTGGCTTTGGTGATTCTTGGGTATCCTGGTGATTTCTGGGTATCTCAGTGACTCTGGTGATTTCTGTTTATCCCGGTGACTCTGGTGATTCCTGGGTATCCTGGTGGCTCTGATGACTCCTGGGTATCCTGGTTGCTCTGGTGACTCCAGGGCATCCTGGTGGCTGTGGTGATTTCTCGGTATCCTAGTGGCTCTGGTGACTTCTGGGTATCCCGCTGACTCTTGTGATTTCTGGGTATTCCGGTGGCTCTGGTGATTTCTGGGTATTTTGGAGGCTCTGGTGATTTCTCGGTATCCTGGTGGCTCTGGTGATTCCTGGGTATCCCGCTGACTCTTGTGATTTCTGGGTATTCCGGTGGCTCTGGTGATTTCTGGGTATTTTGGAGGCTCTGGTGATTCCTGGGTATCCTGGTGGCTCTGGTGATTCCTGCGTCTCATGGTGACTCTGGTGATTTCTGTGGATCCTGGTGACTCTGTTGATTTCTGGGTATCCCGGTGGCTCTGGTGATTTCTGAATCTCCTGGTGACTCTGGTGATTCCTGGGGATCCCGGTGACTCTGGTGATTTCTTGGTACCCTGGTGGCTCGGGTGATTTCTGGGTACCCTGGTAGCTCTGGTGATTTCTGGGTACCCTGGTGGCTCTGGTGAGTCCCTGGGATGCTGGTGATTTCAGGGTATCCCGGTGACTCTGGTGATTCCTGGGAATCCTGGTGGCTCTGGTGATTTCTGGGGATCCTGGTGACTCTGGTGATTTCTGGGTATCTCGGTGGCTTTGGCGATTCCTGGGTATCCCGTTGGCTCTGGTGATTCCTGGGTATCCTAGTGGCTCTGGTGATTTCTAGGTCTCCTGATGACTTTGGTGATTTCTGGGTATCCTGGTGGCTCTGGTAATTTCTGGGTAACCTGGTGTCTCTGGTGATTTCTGGGTATCCTGGTGGCTCTGGTAATTTCTGGGTATCCTAGTGGCTCTGGTGATTCCTGGGTATCCCGGTGATTTCTGGGAATCTCAGTGACTCTGCTGATTTCTGGGTATCCCGGTGACTCTGGTGATTCCTGGGAATCCTGGTGGCTCTGATAATTCCTGGGTATCCTGGTGGCTCTGATGACTCCTGGGTATCCTGGTTGCTCTGGTGACTCCTGGGTATTCTGGTGGCTCTGGTGAATTCTGGGTATTCTGGTGGCTCTGGTGAATTCTGGGTATCCTGGTGGCTCTGGTGATTTCTCGGTATCCTAGTGGCTCTGGTGACTTCTGGGTATTTAGGTGGCTCTGGTGATTCCTGGGTATCCCGCTGACTCTGGTGATTTCTGGGTATTCCGGTGGCTTTGGTGATTCTTGGGTATCCTGGTGATTTCTGGGTATCTCAGTGACTCTGGTGATTTCTGTTTATCCCGGTGACTCTGGTGATTCCTGGGTATCCTGGTGGCTCTGATGACTCCTGGGTATCCTGGTTGCTCTGGTGACTCCAGGGCATCCTGGTGGCTCTGGTGATTTCTCGGTATCCTAGTGGCTCTGGTGACTTCTGGGTATTCAGGTGGCTCTGGTGATTCCTGGGTATTCCGGTGGCTCTGGTGATTTCTGGGTATTTTGGAGGCTCTGGTGATTCCTGGGTATCCTGGTGGCTCTGGTGACTTCTGGGTATCCTGGTGGCTCTGGTGATTCCTGGGTATCCCGTTGGGTCTGGTGATTCCTGCCTCTCCTGGTGACTCTGGTGATTCCTGGGCATCCTGGTGACTCTAGTGATTTCTGGGTATCCTAGTGCCTCTGGTGATTTCTGGGTCTCCTGGTGACTTTGGTAACTTCTGGGTATCCTGATGGCTCTGGTAATGTCTAGGTAACCTGGTGTCTCTGGTGATTTCTGGGTATCCTGGTGGCTCTGGTGATTTCTCGGTATCCTGGTGGCTCTGGTGATTCCTGGGTATCCCGCTGACTCTTGTGATTTCTGGGTATTCCGGTGGCTCTGGTGATTTCTGGGTATTTTGGAGGCTCTGTTGATTCCTGGGTATCCTGGTGGCTCTGGTGATTTCTGCGTATCCCGGTAGCTCTGGTGATTCCTGGGTATCCCGTTTGCTCTGGTGATTTCTGAGTATCCCGGTGGCTCTGGTGATTCCTGCGTCTCATGGTGACTCTGGTGATTTCTGTGGATCCTGGTGACTCTGTTCATTTCTGGGTATCCTGGTGGATTTGGTGATTTCTGGGTATCCCGGTGGCTCTGGTGATTTCTGAATCTCCTGGTGACTCTGGTGATTCCTGGGGATCCCGGTGACTCTGGTGATTTCTTGGTACCCTGGTGGCTCTGGTGATTTCTGGGTACCCTGGTAGCTCTGGTGATTTCTGGGGATCCTGGTGACTCTGTTGATTTCTGGGTATCCTGGTGGATTTGGTGATTTCTGGGTATCCCGGTGGCTCTGGTGATTTCTGAATCTCCTGGTGACTCTGGTGATTCCTGGGGATCCCGGTGACTCTGGTGATTTCTTGGTACCCTGGTGGCTCTGGTGATTTCTGGGTACCCTGGTGGCTCTGGTGAGTCCCTGGGATCCTGGTGATTTCTGGGTATCCCGGTGACTCTGGTGATTTCAGGGTATCCCGGTGACTCTGGTGATTCCTGGGAATCCTGGTGGCTCTGGTGATTTCTGGGTATCTCGGGGGCTTTGGTGATTCCTGGGTATCCTGGTGCCTCTGGTGATTTCTGGGTCTCCTGGTGACTTTGGTGACTTCTGGGTATCCTGGTGGCTCTGGTAATGTCTAGGTAACCTGGTGTCTCTGGTGATTTCTGGGTATCCTGGTGGCTCTGGTGATTTCTCGGTATCCTGGTGGCTCTGGTGATTCCTGGGTATCCCGCTGACTCTTGTGATTTCTGGGTATTCCGGTGGCTCTGGTGATTTCTGGGTATTTTGGAGGCTCTGGTGATTCCTGGGTATCCTGGTGGCTCTGGTGATTCCTGCGTCTCATGGTGACTCTGGTGATTTCTGTGGATCCTGGTGACTCTGTTGATTTCTGGGTATCCCGGTGGCTCTGGTGATTTCTGAATCTCCTGGTGACTCTGGTGATTCCTGGGGATCCCGGTGACTCTGGTGATTTCTTGGTACCCTGGTGGCTCGGGTGATTTCTGGGTACCCTGGTAGCTCTGGTGATTTCTGGGTACCCTGGTGGCTCTGGTGAGTCCCTGGGATGCTGGTGATTTCAGGGTATCCCGGTGACTCTGGTGATTCCTGGGAATCCTGGTGGCTCTGGTGATTTCTGGGGATCCTGGTGACTCTGGTGATTTCTGGGTATCTCGGTGGCTTTGGTGATTCCTGGGTATCCCGTTGGCTCTGGTGATTCCTGGGTATCCTAGTGGCTCTGGTGATTTCTAGGTCTCCTGATGACTTTGGTGATTTCTGGGTATCCTGGTGGCTCTGGTAATTTCTGGGTAACCTGGTGTCTCTGGTGATTTCTGGGTATCCTGGTGGCTCTGGTAATTTCTGGGTATCCTAGTGGCTCTGGTGATTCCTGGGTATCCCGGTGATTTCTGGGAATCTCAGTGACTCTGCTGATTTCTGGGTATCCCGGTGACTCTGGTGATTCCTGGGAATCCTGGTGGCTCTGATAATTCCTGGGTATCCTGGTGGCTCTGATGACTCCTGGGTATCCTGGTTGCTCTGGTGACTCCTGGGTATTCTGGTGGCTCTGGTGAATTCTGGGTATTCTGGTGGCTCTGGTGAATTCTGGGTATCCTGGTGGCTCTGGTGATTTCTCGGTATCCTAGTGGCTCTGGTGACTTCTGGGTATTTAGGTGGCTCTGGTGATTCCTGGGTATCCCGCTGACTCTGGTGATTTCTGGGTATTCCGGTGGCTTTGGTGATTCTTGGGTATCCTGGTGATTTCTGGGTATCTCAGTGACTCTGGTGATTTCTGTTTATCCCGGTGACTCTGGTGATTCCTGGGTATCCTGGTGGCTCTGATGACTCCTGGGTATCCTGGTTGCTCTGGTGACTCCAGGGCATCCTGGTGGCTCTGGTGATTTCTCGGTATCCTAGTGGCTCTGGTGACTTCTGGGTATTCAGGTGGCTCTGGTGATTCCTGGGTATTCCGGTGGCTCTGGTGATTTCTGGGTATTTTGGAGGCTCTGGTGATTCCTGGGTATCCTGGTGGCTCTGGTGACTTCTGGGTATCCTGGTGGCTCTGGTGATTCCTGGGTATCCCGTTGGGTCTGGTGATTCCTGCCTCTCCTGGTGACTCTGGTGATTCCTGGGCATCCTGGTGACTCTAGTGATTTCTGGGTATCCTAGTGCCTCTGGTGATTTCTGGGTCTCCTGGTGACTTTGGTAACTTCTGGGTATCCTGGTGGCTCTGGTAATGTCTAGGTAACCTGGTGTCTCTGGTGATTTCTGGGTATCCTGGTGGCTCTGGTGATTTCTCGGTATCCTGGTGGCTCTGGTGATTCCTGGGTATCCCGCTGACTCTTGTGATTTCTGGGTATTCCGGTGGCTCTGGTGATTTCTGGGTATTTTGGAGGCTCTGTTGATTCCTGGGTATCCTGGTGGCTCTGGTGATTTCTGCGTATCCCGGTGGCTCTGGTGATTCCTGGGTATCCCGTTTGCTCTGGTGATTTCTGAGTATCCCGGTGGCTCTGGTGATTCCTGCGTCTCATGGTGACTCTGGTGATTTCTGTGGATCCTGGTGACTCTGTTCATTTCTGGGTATCCCGGTGGCTCTGGTGATTTCTGAATCTCCTGGTGACTCTGGTGATTCCTGGGGATCCCGGTGACTCTGGTGATTTCTTGGTACCCTGGTGACTCTGGTGATTTCTGGGTACCCTGGTAGCTCTGGTGATTTCTGGGTACCCTGGTGGCTCTGGTGAGTCCCTGGGATGCTGGTGATTTCAGGGTATCCCGGTGACTCTGGTGATTCCTGGGAATCCTGGTGGCTCTGGTGATTTCTGGGTATCTCGGTGGCTCTGGTGATTCCTGGGTATCCCGTTGGCTCTGGTGATTTCTGGGTATCCCGGTGGCTCTGGTGATTCCTGCGTCTCATGGTGACTCTGGTGATTTCTGGGGATCCTGGTGACTCTGGTGATTTCTGGGTATCCCGGTGGCTCTGGTGATTTCTGAATCTCCTGGTGACTCTGGTGATTCCTGGGGATCCCGGTGACTCTGGTGATTTCTTGGTACCCTGGTGGCTCTTGTGATTTCTGGGTACCCTGGTAGCTCTGGTGATTTCTGGGTACCCTGGTGGCTCTGGTGAGTCCCTGGGATGCTGGTGATTTCAGGGTATCCCGGTGACTCTGGTGATTCCTGGGAATCCTGGTGGCTCTGGTGATTTCTGGGGATCCTGGTGACTCTGGTGATTTCTGGGTATCTCGGTGGCTTTGGTGATTCCTGGGTATCCCGTTGGCTCTGGTGATTCCTGGGTATCCTAGTGGCTCTGGTGATTTCTAGGTCTCCTGATGACTTTGGTGATTTCTGGGTATCCTGGTGGCTCTGGTAATTTCTGGGTAACCTGGTGTCTCTGGTGATTTCTGGGTATCCTGGTGGCTCTGGTAATTTCTGGGTATCCTAGTGGCTCTGGTGATTCCTGGGTATTCCGGTGATTTCTGGGAATCTCAGTGACTCTGCTGATTTCTGGGTATCCCGGTGACTCTGGTGATTCCTGGGAATCCTGGTGGCTCTGATAATTCCTGGGTATCCTGGTGGCTCTGATGACTCCTGGGTATCCTGGTTGCTCTGGTGACTCCTGGGTATTCTGGTGGCTCTGGTGAATTCTGGGTATCCTGGTGGCTCTGGTGATTTCTCGGTATCCTAGTGGCTCTGGTGACTTCTGGGTATTTAGGTGGCTCTGGTGATTCCTGGGTATCCCGCTGACTCTGGTGATTTCTGGGTATTCCGGTGGCTTTGGTGATTCTTGGGTATCTCAGTGACTCTGGTGATTTCTGGGTATCTCAGTGACTCTGGTGATTTCTGTTTATCCCGGTGACTCTGGTGATTCCTGGGTATCCTGGTGGCTCTGATGACTCCTGGGTATCCTGGTTGCTCTGGTGACTCCAGGGCATCCTGGTGGCTCTGGTGATTTCTCGGTATCCTAGTGGCTCTGGTGACTTCTGGGTATTCAGGTGGCTCTGGTGATTCCTGGGTATTCCGGTGGCTCTGGTGATTTCTGGGTATTTTGGAGGCTCTGGTGATTCCTGGGTATCCTGGTGGCTCTGGTGACTTCTGGGTATCCTGGTGGCTCTGGTGATTCCTGGGTATCCCGTTGGGTCTGGTGATTCCTGCCTCTCCTGGTGACTCTGGTGATTCCTGGGCATCCTGGTGACTCTGGTGATTTCTGGGTATCCTAGTGCCTCTGGTGATTTCTGGGTCTCCTGGTGACTTTGGTGACTTCTGGGTATCCTGGTGGCTCTGGTAATGTCTAGGTAACCTGGTGTCTCTGGTGATTTCAGGGTATCCTGGTGGCTCTGGTCATTTCTCGGTATCCTGGTGGCTCTGGTGATTCCTGGGTATCCCGCTGACTCTTGTGATTTCTGGGTATTCCGGTGGCTCTGGTGATTTCTGGGTATTTTGGAGGCTCTGTTGATTCCTGGGTATCCTGGTGGCTCTGGTGATTTCTGCGTATCCCGGTGGCTCTGGTGATTCCTGGGTATCCCGTTTGCTCTGGTGATTTCTGAGTATCCCGGTGGCTCTGGTGATTCCTGCGTCTCATGGTGACTCTGGTGATTTCTGTGGATCCTGGTGACTCTGTTCATTTCTGGGTATCCCGGTGGCTCTGGTGATTTCTGAATCTCCTGGTGACTCTGGTGATTTCTGGGGATCCCGGTGACTCTGGTGATTTCTTGGTACCCTGGTGACTCTGGTGATTTCTGGGTACCCTGGTAGCTCTGGTGATTTCTGGGTACCCTGGTGGCTCTGGTGAGTCCCTGGGATGCTGGTGATTTCAGGGTATCCCGGTGACTCTGGTGATTCCTGGGAATCCTGGTGGCTCTGGTGATTTCTGGGTATCTCGGTGGCTCTGGTGATTCCTGGGTATCCCGTTGGCTCTGGTGATTTCTGGGTATCCCGGTGGCTCTGGTGATTCCTGCGTCTCATGGTGACTCTGGTGATTCCTGGGTATCCTAGTGGCTCTGGTGATTTCTAGGTCTCCTGATGACTTTGGTGATTTCTGGGTATTCTGGTGGCTCTGGTAATTTCTGGGTAACCTGGTGTCTCTGGTGATTTCTGGGTATCCTGGTGGCTCTGGTAATTTCTGGGTATCCCAGTGGCTCTGGTGATTCCTGGGTATCCCGGTGATTTCTGGGTATCTCAGTAACTCTGGTGATTTCTGGGTATCCCGGTGGCTCTGATCACTCCTGGGTATCCTCGTTGCTCTTTTGACTCCTGGGTATTCTGGTGGCTCTGGTGAATTCTGGGTATCCTGGTGGCTCTGGTGATTTCTCGGTATCCTAGCGGCTCTGGTGACTTCTGGGTATTCAGGTGGCTCTGGTGATTCCTGGGTATCCCGCTGACTCTGGTGATTTCTGGGTCTTCCGGTGGCTCTGGTGATATCTGGGTATTTTGGAGGCTCTGGTGATTCCTGGGTATCCTGGTGATTTCTGGGTATCCCGCTGACTCTGGTGATTTCTGGGTATTCCGGTGGCTCTGGTGATTTCTGGGTATTTCGGTGGCTTTGGTGATTCCTGGTTATCCCGTTGGCTCTGGTGATTTCTGGGTATCCCGGTGGCTCTGGTGATTCCTGGGTATCCCGGTGGCTCTGGTGATTCCTGAGTATCCTGGTGGCTCTGGTGATTCCTGCGTCTCATGGTGACTATGGCGATTTCTGGGGATCCTGGTGACTCTGTTGATTTCTGGGTATCCTGGTGGATTTGGTGATTTCTGGGTATCCCGGTGGCTCTGGTGATTTCTAGGTCTCCTGGTGACTTTGGTGATTTCTGGGTATCCTGGTGGCTCTGGTAATTTCTGGGTACCTGGTGTCTCTGGTGATTTCTGGGTATCCTGGTGGCTCTGGTAATTTCTGGGTAACCTAGTGGCTCTGGTGACTCCTGAATATCCTGGTGATTTCTGGGTATCTCAGTGACTCTGGTGATTTCTGGGTATCCCGGTGACTCTGGTGATTCCTGGGTATCCAGGTGGCTCTGATGACTCCAGGGTATCCTGGTTGCTCTGGTGACTCCTGGGCATCCTGGTGACTCTGGTCATTTCTGGGTATCCTAGTGCCTCAGGTGATTTCTGGGTCTCCTGGTGACTTTGGTGATTTCTGGGTATCCTGGTGGCTCTGGTAATCTCTGGGTAACCTGGTGTCTCTGGTGATTTCTGGGTATCCTGGTGGCTCTGGTGATTTCTGGGTATCCTAGTGGCTCTCGTGATTCCTGGGTATCCCGGTGATTTCTGGGTATCTCAGTAACTCTGGTGATTTCTGGGTATCCCGGTGACTCTGATGACTCCTGGGTATCCTGGTTGCTCTGTTGACTCCTGGGTATTCTGGTGGCTCTGGTGAATTCTGGGTATCATGGTGGCTCTGGTGATTTCTCGGTATCCTAGTGGCTCTGGTGACTTCTGGGTATTCAGGTGGCTCTGGTGATTCTTGGGTATCCCGCTGACTCTGGTGATTTCTGGGTCTTCCGGTGGCTCTGGTGATTTCTGGGTATTTTGGAGGCTCTGGTGATTCCTGGGTATCCTGGTGGCTCTGGTGATTTCTGGGTATCCTTGTGGCTCTGGTGATTCCTGGGTATCCCGTTGGCTCTGGTGATTCCTGCCTCTCCTGGTGACTCTGGTGATTCCTGGGCATCCTGGTGACTCTGGTGATTTCTGGGTATCCTAGTGCCTCTGGTGATTTCTGGGTCTTCTGGTGACTCTGGTGATTTCTGGGTATCCTGGTGTCTCTGGTGATTTCTGGGTAACCTGGTGTCTCTGGTGATTTCTGGGTATCCTGGTGGCTCTGGTGATTTCTTGGTATCCTAGTGGCTCTTGTGATTCCTGGGTATCCCGGTGATTTCTGGGTATCTCAGTGACTCTGGTGATTTCTGGGTATCCCGGTGACTCTGGTGATTCCAGGGAATCCTGGTGGCTCTGATGATTCCTGGGTATCCTAGTGGCTCTGATGACTCCTGGGTATCCTGGTTGCTCTGGTGACTCCTGGGTATTCTAGTGGCTCTGGTGAATTCTGGGTATCCTGGTGGCTCTGGTGATTTCTCGGTGTCCTAGTGGCTCTAGTGACTTCTGGGTATCCAGGTGGCTCTGGTGATTCCTGGGTATCACGCTGACTCTGGTGATTTCTGGGTATTCCGGTGGCTCTGGTGATTCCTGGGTATCCTGGTGGCTCTGGTGATTTCTGCGTATCCCGGTGGCTCTGGTGATTCCTGGGTATCCCGGTTGCTCTGGTGATTCCTGGGTATCCCGGTTGCTCTGGTGATTCCTGAGTATCCCGGTGGCTCTGGTGATTCCTGCGTCTCATGGTGACTCTGGTGATTTCTGGGGATCCTGGTGACTCTGGTGATTTCTGGGTATCCCGGTGGCTCTGGTGATTTCTGAATCTCCTGGTGACTCTGGTGATTCCTGGGGATCCCGGTGACTCTGGTGATTTCTTGGTACCCTGGTGGCTCTGGTGATTTCTGGGTACCCTGGTAGCTCTGGTGATTTCTGGGTACCCTGGTGGCTCTGGTGAGTCCCTGGGATCCTGGTGATTTCTGGGTATCCCGGTGACTCTGGTGATTTCTGTGTATCCCGGTGACTTTGGTGATTCCTGGGAATCCTGGTGGCTCTGGTGATTTCTGGGTATCTCGCTGGCTCTGGTGATTCCTGGGTATCCCGTTGGCTCTGGTGATTTCTGGGTATCCCGGTGGCTCTGGTGATTCCTGGGTATCCCGTTGGCTCTGGTGATTCCTGCGTCTCCTGGTGACTCTGGTGATTCCTGGGCATCCTAGTGGCTCTGGTGATTTCTAGGTCTCCTGATGACTTTGGTGATTTCTGGGTATGCTGGTGGCTCTGGTAATTTCTGGGTAACCTGGTGTCTCTGGTGATTTCTGGGTATCCTGGTGGCTCTGGTATTTTCTGGGTATCCTAGTGGCTCTGGTGATTCCTGGGTATCCCGGTGATTTCTGGGTATCTCAGTGACTCTGCTGATTTCTGGGTATCCCGGTGACTCTGGTGATTCCTGGGAATCCTGGTTGCTCTGATAATTCCTGGGTATCCTGGTGGCTCTGATGACTCCTGGATAGCCTGGTTGCTCTGGTGACTCCTGGGTATCCTGGTGGCTCTGGTGACTCCTGGGTATCATGGTAGCTCTGGTGATTTCTGGGTATCCTGGTGGCTCTGGTGATTTCTGGGTATCCTACTGGCTCTGGTGATTTCTGGGTATCCTACTGGCTCTGGTGATTTCTGGGTATCCAGGTGGCTCTGGTGATTTCTGGGTATCCAGGTGGCTCTGGTGATTTCTGGGTATCCTGGTTGCTCTGGTGATTTCTGGGTATCCTACTGGCTCTGGTGATTTCTGGGTATCCTACTGGCTCTGGTGATTTCTGGGTATCCAGGTGGCTCTGGTGATTCCTGGGTTTCCCGGTGATTTCTGGGTATCGCGCTGACTCTGGTGATTTCTGGGTATACCGGTGGCTCTGGTGATTTCTGGGTAACCTGGTGTCTCTGGTGATTTCTGGGTATCCTGGTGGCTCTGGTATTTTCTGGGTATCCCGGTGGCTCTGGTGATTTCTGAATCTCCTGGTGTCTCTGGTGATTTCTGGGTATCCTGGTGGCTCTGGTATTTTCTGGGTATCTCAGTGACTCTGGTGATTCCTGGGAATCCTGGTGGCTCCTGTGATTTCTGGGTATCTCAGTGGCTCTGGTGATTCCTGGGTATCCCGTTGGCTCTGGTGATTTCTGGGTATCCCGGTGGCTCTGGTGATTCCTGGGTATCCCGGTGGCTCTGGTGATTCCTGGGTATCCCGGTGGCTCTGGTGATTCCTGGGTATCCCGGTGGCTCTGGTGATTCCTGGGTATCCTGGTGGCTCTGGTGATTCCTGGGTATCCTAGTGGCTCTGGTGATTTCTAGGTCTCCTGGTGACTTTGTTGATTTCTGGGTATCCAGGTGGCTCTGGTAATTTCTGGGTAACCTGGTGTCTCTGGTGATTTCTGGGTGTCCTGGTGGCTCTGGTGCTTTCTGGGTAGCCTAGTGGCTCTGGTGATTTCTGGGTATCCTGGTGGCTCTGGTGATTCCTGGGTATCCTGGTGATTTCTGGGTATCCCGCTGACTCTGGTGATTTCTGGGTATTTCGGTGGCTCTGGTGATACCTGGTTATCCTGTTGGCTCTGGTGATTCCTGGGTATCCCGGTGGCTCTGGTGATTCCTGGGTATCCCGGTGGCTCTGGTGATTCCTGAGTATCCTGGTGGCTTTGGTGATTCCTGCGTGTTATGGTGACTATGGCGATTTCTGGGGATCCCGGTGACTCTGTTGATTTCTGGGTATCCTGGTGGATTTGGTGATTTCTGGGTATCCCGGTGGCTCTGGTGATTTCTAGGTCTCCTGGTGACTTTGGTGATTTCTGGGTATCCTGGTGGCTCTGGTAATTTCTGGGTAACCTGGTGTCTCTGTTGATTTCTGGGTTATCCTTGTGGCTCTGGTAATTTCTGGGTATCCTAGTGGCTCTGGTGATTCCTGGGAATCCTGGTGATTTCTGGGTATCTCAGTGACTCTGGTGATTTCTGGGTATCCCGGTGACTCTGGTGATTCCTGGGAATCCTGGTGGCTCTGATGATTCCTGGGTATCCTGGTGGCTCTGATGACTCCTGGGTATCCTGGTTGCTCTGGTGACTCCTGGGTATCCTGGTGGCTCTGGTGATTTCTGGGTATCCTAGTGGCTCTGGTGATTTCTGGGTATCCAGGTGGCCCTGGTGATTCCTGGGTATCCTGGTGATTTCTGGGTATCCCGCTGACTCTGTTGATTTCTGGGTATTCCGGTGGCTCTGGTGATTTCTGGGTATTTCGGTGGCTCTGGTGATTCCTGGTTATCCCGTTGGCTCTGGTGATTCCTGAGTATCCCGGTGGCTCTGGTGATTTCTGGGTATCCTGGTGGCTCTGGTGATTCCTGGGTATCCCGGTGGCTCTGGTGATTCCTGAGTATCCCGGTGGCTCTGGTGATTCCTGCGTCTCATGGTGACTATGGCGATTTCTGGGGATCCTGGTGACTCTGTTGATTTCTGAGTATCCTGGTGGATTTGGTGATTTCTGGGTATCCCGGTGGCTCTGGTGATTTCTGAATCTCCTGGTGACTCTGGTGATTCCTGGGGATCCCGGTGACTCTGGTGATTTCTTGGTACCCTGGTGGCTCTGGTGATTTCTGGGTATCCTGGTGGCTCTGGTGATTCCTGGGTATCCCGGTGGCTCTGGTGATTCCTGAGTATCCCGGTGGCTCTGGTGATTCCTGCGTCTCCTGGTGACTATGGCGATTTCTGGGGATCCTGGTGACTCTGTTGATTTCTGAGTATCCTGGTGGATTTGGTGATTTCTGGGTATCCTAGTGGCTCTGGTGATTCCTGGGTATCCCGGTGATTTCTGGGTATCTCAGTGACTCTGGTGATTTCTGGGTATCCCGGTGACTCTGGTGATTCCTGGGATTCCTGGTGGCTCTGATGATTCCTGGGTATCCTGGTGGCTCTGATGACTCCTGGATATCCTGGTTGCTCTGGTGACTCCTGGGTATCCTGGTTGCTCTAGTGACTTCTGGGTATCCTGGTGGCTCTGGTGATTTCTGGGTATCCTGGTGGCTCTGGTGATTTCTGGGTATCCTGGTGGCTCTGGTGATTTCTGGGTATCCTGGTGGCTCTGGTGATTTCTGGGTATCCCAGTGGCTCTGGTGATTTCTGGGTATCCATGTGGCTCTGGTGATTCCTGGGTATCCTGGTGATTTCTGGGTATCCCGCTGACTCTGGTGATTTCTGGGTATTCCGGTGGCTCTGGTGATTCCTTGTTATCCCGTTGGCTCTGGTGATTTCTGGGTATCCCGGTGGCTCTGGTGATTCCTGAGTATCCTGGTGGCTCGGGTGATTCCTGCGTCTCATAGTGACTATGGCGATTTCTGGGTTTCCTGGTGACTCTGTTGATTTCTGGGTATCCTGGTGGATTTGGTGATTTTTGGGTATCCCGGTGGCTCTGGTGATTTCTAGGTATCCTGGTGACTCTGGTGATTTCTGGGTATCCCGGTGACTCTGGTGATTTCTGGGTATCCCGGTGACTCTGGTGATTCCTGGGTATCCTGGTGGCTCTGATGACTCCTGGGTATCCTGGTTGCTCTGGTGACTCCTGGGTATCCTGGTGGCTCTGGTGATTTCTGGGTATCCTATTGGCTCTGGTGATTTCTGGGTATCCAGGTGGCTCTGGTGATTCCTGGGTATCCCCGTGATTTCTGGGTATCCCGCTGACTCTGGTGATTTCTGGGTATTCCGGTGGCTCTGGTGATTTCTGGGTATTTCGGTGGCTCTGGTGATTCCTGGTTATTCCGTTGGCTCTGGTGATTTCTGGGTATCCTGGTGGCTCTGGTGATTTCTGGGTATCCCGGTGGCTCTGGTGATTCCTGAGTATCCCGGTGGCTCTGGTGATTCCTGCATCTCATGGTGACTTTGGCGATTTCTGGGGATCCTGGTGACTGTTGATTTCTGAGTATCCTGGTGGATTTGGTGATTTCTGGGTATCCCGGTGGCTCTGGTGATTTCTGAATCTCCTGGTGACTCTGGTGATTTCTGTGTATCCTGGTGACTCTGGTGATTTCTTGGTACCCTGGTGACTCTGGTGATTTCTTGGTACCCTGGTGGCTCTGGTGATTTCTGGGTATCCTAGTGGCTCTGGTGATTCCTGGGTATCCCGGTGATTTCTGGGTATCTCAGTGACTCTGGTGATTTCTGAGTATCCCGGTGACTCTGGGGATTCCTGGGAATCCTGGTGGCTCTGGTGATTTCTGGGTATCCTGGTGGCTCTGGTGATTTCTGGGTATCCTAGTGGCTCTGGTGATTTCTGGGTATCCCGCTGACTCTGGTGATTTCTGGGTATCCCGCTGACTCTGGTGATTTCTGGGTATTCCGGTGGCTCTGGTGATTTCTGGTTATCCCGTTGGCTCTGGTGATTTCTGTATATCCCGGTGGCTCTGGTGATTCCTGGGTATCCTGGTGGCTCTGGTGATTCCTGAGTATCCTCGTGGCTCTGGTGATTCCTGCGTCTCATGGTGACTATGGCGATTTCTGGGGAACCTGGTGACTTTGTTGATTTCTGGGTATCCTGGTGGATTTGGTGATTTCTGGGTATCCCGGTGGCTCTGGTGATTTCTAGGTCTCCTGGTGACTCTGGTAATTTCTGGGTATCCTAGTGGCTCTGGTGATTCCTGGGTATCTCAGTGACTCTGGTGATTTCTGGGTATCCCGGTGACTCTGGTGATTCCTGGGAATCCTGGTGGCTCTGATGATTCCTGGGTATCCTGGTGGCTCTGATGACTCCTGGGTATCCTGGTTGCTCTGGTGACTCCTGGGTATCCTGGTGGCTCTGGTGATTTCTGGGTATCCTATTGGCTCTGGTGATTTCTGGGTATCCAGGTGGCTCTGGTGATTCCTGGGTATCCCGGTGATTTCTGGGTATCCCGCTGACTCTGGTGATTTCTGTGTATTTCGGTGGCTCTGGTGATTCCTGGTTATCCCGTTGGCTCTGGTGATTTCTGGGTATCCTGGTGGCTCTGGTGATTCCTGGGTATCCCGGTGGCTCTGGTGATTCCTGCGTCTCATGGTGACTATGGCGATTTCTGAGTATCCTGGTGGATTTGGTGATTTCTGGGTATCCCGGTGGCTCTGGTGATTTCTGGGTATCCTAGTGGCTCTGGTGATTTCTGGGTATCCAGGTGGCTCTGGTGATTCCTAGGTATCCTGGTGATTTCTGGGTATCCCGCTGACTCTGGTGATTTCTGGGTATTCCGGTGGCTCTGGTGATTCCTGGTTATCCCGTTGGCTCTGGTGATTCCTGGTTATCCCGTTGGCTCTGGTGATTTCTGGGTATCCCGGTGGCTCTGGTGATTCCTGGGTATCCCGTTGGCTCTGGTGATTCCTGGGCATCCCGGTGGCTCTGGTGATTCCTGGGTATCCCGGTGGCTCTGGTGATTCCTGAGTATCCTGGTGGCTCTGGTGATTCCGGCGTCTCATGGTGACTATGGCGATTTCTGGGGATCCTGGTGACTCTGTTGATTTCTGGGTATCCTGGTGGATTTGGTGATTTCTGGGTATCCCGGTGGCTCTGGTGATTTCTAGGTCTCCTGGTGACTTTGGTGATTTCTGGGTATCCTGGTGGCGTTGGTAATTTCTGGGTAACCTGATGTCTCTGGTGATTTCTGGGTATCCTGGTGGCTCTGGTAATTTCTGGGTATCCTAGTGGCTCTGGTGATTCCTGGGTATCCTGGTGATTTCTAGGTATCCCGGTGACTCTGGTGATTCCTGGGAATCCTGGTGGCTCTGATGATTCCTGGGAATCCTGGTGGCTCTGATGATTCCTGGGTATCCTGGTGGCTCTGATGATTCCTGGGTATCCTGGTGGCTCTGATGACTCCTAGGTATCCTGGTGGCTCTGGTGATTTCTGGGTATCCTATTGGCTCTGGTGATTTTTGGGTATCCAGGTGGCTCTGGTGATTCCTGGGTATCCCGGTGATTTCTGGGTATCCCGCTGACTCTGGTGATTTCTGTGTATTTCGGTGGCTCTGGTGATTCCTGGTTATCCCGTTGGCTCTGGTGATTTCTGGGTATCCTGGTGGCTCTGGTGATTCCTGGGTATCCCGGTGGCTCTGGTGATTCCTGCGTCTCATGGTGACTATGGCGATTTCTGGGGATCCTGGTGACCCTGTTGATTTCTGAGTATCCTGGTGGATTTGGTGATTTCTGGGTATCCTGGTGGCTCTGGTGATTTCTGGGTATCCTAGTGGCTCTGGTGATTTCTGGGTATCCAGGTGGCTCTGGTGATTCCTAGGTATCCTGGTGATTTCTGGGTGTCCCGCTGACTCTGGTGATTTCTGGGTATTCCGGTGGCTCTGGTGATTCCTGGTTATCCCGTTGGCTCTGGTGATTCCTGGTTATCCCGTTGGCTCTGGTGATTTCTGGGTATCCCGGTGGCTCTGGTGATTCCTGAGTATCCTGGTGGCTCTGGTGATTCCTGCGTCTCATGGTGACTATGGCGATTTCTGGGGATCCTGGTGACTCTGTTGATTTCTGGGTATCCTGGTGGATTTGGTGATTTCTGGGTATCCCGGTGGCTCTGGTGATTTCTAGGTCTCCTGGTGACTTTGGTGATTTCTGGGTATCCTGGTGGCTCTGGTAATTTCTGGGTAGCCTGGTGTCTCTGGTGAGTTCTGGGTATCCTGGTGGCTCTGGTAATTTCTGGGTATCCTAGTGGCTCTGGTGATTCCTGGGTATCCTGGTGATTTCTGGGTATCTCAGTGACTCTGGTGATTTCTAGGTATCCCGGTGACTCTGGTGATTCCTGGGAATCCTGGTGGCTCTGATGATTCCTGGGTATCCTGGTGGCTCTGATGACTCCTGGGTATCCTGGTTGCTCTGGTGACTCCTGGGTATCCTGGTGGCTCTGGTGATTTCTGGGTATCCTATTGGCTCTGGTGATTTCTGGGTATCCAGGTGGCTCTGGTGATTCCTGGGTATCCCGGTGATTGCTGGGTATCCCGCTGACTCTGGTGATTTCTGGGTATTCCGGTGGCTCTGGTGATTTCTGGGTATTTCGGTGGCTCTGGTGATTCCTGGTTATCCCGTTGGCTCTGGTGATTTCTGGGTATCCTGGTGGCTCTGGTGATTCCTGGGTATCCCGGTGGCTCTGGTGATTCCTGAGTATCTCGGTGGCTCTGGTGATTCCTGCGTCTCATGGTGACTATGGCGATTTCTGGGGATCCTGGTGAGTGACTCTGTTGATTTCTGAGTATCCTGGTGGATTTGGTGATTTCTGGGTACCCCGGTGGCTCTGGTGATTTCTGAATCTCCTGGTGACTCTGGTGATTCCTGGGGATCCCGGTGACTCTGGTGATTTCTTGGTACCCTGGTGGCTCTGGTGATTTCTGGGTACCCTGGTAGCTCTGGTGATTTCTGTGTACCCTGGTGGCTCTGGTGATTCCCTGGGATCCAGGTGATTTCTGGGTATCCCGGTGACTCTGGTGATTCCTGGTGGCTCTGGTGATTTCTGGGTATCCCAGTGGCTCTGGTGATTCCTGGGTATCCCGTTGGCTCTGGTGATTTCCTGGGCATCCTGGTGACTCTGGTGATTTCTGAGTATCCTGGTGGCTCTGGTGATTTCTGGGTATCCTGGTGGCTCTGGTAATTTCTCGATATCTTAGTGGCTCTAGTGATTTCTGGGTATCCAGGTGGCTCTGGTGATTTCTGGGTAACCCGGTGATTTCTGGGTATCCTAGTGACTCTGGTGATTTCTGGGTATCTCGGTTGCTCTGGTGATTCCTGGGTATCCCGTTGGCTCTGGTGATTTCTGGGTATCCCGGTGGCTCTAGTGATTCCTGGGTATCCCAGTGGCTCTGGTGATTCCTGGGTATTCCGGTGACTCTGTTGATTCCTGCGTCTTATGGTGACTCTGGTGATTTCTGGGGATCCTGGTGACTCTGTTGATTTCTGAATCTCCTGGGGATACCGGTGACTCTGGTGATTTCTGGGTACCCTGGTTGCTCTGGTGATTCCTGGGGATCCTGGTGACTCTGGTGATTTCTGGGAATCTTGGTGACTCTGGTGATTTCTGAATTTCCTGGGGATCACGGTGACTCTGGTGATTTCTGGGTACCCTCGTGGCTCTGGTGATTTCTGGGTACCCTGGTGGCTCTGGTGATTCCTGGAGATCCTGGTGATTTCTGGGAATCCTGCTTACTCTGGTGACTTCTGGTTATCCCAGTGATTTTGGTGATTCCTGGGAATCCTGGTGGCTCTGGTGATTCCTGGGAATCCTGGTGGCTCTGGTGATTCCTGGGAATCATAGTGGCTCTGGTGATTTCTGAGTATCTCGGTGGCTCTGGTGATTTCTGGGTATCCCGTTGGCTCTGGTGATTTCTGGGTATCCCAGCGGCTCTGGTGATTCCTGGGTATCCCGTTGGCTCTGGTGATTCCTGGGTATCCTGGTGGCTCTGGTGTTTCCGGCATCTCCTGGTGACTCTAGATATTCCTTGGGATCCTGGTGACTATGGTGATTTCTGGGTACCCTTGTGGCTCTGGTGATTTCTGTGTACCCTGGTGGCTCTGGTGATTCCTGGGGATCCTGGTGAGTCTGGTGATTTCTGGGAATCCTGGTGACTCTGGTGACTTCTAGGTATCTAGGTGATTTTGGTGATTTCTGGGTATCCCGGTGGCTCTGGTAATTCCTGGGTATCCTGGTGGCTCTGGTGATTGCTGCGTATCCTTGTGGCTCTGGTGACTTCTGGGTATCCTGGTGGCTCTGGTGATTTCTGTGTACCCTGGTGGCTCTGGTGATTTCTGTGTATCCTGGTGGCTCTGGTGATTTCTGGGTATCCTGGTGGCTCTGGTGATTTCTTGGTATCCCAGTGGCTCTGGTGATTTCTTGGTATCCCAGTGGCTCTGGTGATTTCTTGGTATCCCAGTGGCTCTGGTGATTTCTGGGTATCCTGGTGGCTCTGGTGATTCCTGGGTATCCTGGTGGCTGGTGATTTCTGTGTACCCTGGTGGCTCTGGTAATTTCTGTGTATCCTGGTGGCTCTGGTGATTTCTGGGTCTCCTGGTGCCTCTGGTGATTGTTGGGTATCCTGGTTGCTCCGGTGATTTCTGGGTATCTGGTGGCTCTGCTGATTTGGTCATCAGTTGGGGTGGGATGGTCGCCCTGATTAATAAATGTCCTTGTAAGATGGTATAGATGTTCCTCTCTGTCTGTTGGGTTGTAGCACATCCGGTTGTATCTAATGACATGGCTGTAGACGATGGACTTTTGATGTGTTTAGGGTGGGAACTGTCCCATCTGAGGTATGTGGGCCGATCAGCTGGTTTCCGGTAGGGATGTCTGTATTGAGTTGTTTAAAATTTTTTATGGTGGTGTCCAAAAAGTTGATTTCTATATCCAATAAGCTTAATGTCAGGTTTGTGGTGGGGCGGAATGCATTGAATCTCTCATGCAATTTTATTAGTTTTTGTTCGCTGTGGGTCCAGATGATTATGATGTCATCAATGTAGCAGAAGTCGGCCAATGGTTTATTGGGGCAGGAGGCCAGAAAGTCACTCTCCAGTTTTGCCATGAAAAGGTTGGCATATTGTGGTGCCATTTTACTGCCCATGGCGGTTCCGGTAAGTTGCAGGAATATCTTTTTTTAACTCGCAAGGTTCATCCTCACAATTATTTCCAAATCATTGTTTGTTTTTTTGTTTTTTCCATAAAAATTTGTAATAATGTTGCCATCCAATAGGTGCTGCTGCAGAGTTAGTATTACCATCTCCTTCTATGTGCAGTTTGTTAAGTAGAGATAACAGACATAAAACTGTCACATTCCTCAGCTCAGTGGACTCATTAAGCACCTATCTTTTAGCTCAGATTGGTGTTATTTTAAGTGTCAAATTTCTGAGTGTGAACATTTATTTAGATCAATAGGGTGCCCCCCCCCCCTCATTTGCATGTTATAATTGTGTCCCATCCAAACCAGGTTCATTAGTCTGATGAAGGGTCCATAATATGACCCCCAGATGGTAAAAAATGGTTACTAAAATAAGTTTAAAAAGATTATGGGATAAAATAAAAAAGCATATATATATATATATATATATATATATATATATAAAGGAAAATGAATGACCTAAAAGCGTCGCTGTAGGCACCATGTAGTCCAAAACTATACATATTATATTTCAAAACATCCAAAACAAAATGAGGAACCCGTTCCAGTATTTTATTGCAGTGTAACTATACTAATTTAAAAAATAGATAACTATAAGTTTAAGAAAAATAACGTTGTCACCAACAATAAAACTAAAAAATGGAAAATAAAGTCAGTGGAAAAAGATACAAGAAAAAAAGATCGCCCTATATGTCGTGGGAAAAAATAATTTTCAGTAACTAAGAACTAACAACACGACCCCCTTGGCCTCCGGGAGAGTAAATGTTCTGTTAGATGGGCCGCTGAGAGGAGCCAGACTGTTAGGACCAGACTGTTACGAGGTGTTAGGACCAGTGGATGGGAGCACACAAGGTGACCGGGCTCATGACGCCCCCTACAGACCACCAATAGAGAGAAGCCAGACTGTTCGGAGGTGTTGGGACCAGTGGATGTGTGAGGACACACAAGGTGACTGGGCTCAGGACGCCCCCTACAGACCACCAGTAGAGAGGAGCATCTGACCAGACTGTTGAGAGGTGTTGGGACCAGTGGATGTGTGAGGCACAGAAGGTGACCGGGCTCAGGACGCCCCCTACAGACCACCAGTAGAGAGGAGAGTCTGACCAGACTGTTAGGAGGTGTTGGGACCAGTGAATGGGGGCACACAAGGTGACCGGGCTCATGACGCCCCCTACAGACCACCAATAGAGAGGAGCCAGACTGTTAGGAGGTGTTGGGACCAGTGGATGTGTGAGGACACACAAGGTGACCGGGCTCAGGACGCCCCCTACAGACCCCCAGTAGAGAGGAGCATCTGACCAGACTGTTGAGAGGTGTTGGGACCAGTGAATGTGTGAGGCACAGAAGGTGACCGGGCTCAGGACGCCCCCTACAGACCACCAGTAGAGAGGAGTGTTTGACCAGATTGTTAGGAGGTGTTGGGACCAGAGGATGTGTGAGGGCACACAAGGTGACTGGGCTCAGGACGCCCCCGACAGACCACCAGTAGAGAGGAGCATCTGACCAGACTGTTAGGAGGTGTTGGAGCCAGTGGATGGGGGCACACAAGGTGACTGGGCTCAGGACGCCCCTCGAAAGAACAACAGTAGAGAGGAGCATCTGACCAGACTGTTAGGAGGTGTTGGAGCCAGTGGATGGGGGCACACAAGGTGACCGGGCTCAGGACGCCCCCTACAGACGACCAGTAGAGAGGAGCCAGACTGTTAGGAGGTGTTGGGACCAGTGGATGTGTGAGGATGCACAAGGTGACCGGGCTCAGGATGCCCCCTACAGACCACCAGTAGAGAGGAGCATCTGACCAGACTGTTAGGAGGTGTTGGGACCAGTGGATGGGGGCACACAAGGAGACCGGCAAGACACCCCCTACAGACCACCAGTATTGTGACCCAGAGATCCTACAGAGTAGTGAAAGAGAGTTAATAAATTCCTGGGATTTCACTATGAGCCTCAAGGCGACATAGGAGGTGCCCAACCTGAGATAGAAGCTGTTATTCCTGAAATAGCTATCCCAGCAACAACTTACTGATTGGTCCTTAGTGGCTTGGAAAAGGTAATTTTAAGTGTGCAGACGTCAGTTGGCAGTTAGAGATTGATAGCATAAGAGGGGAGATGCAAAGACAAGAGCAGAAGAGGGATATAGTGTGATGAGACAGGCCACTATTTCTTATATTTATGGACACTATTGAGACCGGGGTTGTACCACTGGATTGGCGCATTGTCAATGTGGTTCCGATATACAAAAAGGGGTCGAGAAGAGAGCCTGGTAACTACAGGCCGGTAAGTCTCTCTTCAATAACTGGAAAAATATTCAAGGGGTTTCTGAGAGACGCCATCCTAGGAGAAAAACGGAATAACTCCTCACCAGCATGATTCATGAAGGGTCGCTCATGTCAGACCAATCTGATCAGCTTCTACCATGAAGTAAGCTCTAGGCTGGACCGGGGAGAGTCTATTGATCTTATATCTGGACTTCTCTAAAGCGTTTGACACCGTGCCGCATAATAGGCTGATATATAAAATGAGAAGCTCGGATTGGGTGAAAACGTGTGTATCTGGGTAAGGAACTGGCTCAGAGATAGAAAGCAGAGGGGGGTAATAAATGGTTCATACTCTGATTGGGCCCCGGTTGCTAGTGGGGGCCACAGGGTTCAGTATTAGGCCCCATTCTGTTCAATATATTGATCAATGACCTGATAGAGGGGCTGCACAGTAAAATATCAGTATTTGCAGCAATATTTACAAGGCGTACATACTCGAGTATAAGCCACGTTTTTCAGCAAATTTTTTGGTGCTGAAAAAGCCCCCTTCGGCTTATACTTGAGTGAGGTAAAAAAAAACCTGCAATACTCACCTCCCAACCAGCAACTGTGTTGCCTGGAGCATCTGTGTCCCTGGCGGTGCAGAAAGCTGCTTGAGATTTCTCTCCGATGTCATCTCCCTGCTCGGCTTTCAATTCCCCCGTCGTCAGCGCTGTGTAAGTAAGCGCTGTGATTGGATCAAGTGCCAGTCAATCCCAGCCGGCGCTCAATCATTCACAGCCATTCAGTGAATGACATCACTGAATAGCTATGATTGGTTTATTGAGCGGCGGCTGGGATTGGCTGGCGCTCAATCCAATCACGGCGCTTATGTTACCATGCGTCGGCTGCGGGTCCTCCCAGGGTGGCAGGGCGCTGGGTCCCGCGGTCGGGGCGCGTCCCCCCGGCTGGTTGTCCGGCTGCCGGAGACGCGAGTAGATGGTCGGTGTGGTGTGCGTGCTCATGGGTCTGGGCGGCGACGTGCGAGCGCCTTTGAGTGCAACTCCATGCAGGAGCCCCTGTTTATGGGATCCTGCTGGGAGGTAGCACCTCCCTCTCTCCGCCCCTGGGTGGAGGCTTCTGTTTATAAGGCTGGCAGTGAGGTCCATTCACTGCCAGTTATTGGTTTCTGTTCATCCTGCCTCTGTCAGTCTCCTGTGTTTCTGCTTTTGCTATTTCTGCCAGGTTATCCCATCCGCCTCGGTCTGTGTGTATTTCCTGTTGGTTTTCTTCATATGCCCTTCCTGTCGGCATTCTACCCTGTTCCATCTTTGTACGCCAGTCCCCCTTCTCGGTCCCTAGTGAGAGCAGGGACTGCCGTCCAGTTGCCCGCCTGGGCTTAGCCAGGATTGGAGGCAAGTAGGCAGGGACAGGGGTTGTGGGTGAGATCTAGGGCACCCAGGCTGTCATTTCACGGGTAGTATACCGTAACATAATAACTGGCCTTTAAAATTGCGGGTTTTGTTTTTTGCTCTCCAATGGAGGCCATGAGTACCCTCACAAGTCGGTTGCAGGGTTTAGTGGGTGTGATCCAAGACCTGTCCAGTTGTATGGTGGCTCAGGAGCAGGTTCCTGCCGCCCCGTCTATCCCTGAGCCCAAGTGTCCTCTCCCTGAGGTGTGTTCCGGGGAGAGAAGTAAGTTTTTTGTTTTTCAGCAGGCATGTAGACTATATTTCCAGATGCGGCCCGGATCCTCCAGCTCTGAGTCCCAGAAGGTGGGATTGATTATATCCCTACAGCGGGGTCCCCCCCAGACATGGGCCTACTCCTTACCCAAGAGTTCGGCTTGCCTGCAGTCTGTTGATTTGTTTTTTCGGGAACTAGAAGGTATTTTTGAAGAGCCGGACCGGGCGGGGTTAGCAGCGTCTCATCTCATGTCTCTACATCAGGGGCAGCAGTGTGCTGAAGACTATTGCTCTAAGTTTAGACAGTATGCCAGTGAAACCTCCTGGAACGATGGTGCCCTCAAAGATGTGTTTTTATTTGGTCTTTCTGATGCTGTCAAGGATCTACTTATTTCCCATCCCTCTCCCGCAACACTTAATGAGGCGATGGAATTGACGGTTAAGGCTGACAGGAGACTGAGATCTAGAGAAAAGGAACGTCAGGCCTGTAAAACTAGGGAGTCCTGTAGACCCGCTCCCACTTCTCCCATGCCAACTCCTGGGGCCGAGCCTATGGAAGTGGACCAGCTAAGTCCCGGGGAACGGCGACGGTTCTGGATGACTCAACGTCTTGGCCTCTGCTGTGGGGAAGACGGACATCGGGTAGCAACCTGTCCACAGAAGCAACGACAACATCAGTCTGAATCGGTAGAAAACTACAGATCCTAGGCGATTGTCGGGAGGATCGCCTAGGATCACAGGTACACCCTAAGTTGTTGGTGCCTTGTCAGGAATTTTATTCGGTCTGGTCAAGCCTTTATTGATTCGGGTGCTGCCGCCAATCCGATTAATTTAAATTTTGTCAGACCTCTGATGACCGAACTTTCCATGCTGAAACCCCCCATACGCTTCATTAGTATTGAAGCGACCCCTCTCTCTGCAGGTGTTGTACAATAGAGGACTCCTATCCTACAGTTCACTGTGGGTGCTCTGAATTCTGAGAATCTGTCTTTCCTGGTTGTGGAAAAGATGTCTGTTGATGTGGTACTTGGCATGCCCTGGTTGGCACTGCACAATCCCCGATTTGATTGGTCCACTCGGGAATTGACACTTTGGGGGTTGTCCTGTCATAGTCACTTAGCTACTATATCCATGTGTTCAGCAGATACCATACTTATCCCGGAGTATTTGTCGGATTTTCAGGACGTATTCTCCAAGAAACTGTCTGAGACTTTGCCTCCCCATAGGGAGTGGGACTGTGGTATTGATCTGATTCCCGACAGTCCCATCCCTAAGGGAGCCATTTTCAATTTGTCTAGGCATGAGCACGAAGCTCTTAAGTCCTATATCTCGAAGTCTCTGGCCAAACGACATATCAGGCCGTCCAGTTCCCCTGCCAGAGCAAGTCTCTTCTTTGTAGAGAAGACGGATGGGACATTGAGGCCTTGTGTGGATTATCGGGCTCTGAATAAAATTACAGTGAAGAACCAGGGCTCCTTGCCCCTGATTCCTGATTTATTGAATCAGGTGGTAGGGGCCCACTGGTTTTCCAAATTGAACATAAGGGGGGCTTACAATTTAATTCACATCTGAGAGGAAGATGAGTGGAAGACCGCGTTCAACACCTCATTCGGACATTTTGAATGTCTGGTCATGCCCTTCAGACTTTGTAATGCCCCCGCTGTGTTCCAGGGTTTTATGACCCGGTCTTCCACGACTTCCTGGGGGTATTTTTGGTCCTATATCTCGATGACATTCTGGTGTACTCCCTAGACTGGGATTCACATGTGTGGCACCTGAGGATGGTTCTGACCTGTTTGCGTGAGTACCAACTTTTTGTCAAGTTGGAGAAATGAATTTTTGGTACTAAACAAGTGTCTTTCCTTGGTTATGTGATTTCACCCATGGAGATTCAAATGGAGTCTGATAAAGTGGCAGCAATCTCTCAATGGGTCAGACCGGATAACCTGAAAGCTCTCCAGCGGTTTTTGGGTTTCACAAATTTTTACCGTAAATTCATTAAGAATTACTTACCGAACCCTTGACCAACCTTACTAAGAAGGGGGCCGACTTGGTAAGATGGTCGCCTGCGGCCCTAGAGGCTTTCAGTCATCTAAAAAGAGCATTTACTGCTGCCCCGGTGTCAGTACAGCCGGACGCGTGGTGACCCTTTTTTATTGAAGTAGATGCGTCTGAGGTAGGAGCAGGAGCTGTATTGTCTCAGGAAGTCAGCGGGAGATCTGGGTATAGTCCCTGTGCATTCTTTCCACTGAAGTTTAGTTCGACAGAACGTAACTATGATGTGGGTAACTGTGAGTAACTGGCGATCAAGTGGGCTCTAGAAGAGTGGCGTCACCATCTTGAGGGGGCTAAACATCCCATTACCGTGTATACTGATCAAAAAACCTGGTATACCTCGCCAATGCTAAGAGACTCACAGCTCGTCAGGCCAGGTGGGCGTTGTTTTTCGCCAGGTTTAATTCCGTTGTGGCTTTTATTCTGGGAGAGAAGAACGTGAAGGCGGACGCCCTCTCACGGAGTTTCGGGTCACCGGAAAGTGAGAATGTTACTCCTGAGAATATCTTGGCACCTGGGGTGGTGGTGGCAGCTGTAGAATCTAACCTCATCCCTCAACTACAGAAATGTCAGCAGGACGCTCTCTCGGGGGCGCCGGAGGGCAGATGGTTTGTGCCAGAGACCTTGCGTCTCAGGGTCATTGAAGAGTCTCACTCATCTGTTCTCGCAGGCCATCTGGGGGTTCAGGGGACTCTGGATCTTTGTACTAGACACTACTGGTGGCCAGGCATGTCTCGGGAGATCCGCGACTTTGTTAAAGGATGCTCTGTCTGTGCATGCAGTAAAAGTCGTCGTCGGCGTCTGGAGAGGCCTCTGAGACCGTTACCGGTGCCGCTTCATCCATGGTTGCATTTATCGGTAGATTTTACCACCGAGTCTCGAAGTTCACCGCGATCCTGGTTGTTGTAGAACGTTTCACAAAAATGGCACATTTCGTGGCGTTAAAGAAGCTTCCTTCTGCGATAGAATTTTCCAAGATTTTAGTAAAATAAATCATTCGTCTACATGGGGTCCCGAGAACATCGCATCTGATCGCGGGGTTCAGTTTGCTGCACAATTTTGGTGAGCCTTCTGTAGAAACCTGGGAACGTCGCTTTCCTTCTCTTCAGCATTCCACCCGCAGACTAATGGTCAGGCTGAGCGGAAGAACCAGGATTTAGTGCAATATTTACGGTTGTTTGCTAGCGAAAAGGCTCATCAGTGGGCGGAGTTCCTGCCGTTGGCAGAGTTTGCACTAAACGACCGTACTTGTTCTTCCACTGGGGTATCTCCATTCCTTTGCGTATATGGTCAGCATCCTCGCTTCCTTACAGCTATCTCTACTCTGTCTGCCTGTCCTGCAGCTGATGTCCCCACAGATGTGCTGCAGGGGGTATGGAAAGAAGTACAGAAGAACCTGGAAGCAATGGGGACTCATATGCAGTTGCGTAGTGGGAGGAGTCTGTCAGTATCTGAACCTTACAGGATGGGACAGAAGGTATATTTGTTTTCCAGAAATATGAAATTGAAGGTTCTGTCTTTGAAACTGGTGCCGCGTTACGTGGGTCCCTTTGTCATCACGCATGTAGTAAATCCGCTCGCTTATGAACTTGATTTGCCAGCTACATGGAGGGGTCATAGGGTCTTTCATAAGTCATTATTGAAACCTTTTGTTTCTCCCACTATATAAGGCACTTGTCAGGCCTCACATGGAATACTGCGCACAGTTCTGGTCACCGGGGCTCAGGAAAGATGTTACAGTGCTGGAGGGGGTTCAAAGACGGGCATCTAAACTGATACATGGAATGAGGGGACTGGAATACCCAGAGAGGCACCAAAACTGGGATTATTCACCCCGGAAAAAAGACGGCTAAGGGGCGACCAAATAACTATGTATAAATCCATGAGGGGACGATACAAGGATCTCTCCCATGATCTGTTTGTACCCAGGACTGCGGCGGTAACAAGAGGGCATCCGCTACGTCTAGAAGAAAGCAGGTCTCAACACAGAAAAGGGTTCTTTACTGTAAGAGCAGTGAGACTGTGGAACTCTCTGCCTGAGGACGTGGTGATGGCAGGATCCATAGAGGAGGTTAGGAGGGACTGGATGTCTGTCTATGATATTACAGGATATAGACATTAGGTGACCAGCGGGGTTGGTGATCTGGGTATTACAGTCAGGTAGGAACTATCAGAGGTTGGTCCAGGGATTATTCTGACTGCCATTATGGAGTCGGGAGGGAATTTTTTCCCCCAAGGGAGCTAATTGGCTTCTGCCTCATTGGGGTTTTTTTGTGTTCCCCTTGATCAACAAGGGGGTTGAAACAGGCTGAATTGGATGGACATTGTCTTCATTCAGCCTAACATACTATGTTACTATGTGACAATCCAGCTTCTCACACCCCAATAATGCGCCCCTCTCAGACTCTGGTAGCGGGGTCTCTTCTCTGCGTCATAGAGGCGTCTAGCGGTCAACAAGCTCTACAAGCAGAAGAAGAGGTCACTACACACAAGGGGCCTCTGAGAGCCTCTTATAGCCCAAGGGGGGAAACACTTTTAGGGTCTCCGGTGACCGTTGATCTAATCACCACAACTGTCATCATTTACAGATCTGCCTGAGATGGAGCCGCAGGACGGGGACTACAGCAGAACAAAAACTTCTTCTGGGGGCGCCGGAGGGTTTTGATGAAAAGTGTACATGATTAATAAATGTGAAGGCATTAAAGACCTTCTATAGCTAATAAATCTATAGTAAATGTGATGTATAATTGAGTATCCAGCCCAAGAATCCTGTAAGCTTCACGAGACAAAAGTGCCTTCAACCAATCCCCACCAGGGTAAGGCTTATTAACTCCTTCAATGCCAGTGATTCCTAGGGACTATGAACATCCTGCTAGGGTCACATGATGATACAGCTAGATGTTCGGCTACTTTAAATGTAAGTTTGTGAGGAGTTCAAGCAATATATTGTAAGGAGCAGGAATGCCAGTCAGTGCAATAAAGGACGTATGAGGTCTCCCAGCTGATGACTGCGTCTTACAGGTAACTGGTGTAAGGGCAGATTTAAGGCACTTAGGGCTCCTTCAGACTGGCGAGAAAATCACAGCAAAATCACGTCTTTGTTCTCAAGATTTTTGGGTGTCGGCGATGCTTTTCTTGCAAAAACATTGCTGCCGCTTGCGATTTCCTCGTGTATTTTTCTTGCACGTTTTTCCTGCAATTTTCTCGCAAGAAAGACAATAGGACTTTGTAATGTTAAAAACACACCAGATCTTACGAAAATCACAAGTTTGTGCGTTGCGATGCAATAAAAATGAGGCCCCATAGGGAAACATGGGAGGTAAAAAAAAGCAAAACGCAGAAAGATGGGACATACTGCGATTTTTGTTTCACTCCACATCGCAAATGTGAAGGAAACCATTAAAAATACTTGGTTTCATAATTCTGCATTTGCATTCATTCTTGCACATGGCATGTGTGCAGGCACTCCTTAGTCTGTACAATAAGCCGACACATTCATGTTATGGCATTGAGTATGCAGAAATGAATCGAGGGAACAGCATACACATTCAAGCCTGTCTGTAATTCTAGAGCCACGGCATACAATGGAATGGCACTTCTATCCACTCCACGATGCGACGCTTCTATCCACTCCACGGTCCGACGCTCATATCCACTCCACGATCCGACACTTCTATCCACTCCACGATCCGACGCTTCTATCCACTCCACGGTCCAAGGCCTCTATATACTCCACGATCCGACGCTTCTATCCACTCCACGGTCCAAGGCCTCTATATACTCCACGATCCGACACTTCTATCCGCTCCAAGGTCCGATGCTCATATCCACTCCACGATCCGACGCTTCTATCCACTCCACGGTCCGACGCTTCTATCCACTCCATGGTCCGACACTTCTATCCACTCCACGATCCAACGCCTCTATCCATTCCACGGTCCGATGCTTCTATCCACTCCAGGATCTGACGCTTCTATCCACTCCACGGTCCGACGCTTCTATCCACTCCACGATCCGATGCTTCAATCCACTCCACGGTCCAAGGTCTCTATATACTCCACGATCCGACGCTTCTATCCACTCCACCGTCCAAGGCCTCTATATACTCCATGATCCGACGCTTCTATCCACTCCATGGTCCGACGCCTCTATCTACTCCACGGTCCAAGGCCTCTATATACTCCACGATCCGACGCTTTTATCCACTCCAGGATCCGACGCTTCTATCCACTCCACGGTCCGACGCTTCTATCCACTCCACGGTCCAACACTTCTATCTACTCCACGATCGGACGCTTCTATCCACTCCACGATCTGCCGCTTCTATCTACTCCACGATCTGACGCTTCTATCCACTCCACGGTCCGACGCTTCTATCCACTCCACGATCCAACGCCTCTATCCATTCCACGGTCCGATGCTTCTATCCACTCCAGGATCTGACGCTTCTATCCACTCCACGGTCCGACGCTTCTATCCACTCCACGATCCGATGCTTCAATCCACTCCACGGTCCAAGGTCTCTATATACTCCACGATCCGACGCTTCTATCCACTCCACCGTCCGACGCTTCTATCCACTCCACGGTCCAACACTTCTATCTACTCCACGATCGGACGCTTCTATCCACTCCACGATCTGCCGCTTCTATCTACTCCACGATCTGACGCTTCTATCCACTCCACGGTCCGACGCTTCTATCCACTCCACGGTCCAACGCTTCTATCTACTCCACGGTCCAACGCTTCTATCTACTCCAAGATCCGACGCTTCTATCCAGTCCACGATCCGACACTTCTATCCAGTCCACGGTCCGACGCTTCTATCCACTCCACGATCCGTAGCTTCTATCCACTCCACGGTCCGACGCTCATATCCACTCCACGATCTGACGCTTCTATCCACTCCAAGGTCTGACATTCATATCCACTCCACGATCAGACGCTTCTATCCACTCCACGGTCCGACGCTCACATCCACTCCACGATCCGACGCTTCTATCCGCTCCAAGGTCCGACGCTCATATGCACTCCACGATCCGATGCTTCTATCCACTCCATGGTCCAACGCTTCTATCTACTCCACAATCCGACACTTCTATCCACTCCACGATCTGACGCTTCTATCCACTCCACAGTCCGACGCTTCTATCCACTCCACGGTCCAACGCTTCTATCCACTCCACGATCCGACGCTACTATCCACTCCACGGTCCAACGCTTCTATCTACTCCACGGTCCAACGCTTCTATCTACTCCACAATCCGACGCTTCTATCCACTCCACGATCCGACGCTTCTATCCACTCCATGGTCCGACGCTTCTATCCACTCCACGGTCCAACGCTTCTATCCACTCCACGGTCCAACGCTTCTATCTACTCCACGATCCGACACTTCTATCCACTTCACGGTCCAACGCTTCTATCCACTCCATGATCTGACGCCTCTATATAGTCCACGGTCCGGCACTTCTATCCACTCCATGATCCGACACTTCTATCTACTCCACAATCCGACTCCTCTTATATACGCCACGATCCGACGCTTCTATCCACTCCACGATCCGACACTTCTATCCACTCCACGATCCAACGCCTCTATCCATTCCACGGTCCGATGCTTCTATCCACTCCAGGATCTGACGCTTCTATCCACTCCACGGTCCGACGCTTCTATCCACTCCACGATCCGATGCTTCAATCCACTCCACGGTCCAAGGTCTCTATATACTCCACGATCCGACGCTTCTATCCACTCCATGGTCCGACACTTCTATCCACTCCACGATCCAACGCCTCTATCCATTCCACGGTCCGATGCTTCTATCCACTCCAGGATCTGACGCTTCTATCCACTCCACGGTCCGACGCTTCTATCCACTCCACGATCCGATGCTTCAATCCACTCCACGGTCCAAGGTCTCTATATACTCCACGATCCGACGCTTCTATCCACTCCACGGTCCAAGGCCTCTATATACTCCACGATCCGACGCTTCTATCCACTCCACGGTCCGACGCTTCTATCCACTCCATGGTCCGACGCCTCTATCTACTCCACGGTCCAAGGCCTCTATATACTCCACGATCCAACGCTTTTATCCACTCCAGGATCCGACGCTTCTATCCACTCCACGGTCCGACGCTTCTATCCACTCCACGGTCCAACACTTCTATCTACTCCACGATCGGACGCTTCTATCCACTCCACGATCTGCCGCTTCTATCTACTCCACGATCTGACGCTTCTATCCACTCCACGGTCCGACGCTTCTATCCACTCCACGATCCAACGCCTCTATCTATTCCACGGTCCGATGCTTCTATCCACTCCAGGATCTGACGCTTCTATCCACTCCACGGTCCGACACTTCTATCCACTCCACGATCTGATGCTTCAATCCACTCCACGGTCCAAGGTCTCAATATACTCCACGATCCGACGCTTCTATCCACTCCACGGTCCAAGGCCTCTATATACTCCACGATCCGACGCTTCTATCCACTCCACGGTCCGACGCTTCTATCCACTCCACGGTCCGACGCCTCTATCTACTCCACGGTCCAAGGCCTCTATATACTCCACGATCCGACGCTTTTATCCACTCCAGGATCCGACGCTTCTATCCACTCCACGGTCCGACGCTTCTATCCACTCCACGGTCCAACACTTCTATCTACTCCACGATCGGACGCTTCTATCCACTCCACGATCTGCCGCTTCTATCTACTCCACGATCTGACGCTTCTATCCACTCCACGGTCCGACGCTTCTATCCACTCCACGGTCCAACGCTTCTATCTACTCCACGGTCCAACGCTTCTATCTACTCCAAGATCCGACGCTTCTATCCACTCCATGGTCCGACACTTCTATCCACTCCACGATCCAACGCCTCTATCCATTCCACGGTCCGATGCTTCTATCCACTCCAGGAACTGACGCTTCTATCCACTCCACGGTCCGACGCTTCTATCCACTCCACGATCCGATGCTTCAATCCACTCCACGGTCCAAGGTCTCTATATACTCCACGATCCGACGCTTCTATCCACTCCACGGTCCAAGGCCTCTATATACTCCACGATCCGACGCTTCTATCCACTCCACGGTCCGACGCTTCTATCCACTCCATGGTCCGACGCCTCTATCTACTCCACGGTCCAAGGCCTCTATATACTCCACGATCCAACGCTTTTATCCACTCCAGGATCCGACGCTTCTATCCACTCCACGGTCCGACGCTTCTATCCACTCCACGGTCCAACACTTCTATCTACTCCACGATCGGACGCTTCTATCCACTCCACGATCTGCCGCTTCTATCTACTCCACGATCTGACGCTTCTATCCACTCCACGGTACGACGCTTCTATCCACTCCACGATCCAACGCCTCTATCCATTCCACGGTCCGATGCTTCTATCCACTCCAGGATCTGACGCTTCTATCCACTCCACGATCTGATGCTTCAATCCACTCCACGGTCCAAGGTCTCAATATACTCCACGATCCGACGCTTCTATCCACTCCACGGTCCAAGGCCTCTATATACTCCACGATCCGACGCTTCTATCCACTCCACGGTCCGACGCTTCTATCCACTCCACGGTCCGACGCCTCTATCTACTCCACGGTCCAAGGCCTCTATATACTCCACGATCCGACGCTTTTATCCACTCCAGGATCCGACGCTTCTATCCACTCCACGGTCCGACGCTTCTATCCACTCCACGGTCCAACACTTCTATCTACTCCACGATCGGACGCTTCTATCCACTCCACGATCTGCCGCTTCTATCTACTCCACGATCTGAAGCTTCTATCCACTCCACGGTCCGACGCTTCTATCCACTCCACGGTCCAACGCTTCTATCTACTCCACGGTCCAACGCTTCTATCTACTCCAAGATCCGACGCTTCTATCCAGTCCACGATCCGACGCTTCTATCCAGTCCACGGTCCGACGCTTCTATCCACTCCACGATCCGTAGCTTCTATCCACTCCACGGTCCGACGCTCATATCCACTCCACGATCTGACGCTTCTATCCACTCCAAGGTCTGACATTCATATCCACTCCACGATCAGACGCTTCTATCCACTCCACGGTCCGACGCTCACATCCACTCCACGATCCGACGCTTCTATCCGCTCCAAGGTCCGACGCTCATATGCACTCCACAATCTGACGCTTCTATCCACTCCACGATCTGACGCTTCTATCCACTCCACAGTCCGACGCTTCTATCCACTCCACGGTCCAACGCTTCTATCCACTCCACGATCCGACGCTACTATCCACTCCACGGTCCAACGCTTCTATCTACTCCACGGTCCAACGCTTCTATCTACTCCACAATCCGACGCTTCTATCCACTCCACGATCCGACGCTTCTATCCACTCCATGGTCCGACGCTTCTATCCACTCCACGGTCCAACGCTTCTATCCACTCCACGGTCCAACGCTTCTATCTACTCCACGATCCGACACTTCTATCCACTTCACGGTCCAACGCTTCTATCCACTCCATGATCTGACGCCTCTATATAGTCCACGGTCCGGCACTTCTATCCACTCCATGATCCGACACTTCTATCTACTCCACAATCCGACTCCTCTTATATACGCCACGATCCGACGCTTCTATCCACTCCACGATCCGACACTTCTATCTACTCCACAATCCGACTCTTCTATCCACTCCACAGTCCGACGCTTCTATCCAGTCCACGATCCGACGCTTCTATCTGCTCCACGATCCGACGCTTCTATCTGCTCCACGATCCGACGCTTCTATCTACTCCACGATCCGACGCTTCTATCTACTCCACGATCCGACGCTTCTATCTACTCCACGATCCGACGCTTCTATCTACTCCACGATCAAACGCCTCTATATACTCCACGATCCGACGCCTCTATATACTCCACGATCCGACGCTTCAATCCACTCCACGGTCCAAGGTCTCTATATACTCCACGATCCGACGCTTCTATCCTCTCCACGGTCCAAGGCCTCTATATACTCCACGATCCAACGCTTCTATCCACTCCACGGTCCAAGGCCTCTATATACTCCACGATCCGACGCTTCTAACCACTCCACCGTCCAAGGCGTCTATATACTCCACGATCCGACGCTTTTATCCACTCCAGGATCCGACGCTTCTATCCACTCCATGATCTGACGCTTCTATCCACTCCACGGTCCAACACTTCTATCTACTCCACGATCGGACGCTTCTATCCACTCCACGATCTACCGCTTCTATCTACTCCACGATCTGACGCTTCTATCCACTCCACGGTTTGACGCCTCTATATACTCCACGGTCCGACGCTTCTATCCACTCCACGGTCCAAAGCTTCTATCTACTCCACGGTCCAACGCTTCTATCCACTCCACGGTCCGACGCTCATATCCACTCCACGATCTGACGCTTCTATCCACTCCAAGGTCTGACGCTCATATCCACTCAACGATCCGACGCTTCTATCCACTCCACGGTCCAACGCTTCTATATACTCCACGGTCCGACGCTTCTATCCGCTCCAAGGTCCGATGCTCATATCCACTCCACGATCCGACGCTTCTATCCACTCCACGGTCCAAGGCCTCTATATACTCCACGATCCGACGCTTCTATCCACTCCACGGTCCAAGGCCTCTATCCATTCCACGGTCCGATGCTTCTATCCACTCCAGGATCTGACGCTTCTATCCACTCCACGGTCCGACGCTTCTATCCACTCCACGATCCGATGCTTCAATCCACTCCACGGTCCAAGGTCTCTATATACTCCACGATCCGACGCTTCTATCCACTCCACGGTCCAAGGCCTCTATATACTCCACGATCCGACGCTTCTATCCACTCCACGGTCCGACGCTTCTATCCACTCCATGGTCCGACGACTCTATCTACTCCACGGTCCAAGGCCTCTATATACTCCACGATCCGACGCTTTTATCCACTCCAGGATCCGACGCTTCTATCCACTCCACGGTCCGACGCTTCTATCTACTCCACGATCGGACGCTTCTATCCACTCCACGATCTGCCGCTTCTATCTACTCCACGATCTGACGCTTCTATCCACTCCACGGTCCGACGCTTCTATCCACTCCACGATCCAACGCCTCTATCCATTCCACGGTCCGATGCTTCTATCCACTCCAGGATCTGACGCTTCTATCCACTCCACGGTCCGACGCTTCTATCCACTCCACGATCCGATGCTTCAATCCACTCCACGGTCCAAGGTCTCTATATACTCCACGATCCGACGCTTCTATCCACTCCACGGTCCAAGGCCTCTATATACTCCACGATCCGACGCTTCTATCCACTCCACGGTCCGACGCTTCTATCCACTCCACGGTCCGACGCCTCTATCTACTCCACGGGCCAAGGCCTCTATATACTCCACGATCCGACGCTTTTATGCACTCCAGGATCCGACGCTTCTATCCACTCCACGGTCCGACGCTTCTATCCACTCCAGGATCCGACGCTTCTATCCACTCCACGATCGGACGCTTCTATCCACTCCACGATCTGCCGCTTCTATCTACTCCACGATCTGACGCTTCTATCCACTCCACGGTCCGACGCTTCTATCCACTCCACGATCCAACGCCTCTATCCATTCCACGGTCCGATGCTTCTATCCACTCCAGGATCTGACGCTTCTATCCACTCCACGGTCCGACGCTTCTATCCACTCCACGATCCGATGCTTCAATCCACTCCACGGTCCAAGGTCTCTATATACTCCACGATCCGACGCTTCTATCCACTCCACGGTCCAAGGCCTCTATATACTCCACGATCCGACGCTTCTATCCACTCCACGGTCCGACGCTTCTATCCACTCCACGGTCCGACGCCTCTATCTACTCCACGGGCCAAGGCCTCTATATACTCCACGATCCGACGCTTTTATCCACTCCAGGATCCGACGCTTCTATCCACTCCACGGTCCGACGCTTCTATCCACTCCAGGATCCGACGCTTCTATCCACTCCACGATCGGACGCTTCTATGCACTCCACGATCTGCCGCTTCTATCTACTCCACGATCTGACGCTTCTATCCACTCCACGGTCCGACGCTTCTATCTACTCCACGGTCCAACGCTTCTATCTACTCCAAGATCCGACGCTTCTATCCAGTCCACGATCCGACGCTTCTATCCAGTCCACGGTCCGACGCTTCTATCCACTCCACGATCCGTAGCTTCTATCCACTCCACGGTCCGACGCTCATACCCACTCCACGATCTGACGCTTCTATCCACTCCAAGGTCTGACATTCATATCCACTCCACGATCCGATGCTTTTATCCACTCCACGGTCCGACGCTCATATCCACTCCACGATCCGACGCTTCTATCCGCTCCAAGGTCCGACGCTCATATGCACTCCATGATCCGATGCTTCTATCCACTCCATGGTCCAACGCTTCTATCTACTCCACAATCCGACGCTTCTATCCACTCCACGATCTGACGCTTCTATCCACTCCACAGTCCGACGCTTCTATCCACTCCACGGTCCAACGCTTCTATCCACTCCACGATCCGACGCTACTATCCACTCCACGGTCCAACGCTTCTATCTACTCCACAATCCGACGCTTCTATCCACTCCACGATCCGACGCTTCTATCCACTCCATGGTCCGACGCTTCTATCCACTCCACGGTCCAACGCTTCTATCCACTCCACGGTCCAACGCTTCTATCTACTCTACGATCCGACACTTCTATCCACTTCACGGTCCAACGCTTCTATCCACTCCATGATCTGACGCCTCTATATAGTCCACGGTCCGGCACTTCTATCCACTCCATGATCCGACACTTCTATCTACTCCACAATCCGACTCCTCTTATATACGCCACGATCCGACGCTTCTATCCACTCCACGATCCGACACTTCTATCTACTCCACAATCCGACTCTTCTATCCACTCCACAGTCCGACGCTTCTATCCAGTCCACGATCCGACGCTTCTATCTGCTCCACGATCCGACGCTTCTATCTGCTCCACGATCCGACGCTTCTATCTACTCCACGATCCGACGCTTCTATCTACTCCACGATCCGACGCTTCTATCTACTCCACGATCCGACGCTTCTATCTACTCCACGATCAAACGCCTCTATATACTCCACGATCCGACGCCTCTATATACTCCACGATCCGACGCTTCAATCCACTCCACGGTCCAAGGTCTCTATATACTCCACGATCCGACGCTTCTATCCACTCCACGGTCCAAGGCCTCTATATACTCCACGATCCGACGCTTCTATCCACTCCACGGTCCAAGGCCTCTATATACTCCACGATCCGACGCTTCTAACCACTCCACGGTCCGACGCTTCTAACCACTCCACGGTCCGACGCTTCTATCCACTCCACGATCCGATGCTTCAATCCACTCCACGGTCCAAGGTCTCTATATACTCCACGATCCGATGCTTCTATCCACTCCACGGTCCAAGGCCTCTATATACTCCACGATCCGACGCTTCTATCCACTCCACGGTCCGACGCTTCTATCCACTCCACGGTCCGACGCCTCTATCTACTCCACGGGCCAAGGCCTCTATATACTCCACGATCCGACGCTTTTATCCACTCCAGGATCCGACGCTTCTATCCACTCCACGGTCCGACGCTTCTATCCACTCCAGGATCCGACGCTTCTATCCACTCCACGATCGGACGCTTCTATCCACTCCACGATCTGCCGCTTCTATCTACTCCACGATCTGACGCTTCTATCCACTCCACGGTCCGACGCTTCTATCCACTCCACGATCCAACGCCTCTATCCATTCCACGGTCCGATGCTTCTATCCACTCCAGGATCTGACGCTTCTATCCACTCCAGGATCTGACGCTTCTATCCACTCCACGGTCCGACGCTTCTATCCACTCCACGATCCGATGCTTCAATCCACTCCACGGTCCAAGGTCTCTATATACTCCACGATCCGACGCTTCTATCCACTCCACGGTCCAAGGCCTCTATATACTCCACGATCCGACGCTTCTATCCACTCCACGGTCCGACGCTTCTATCCACTCCACGGTCCGACGCCTCTATCTACTCCACGGGCCAAGGCCTCTATATACTCCACGATCCGACGCTTTTATCCACTCCAGGATCCGACGCTTCTATCCACTCCACGGTCCGACGCTTCTATCCACTCCAGGATCCGACGCTTCTATCCACTCCACGATCGGACGCTTCTATCCACTCCACGATCTGCCGCTTCTATCTACTCCACGATCTGACGCTTCTATCCACTCCACGGTCCGACGCTTCTATCTACTCCACGGTCCAACGCTTCTATCTACTCCAAGATCCGACGCTTCTATCCAGTCCACGATCCGACGCTTCTATCCAGTCCACGGTCCGACGCTTCTATCCACTCCACGATCCGTAGCTTCTATCCACTCCACGGTCCGACGCTCATACCCACTCCACGATCTGACGCTTCTATCCACTCCAAGGTCTGACATTCATATCCACTCCACGATCCGATGCTTCTATCCACTCCACGGTCCGACGCTCATATCCACTCCACGATCCGACGCTTCTATCCGCTCCAAGGTCCGACGCTCATATGCACTCCATGATCCGATGCTTCTATCCACTCCATGGTCCAACGCTTCTATCTACTCCACAATCCGACGCTTCTATCCACTCCACGATCTGACGCTTCTATCCACTCCACAGTCCGACGCTTCTATCCACTCCACGGTCCAACGCTTCTATCCACTCCACGATCCGACGCTACTATCCACTCCACGGTCCAACGCTTCTATCTACTCCACAATCCGACGCTTCTATCCACTCCACGATCCGACGCTTCTATCCACTCCATGGTCCGACGCTTCTATCCACTCCACGGTCCAACGCTTCTATCCACTCCACGGTCCAACGCTTCTATCTACTCTACGATCCGACACTTCTATCCACTTCACGGTCCAACGCTTCTATCCACTCCATGATCTGACGCCTCTATATAGTCCACGGTCCGGCACTTCTATCCACTCCATGATCCGACACTTCTATCTACTCCACAATCCGACTCCTCTTATATACGCCACGATCCGACGCTTCTATCCACTCCACGATCCGACACTTCTATCTACTCCACAATCCGACTCTTCTATCCACTCCACAGTCCGACGCTTCTATCCAGTCCACGATCCGACGCTTCTATCTGCTCCACGATCCGACGCTTCTATCTGCTCCACGATCCGACGCTTCTATCTACTCCACGATCCGACGCTTCTATCTACTCCACGATCCGACGCTTCTATCTACTCCACGATCCGACGCTTCTATCTACTCCACGATCAAACGCCTCTATATACTCCACGATCCGACGCCTCTATATACTCCACGATCCGACGCTTCAATCCACTCCACGGTCCAAGGTCTCTATATACTCCACGATCCGACGCTTCTATCCACTCCACGGTCCAAGGCCTCTATATACTCCACGATCCGACGCTTCTATCCACTCCACGGTCCAAGGCCTCTATATACTCCACGATCCGACGCTTCTAACCACTCCACCGTCCAAGGCGTCTATATACTCCACGATCCGACGCTTTTATCCACTCCAGGATCCGACGCTTCTATCCACTCCATGATCTGACGCTTCTATCCACTCCACGGTCCAACACTTCTATCTACTCCACGATCGGACGCTTCTATCCACTCCACGATCTGCCGCTTCTATCTACTCCACGATCTGACGCTTCTATCCACTCCACGGTCCGACGCCTCTATATACTCCACGGTCCGACGCTTCTATCCACTCCACGGTCCAAAGCTTCTATCTACTCCACGGTCCAACGCTTCTATCCACTCCACGATCCGACGCTTCTATCCAGTCCACGGTCCGACGCTTCTATCCACTCCACGATCCGACGCTTCTATCCACTCCACGGTCCGACGCTCATATCCACTCCACGATCTGACGCTTCTATCCACTCCAAGGTCTGACGCTCATATCCACTCCACGATCCGACGCTGCTATCCACTCCACGGTCCAACGCTTCTATCTACTCCACGATTTGACACTTCTATCCACTCCACGGTCCGACGCTCATATCCACTCCACGATCCGACGCTTCTATCCGCTCCAAGGTCCGACGCTCATATCCACTCCACGATCCGACGCTTCTATCCACTCCATGGTCCAACGCTTCTATCCACTCCACAGTCCGACGCTTCTATCCACACCACGGTTCAATGCTTCTATCCACTCCACGATCCGACGTTTCTATCCACTCCACTATCCGACGCTTCTATCCACTCCACGATCCGACGCTTCTATCCACTCAACGGTCCGACACTTCTATCCACTCCACGGTCCGACGCTTCTATCCACTCCACGGTCCGACGCTTCTATCCACTCCACAGTCCAACGCTTCTATCTACTCCACGATCCGACACTTCTATCCACTTCACGGTCCGACGCTTCTATCCACTCCATGATCTGACGCCTCTATATAGTCCACGGTCCGGCACTTCTATCCACTCCACGATCCAACACTTCTATCTACTCCACAATCCGACTCCTCTTATATACGCCACGATCCGACGCTTCTATCCATTCCACGATCCGACTCCTCTACATACGCCACGATCCGACGCTTCTATCCACTCCACGATCCGACACTTCTATCTACTCCACAATCCGACTCTTCTATCCACTCCACAGTCCGACGCTTCTATCCAGTCCACGATCCGACGCTTCTATCTACTCCACGATCCGACGCTTCTATCTTCTCCACGATCCGACGCTTCTATCTACTCCACGATCCGACGCCTCGATCTACTCCACGATCCGACGCCTCTATATACTCCTTGATCTGACGCTTCTATCCACTCCACGGTCCGACGCTTCTATCCACTCTACAATCCGACGCTTCTATCCACGGTCCGACGCCTCTATCTACTCCACAATCCGACGCCTCTATCTACTCCACGATCCAACGCTTCTATCCACTCCACGGTCCGACACCTCTATATACTCCACGGTCCGACACCTCTATCTACTCCACGATCCGACACTTCTATCCATTCCACGATCCGACACTTCTATCCACTCCACGATCCGACGCTTCTATCCACTCCAGGATCCGACGCTTCTATCCACTCCACGGTCCGATTCTTCTATCCACTCCACGGTCCAACACTTCTATCCACTCCACGGTCCGACGCCTCTATCTACTCCACGATCCAATGTTTCTATCCACTCCAAGGTCTGACGCTTCTATCCACTCCAAGGTCCGACGCTTCTATCTACTCCAAGGTCCGACGCCTCTATATACTCCACGGTCCGACGCCTCTATCTACTCCACGATCCAACGCTTCTATCCACTCCACGGTCCAACGCCTCTATATACTCCATGGTCCGACGCCTCTATCTACTCCACGAACCGACGCTTCTATCTCCTCCACGAGCCGACGCTTCTATCCTCTCTACGATCCGACGCTTCTATCCACTCCACGATCCGACGCTTCTATCCACTCCATGGTCCGACGCTTCTATCCACTCCACGGTCCAACGCTTCTATCCACTCCACGGTCCGACGCTTCTATCCACTCCACGGTCCAACGCTTCTATCTACTCAACAATCCGACACTTCTATCCACTTCACGGTCCGACGCTTCTATCTACTCCACAATCCGACGCTTCTATCCACTCCACGATCAGACGCTTCTATCCACTCCATGGTCCGAAGCTTCTATCCACTCCACGGTCCAACGCTTCTATCCACTCCACGATCCGACGCTACTATCCACTCCACGGTCCAACGCTTCTATCTACTCCACGATCCGACGCTTCTATCCACTCCACGATCCGACGCTTCTATCCACTCCACGGTCCGACGCTTCTATCCACTCCACGGTCCAACGCCTCTATATACTCCACGGTCTGACGCCTCTATCTACTCCACGATCCGACGCTTCTATCTCCTCCACAAGCAGACGCTTCTATCCTCTCTACGATCCGACGCTTCTATCCACTCCACGATCCAACGCTTCAATCCACTTCATGGTCCGACGCCTCTCTCTACTCCATGATCCGATGCTTCTATCTACTCCATTGTCCGACGCTTCTATCCACTCAACGGTCCGATGCTTCTATCCACTCCACGGTCCGACGCCTCTATATACTCCACGGTCCAACGCCTCTATCTACTCCATGATCCGACGCTTCTGTCTTCTCCACGACCTGACGCTTCTATCCACTCCACTGTCCGATGCTTGTATCTACTCCACAAGCCGACGCTTCTATCCACTCCATGATCCGACGCCTCTATATACTCCACGATCCGATGCTTCTATCTACTCCACAATCTGATGCCTCTATATACTCCACGATCCGACGCTTCTCTCCACTCCACGATCCTACGCTTTCATCCACTCGACGATCCGACGCTTCTATCTACTCCACGATCCGACGCTTCTATCCACTCCACGATCCGACGATTCTATCCACTCCATGATCTGACGCCTCTATGTATTCCACGATCCAATGCTTCTATCCACTCCACGATCCATGCTTCTATCCACTCCACGATCCGACGCTTCTATCCACTCCACGATCCGACGCTTCTATCCACTCCATGTTCCGACGCTTCTATCCACTCCATGGTCTGACGCCTCTATATATTCCACGATCCAACGCTTCTCTCCACTCCACTATCCGACGCTTCTATCCACTCCACGATCCGCCGCTTCTATCCACTCCACGATCCGACGCTTCTATCCACTCCACGGTCTGATGCTTCTATCCACTCCACGATCCGCCGCTTCTATCCACTTCACGGTCCGACACCTCTATATACTCCACGATCCGACACTTCTATCCATTCCACGATCCGACGCTTCTATCCACTCCATGATCCGACGCTTCTATCCACTCCATGATCCGACGCTTCTATCCACTCCATGATCCAACATTTCTATCCACTCCAGGATCCGACGCTTCTATCCACTCCACGATCCGACGCCTCTATCTACTCCACGATCCAACGTTTCTATCCACTCCAAGGTTTGACGCTTCTATCCACTCCAAGGTCCGACGCCTCTATCCACTCCACGGTCCGACGCCTCTATCTACTCTACGATCCGATGCTTCTATATACTCCACAATCCGACGCTTCTATCCACACCACGGTTCAATGCTTCTATCCACTCCACGATCCGACGTTTCTATCCACTCCACTATCCGACGCTTCTATCCACTCCACGATCCGACGCTTCTATCCACTCAACGGTCCGACACTTCTATCCACTCCACGGTCCGACGCTTCTATCCACTCCACGGTCCGACGCTTCTATCCACTCCACGGTCCAACGCTTCTATCTACTCCACGATCCGACACTTCTATCCACTTCACGGTCCGACGCTTCTATCCACTCCATGATCTGACGCCTCTATATAGTCCACGGTCCGGCACTTCTATCCACTCCACGATCCAACACTTCTATCTACTCCACAATCCGACTCCTCTTATATACGCCACGATCCGACGCTTCTATCCATTCCACGATCCGACTCCTCTACATACGCCACGATCCGACGCTTCTATCCACTCCACGATCCGACACTTCTATCTACTCCACAATCCGACTCTTCTATCCACTCCACAGTCCGACGCTTCTATCCAGTCCACGATCCGACGCTTCTATCTACTCCACGATCCGACGCTTCTATCTACTCCACGATCCGACGCTTCTATCTACTCCACGATCCGACGCCTCGATCTACTCCACGATCCGACGCCTCTATATACTCCTTGATCTGACGCTTCTATCCACTCCACGGTCCGACGCTTCTATCCACTCTACAATCCGACGCTTCTATCCACGGTCCGACGCCTCTATCTACTCCACAATCCGACGCCTCTATCTACTCCACGATCCAACGCTTCTATCCACTCCACGGTCCGACACCTCTATATACTCCACGGTCCGACACCTCTATCTACTCCACGATCCGACACTTCTATCCATTCCACGATCCGACACTTCTATCCACTCCACGATCCGACGCTTCTATCCACTCCAGGATCCGACGCTTCTATCCACTCCACGGTCCGATTCTTCTATCCACTCCACGGTCCAACACTTCTATCCACTCCACGGTCCGACGCCTCTATCTACTCCACGATCCAATGTTTCTATCCACTCCAAGGTCTGACGCTTCTATCCACTCCAAGGTCCGACGCTTCTATCTACTCCAAGGTCCGACGCCTCTATATACTCCACGGTCCGACGCCTCTATCTACTCCACGATCCAACGCTTCTATCCACTCCACGGTCCAACGCCTCTATATACTCCATGGTCCGACGCCTCTATCTACTCCACGAACCGACGCTTCTATCTCCTCCACGAGCCGACGCTTCTATCCTCTCTACGATCCGACGCTTCTATCCACTCCACGATCCGACGCTTCTATCCACTCCATGGTCCGACGCTTCTATCCACTCCACGGTCCAACGCTTCTATCCACTCCACGGTCCGACGCTTCTATCCACTCCACGGTCCAACGCTTCTATCTACTCAACAATCCGACACTTCTATCCACTTCACGGTCCGACGCTTCTATCTACTCCACAATCCGACGCTTCTATCCACTCCACGATCAGACGCTTCTATCCACTCCATGGTCCGAAGCTTCTATCCACTCCACGGTCCAACGCTTCTATCCACTCCACGATCCGACGCTACTATCCACTCCACGGTCCAACGCTTCTATCTACTCCACGATCCGACGCTTCTATCCACTCCACGATCCGACGCTTCTATCCACTCCACGGTCCGACGCTTCTATCCACTCCACGGTCCAACGCCTCTATATACTCCACGGTCTGACGCCTCTATCTACTCCACGATCCGACGCTTCTATCTCCTCCACAAGCAGACGCTTCTATCCTCTCTACGATCCGACGCTTCTATCCACTCCACGATCCAACGCTTCAATCCACTTCATGGTCCGACGCCTCTCTCTACTCCATGATCCGATGCTTCTATCTACTCCATTGTCCGACGCTTCTATCCACTCAACGGTCCGATGCTTCTATCCACTCCACGGTCCGACGCCTCTATATACTCCACGGTCCAACGCCTCTATCTACTCCATGATCCGACGCTTCTGTCTTCTCCACGACCTGACGCTTCTATCCACTCCACTGTCCGATGCTTGTATCTACTCCACAAGCCGACGCTTCTATCCACTCCATGATCCGACGCCTCTATATACTCCACGATCCGATGCTTCTATCTACTCCACAATCTGATGCCTCTATATACTCCACGATCCGACGCTTCTCTCCACTCCACGATCCTACGCTTTCATCCACTCGACGATCCGACGCTTCTATCTACTCCACGATCCGACGCTTCTATCCACTCCACGATCCGACGATTCTATCCACTCCATGATCTGACGCCTCTATGTATTCCACGATCCAATGCTTCTATCCACTCCACGATCCATGCTTCTATCCACTCCACGATCCGACGCTTCTATCCACTCCACGATCCGACGCTTCTATCCACTCCATGTTCCGACGCTTCTATCCACTCCATGGTCTGACGCCTCTATATATTCCACGATCCAACGCTTCTCTCCACTCCACTATCCGACGCTTCTATCCACTCCACGATCCGCCGCTTCTATCCACTCCACGATCCGACGCTTCTATCCACTCCACGGTCTGATGCTTCTATCCACTCCACGATCCGCCGCTTCTATCCACTTCACGGTCCGACACCTCTATATACTCCACGATCCGACACTTCTATCCATTCCACGATCCGACGCTTCTATCCACTCCATGATCCGACGCTTCTATCCACTCCATGATCCGACGCTTCTATCCACTCCATGATCCAACATTTCTATCCACTCCAGGATCCGACGCTTCTATCCACTCCACGATCCGACGCCTCTATCTACTCCACGATCCAACGTTTCTATCCACTCCAAGGTTTGACGCTTCTATCCACTCCAAGGTCCGACGCCTCTATCCACTCCACGGTCCGACGCCTCTATCTACTCTACGATCCGATGCTTCTATATACTCCACAATCCGACGCTTCTATCCTCTCTACGATCCGACGCTTCTATCCACTCCACGATCCAACGCTTCTATCCACTCCACGATCCAACGCTTCTATCCACTCTACGATCCGACGCTTCTATCCACTCCACGATCCGACGCTTCTATCCTCTCTACGATCCAACGCTACTATCCACTCCACGATCCAACGCTTCTATCCACTCCACGGTCCGATGCCTCTATCTACTCCACGATCCAACGTTTCTATCCACTCCACGGTCCAACGCCTCTATATACTCCACGGTCCGATGCCTCTATCTACTCCACGATCCGACGCTTCTATCTACTCCACAAGCAGACGCTTCTATCTACTCCACGATCCGACGTTTCTATCCTCTCCACGATCCAACGCTTCTATCCACTTCATGGTCTGACGCCTCTCTCTACTCCATGATCCGATGCTTCTATCTACTCCAGGGTCCGACGCTTCTATCCACTCCATGGTCCGACGCTTCTATCCACTCCACGTTCCAACGCCTCTATATACTCCACGGTCCGACGCCTCTATCTACTCCACGATCCGACGCTTCTGTCTACGCCACGATCCGTCGCTTCTATCCATTCCACTGTCCGATGCTTGTATCTACTCCACAATCTGATGCTTCTATCCACTCCATGATCTGACGCCTCTATATACCCTACGATCTGACGCTTCTCTCCACTCCACGATCCGACGCTTTTATCCACTCCACGATCCGACGCTTCTATCCACTCCACGATCCGACGCTTCCATCCACTCCACGATCCGACGCTTCTATCCACTCCACGATCCGACGCTTCTATCCACTCCATGATCTGACGCCTCTATATATTCCACGATCCAACGCTTCTATCCACTCCACGATCCAACGCTTCTATCCACTCCACGATCCGATGCTTCTATCCACTCCATGATCTGACGCCTCTATATATTCCATGATCCAACGCTTCTATGCACTCCACGATCCGACCCTTCTATTCACTCCATGATCTGACGCCTCTATATATTCCATGATCCAAAGCTTCTATCCACTCCACGATCCGACTCCTCTATATAGTCCATGGTACGACACTTCTATCCATTCCACGATCCGATGCTTCTATCCACTCCACGATCCGACGCTTGTATCCACTCCACGATCCGACGCTTCTATCCACTCCACGATCCGACTCCTCTATATAGTCCATGGTACGACACTTCTATCCATTCCACGATCCGATGCTTCTATCCACTCCACGATCCGACGCTTCTATCCACTCCACGATCCGACGCTTCTATCCATTCCACGATCCGACTCCTCTATATAGTCCACGGTCCGACGCTTCTATCCATTCCACGATCCGACTCCTCTATATAGTCCACGGTCCGACGCTTCTATCCATTCCACGATCCGACTCCTCTATATAGTCCACGGTCCGACGCTTCTATCCACTCCACGGTCCGACGCTTCTATCCACTACACGATCCGACTCCTCTATATAGTCCACGGTCTGATGCTTCTATCAAGTCTCTCTCTCTCTGCCGCCCCGCCCTCCCCCCCCCCCCCTCCTGCTCGGACAAGAATGCAGTCACTCGAGAAGAGCAAGGCTCCCTCGAGTAACTGACTTATCCGAGCGTGCTCGCTCATCTCTAGTGCTAATCAGTAAGACCCTTGCAGGGGTTCCACTGAGGGGCATCTGCGCTCTGCCTCCAATATCATATCCTATCCATTCCGAAATGGTTCTGCAAGTTCTAGCCTGACGACCCCCCCCCCCCCCCCCCAACAGTGATTCAGGGATCATAAAACTTTCACTCCATTATCAGTGTCTAGACAAAAAAGTTTATCTCTGTTCCAGAATTCCTCTTAAGTGCGAACCAATCACATCCGTGTCTGTGCCTTGTCATAAGTATATATATATCCATATCTGTGCCTTGTCATAAGTATATATATATATCCATATCTGTGCCTTGTCATAAGTATATATATATATCCATGTCTGTGCCTTGTCATAAGTATGTGTGTATATCTCCATGTCTGTGCCTTGTCATAAGTGTGTATATATATATATATATATATATATCCATGTCTGTGCCGTGTCATAAGTATATATATATATCCATGTCTGTGCCGTGTCATAAGTATGTATGTTATAAGTGTGTATAAATATCCAGGCCTCTTCAGATCCAATCCATTAAGCCTGAAGAAGAGCCCGAGAGGTTTGCAAGCTCGCTATAACATCATGTATTTTTGTTAGCCATTAAAGGTCTCATATCTACAGGATTACCTGGTTTCTCTTGCTGGGAACAATCACATTTTGCAAGTTCTAGCAAACAGTTGAAGATTTTCACAACTTCTACGAATCAGACTTCACAACCCTGACTGCCACTAAGCAGCAGTAATACCGCCTTTAGTATATACGTATCATAGCACTAAAAATGTCCACCAAATATAAAAGAAATCATATACTAACCTGTAACTGTGGATTCTCACAAACCCCTCCCCATTCTAGATTTCCGAGAATCGCATTATTCCCCGCTCCCCCCGCAGCCGAACGGCTCAGGCGCTTTTGTTTTAGTTGTGAAGAAATGGGAGGAGGTATTTATAACCTAAAAACTAATGAAAGTAAGTTGTTGTAAACAGCCAGATCATTATTGTGTAAAAAAGTCAACCACCATGTATAGGAGACTGCGAGCCCACGAGAGCCCACGCCCGCGGAAGCGGAACAAGTAAATCACATCCGCAATTGAAGGTTATCTGTCTCCAGCAAATCAGTAATTGCCGCTTGCTGCACGCAGTTTGTAAATAACCACTGAAAAGTCCACAACTAACGGTTTCCCTGAAAATAAGTCCCAGTCGTATTTAAATTTTTGCTCCAAAGGAGGCAATAGGTCTTATTTTCAGGGGATGTCTTATTATATTTACCCAGCATCCTCCACTGCTCTCCGGAGCTCCGACGCACTTCTTGCAGTCCTCGGACACCCAATAAATCCCATGACTTAGCCAATGAATGCCGTGGCTCAGGTAATTAATAAATCCCGCCTCCAGGAAGTGATGGCCCTGATTGGCTTGAGCAGCGCTCAAAAACCAATCAATGCAGCTCTTGAAGAGACAATCACAGTCATCGCATTATGGAGGCGCGATTTAGGAATTGCCTGAGCCACGGCATTGTCTGAATAGCGGGATTTATAAATTGGCCAATCAATTCAGCGCTCGATGAACCAATCACAGCCAGAGAGCAGCGGGAGGGACCTCGATCGAGCCTGCCAGGTAATGTATTGTTTTTATTTTAATGTAATGCAGCTATGTCTTATTTTGGGGATAGAGCTTATATTTCAAGCCTCCCCAAATAATGAGGGTAGGGTTTATTTTCAGGAAAACAGGGTAGCAGTTTTTGTAAATACTTAAAGGGGTTGTCCCGCGCCGAAACGGGTTTTTTTTTTTTTCAATAGCCCCCCCGTTCGGCGCGAGACAAACCCGATGCAGGGACCTAAAAAAAAAAAAAACGGATAGAACTTACCCGAATCCCCGCGCTCCGGTGACTTCTTACTTACCTTGCGAAGATGGCCGCCGGGATCTTCACCCACGGTGGACCGCAGGTCTTCTCCCATGGTGCACCGTGGGCTCTGTGCGTTCCATTGCCGATTCCAGCCTCCTGATTGGCTGGAATCGGCACACGTGACGGGGCGGAGCTACAAGGAGCAGCTCTCCGGCACGAGTGGCCCCATTCAGAAGGGAGAAGACCCGGACTGCACAAGCGCGTCTAATCGGGCGATTAGCCGCTGAAATTAGACGGCACCATGGCGACGGGGACGCTAGCAACGGAGCAGGTAAGTGAATAACTTCTGTATGGCCAATATTTAATGCACGATGTACATTACAAAGTGCATCAATATGGCCATACAGAAGTGTATAGACCCACTTGCTGCCGCGGGACAACCCCTTTAAACAGACTCCCGAAAAGTCCCAGGCTCGCTTCCATTAAAGTCTCAGTCCCTTCGATATCTGTTCAGGCCCCACTTTACTAGTGCCCTGCAGAATAGTGTTGTGTTCCTAGCAGTCCTGTGCAGTCCCTAATGGGAACCTGCCATGTCCCTATGAACTAAGCTATGGTGCTGTTGGGGTATGTGACAGGGAGCCACATCCAGTGGTGTCTCCTGCGGAATCTGACTCTTTTCAGTTCTCTGCATGCGGCCTCCTATACAATTCTCTGGGGCAGCACTGGCACAGTACTCTGAAAAGAGTCAGATATTCCTGCTGTGTGCCAACTTCAGAGGGGGACAACGCTGGATCACGGGAGTGGTTGAGTATAAAGAAATACCCCACCTAGCTCCCTGTCAAGTCACCTAGCGGCAGCAGATCTTAGACTATAGGGTGTGACAGGATCCCTTTAAGTCAGTTTCTGTGAGTTCGTGTTCAGGTTTTATTGAGGCCGATCCTCACTTATGGTTCAAACCCAAATAAATGATGCTCTCCTTTGATAGAACAGTGTTGCTTGCTATCGCAGTCTGTCCCTCTGTCTGAATGCAGTTCATTAGCAGTAGGCAGCTCCTCCTTACTTTAGGGATAAAGCTCAGTGGGTCTTTGGCACTTCTTTCACAAACTTCTACAGAGCCTCTAAACAGTCCGTGTGCTGCCAATATGAAGGCAATCCAACGGGCCCACAGGACGCCTTTACTTTGTACAGCAGACGTCGTCCTGTAACACTACAATAAACATTAAGCCTTTTAGCCACAAGGTGGCAGCAGAGCCTCATTATTACTGCAAAAGCAGGGTATACACAAGAATGATAGAGCATTATGTGACACATGGGAGCCCCTCTTACATGTCATCAGACTGAAGAGGGGGAGTGTGTGGCCCTGACGCCCTGTAAGTGTCAGACTCCAGGAGATGGCACAACACCTTTGGGATCTGCCTGAGAGCTCTTCAGTGGATCTCCTCACACCTGGATCCTACACAATCCACTTTATAAAATGTCTGCTATTCCTATTCCTTTCCCATTTATTTTGTAACGGTCTTGTTTTATGTCATTTTTTAACCACTTGCATTACCTCCTAATGTAAACATCCTTGTGAGTTCTGGAGAGCCTCTGGCCTATGATAGTGTTAACCCTTTGCTGGAGCTCAATGGGTGCCCGATCAGGCACCATAATATAATATGGTCAGTGCTGTATTGTGGGACATGCAGGACCATGTGGGGAGCGATCTTCACTCCATGTTGCAATATGTGCGAGATTGGAGGAGTGAAAGTAGAACAAGCCCTTGTACATCATGTGCTGGGAAATCCTGGTAACACGAGAGCTCATCTGTGATTCTCACCACGCTCCGGACAAGTGCAAATAGAAGGGGAATGCAAACAAATAGACAATGAAACAGGCTGAACAGTAAACGGGACTTGTGAGACGACATCCAACAACGACTGACAAACAGAAAGAGAGAATTAACAAGGTGTAAGAGACCCGAAAGACAACTGCTGGAAAGAGCAGCGCACAAGTTAGTGTTCTCACCTGATTCGCTTGTGCTGAAATGTGCACAACTACACAAATCCCTTCAGGGTCGCAGGTGTGATAGAGCGGACATGGGGAGGAAAGGCGAGACCTTCTAGGCCCTCCGGACAGCCTTTCTACAGCTCAAATCAGGCAACATATTGTAGCAAGTGAAAACCCCTTCCATCGGTGCTGCTGCCCGGCGCCAATCATGGCAGACGTATGTCCAATTAAAGGTCACTCTTTATTAACGGAAACATGAACATAAATACAACACTGTGTGTTTCCACCCGGAATGGGGTCTTCTTCAGGCCTCCAGAAGCACAGGCACAGAGTCCCTCCGGCAGACCCCATTCCGGGTTGGAACAATGTTGTTTTGTATTTTTTAGTAAGAAACAGTGAATTTTAATTGGAGATAAGCCTGCCAGGATGACTGGAGCCGGCAGACGCACCCATGAAAGTGCTTTATATTAAAGTTATGACTGTCAGCGGACAACAAGACAAAAACACAATTCTTAAAAGTGTTTTTATTGTGCTAATGAAGTAAAACATAAAAAACTAAATAAATTGAGCATTGTTGTAATCGTAGCAACCAGCATCATAAAGCAAGTACTTGTGCCTTCTAGTAAATAGCACTTCAGCTGAAACATAAACCCTTGTGGACGGGGGCTTGCATCCTCTTATGGTAAGAGCTGAACAAAAGCCATGTCCACCCAGCTCAGCCTATGGAACTCGGAGCGTCAACATCAACAATATATGGCTTTAGAAATGTGGAGATTCAGCAAAGTACAATCAAGGCGTCCTAAAGGCCAAAATCAGCCAAAGAGATCAAAAATTGTAGCGAAAATCTTTTTTTCTTTAATCCGCCCCCTTTATGTAGTATATGACTGCAGATCAAATATTGACAGTCCCCACAGGGTAAATGGGAAAAACTACCACGGGGCGCGTCCTTACTCTATCCCGGTCCTGGATGCTCCTGCGTTATGAATACAGCTTGTGGGGACAATTCAGTGTCGCTGCTGTAAAGGTAAACTGTGTTTTTGGGGCTTCTAAAAAGACCAATGATTTCCATGTAGTTTTAAGAATTTTTGGGTGACGTTTCTCCATAAACAAACAGGCATTTTTCACATGTTTTTTCCAACAAATAAGTCTCCAGGAAAACACAAGAGAGCAATTCAAACATGCAATCTGTTTACTGCATTTCATATTTTATTGACCTATAGGTAACATCTGGCTAAAGGGGTGTTTGCTACAAAAATGCAGGTAAAAGCGGGAGATGTTTAACACAAGCCACTGTGTGAGAAATCCCTCTATTTCCCACAATATTTCCTCCATTAATCCCGCTCACAGGTTATCTCAAATAAATAGAATTTGGGTGTTTGGAAGATCCAAGACGATTACATTGTAAACTGCTTAATTCTCAGTGTGACATCGCTGATGAGTTTCAAAGTTTAAATGCGTTGTAAAGCATTTCCCACAAACAGAGCATGAAATTGGCTTCTCTCCCGTGTGAATTTTCTGATGATCTCTAAGTTTGGTTTTAGTAATAAAACATTTCCCACATTCTGAACATGAATACGGCTTCTCTCCTGTGTGAATTCTCTCATGTTTAACAAGGTGCGATTTATCTATAAAACATTTCCCACATCCTGAGCATGGAAATGGCCTCTCTCCTGTGTGAATTCTCTTATGTATAACAAGATCTGATTTATTTACAAAACTTTTCCCACATTGATAACATGAATGCGGTTTCTCTCCTGTGTGAATTCTCTTATGTGTAATAAGATGTGATGTACTTGTAAAACATTTCCCACATTCTGAACATGAATATGGCTTCTCTCCTGTGTGAATTCGCTGATGTGTAACAAGATGTGATTTATTTGTAAAACATTTTCCGCATTCAGAACATGTAAATGGCTTCTCTCCTGTGTGAATTCTCCCATGTCTAACTAGATTAGATTTATTTGTAAAACATTTCCCACATTCTGAACACGAATATGGCTTCTCTCCAGTGTGACTTCTGTCATGTATTAAAAGATTTGATTTATCTGTAAAACATTTCCCACATTCTGAACATGAATACGGCTTTTCTCCTGTGTGAACTCTCTCATGTATAACAAGATCTGATTTATTTGTAAAACATTTCCCACATAATGAACAAGTAAACGGCTTCTCTCCTGTGTGGCTTCTCTCATGTCTAACAAGATCTGATTTATTTATAAAACATTTGCCACATTCTGAACATGAATACGGCTTCTCTCCTGTGTGAGTTCTCCAATGATCTGCAAGTTTGTATTTAAAAGTAAAAGATTTGCCACATTCTGAACATGAATACGGCTTTTCTCCTGTGTGACTTCTCCAGTGATCCGCAAGTTTGTACTTTACAGCAAAGCATTTCCCACATTCTGAACATGAATATGGCTTCTCCCCTGTGTGAATTCTTTGATGCCGAACAAGATGTGATTTATCTGTAAAACCTTTCCCACATTCTGAACATGAATACGGCTTCACCCCGGTGTGAATTCTTCGGTGTGTATAAAGATTTGAGCTACTTGTAAATTGTTTTCCACATTCATCACACTGATACCTTTTCTCCCCGTTCTGAGCCGCACTTGTGGTAACAACCTGTGATTGGTCAGGAGAAGGTTCCTCATGATTACGGGGATTATATGATGGATCTGTACTGTGCAGTCCTGGAGGCACATGAAGGGTAATGAGGTTTTCTCCTGAAGAGCGCTGCACAATATTCTGATCTTCTACCTTAAAATTTACCGATAACATGAAGTTTCCCTCAGAGGTCTCACCGGGATTGTCTGTGAGGAATAAAATGGGATTTTATCATTTTGCTTTCAAACCACACAATAAACAAATTGCTATCATTCCTATTAGGCAAGAAACATATATGTATTTTTTGGCCTATTTTTTCATGAAGTTTATTCAGCAGAGGGGCGGGGGTTGGTTAGCCACTGAATGGTGGAGATGCACATCAGTGTTGTTCTGTTGCTATCAATTTAAATCCTGAGCTAATCCTATTTGCTTGACCGTGATGTTCTCTAGGTACAGGACTTACCCCCGGTTTTTTGGAATCCTGATTGCCATGGCTGTGCCTTTTATTTGGACTTTTTGGCCCTATATATTATGTTAAATCAGACAATGCCCCTACGGTCCTTCTCGGTACAGATGCCGAAAAGGCATTTGACAGAGCTAACTAGAATTACATGAGAGGGGTCTTAACTAAATTTGGGTTCCCACTACAACTTATATCCCCTATATTTTCCATGAATGATAAACCTTCTGCCAGAATCAATGGCACCTTCCCAGCTCCTTTTAGGATCAATAATGGTACTACGTGGGGTGCCTCTAATCTCCCACCCTGGTTATGCTGCTGATGGAGATTCGCCTATAAACAAAATATTAGGCAATCTCCTCCTATCAAGCGTCTTAAAGTAGGTAGCGCACTTCATACTACAATGGTCTTTTGCTCAATTCATCACAAAATAAACCCTGGTATCGGGAAAGGGATTTAACACTACCTTTTTAAAAGAAGAAGTAAGATTTTCTTCAATGGCTCAATGGCACCGTGAAGCAAATGCTTAAGATGTTGGTTGAGTCTCACGGATGTGACTGGGAGCCGTACCTCCCACACCTGTTGTTCGCTTACCGAGAGGTACCTCAGGCCTCCATGGGATTCTCCCCCTTCGAGCTCCTGTGTGGAAGGCGGGTACGGGACCTATGGCTCTGATAAGAGACCTGGGAAGGAAAACTGGTCACCTCGGAATTGTCAGGCACTGACTATATCATGCGGCTCCGTGACAAAATGCAGAAATTAACCCAGCTTGTGCACGAGAACGTGGCACCGGCCCAAGACAGCCAAAAACAGTAGTACAACTGGAACGCCAGAGAAAGAGCTTATGAGGCGGGTCAGAAGATGTGGGTCGTAGACCCACTGATCCAAAACAAGCCCCAGACTGCTAAGGAAGGCCCATACCTCATACACCAGCGACTCAACGAGGTGAACTACATGGTCACAATTGGTCACGCTTGAAAGAAGCAGAGCGTCTTCCACATAAATATGATAAAGGTTCATCTTGAAGGAGGGCGTGTGCTTTACCTGTGTGCAGCCTTTCTGAAGACAGCGAGAGAGAGATCCTAGTGGATCTACTAGCCACAGCTCAGGTGGATGGATCCATCAAGAGTGTATCTTTCAACCTGCAGCTCTCTAGAACCCAGCAGTCCCAGCTGCAGGAGGTCCTGCTCCACTTCATTTCCACCTTCAGCGGGAAGCAGGGGAGGACCCAGTTGACCGTTCACCATGTGAACACTGGAGACCACCCTGCTGACAGGCAGCCCGCCTACTGAGTTTCCTTGGAGGTGCAGGTGGATATGGAAGGACCAGACGACCCAGTTCTGCGTGGACTATAGGACGTTGAACACCATCACAGTGCCCAATGCTTATCCGATGCCCAGTACATTAGGATTATGGATCTGAGTCGGTGGTATTGACAGATACCCATGACGACAGAAGCACAGGAAAGGTCTGCCTTCATCACCCAGTTTGGACTATAGGAGTCCAAGGTGATGCCCTTTGGAATAAAGAATGCTCCGGCCACTTTTCAATGCTTGGTGGATGGTCTGCTTGAGGAGCCTGAAGAGTGTGCAGTTGTATTTTTGGATGATATTGCTGTCTTCAGCCCCAATTGGGGGGGGGGGGGGGGGAGAACACCTAGAGCACCTGCTGCAGATGCTCAGACAGATCCAGGCCTGACCATCAAGCCTGAAAAGTGCAATTGTCATGCCAGAGGTGCAGTATCTAGGGCACCGAGTAGGTGTAGTTCCCCACTACAGTGCCCTGGCCAAGCCTCTCACTGACCTGACCAAGATAAAACTGCCACCAGTAATGAGCTGGACCACTGCTTGGGAATGTTCCTTCGCAGCCCTGAAGGCTGCTCTATCCAGCCCTCCAGTTCTGTAGCCACCAGACTTAACCTGGAGATTTGTAGTGCGGACCAATGTTAACGCATATGGCCTGGGTGCTGTTCTAAGCCAAGTAAACTCTAGCGGGAAGAACACCCGGTGTTATATCTGAGTCACAAGCTTCTGCCCACAGAGGTGGCATATGCCATATGCTTAGCCATTGTGTGGGCCCTGCAGAAGCTGCAGCTGTATCTGTATGGGTGAAATTTCACAATAGTGAGGGATCACAACCCGATCAGTTGGCTGCATAGTGCCTCAGGTGCCAGTGGTAAACTGCTCCACTGGAGCTTGGCGCTGCAGCAGTATGATTTCACCATCCAGCACAAAAAGGGCAGTGAGCATAATAACGCTGATGGGTTGTCCCATTGAGGGGGGCGAGGGAGGGGGCTGAGCAGCTGAGATGTACTTAGCAAGTGATCTGGGGGATCGACCTACTAGACCCACTCTAAACCAGGGGGGATGGATATAAGGATTGATGCAGTACCAACCAGGTGCCTATCAGCTGCCATTCAGGACACTAGGAAAGTTTAACTGACATCCTTCCTGCCCTTGTCTCCCCCCTCCCTCACAACTGCCAGGCCTTTGTGACCACGTGGCCTTAGGAAGTGCTTTGTTCAGATGGCCATAAAGTTAAGGCAATAACAGGGGGATGCTAATTACCCCCTGCAAGTGAGGTGTCACACATCAGAAGGTTCCCAGAGACACCCTGGCTCCAAAATGTTTATTAAAGGAAAATCTCTTAATAAGGGTTATAAGTTGTGTGAAGGTCCAAGCCCAACATGAATTCTATTTTTCGAATCAGGTGGGCCAGCTGAATTGAACGAATATGCACACATTGAGGTATGGGCCCCGGAGCACTTCCAAATGGCATATCCGTGTACCTGACTATAATTTACGTGTCATGCTTGGTATCGCTGAATAGATAAAATCATGACCAGAAGTATGTCGGGCATACATTCCCGATCGGAGGGCCTCCTGCGAAGATATTACAAAAATGGGAATTAGGGTAACTACACCTCTGTGCTCATTGTGCTCCCCACAAGGACACCTTTTCCTCTTAGATTCCCAGCTGCTAACCATGACTTAACCCTTCAAAATAAAATAAATGAATTAATCTTGGTATTTGTATTTATTCTGCAGCTTCCAGGTAATTTATTTATTACCCCCCACCAAGCTGGGTGCTCATTTTACCGACCTCAGGATGGAGGGCTGAGTCAACCTTGAGCTGACTACCATTTTGTACACCCCCATGTGTGCACATTTAGCATCATCTTTTGAGTTGAATTTCCCTTTTCTTGCCAGCATGAGTTGGTCTCCTTCTGAGACTCAAACATTTAGAGAGCGGGGCGAGATTGCGAGTGAACTCTGGTTCTTTTCACAGTCCTCTGAGGTGAAGTCCTCAGGCTCCTCTCTTCTCCGTTCGCCATGTGCCTGCGGTACTGAATCTCCTTATGTGGCATCAGCCATGAGTGTCTCGCTCGGTTTGTAGTTTTTTGCACACTTGTATCTTCCGTCTGCATTTTCTTTTGTTCGAATAAGAAAACAAGTTTATTGAGTCAAAGCCAGGAGTGTCTGCTGCAGGAAGGAAACGTAGTCATCTCTCCTTCTGTCAGATGAGCAGATGTCGACCCACCCTGCTTGGGACTTCTGAGGGCAGCCGCTAGGGACCCCTGGTTTTTACCCTTTAAACCTTCCAATTGGTATCTGCTCTTTGTGGCAGGAGTCCCCAGACTGTTACCCCAAGAGTGATCTCTGTTCAGTGGCAACGGATGCTGACAAGAAAGGAACACTGTAGCTCGATGCAGGAGGAGAACAGAGTCATAGTCAATGAGGCGGAGGTCAGGGGAGATAACAGACAGGCAGGCAGAGGGCCAGTGCAGGCAGCAAACAGATACAACATGGTCAAAGTACAAACTGAGGTGAAGACAGGAGAAAATGGGAAGGCTGGCTACATCAGGCATGAGTCCACCCAGAAGTAAGTTGGAATATAATAGCACCTTTGTACTGTGCACCGGAGGAGGGTGCCTTCATAATCAGGGAGCTGTCTGGATCAGCTGGGGATAGAAGAGCTGCAAGCATGTGCTGGCCCTTTACAAAGCAGGCAGGTGAACATATGAACCCTAAATACAGGTGCCCTGACAAAGCAGGTGGTGCAGGGTCAGCCATTCTTGACAGCTGGAGAAGGTCTAAATGGGGGGTGAGGAGGAGCTGCCGGCCGTGGCCATCGACTGTCACAGTAACCCCTTATTTCTTTATTGTTATCCAAAATTGTCTCTTTATTGTTGATCCACAATGTAGTTGAAGCAGCCTGAGAAGAGCCGAGCATTAATGTTTTCAGTTCCCAAGACTTCTCTTCCGGACTAAAGCTCTTCCAGTCCAAGTCTCCTTTTTATAGCCTCCTAATTCTTCCTCCAGAGCAGCAGATTCAGGACTGGAGACCTTAAAAAAGATTTAGAATTAAGGGCTTGAGGAGGAAGACATGACAGGAATTAGGGATTCACCATTAAGGAGGAAGATGAAGTCTAAGAGTTGCTTGAGAACCAGGAATGGACCAAGGTACATTGGAGTGAACTTGAACAGGAGTCTTTTAATGGTTATTTCTGGATGACAACAAACTCTACCTCCTGGGGGGCAATGAGGAGGCCGTCCGCAGGTCTCATCTGCACGCCACTTCATGTGGACAGAGGCTTGAGAGAGGGAAGCTTTGAACTCTTGCCAGATTCTAAGGAATTTCCTATGAGCAACATTAGCAGTGGGCACATTAAACACAGGAAGAGGAAGACGAGGATGTCACAGTAAAAAAGAGGTTCCCATAGACCAGTGTTTCTCAACTCCAGTCCTCAGGACCCCCAACAGGTCATGTTTTCAAGATGGCCTATAGTAAGATCACTGGTAGCAATGTCTGAGGCACTGACAATAATTACATCATCTGTGCAATACTAAGGAAATCCTGAAGACATGGCCTGTTTTGGGGTCCTGAGGACTGGAGTTGAGAAACACTGCCATAGACCCAGAGATGTGGTTATTAAAGGAAACTTCTGCTCAAGAAAGAAGTGAAATCCAGTTGAGCTGACGGGAGGACACAAAATGTAGGTCTCCAGGGTTTGATTTACTCGCCCAACTTTGGCCATTGGATTGAGGGTGGTAAGCTGAAGAGAAGTCTAAAGTAAAATCCAGTAGACAACACAATGCTCTCTAGAACATACAGCTAAACTGCGCCCCTCTGTCAGACACAATATGTAGTGGTAGACCATGTAGAAGAAGGATGTGCTCGACGAAGAGGTGGACCAGAAGGACACCCCGGGGGAAAACTGGACAAAGGAGTAAAATGTGTTATTTTGAAAAATTGATCCACAACAAACTAGACAAAAAGGAACAACCATAAGAACGGAGGAGACAAGTAATGTAGCCATGGAGCCTGAGGAACCAGCAATGGTAATAATAATCCTTGGATGACAAGACAAGTCCCTGGCACAGACCTGGCGGGCGGCAACAGATTCTTGAACATCCTTAGGCAATGAAGGGCCACCATTATGATGGGAAATAAATGCCAAGGTTTTTCTGACTCCCAGATGACCTGCTAGTTTAGAGTCTTGACTCCGGGCCAGAATCTGACTGCATTTGACCACAGGAAGGAAGGCTTTACCTGGAAGAAGGTCCTTTAACCATTGAGGGGTCACTGCAACAATTCAGGCATGATCAGTGATCAGTAAATGGAGAAAGGATGCCAACAGCACAGTCCTTGTGTTACATACAGCCGGACGGCCACATGCAAAGTCACCTTAGAGGGTCTGATCCACAATGACCCAAATGTAGTACCAGATGGAAAGCCGGCGTGACGCCATACACGGTGCAGTGAAAAACAAACAGTAAAACATACGACGTTTCGACTCTCCTGAGTCTTTATCAAGTATGAGGCTAAAATGTGCCCTTCTATACTGCACTCTCTCATTATGCCTGATGAATGGAAATAAAGACATCAGGCTCTTAGAATACCTCTTGCCTAGTTTTGGTTTATCATGCTTTATTGTTTTTTATACCTTTTCGCATATACATGCCTCGTTGACGGATAGAGGAGACATTGGTGAGTAATTATGGTTTTAGGATTCCCCCTTTCTTTAGATCGTATCCGAGATGAAATACTTACCTGCTGGAGTGACACTATTGCGCTAATGGCTGTATACCATATTAATGAATGGGGGCCCCTTGTTTGTACTGATGATGACTGTAGTGTATACAGCATCCCCAGTCTGTATATCGGGTGACATTAAGTGATGGGATGCATACATTTCCAATGGCAAGGGTAGATCTACATGTGGGTATGATTGGGTGATATGCCCATTTCATCACACCTGCTGGTCTTGGTATTATATCCAAGTACTGCAGCGTTATGCTGGCGGGCGGAAGCCTGCACACGCCCAGATGTCCTTCAGATCCATCATACTCATTCTTTCCTCCACACCGTTCAGATCCCGTGCGTGCGGCTGCGGTCACACGCATGTGCAGTGAGCGTTACCCATGGGGTTTAGCTTGGGAGACTACACGTACTAGAATCTGCATGTCGCTGAAATCTCACGATAGCGGGTGTAGTCCCGCGAGGCGGACGCCGTCAACGCCACGGGTTTCACTCTCATGCCAATTCCAGAGGACATGCACCATATACCATAGGGAATCTCTGGATGCACTGGTGATATATGTGTGTTTGGAGCATTCCTGCCATGACACACATCTCAGGTGGGTCTGATTGTAGCGGGCGGTAACTGCCCAATGGTCTGACACACGGGGATTCGTTCACCTCTTTGTAATGGTTCTATATAAGTGCACACATTGCTTTTAGCCTCATACTTGATAAAGACTCTGGAGAGTCGAAACGTTGTATGTTTTACTGTTTGGAGGAATGAAGCAGTAGGTTTTTCACTGCACCGCGTCTGCCGCCACGCCTGCCTTCCAATAGGTATCATCAATGATAAGCTGACACTTCAAATAGAGATTAGTGGAACTGAATTAACAAGAGAGACCATACGGCCTGATGAGGATCCAGGCGCTGCGCAGTTTGTAGGTAGACAAGGCTTTTATGGTCAGGATGGCTCATCCTAGGGTGGCTGGCACCTCCAGAAGATGTATGCGTTCCTTGCAGGCCAGCTTGATGGCCAGGAGTTCTCTATCCCACATAGCATCATGTCTCTCAACAGAAATAACGGCTTCAGATGAAAAGCCACAGAGCCAACTCCTTCTACTAGGATTCTTCTGAAAGAGAACGGCTTGTACTTACATACAAGATATGCCAACCTCCTGTGAAATAGTCTGAGACCATCTGAGCAATGAAGAAGTGAAGCTGAAGAACAGGCCCGCCGGCGCCCTAGATAGGCCACTTCAGCCTGCAGAGGCCACCGTTTAGTATGCAGAGAGGAGCGAGCAGGGAATCAACTGCTAGTAATAGTGAATCCTATGAACCGCTGGTCTTTTTAAGACCTTGTGCATGAGTTAAGCTCTGCAGATAACTTGTTGGAACCCAACTGGAGACCAGCATCAAAAGTTATGGAACCAGAAGGCCTGACTGTTGTTCTTGAACAGACATTTTTCGAGGCATAATGAGGTGTTGGGTAGAGCCATCTTGTATATTAAGTGGTCTTCCACTTGTCGCTTTCTTGGATGAGGATCAGATTGTAAGTGGTTCACAGATCAAGCTTAGTAAACATCTCAGACCGGCTCAGCTTCCATTTCGGCAGCGCTGCGAGTGATACCAGCGATACTCGCTCCAGTGTAACAGCGTGTAGCAAGCATCACTGGGACCAGCTGCCCGGGCATCAGGCCAAACACAGAAGGCAATCATATCAGGATCCAGGACTCCAGCCTGAAGAGTCAGCGATAACAAACATGACGACATCAAGCAGAAGCTTTCCATTCACTGAAGTGGCAGTAAGCGGTTCTTTCAGGGGAATTGTGCGAATGTGATATCGGGTCACCTCAGCCTGGTAACACCCAGAGTCCAGGCCTCTTCAGAAAAAAGGATGTTACCACGCGACACTACAGTAAACTCCTAAAGTTAGGGACAGTTTTTCTAAGGGTCAGTCTTAGGGAAATGTTATGGACAGGTTGGTCTTGGCGTAGCATGCATTCATGGTGGGTGCCTGGCTTCCCACGTCCGGTGCTTGTAGAGCGCAGACGGCTGCAGATAACATAGTTTTTGTAGTGATTGGATAGATTAGTTGTAGAGGTGCACTTAGGGCATTATGGCTTGTAGACCGGTCGGGCGGGGGGTTAGTTGTAGAGGTGCACTTAGGGCATTATGGCTTGTAAACCGGTCGGGCGGGGGGTTAGTTGTAGAGGTGCACTTAGGGCATTATGGCTTGTAGACCGGTCGGGCGGGGGGTTAGTTATAGAGGTACACGTAGGGCATTATGGCTTGTAGACTGGTCGGGCGGGGGGTTAGTTATAGAGGTACACGTAGGGCATTATGGCTTGTAGACTGGTCGGGCGGGGGGTTAGTTGTAGAGGTGCACTTAGGGCATTATGGCTTGTAGACCGGTCGGGTGGGGGGTTAGTTGTAGAGGTGCACTTAGGGCATTATGGCTTGTAGACCGGTCGGGTGGGGGGTTAGTTGTAGAGGTGCACTTAGGGCATTATGGCTTGTAGACCGGTCGGGTGGGGGGTTAGTTGTAGAGGTGCACTTAGGGCATTATGGCTTGTAGACCGGTCGGGTGGGGGGTTAGTTGTAGAGGTGCACTTAGGGCATTATGGCTTGTAGACCGGTCGGGTGGGGGGTTAGTTGTAGCTTGACAGGTCCCAGACAGCGAACTCTGCCCACGGACTGTTGCCATTTGCTTTAATTACTGTTTGATTTCTGGTGTAGTTCAATTAAATGTATGTAAATTCAGACCCAAACTAAGTCATAATTTAGTTCTAAGACCCTCCTTGAGGATAGTCGTTCTGCTGGTTATGGTATATCTAGGTTAACAGGATGATGAGGAGTAGTAAGTGCAGCTTGTGAAGGTCAGACGGCTCCAGAGGGACCTCGGAGGGGGACTTTATCCTGGTTAGGTGACTAGTTGGCTGAGAGGACGGTGGCTCGGTGTAGTTGTTGGTAGCAGTAAGTGATCATTCTGCGGGCTGTTGTGTTATGTAAGGATTCTGTTCTTGTTACTGCTACATTTTCAAAATTCCATAATATCATCTCTGGAATCTTCCAGGACTTCTTCTGGAGCCTCGGTGGACTCTGAGGTCTGCTTGGGTTCCTTGTCCTGTTGGAAGGTCCAGTAACGGCTGAGCTTCATCTTCCTCCTCCAGACGCATGGCTGATCCAGAGGCCCAAAAGTTCCAGTTTAGTTCCATCATTCCACAGAACTGAATCCCCAAACTCCTGAGGTTATTCTCTTGTCTTCAGCATATTGGAGGCAAATTTTCTTGTGCTTTTGGGTCAGTAGAGGAGAAGTCTTGGGGTTTGGACATGAATATCTGAAGTGTTTAGTACACACGCCCCTGTGCCGACGGAAGCCTCAGTGCTGCCCCCACTAGATCTTGCTGCAGGTCTTTTTGCAGTCACTGGAAAGTTTTTGGCCTCCTCAGAAATCTGGCAGCAGCCGCTGATAGCGCCCACTTTCTGCCATACCCAGGTAGTGCAGCCATTGATCCTGAACTTAAGAACGGCCTCCAGCTGTATCTGGTCTGATCTAGGGCCGCTCTCACACATGGCGTTGGCAAAACGCAGAGATTTTCATCACAGCGTTTTGTCACGATTTTATCAGGGTTTTCAAATGGAGGCCACGGCTTCTGGCAGCGCTTTTTAACACGCACCGTCATTGTGATGGGTGATGAAGTGCGTTAAAAAGTGTGAAAATGCACAAAACTAGAGCAGATAGCGCTCAGAAATCACGGCATGCGAGCGCAGCTCTGCGAGGCCTTGAAATCAACGGGAGCAATGAATCGCGATTACCGCGGAGGTAGAAAGCGCCTGTTGAGAGTGGCTGAAAGTGGCTGAAAGTGGCCTTTAGGGGGGAATCTGAAGAAACCGCGGGTTATATCTGTTGTGTTTGGCTTTCAGGTTGTTTTTTCAACAGATTTTATTAAAGTTCAGAAAGTTAAGACAGTAGTCATTCATGCTTTCTTATTTCCCCAGGCAGGGGGCGGGGAGACTAATAGAAGGAATGACAAAGGTGTATTTTCAGACATTTTTGTACATTTCTTACATAACCTTTCTTTTAACGAGCTGAATTCTATTGTATCGCCTGTTTCTGACCTTTTCGGTGAATTCTGGGTAGTCAGGCTTCAGCAATTACAAAATTATAAAGGAAACATAAAAACATGAAAGAACATGGAAAAGTAGGTCTTCACATCTTGTTTTCCATTCGCTACCAGCTTTTCAAATTGTTTTTGCTTCATTATTTTTTTTTCAAACAGCTTAAAGTTTGTAAATCCGGCAAAAAACAATAATTTGCAATCAGAGTTGAAGAATTTTGATCTCAACTATAATATAGAGCTGCTCAAAACCAAATTATTACTGATTCCCCTCTTATTCTGGTAGTAGAAGTGCTGATCTGCGGTAAGGAGAATATCCTAGCAATAAGAACCCAACCTTAAGGAACCCCCAGCTCATCACCACCTACCTGCGGGAACGTCCTCCTCCACTTCACTCTTCCACGGGTGATCGCCCCTCATCCTCTCTTCTTCTACCTCCACTTTAATATCATCTTCACCCTGATGTGTCATATGGAAGAATTCAGTACAATATGGGGGAGAGGCGGGAAATCCAACCGGACACCGAAATGTATGACTGCAGGAGGAAAGAGCTCCACCCCCTATATAGAGAGAGCTCCACCCCTATATAGAGCAGGAGCAAAAAAGCACCGCCCCCTATATAGAGCAGGACCAGAGAGCTTCACCCACTATATAGAGCAGGACCAGAGAGCTCCAACCCTGAGATAAAGCAGGACAATATGGCGGAGCGGAGGGAAATCTAACCAACCGCCGAAATCTATTACTGCAGGAGGAAAGAGCTTCACCCCCTATATAGAGCAGAACCACAGAGCTCCACCCCCTGAGATAGATCAGGACCAGAGCTCCACCCCTATATAGAAAAGGACAATAGCTCCACCCCCTATATAGAGGACTACAGAACTGCACACACTATATAGAGCAGGAGCACGGAGCTCTACCCCCTATATAGAGCAGAAGGACGGAGTTCTACCCCCTATATAGAGCAGGAGAAAGAGCTCCACCCCTATATAGACCAGGACCAGAGCTCCACTCCCTATATAAAGCAAGACCAGAACTTCACTACCTATATAGAGCAGGACTAGAGCTCCACCCCCTATTTAGAGCAGGACCAGATAACTCCACCCCCCATATAGAGCAGGGCCAGATAGCTCCGCCCCTATAAAGAGCAGCACCATATAACTCCACCCCCTATATAGAGCATGGCCAGATAGCTTCACCCCCTATATAGAACAGAACTAGATAGCTTCACTCTCTATATAGAGCAGGACAGATAGCTCCACCCCCATATAGAGCAGGACCCAATAGCCCCACCCCCTATATAGAGCAGCACCATATAACTCCACCCCCTATATAGAGCAGCACCATATAACTCCACCCCCTATATAGAGCAGCACCATATAACTCCACTCCCTATATAGAGCATGGCCAGAGAGCTTCACCCCCTATATAGAGCAGGATTAAAAAATAACCTTTATTTATTAAAACCAGAGCAATTTGGCAATTAGTGGCAGATAAAGATACAACATTGATGAGAAGGGGGCTTAGTAATTTAATTCTAACCACCCTGATAACTAGCAGCAAGATGCACAAACCCTCTAAGACTTACCTGCTACCAACACTCTGACTCTCTATGCTGCTAGTGAGAATGAGCTACTGAGCGCCAGTCTATTCAGCCATATGTCGAGGGATGAAGACTGCCGTACCAAGCGTTGGTGTATCCTGCCAGCTAATACATCAGACAGCACTGTCTTCTCTCCGAGCTGTAGACTCCTGACGAAAGACTAATTACCTGCATCTTAGAAGCGCATCATTGTATGTAATGCGCTGGAACCATATCTGGGTGTCACGCACCATCAGCGTCTATTTTGGCCGGCACTCACTTTGGTTTTCCGCTGAGGATTTAAATCAAGTCCGTGGGCACATGGTGGGATTCTGAATCTTTTAGAACATGTTGGAACCCACCTGCGCGTGTCATGCAGTCAGCATCCATCTTTTGCCGGCACTCAGTCAGATGATTCATAGACATTTGGTATACTGTAGGTGGGCTATGCTAAGTCAGTAGTCGTTGACATAATATTGGAACCCATTTGTGAGAGTTATACATATAGCAGCTGTCACGTCTGTCTCCTGGGATCTGTGGTACTACAGGTTCTCTGAAGCTTTCCTACTCAAGCGTGGGGATTGTGCTGGCTGGGCATATGTCTCCAGTCAGCCAATCACGCCACGTCAGTAAACATAAAAGCCGTCTTCCCAGGCGTAGCTATGGTCTGCCATCTTCCCAGGTGTGGCTGTGGCCCGCCGTCTTCCCAGGTGTGGCTGTGGCCCGCCGTCTTCCCAGGCGTAGCTATGGTCTGCCGTCTTCCCAGGCGTAGCTATGGTCTGCCGTCTTCCCAGGCGTAGCTGTGGTCTGCCATCTTCCCAGGAGTGGCCGTGGCCGGCTGTCTTCCCAGGTGTGGCCGGCTGTCTTCCCAGGTGTGGCCGGCTGTCTTCCCAGGTGTCGCCGCGGCCCGCTGTCTTCCCAGGTGTCGCCGCGGACCGCTGTCTTCCCAGGTGTCGCCGCGGACCGCTGTCTTCCCAGGTGTCGCCGCGGACCGCTGTCTTCCCAGGTGTCGCCGCGGACCGCTGTCTTCCCAGGTGTCGCCGCGGACCGCTGTCTTCCCAGGTGTCGCCGCGGACCGCTGTCTTCCCAGGTGTCGCCGCGGACCGCTGTCTTCCCAGGTGTCGCCGCGGACCGCTGTCTTCCCAGGTGTCGCCGCGGACCGCTGTCTTCCCAGGTGTCGCCGCGGACCGCTGTCTTCCCAGGTGTCGCCGCGGACCGCTGTCTTCCCAGGTGTCGCCGCGGACCGCTGTCTTCCCAGGTGTCGCCGCGGACCGCTGTCTTCCCAGGTGTCGCCGCGGACCGCTGTCTTCCCAGGTGTCGCCGCGGACCGCTGTCTTCCCAGGTGTCGCCGCGGACCGCTGTCTTCCCAGGTGTCGCCGCGGACCGCTGTCTTCCCAGGTGTCGCCGCGGACCGCTGTCTTCCCAGGTGTCGCCGCGGACCGCTGTCTTCCCAGGTGTCGCCGCGGTCCGCTGTCTTCCCAGGTGTCGCCGCGGTCCGCTGTCTTCCCAGGTGTCGCCGCGGTCCGCTGTCTTCCCAGGTGTCGCCGCGGTCCGCTGTCTTCCCAGGTGTCGCCGCGGTCCGCTGTCTTCCCAGGTGTCGCCGCGGTCCGCTGTCTTCCCAGGTGTCGCCGCGGTCCGCTGTCTTCCCAGGTGTCGCCGCGGTCCGCTGTCTTCCCAGGTGTCGCCGCGGTCCGCTGTCTTCCCAGGTGTCGCCGCGGTCCGCTGTCTTCCCAGGTGTCGCCGCGGTCCGCTGTCTTCCCAGGTGTCGCCGCGGTCCGCTGTCTTCCCAGGTGTCGCCGCGGTCCGCTGTCTTCCCAGGTGTCGCCGCGGTCCGCTGTCTTCCCAGGTGTCGCCGCGGTCCGCTGTCTTCCCAGGTGTGTGTAAGGTCAGCTTTCTCTTTTCTCATTCTCTCTCTGTGTGGTGTGAGCAGGTTCTATACATGGTGGCTGCAAGAAAGGTTTGTGTCTTGTGGTTTTATTTGGCTATGTCGTTGGACTCCTGGTTAGTGTAGGGACCAGCGGTATTGCCGGGAGCCGTGACGTGGCCCGCTAACTTCCATGTTTTGGCCAAAATGTCAAAAAATACCTGGCATTTATAGCATTAACATTAGCCATTAGTGTTTGCATATTGGCTGCTGCATGGTGTGATTCTGGCTCTGTGTGTCTCCTTATCCTGACCAGTTGTGTCTGTCGGTGGTGGCATGTGTCCTGGCATGGATGTGTGTGTGTTCCTAGGGGCACCAAGGGCCCAGATCCGAAGACCGCAGACCCGTGACCTTTTGGGGTGATGTCCCCTCTCGGGTAGGTCAGTGTCACTTACCCCAATAGAAAATAAGGAAAGGTAATAATCGGTGATTGTTTCACCTGGTGTTCCCTATCCATGGTAACGTTCATGTGATTCCGGTGCTCACTTGCCTACAAGAACGTAACAGCAGGAGACCAGATCTCAATCCCTTATAAAGGGCAGGACCTGAGAGCTCCACCCCATATATAGAGTAGGACCAGAGAGCTCCACCCCATATATAGAGCAGGACCAGAGAGCTCCACCCCATATATAGAGCAGGACCAGAGAGCTCCACCCCATATATAGAGCAGGACCAGAGAGCTCCACCCCATATATAGAGCAGGACCAGAGAGCTCCACCCCATATATAGAGCAGGACCAGAGAGCTCCACCCCATATATAGAGCAGGACCAGAGAGCTCCACCCCATATATAGAGCAGGACCAGAGAGCTCCACCCCATATATAGAGCAGGACCAGAGAGCTCCACCCCATATATAGAGCAGGACCAGAGAGCTCCACCCCATATATAGAGCAGGACCAGAGAGCTCCACCCCATATATAGAGCAGGACCAGAGAGCTCCACCTCCTATATAGAGCAGGACCAGAGAGCTCCAGCCCCTATATGAAGCAAGAGCAGACAGCTCCAGCCCCTATATGAAGCAAGAGCAGACAGCTCCACCCCCTATATGAAGCAGGACCACAGGGCTCCACCCCCAATATGGAGTAGGACTACAGGGCTCCACCCCCTATATGGAGCAGGACCACAGGGCTCCACCCCCTATATGGAGCAGGACCACAGGGCTCCACCCCCTATATGGAGCAGGACCACAGGGCTCCACCCCCTATATGGAGCAGGACCACAGGGCTCCACCCCCTATATGGAGCAGGACCACAGGGCTCCACCCCCTATATGGAGCAGGACCACAGGGCTCCACCCCCTATATGGAGCAGGACCACAGGGCTCCACTCCCCCCTAGATTTACTACAGGGCTCAGCACCATCTACCTGCTGGTTCTGCGGGATATCTTCCTCTGGGCGGGCCTGGGAATACGGAGGACGGGGACATCCATCTGGGGTTTTTCTCCTCCCGGCTCCATCTGTGGAGACACACAGTGATGGAATAGATTATACATCCAATGATGGGAGAATGTAGGCGACCTCATACCAGCCGCCTCTTATCTGATGACACCGCCTCCAGCATGGCGGCCGCATACACATCCCGCCGGCCCTCTACATACTCCCACTCCACTTACCTGGTGACCGTGCAGGCAGGAGCCCCTATAGCATGGCGGTCGCGTACACATCCCACCAACCCTCTACATACTCCCACTCCTCTTACCTGGTGACCCCGCCTCCAGCATGGCGGCCGCGCACACATCCCGCTGGCCCTTTACATACTCCCACTCCTCTTACCTGGTGACCCCGCCTCCATCATGGCGGCCGCTTACACATCCCGCCGGCCCTCTACATACACCCACTCCTCTTACCTGGTGACCCCGCCTCCAGCATGGCGGCCGCGTACACATCCCGCCGGCCCTCTACATACTCCCACTCCTCTTACCTGGTGACCCCGCCTCCAGCATGGCGGCCGCGTACACATCCCTCTACATACTCCCACTCCTCTTACCTGGTGACCCCGCCTCCAGCATGGCGGCCGCGTACACATCCCGCCGGCCCTCTACATACTCCCACTCCTCTTACCTGGTGACCCCGCCTCCAGCATGGCGGCCGCGTACACATCCCTCTACATACTCCCACTCCTCTTACCTGGTGACCCCGCCTCCATCATGGCGGCCGCGTACACATCCCGCCGGCACTCTACAAACTCCCACTCCTCCATGGAGAAATAGACGGCCACATCCTGACATCTTATAGGAACCTGACAACACAATATCCAGTCATCAGCCAGAGCCCCCCGCTAGAATGTCCCCCCACATTCCCCGCAGTCACCTCTCCTGTCAGCAGCTCCGTCATCTTGTTGGTTAGTTCTAGAAGCTTCTGGATCAGGGAGTGAGGATGGATGATGGGAGTCGCTGTCTTCTTCACTGCTGTGTACTCCTGTGGATGGAGGGAGACGCTCAGGGATGGCACAAATACAAGACAGATGGGAGGAATGGAGGGAAGTTCACCTCTCCGGTCAGCAGGTAGATGATCTCCCAGGTGACGGCTAATATCCTTCCGCTCATCTCCGTGCCGTCCATCTTGGGGTTATTAAGGAGAAGGATGATGGGGGTTGGAGTTTTGCAGGCGCCTCAACGAGAGAAGGAGGAAACATATAGAAATCTATATAAATTTGCTATCGATATGACAGAAAACCACTAATGGACCCCACTGTATATCAGCAGGCCCGGAACTAAGACTGATGACATCTGGAGGACAGACACCAACCACCACTGATGGACCCCACTGTATATCACCAAACTACAGAACTAAGACTCATCACATCGGGAGGACGGACAACAACCAGCCCAATGGACTCCACTGTATATCACCGGACTCCGGAACTAGGACTGATCACATCTGGAAGGTGGACACCAACCACCACTGATGGACCCCACTGTATATCACCAGACTCCGGAACTAAGACTCATAACATCTGGGGGACGGACACCAACCACCACTGATGGACCCCACTGTATATCACCGGATCCCGGTACTAGGACTGATCACATCTGGAGGAAGGACACCAATCATCACTGATGGACCCCACAGCACATCATCAGACCCCAAAACTAAGACTGTTCACATCTGGAGGAAGGACACCAACCACTACCGATGAAACTCACTGTATAGCACCAGACCCCGGAACTAAGACTGATCACATCTGGAGGACGAACACCAACCACTAATGATGGACCCCACTGAATATCAGCGGAACCCCGGAAGTAGGACCGATCACATCTGGAGGACGGACACCAACACCACTGATGGGCCCCAGTGAATATCATCTGACCACAGCACTAAGACTGATCACATCTGGAAAATGGACACCTACCACCACTGATGGATCCCAGGGTACAATATCGGACCCCGGCACTAAGACTGAGCACATTTGGAGGACAGACACCAAGCACCACTGATGGACCCCACTGTATATCACCAGACCCCAGAACTAAGACTGATCACATCTGGAGGACGGACACCAACCACCACTGATGGACCCCACTGTATATCACCAGACCCCATACCTAAGACTGATCACATCTGGAAGACGGACACCAACACCCACTGATGGACCCCACTGTATATCCCCAGACTAAAGAATTAAGGCTGATCACATCTGTAGGACAGACACCAACCACCAGTGATGGACCCCACTGTATATCACGTGACCCCAGAACTAATCAGATCTGAAGAACGGACACCAACCACCACTGATGGACCTCACTGTATATCACTAGTCCTGGCTCTAACACTGATCACATCTAGAGGACAGACACCAACCACCACTGATGAAACCACTGTATATGAGCAGACCCCTGAACTAAGACTGACCACATCTTGAGGATGGACACCAACCATCACTGATGGACCCTACTGTATATCACTGTACCCCGGAACTAAAACTGATCACATCTAGAGGAGGGACACCAATCACCACTCATCGACCCCACTATATATCATCATGCCCCGGTACTAAGAGTGATCACATCTGGGGGATGGACACCAATCATCACTGATGGACCCCACTGTATATCACCAGACCCCGGAACTAAGACTGATCACATCTAGAGGAGGAACACCAACCACTAATGATGGACCCCACTGTATATCACCAGACCCCAGGACTAAGACTGATGACATCTGGAGGACAGACACCAGCCACCACTGATGGACCCCACTGTATATCACCGGACCGCAGTACTAAGTCTGATCACATCTGGGGGATGGACAACAACCACCACTGATGGACCCCACTGTATATCACTGGACCCCAGAATTAATACTGATCACATCTCGAGGAAGGACACCAACCACCACTGATGGACCCCACTGTATATCACCGGACCCCAGAACCAAGACTGATCACATCTGGAGGACGGACAGCAACCACTACTGATGGACCCCACTGTATATCACCAGACCCCGGAATTAAGACTGATCACATCTGGAGGACGGACACCAACCACCACTGATGGACCCCACTATATATCACCAGACCCCAGAACTAAGACTGATCACATCTGGGGGACGGACACCAACCACGTCTGATGGACCCCACTGTAAATCACCAGAACCCAGAACTAAGACTGATCACATTTGGGGGGACGGACACCAACCACTAATGATGGACCCCACTGTATATCACCAGACCCCAGAACTAAGGCTGATCACATCTGGAGGAAGGACACCAACCACTAATGATGGACCCCACTGTACATCACTATATCCCCGAACTAACATTGATCACATCTGGAGGAAGGACACCAACCACCACTGATGGACACCACTGTATATCACCGGACCGCAGAACTAAGACTGATCACATCTGGGGGACGGACACCAACCACTGATGGACCCCACTGTATATCACCAGACCCCGGAACTAAGACTGATCACATCTGGAGGACGGACACCAACCACCACTGATGGACCCCACTATATATCACCGGATCCCAGAACTAAGACTGATCACATCTGGAGGACAGACACCAACCACCACTGATGGACCCCACTGTATATCACCAGACCCTAGAACTAAGACTGATCACATCTGGAGGACGGACACCAACCACCACTGATGGACCCCTCTGTATATCACCAGACCCTAGAACTAAGACTGATCACATCTGGAGGACGGACACCAACCATCACTGATGGACCCCACTGTATATCACCAGACCCTAGAACTAAGACTGATCACATCTGGGGGACAGACACCAACCACCACTGATGGACCCCACTGTATATCACCAGACCCTAGAACTAAGACTGATCACATCTAGAGGACGGACACCAACCACCACTGATGGACCCCACTGTATATTACCAGACCCCGGAACTAAGACTGATCACATCTGGGGGACGGACACCAATCACTAATGATGGACCCCACTGTATATTACCGGACCCCGGAACTAAGACTGATCACATCCTGGAGGACGGACACCAACCACCACTGATGGTCCCCACTGTATATCACCAGACCCCCGAACTAAGACTGATCACATCTGGGGGACAGACACCAACCACCACTGATGGACCCCAATGTATATCACCAGACCCCAGAACTAAGACTGATCACATCTGGAGGACGGACACCACCCATCACTGATGGACCCCACTATATATCACCGGATCCCAGAACTAAAACTGATCACATCTGGGGGACGGACACCAACCACTACTGATGGACCCCACTGTATATTACCGGACCGCAGAACTAAGACTAATAACATCTGGAGGACGGACACCAACCACCACTGATGGACCCCACTGTATATCACCGGACCCCAGAACTAAGACTGATCACATCTGGAGGACGGACACCAACCATCACTGATGGACCCCACTGTATATCACTGCACCCCAGACCTAAGACTGATCACATCTGGAGGACGGACACCAACCACTAATGATGGACCCCACTGTATATCACCGGACCCCGGAACTAAGACAGATCACATCTGGAGGACGGACACCACCCATCACTGATGGACCCGACTGTATATCACCGGACCCCAGAACTAAAACTGATCACATCTGGAGGACGGACACCAACCACCAATGATGGACCCCACTGTATATTACCAGACCCCAGAACTAAGACTGATCACATCTGGAGGACAGACACCAACCATCACTGATGGACCCCACTGTATATCACCGGACCCCGGAACTAAGACTGATCACATCTAGAGGACGGACACCAACCATCACTGATGGACCCCACTGTATATCACCGGACCCCGGAACTAAGACTGATCACATCTGGAGGACAGACACCAACCATCACTGATGGACCCCACTGTATATCACCGGACCCCAGAACTAAGACTGATCACATCTGGGGGACAGACACCAACCATCACTGATGGACCCCCAGTATATCACCAGACCCCAGAACTAGTACTGATCACATCTGGAGGACGGACACCAACCATCACTGATGGACCCCACAGTATATCACCAGACCCCAGAACTAGTACTGATCACATCTGGAGGACGGACACCAATCATCACTGATGGACTCCACTGTATATCACCAGACCCCAGAACTAAGACTGATCACATCTGGGGGAGGGACACCAACCACCACTGATGGACCCCACTGTATATCACCGGACCCCAGAACTAAGACTGATCACATCTGGAGGACGGACACCAACCACCACTGATGGTCACCACTGTATATCACCAGACCCCAGAACTAAGACTGATCACATCTGGAGGACGGACACCAATCACTAATGATGGACCCCACTGTATATCACCGGACCCCAGAACTAAGACTGATCACATCTGGAGGACGGACACCAACCACCACTGATGGACCCCACTGGATATCACTGGACCACAGAACTAAGACTGATCACATCTGGGGGAGGGACACCAACCACTAATGATGGACCCCACTGTATATCACCAGACCCCAGAACTAAGACTGATCACATCTGGAGGACGGACACCAACCATCACTGATGGACCCCACTGTATATTACCGGACCCCGTCACTGCGGCGGCCGCTCTCTAGTATTGTTGGGCCGCTCTGCCCCCTGCAGGTCACCATCAGCCCTGCACCTTCCAGCTGATAACACCTTATATACTTACGGTCTAATCCAGACATCGGCTTGACTCCTGGTCACATGACAGTGACATCATCACAGGTCCTTGTACTACTGATTCATCTCACTGCTGAGCTCCACCCCCTGGTCACATGACAGTGACATCATCAGAAGCTCTATACTTATTTGCACTGCCTCAGTGGATGCATAATGATGACGTCATCACAGGTCCTTCAGCTTCTGTCCTGTGCTGTTCTATCTGTTATCAGCCGGTATCAGAGGATATATATATATACAGCAGTATGGTAAGCTGACATGGGGGTTGTTCTCTCTGTTATCAGCCAGTATCAGAGGATATATACACAGCAGTACGGTAAGCTGACATAGGGGTTGTTTTTTCTGTTATCAGACAGTATCAGAGGATATATATATCCAGCAGTACGGTGACATCACAGCGCCGGTCCTCCAAAACATCACCAACTGTCTGTCCGCTGTCTGTAACACCATGTCCTCTCTCTACCTAAAACTAAACCTCTCTAAAACTGACCTGCTGGTATTTCCACCCTCCACTAACCGACCTCCTCCTGACATCTTCATCTCAGTGTGTGGCACCATAACTCCCAGCACGCCCGCTGCCTTGGGGCCATATTCGATGCCGATCTCTCTTTTACCCCCTACATCCAATCTCTGGCCCGAACATGTCAGCTGCACCTCAAGAACATCACAAGAATCCGCTCTTTTCTCACTGTGGACACGTTATAAACGCTCCCTGTCGCCCTCATCCACTCCCGGCTCGATTATTACAACTCGTTGCTGATCGGCCTCCCCCGCACCAGACTCTACCCCCTCCAATCCATCCTGAATGCCGCAGACAGGCTCATCCTCCTGTCCAGCCGCTACTCGGACGCCTCTGCCCTGTGCCGGTCACTGCACTGGCTGCCCGTTTAATACAGAATTCAATTTAAACTCACTACCCTCATCCATAAAGCTCTCCACAGTGCAGCACCCCCCTATATTATATCTCCATCCACAGCGCAGCGCCCCCTATATTGTATCCCTCATCCACAGCGCAGCGCCCCCTATATTGTATCCCTCATCCACAGCGCAGCGCCCCCCTATATTGTATCCCTCATCCACAGTGCAGCGCCCCCCTATATTGTATCCCTCATCCACAGTGCAGCGCCCCCTATATTGTATCCCTCATCCACAGCGCAGCGCCCCCCTATATTGTATCCCTCATCCACAGCGCAGCGCCCCCCTATATTGTATCCCTCATCCACAGCACTGCGCCCCCCTACATTGTATCCCTCATCCACAGCACCGCACCCCCCTATATTGTATCCCTCATCCACAGCGCCCCCCTATATTGTATCCCTCATCCACAGCGCCCCCTATATTGTATCCCTCATCCACAGCGCCCCCTATATTGTATCCCTCATCCACAGCGCCCCCCTATATTGTATCCCTCATCCACAGCGCAGCGCCCCCTATATTGTATCCCTCATCCACAGCGCAGCGCCCCCTATATTGTATCCCTCATCCACAGCGCAGCGCCCCCTATATTGTATCCCTCATCCACAGCGCAGCGCCCCCTATATTGTATCCCTCATCCACACCGCAGCGCCCCCTATATTGTATCCATCATCCACAGCGCAGCGCCCCCCTATATTGTATCCCTCATCCACAGCGCAGCGCCCCCTATATTGTATCCCTCATCCACAGCGCAGCGCCCGCCTATATTGTATCCCTTATCCACAGCGCAGCGCCCCCCTATATTGTATCCCTCATCCACAGCACAGCGCCCCCCTATATTGTATCCCTTATCCACAGCGCAGCGCCCCCCTACATTGTATCCCTCATCCACAGCGCAGCGCCCCCTATATTGTATCCCCCATCCACAGCACAGCGCCCCCTATATTGTATCCCTCATCCACAGTGCAGCGCCCCCCTATATTGTATCCCTCATCCACAGCACAGCGCCCCCCTATATTGTATCCCTCATCCAGAGTGCAGCACCCCCCTATATTGTATCCCTCATCCACAGCGCAGCGCCCCCTATATTGTATCCCAAATCCACAGCACAGCGCCCCCCTATATTGTATCCCTCATCCACAGCGCAGCGCCCCCCTATATTGTATCCCTCATCCACAGCGCAGCGCCCCCCTATATTGTATCCCTCATCCACAGCGCAGCGCCCCCCCATATTGTATCCCTCATCCACAGCGCAGCGCCCCCTATATTGTATCCCTCATCCACAGCGCAGCGCCCCCTACATTGTATCCCTCATCCACAGCACAGCGCCACCCTATATTGTATCCCTCATCCACAGCGCAGCGCCACCCTACATTGTATCCCTCATCCACAGCGCAGCGCCCCCCTACATTGTATCCCTCATCCACAGCGCAGCGCCCCCCTATATTGTATCCCTCATCCACAGTGCAGCGCCCCTACATTGTATCCCTCATCCACAGCGCAGCGCCCCCCTACATTGTATCCCTCATCCTCATCCACAGCGCCCCCTATATTGTATCCCTCATCCACAGCGCCCCCCTATATTGTATCCCTCATCCACAGCGCAGCGCCCCCTACATTGTATCCCTCATCCACAGCGCAGCGCCCCCCTACATTGTATCCCTCATCCACAGCGCAGCGCCCCCCTACATTGTATCCCTCATCCACAGCGCAGCGCCCCCCTACATTGTATCCCTCATCCTCAGCACAGCGCCCCCTATATTGTATCCCTCATCCACAGCACCCCCCCATATTGTATCCCTCATCCACAGCGCAGCGCCCCCTAAATTGTATCCCTCATCCACAGTGCAGCGCCCCCCTATATTGTATCCCTCATCCACAGTGCAGCGCCCCCTATATTGTATCCCTCATCCACAGTGCAGCGCCCCCTATATTGTATCCCTCATCCACAGTGCAGCGCCCCCTATATTGTATCCCTCATCCACAGTGCAGCGCCCCCTATATTGTATCCCTCATCCACAGCGCAGCGCCCCCTATATTGTATCCCCCATCCACAGCGCAGCGCCCCCTATATTGTATCCCTCATCCACAGCGCAGCGCCCCCTATATTGTATCCCTCATCCACAGCGCAGCGCCCCCTATATTGTATCCCTCATCCACAGCGCAGCGCCCCCTATATTGTATCCATCATCCACAGCGCAGCGCCCCCCTATATTGTATCCCCCATCCACAGCGCAGCGCCCCCTATATTGTATCCCTCATCCACAGCGCAGCGCCCCCTATATTGTATCCATCATCCACAGCGCAGCGCCCCCCTATATTGTATCCCTCATCCACAGCGCAGCGCCCCCCTATATTGTATCCCTCATCCACAGTGCAGCGCCCCCTATATTGTATCCCTCATCCACAGTGCAGCGCCCCCCTATATTGTATCCCTCATCCACAGCGCAGCGCCCCCCTATATTGTATCCCTCATCCACAGCACAGCGCCCCCCTATATTGTATCCCCCATCCACAGCGCAGCGCCCCCTATATTGTATCCCTCATCCACAGCGCAGCGCCCCCTATATTGTATCCCTCATCCACAGCGCAGCGCCCCCTATATTGTATCCCTCATCCACAGCGCAGCGCCCCCTATATTGTATCCCTCATCCACAGCGCAGCGCCCCCCTATATCGCCTCCCTCATCTCAATCCATCACCCAGCCTGGGCTCTCCACTTTGCTAACGAAACCAGACTGAGCGCCCCTTTAATTCGAACTTCTCATTCTCGCCTCCAAGACTTCTCCAGAGCAGCACCGGTCCTCTGGAACGCACTACCAAAGGCTACCCGGGCAATCCAGGACTCACAGAACTTCAGGCGTGCTCTAAAGACGCACCTCTTCAGGGAGGCATACCGCATTCCCTAAACAAACCCCTCTGTACTCCGCCTGATAACATGCTCCCTGACCTACTGACTGCAATCCCTGCTAGCCGTCATAAGCCGCTCCTGCAGTCATACTGATTCTGCTGTCACACGGCTAAATGTCTGACCATTGTCTATGTGTATAGCATCCCTCACTCTCCACCATACCGCGCACATCTCCACCCCGCCATACCGCGCACATCTCCACCCCGCCATACCGCGCACATCTCCACCCCGCCATACCGTGCACATCTCCACCCCGCCATACCGCGCACATCTCCACCCCCTTTACCTTCTGTATCCCCCCATTACCTGTAGTATGTAAGCTCGTTGGAGCCGGACCCGCACCCCTATTGTTTCCATCAGCTGATTACTATGTAACCGTGGTTCTGTAATGTTTGTACTTTTGTCTTTCTGTATCCCCCTGTCTATGTAAGCGCTGCGGGATATGTTGGCGCTATACAAATAATGTTTATTATTAGTAGTAGTAGTATTTCCAGCAGTACAGTAAGCTGACATCACAGGTTGTTCTCTCTGTTATCAGCCGGTATCAGAGGATATATATATACAGCAGTACAGGGGTTGCGCTCTCTGTTATCAGCCGGTATCAGAGGATATATATATACAGCAGTACAGGGGTTGCGCTCTCTGTTATCAGCCGGTATCAGAGGATATATATATACAGCAGTACAGGGGTTGCGCTCTCTGTTATCAGCCGGTATCAGAGGATATATATATATATATACAGCAGTACAGGGGTTGTGCTCTCTGTTATCAGCCGGTATTATCAGGGTAATAAAATTCTAAGTATAGCACCAATCAGGCCCACCCCACTTGCCCGCTGCAGGCGGTAAGAAGAGACACCACACAGAGGTCTGGTATAATTCCTCACACGGGACATGGCTGCGCTTTGCCGACGTGCTTTATTACAGATTACATGAGATCTTATACCCTTTGTCCCATCACCAGCAAGGGGTGATGGGCTGATAACCATATATGGGCAGTCCGGATTTTCGGCCTGAGACAGTGAAAATTATGTACATGGTTGAACATCTTGATATCTTGTTCCAGCGCTTCTGGGAAATCGGCCAAGTACACGCGGCCTTGTGTCTGGTTCCGTATCTTCTCTGAATTTCTAGAACATCTCTCTCAGCCTTCTAAAGCCTTGGAATATCTGATGTTAAGGCGACAGATTAAGTTTTTTTTCTTATTTGGAATTGAATAAAACTTGCATATAGGTATAAAAGTATAAAGAACATATGGCAATATATATATATATATATATATATATATATACCCTCACAAACCCCCCTAAAAAACTTAATATGGAGATCAAGCATCAGACTTTGCACTCTTCCTCGGTCGTCTCTCCCTTGCGTCAGGGTTTCTCCACTGCCCGTAAGTCCCTACTCCTAAAAGGGAGGGATCCCTACCTCACCTCAGAAGGAGGCCATGGATTCCCTGGGCTTATTTCCGGGCATCCATACCCTCTATCTGTACAAGTTAACACCCCGCAGGGTGTGCCCTCGCCGGAACCTAAGGTCTTCTGCACTTTCCCTAGGCAAATGGGAATTCCACTGACAGTCCATCTTAGGAGATCGGGACAGGCGCAGTACTAGTACATTTCTCCATTCTTCTGGTAACGTACATGGTTGGCATTATCGGAACTGGCTCTTCATCTTTTTCAAACAAGGGAAACGTTGGTGTCACATTATGCAGTCCCTTACTCATACTCTTTTTGATCAAAGGGATAATACACATACAGGAAGTTACATACCCCACCTCTTTCTGCTAAAATCATATCCAGGGCCACTCTATTTTGGAACGCCATGGATGCAGTGGGCCCTAACTGGTCAGCTAACCCTTGTAAAGCATCTCTGGTGTAGTTTACAAACCTCTGCTGATTGTAATAGATATAATTCATCCAATCTACATTATTATTAACAGTGACAATAGCAAATAAGGACTCAAAACCTGCTTTAACCTGAGCTCTAGAATTAAATTCATCTGGCACCCCCCTTGGCACTCCTATTGCATCTATATATACATGTGGATCAAAGTTACCACCTGGAGCGTCAATGTCTCTCTTAGCACGATGCGGTGTTGGATTCTCACCCTCACTGTAGGCTTCATATTGCACATTTCATTATATTAATTTGTTCTGAAACAGGGGGCTAGTGTACAGTAGTCAAAGGTGTGTGTTAGAGGAATTGTACCACATTATAGCATGTAAAGGATATGCAGGATCACTAGTTCTTTCAGTGCGAGGTGTGGATCCAAGTGGGCTTTCCTTCGAGCTTGACTGCAGTTGGGGTGGTGAACAACATCTGGTAGGGACCTTCAAACCGGGTTTGTCTCTCAAACTTTTCCACATAGACCCTGTCACCTGGTTTCAGATTGTGACACTCATCTGTAGGACCAGGGAGGAAAGCAGAGACTGCAGAATGGATTACTAACAATTCCTTGGAGAGACCTATGACAAAATTAACAAGAGAATCATTCTCCGAACTCAGCTACTGTGGCATGTACCCTCCGGAGGAAAAGAAAAACTAATGGGAGACACTCAATTCAAAATTTACCCATTTCCTTCATTGCCTTTTGTATCTACTTTCCTACTACTCCGCGGATGGTAGGGTGTGTGAAAAGCCTGGAATATACCCAAAACAGACATGATGTGTTGCATTATTTCACCTGTGCAGTGTGTACCTTTGTTTGACTCAATCACTTCCGGTACCCCGTATCTGCGGATTACCTCATTCATGAGCTTCTGTGCGATTACCTGCTTATTTACTTTGATAACAGGGTAGGTCTCCAACCTGAAAAGAAATCAACAACAACAAGCACATATTCATACTTCCCAACAAGTGGTAGCTGAGTGTAGCCAATTTGCAATCCCTGAAATGGGTAGAGTGGTCTAGGCAAGTGTGATGTGGCAAATTTTACTTCTGCCCTGTTGCTTTACGGCAAAGATCATGCAAAATTGGACAAATGATGCAGCAGCTACAGAAAACCCAGGAGCCACCCGTCCTTGTTCAAGCGTTGACATCATTACTGCTTTGAGAGGCGCGTCTTTCCGTGCATCAGCTGGGCCATCATGGGGCACAGGGACTGTGGTAGGCAAGTGCTGTTGACTGTTCACCATACGCCGTCCCTTTTTAGTCCATTTGTCTTTTTCTTAACTGTAAAGTCTTTAGCATATCAAAGTCCTTATCAAAGTCCAAGTTTTTATCAAAGGCCAAGATTTTATCAAAGTCCAAATTTATTGTCAAATTCTTCTCTTCTTCTTTCTTCCACGGCTTGAGGGCCCGCTGCCTTTGCTGTGTGGTCTGTGATGGCGTTGCCTCTTGTTTCTTTGGTGTAGGAATTGGTGTGAGCTTTCCACTTTGTCAGGTAGAAGTAGGGTCTCCATGAGACTCTGCACCGCTGCAACATTCTTAATTGGCTCTCCTGCTGTGGTAAAAAACTATCTGGCCTTCCATGTTGGGCCGTAATCATGAGCTATGCCAAATGCATACCGGGAGTCAGTGTAAATGTTTGCCGTCTTACCTGTGGCCACTCTACACGCCTCCGTGAGTGCTTTTAATTCCACTTCTTGTACTGCGACATGCGGAGGCAGAGGTTCTGCTTTTAATGTGTCATGTTGTGTTACGACTGCATAACCGGAGTGGAGTTGTCAATCACCCTGGTACCATCTATAAAAAACAACTCAAAATATGCATTATTAACAAGGGCTTCAGTAACTTTTTAAAACTTAAATTTTCTTGTTGTATCACTGCTGGACAATCAGGCTGGTATTCTATTTCAAAAAGATTAGAACCTTGTTGCAAAAAATTTAAAAAAATTTAAAAATGGCTTGCAAAAATTTTTAAAAAAATGGCTGACTTGCAATACCTAGATCACCTATGCCTTCTCCTCCCCCCCTTTGAAACAGGGTACTCAATTGGAAGAATAGTAGCCGGTTTAAGTTAGTACCACATTGTAAAAAGATTTGATGGATGCAGATAAGGCCTGTAAGATGTTAGCACCAATAACAAAAACATGAGTTACATCGGGGAAGAATAATCTACAAAACATCTACTAATATTTGAAATGTGAGATCCCTTTAAGTGAATTCATTATTAGTCTGATCCTGCCTGCAATATCTTATAAAATCTGAGACAGGAGAAAAAAAACAAAACAACAAAACTTTTACTAGCTGCTCAAGATCCTCACCCCCTCCCTTGTACAAGAGGGATGAAACATTATGTACTATTACATCATCTAGCTCCACCCCTTCGATATTGGCTCCGTGCGTCCGTCTTCTCAGCTCCATTTCAGCGTAACAGTCCAAGCATCCACATCTCAACCAAGCAAAGTCCCATGCATGGGGAGGACTTTTATCCCCAGTCATTACCTGCATCACACATTCCACCACAGCCCGAACACGGGTCACTAACTCTCATCCATCCATGCTCTCAAGTCTGCTCCGTCACCCCCTATTGAAGGTGTACCAGTACATACAGATGCACAGAAAAGAAAGTTTGACAAACATACATACATCATCTGAAAAACATTGAGGTGAGTGCTATAACTTTATAAAGTACATCATTCTATTGAGATGAGATTGTGAATGAGCGCTATTTATGACAAATTATGTGAAAAAGTTTGCTGAGTGACTGAGACATTTTATCTTTCTTATTTACTGAAGCTATTATATGCTGTATTAAACACTGAAGTATTTTAGAATCTGTGAATATTTTTCAACCCCCCTTATCTCTTTCTCTGTATTTGACCCTGAACAAAAAGTGAAGTCTGAAAGCCCCCACCTTTTCAAAATAAATCTCTGAATATGCATTCACTGACTGAACAACCCTGCATTTGAACTCATAAATACAGCACAACATGTTCTTCATTTTCAACCCCTGTATAAGTAAGAATATAACTTAGAAATTGATTGCTACATTTCCTGTCTACTAAGACAGTATAACTAATTAAATTCATTTCAATTCTTCATTCCTTTACAGCAAGCAGAGATATTAACCAAGGTTGTTATTGCATTTTTTCTCTCGCTTCGTTATCTCTTGACCTTGAAGACTAAACAGACTGAACACAAGCTCGCAGCTACATGTCAACAAAACTCTTCTCCCCTAAAAGCAAGCTCAGTTAACTATTTGCACTATTTGCACATACAGTATATATATATATATATATATATATATATATATACACACACACATATATATCTATTATCTATCTTGTATTATACACATTTTCATCTCTTTACCAACAAATCACATGCATTGTAACTTTCTTATCGACTTTGCCTGCTCCCCTTATTTCTCTCCCCTACCTAACTGCCAATATAACCTTCAATAGACACTCTCCTGACGCCCTCTTGATCACTTACTGTACTTTTCAACATTTCACTTACGGACACTTTCTTAAACAAATAATGTGTACATACCTAACTTACTCTGACTGTCTCTCTCTCTCTCTCCTCCTCCTCCAGCATTTTCTAGCAAACCTTGGTCTTCCAAGGCACCTCTCGGTCCTAAAGACCTCCTCCCAGACACCATTTTGTAATCTGCCGTGCGGGTCGGTGTCACACATTTTCATTAGAGTTTTCTTACATTCTACAAATTCATCCACACGGCGGCAGCCCTTGAGGGGCTCTATCTTCTTTAATAAGATCTTACGCATATTACAACAACAACAATAATAATAATAACACGCTCCATAGAATGCATCCCTCTTAATTTTCAAATTGTCAGCCCCTTATATACCGGCAAAACAACCGAGGGTCCCTTCTCCTATGAAGCCTATCTCACAAAATGCATCCCTCTCTGCTAAACCATTAACAACTAACTAAACTAAACTGAGGGTCCCTTCTCTTGTGAGACTAAATGAAAAGAAAGAGAAAAAAAAAAACTTCTGCAGATACAACAATCTCCACTATTATTAAAACGTTAAAACTTCAAAGTACAAATAGACTACAGACTAGTTTCTGGGTGACCGATTGGTGCGCATATCACGGTCAGTGGTCCATGACGGCAAACCCGGAGCCCACACGAGTTACCGTGTAGAACTCTTAACCCAACCCGTCCGGTCACAAACCACAGATAGTCAGTCCCGCTGCAAGACTCGCAGTGTAAAACACAACATAAATATATGCTGGTCTTACCTGGAGTTCTTGTGAGTTGATCAGGCTCGGTTTGCAGCAGGTCGGCTTCTCAGTAGCGTGGATCCGGGTGGAATGCGTTGTAGGCTCTGGCTTTGTCGCCCCAGTTGGTTGCGCCATTTAACAGGGTTAAAAATATTCTAAGTACAGCACCAATCGGGCCCACCCCACTTGCCCGCTGCAGGCGGTAAGAAGAGACACCACACAGAGGTCTGGTATAGTTTCTCACACGGGACATGACTCTCAGCTGTGCCGACGTGCTTTATTACAGATTACATGAGATCTTATACCCTTTGTCCCATCACCAACAAGGGGTGATGGGCTCATAACCATATATGGGCAGTCCGGATTTTCGGCCTGAGACAGTGAAAATTATGTACATGGTTGAACATCTTGATATCTTGTTCCAGCGCTTCTGGGAAAACGGCCAAGTACACGCGGCCTTCATGTCTGGTTCCGTATCTTCTCTGAATTTCTAGAACATCTCTCTCAGCCTTCTAAAGCCTTGGAATATCTGATGTTAAGGCGACAGATTAAGTTTTTTCTTATTTGGAATTGAATAAAACTTGCATATAGGTATAAAAGTATAAAGAACATATGGCAATATATATATATACCCTCACAGTATCAGAGGAGAATATATATATATAATACACACACACACCTGGGTTGCGCTCTCTGTTATCAGCCGGTACCATGTGACCTCTCTCTCCTCAGGCCCCGATGGACGGCACGGAGATGAGCGGAAGGATATTAGCCGTCACCTGGGAGATCATCTACCTGCTGACCGGAGAGGTGAACTTCCCTCCATTCCTCCCATCTGTCTTGTATTTGTGCCATCCCTGAGCGTCTCCCTCCATCCACAGGAGTACACAGCAGTGAAGAAGACAGCGACTCCCATCATCCATCCTCACTCCCTGATCCAGAAGCTTCTAGAACTCACCAACAAGATGACGGAGCTGCTGACAGGAGAGGTGACTGCGGGGAATGTGGGGGGACATTCTAGCGGGGGGCTCTGGCTGATGACTGGATATTGTGTTGTCAGGTTCCTATAAGGTGTCAGGATGTGGCCGTCTATTTCTCCATGGAGGAGTGGGAGTATGTAGAGGGCCGGCGGGATGTGTACGGGGCCGCCATGCTGGAGGCGGGGTCACCAGGTAAGAGGAGTGGGAGGATGTAGAGGGCCGGCGGGATGTGTACGCGGCCGCCATGCTGGAGGTGGGGTCACCAGGTAAGAGGAGTGGGAGGATGTAGAGGGCCGGCGGGATGTGTACGCGGCCGCCATGCTGGAGGCGGGGTCACCAGGTAAGAGGAGTGGGAGGATGTAGAGGGATGTGTACGTGGCCGCCATGCTGGAGGCGGGGTCACCAGGTAAGAGGAGTGGGAGGATGTAGAGGGCCGGCGGGATGTGTACGCGGCCGCCATGCTGGAGGCGGGGTCACCAGGTAAGAGGAGTGGGAGGATGTAGAGGGCCGGCGGGATGTGTACGCGGCCGCCATGCTGGAGGCGGGGTCACCAGGTAAGAGGAGTGGGAGGATGTAGAGGGATGTGTACGTGGCCGCCATGCTGGAGACGGGGTCACCAGGTAAGAGGAGTGGGAGGATGTAGAGGGATGTGTACGCGGCTGCCATGCTGGAGGCGGGGTCACCAGGCAAGAGGAGTGGGAGGATGTAGTGGGCTGGCGGGATGTGTACACGGCCGCCATGCTGGAGGCGGGGTCACCAGGCAAGAGGAGTGGGAGTATGTAGAGGGCCGGCGGGATGTGTACACGGCCGCCATGCGGGGTCACCACATAAGAGGAATTTGGAGTAGAGGGTCTTATTTCTTGGTGCTGAAGCAACATGGATGATGTGTGGGCGGCAGAGTGATGACCGCTGACATGACTGATAGTCAGAGCCGTTAGTTGACATGGTTCTTAGGTCGGCTCTGCGGACTACACTCGTCAAGTCTCACGAGTTGCATTTGAGAAGCCAGGGGACGCTCTCCTCTATGAGAATAGGGGGTACCAGTAGAATCCGATCCGTGAATAGTATTACCGATATTACCAGGATGACCCCGCTGCACGGAGCCTGGACACTGTCAGCAACAGAGACAGATCTAGGAATTATTAGCAAATGATAACACCAGTGTTTCTGTCTGTCTTACCCACACACAGAGCTCTGCTATATGCATGGCTTATATGCACACGGAGCTCTGCTACATGCACGTTACACCCACACGGAGCTCTGCTACATGCACGTTACACCCACACGGAGCCCTGCTACATGTTTGTCTTACCCACACACGGAGCTCTGCTACATGCACGTTACACGCACACGGAGCTCTGCTACATGCACGTTACACCCACACGGAGCCCTGCTACATGTCTGTCTTACCCACACACGGAGCTCTGCTACATGCACGTTACACGCACACGGAGCTCTGCTACATGTCTGTCTTACCCACACACGGAGCTCTGCACATGCACGTGCTCATCCCATACAATAGGTCTGCCGTTTTTTTAACAAAGTGAAGGACCTGTGATGACTTCACCATCCTGTGATCAGGGGTGGAGCTCAGTGCCCTGGTGGCATCTTCACATGTATGTCAAACAGTCACTCGCTCAATTATAGACGGGTGCTTGTTAGTATTCCATAGCAACTGAGGCTGTGGGCGTTTGTAGGGGATGTATTCTGCCCATAGTCTGCACAAGGATGAAGGGCCTGTGATGATGTCACTATCATGATCAGGGGCGGAGCATGTAACTCACTCATGGACACAGAGACCAGGTGATTGATCACATGACTGTGACATCATCACAGATCCTGTAAACACACAGCTGCTGTCAGGCTCTACAGGTTTTATGTTTTTGGACCTTTGACATCACAGTCATGTGATCAGGGGCGGAGCATGTAGCTCACACAGTCACTCACAGACACACAAGTGGTCATTAGTATTTTGATAACGCTGCTGTACTGCGTTCCTTTATTAGCACAGTAGGCTACACATTTTGGTGTCAACGATAAGGGAAACCTTTTACTGGTTGGAATACTGCAGCAGTACGACTACATTTATATGGGGGGTCCCCACTAGGAGGGGCTTCGAAGGAAGTGATAGCTACTGAGTACCATCTTAGGGCGGCCCTTGTGTAACTAATGTTCTCGTTCCTTATAACCTGAGCTGGGGGGGGGGGGAATCGGTGACTGTTCTTGGACAATATCGCAGTAATATCTTCTGTCAGCGGAGGAATACCAGCCCTCCTGCTCTACCGGCCTCCACATGTTCTAAAAGGAACCCTAAATACAAAGGCGGGTTTCCTGTTGCCATACACTGGATCCTGGGGAATGGTCTCATCCCTAGAAGATCTCTTTGTGGTTTTTTTTTTTTTGCCTACTAAATCCTAAGTGTCCAGAAGTTACTCACTGAATTGAGGAGATCCTTGGGCTCACAGGACTGGAGTCACCAGACACACGTGCCCCCTCCGAACCCAGAGTTCACCAGGAGTTACTTTCATCGTGGCCAAAAGGATCTGGTTCTCTCTTTTGAGAATCCAGGTTCCAGGACATCTTATGGATTTATTGACCCCGGGTCCCCTCGCTAGAGATGCGTCAGCCGTCCTCTTCAGTATGAAGACTGAAGTATCCATCACAGAGAGGTCTGACGGAGAAAGGGAGCCTTCCAATTCTGAAGAAGAGAATACTGATGAGCCGGACCGGCAGCATCCCTACAGGCCCAACGGTGGCAGTGCAGAGTCTGCGACCGCTGACCTCTCCGGAGTCTTCGCTGTGTACAGGAGTCGTGAATGGAGTTTCTGTTATGATGCTCGGCCTGTGACCACGTGCAATGAGCCGGCGGGCTTGGTGTTTGACAAGGGTGCTTTTAGTTTCCGTTCCAATCGGTGGATTAACACTAAAACATGTTTTCTCGTTGTCGTAATTACATGACAAAGCGTGCGCCAGCTCCACATAAGAACCGCTCTCTAACGGAATTTTATCTTCAGTGACCCTAAAGTCCGAGTTGCTTCCTCTTTTCTAGATCTTGGGACCGTTCCCTCCTTCCGTGGTTGACCACGAACACAGCTTTTACTGTCCTGATGTAAGACGTTCTCTGGCAGACTCAAGGCCAAAGTATAAAGCACGGTGGTGGTGGTGGTGGTGTGTGGGGTAGGGGTTACCGCCCCCTGTTCTTATCCTATCAGGAGACCATTTCAGCTGATGCCAGCATGGAGACTTCCAGGATTTTTGCACTGCGGCACACGCCCCGGTGGTCTGGGCTCATTTGGCCTCTTGGTGGTGGTTATTCTATTTCTCTTATCTTACATCCTTTACTCTTCTATTACAACACAAACTGACCTCAATGCCGGTCTGCGGGTATACACTGCGCTGGAGGGTTTTTTTCCTTAGTGTTACATCTTTTAGTGAAGGCAACCTACCCCAATGGTCCAGTGTCCCCCCAATGACAACTAGGAGCTTTCACGGTAAGTACCAAAATCCTCTTATTTGTGTCTCATAGAAAGTATCCCACCAGAGAGATGTCCCCGTCCTCCGTATTCCCAGGACTGTCCAGAGGAAGATGTCCCGGAGAAGCATCAGGTAGATGGTGCTGAATTCTATACTACATATATTTAGGGGGTGGAGCTCTGTGGTTCTGTTCGATGTAGGGGGGTGGAGCTCTGTGGTTCTGTTCGATGTAGGGGGGTGGAGCTCTGTGGTTCTGTTTGATGTAGGGGGTGGAGCTCTGTGGTCCTGCTATAGAAGAAGATGTCCTGGAGAACCAGCAGTTAGATGGTGCTGAGGTCTCACCAGGATCTGACCATAAAGTGATGGAACCAAAGAACATTTTACATTCTTCTTCTCTTTTTAGGGTGATAATCTGATGGACATTAAGGTTGAGGTTATAGACGAAGCAGAGGAGCCGGATATAAGGGCAGATCAGCAGTGTAAGGAGGGCAGACTGTCATTGGGGGTCACCTAGATACGCCCGTCATCTGCTATTCCATCACTGTGTGTCTCCACAGATGGATCCGGGAGGAGAAACCTCCCAGAGAGATGTCCCCGTCCTCCGTATTTCCAGGACCGTCCAGAGGAAGATGTGGCGGGGAACCAGCAGGTAGATGGTGCTGAGCGCTGTAATATGTCTATATAGTGGGTGGAGCTCTCTGGTCCTGCTCTATATAGGGGGTGGAGCTCTCTGGTCCTGCTCTATATAGGGGGTGGAGCTCTCTGGTCCTGCTCTATATAGGGGGTGGAGCTCTCTGGTCCTGCTCTATATAGGGGGTGGAGCTCTCTGGTCCTGCTCTATATAGGGGGTGGAGCTCTCTGGTCCTGCTCTATATAGGGGGTGGAGCTCTCTGGTCCTGCTCTATATAGGGGGTGGAGCTCTCTGGTCTTGCTCTATATAGGGGGTGGAGCTCTCTGGTCCTGCTCTATATAGGGGGTGGAGCTCTCTGGTCCTGCTCTATATAGGGGGTGGAGCTCTCTGGTCCTGCTTTATATAGGGGGTGGAGCTCTCTGGTCCTGCTTCATATAGGGGGTGGAGCTCTCTGGTCCTGCTTTATATAGGGGGTGGAGCTCTCTGGTCCTGTTCTATATAGGGGGTGGAGCTCTCTGGTCCTGCTCTATATAGGGGGTGGAGCTTTCTCTATATAGGGGTGGAGCTCTTTCCTCCTGCAGTCATACATTTCCTGCCCCTCCACCATATTGTACTGAATTCTTCCATATGACACATCAGGGTGAAGATGATATTAAAGTGGAGGTAGAAGAAGAGAGGATGAGGGGCGATCACCTGTGGAAGAGTGAGGTGGAGGAGGACATTCCTGCAGGTAGGTGATGATGAGCTGGGGGGTCCTTAAGGTTCGGTTGCTCCTTAGCGCTCTAGTAGCCCTTCAGGAATGTATAGAAATCTATAGATCTTAATCCCACCACAGCTTTTGCCATAAGCTAAAATCCACAGTTGGGGCTCCTTTAAAAAGTATCCTTTATTGATCTTTAATAAAATATATTCTAGGAGAAATGAATTAGAGAAACCAGAGTCTCAATATAGTGTGAATGAGTGTGAGATATCAGAGAACCACGTCCTGCCTGGCTGATGATGCACCAATATCAGGGTCACGACTAACACTTGCTGGAGCCGTATAGCTATAGACTAAAGCTTCAGCAAGCAATCACAGAAAATGGCCATATACCTACTGACTAAGGAAGGCAGAGGGCTGCATCCTCTCACCATGCAGGCAGCAGACTACCAGATGAGGGGGCCAGTTACACCTGTGAGGGACACCGATGAGACACCCACTCACACTGCCTCCGGATAATGAGGGGAGGCTGCTTGGTGTAAACTCCCACACATAGTGGATACAGGGTGACAGACCATTCTGATACATGTAGTGCACCATGTAGACCAGCAGCCTATTAATGATGCCATAATGATTTGGCGGGTTGCCCTGCACCTCAATAACTGAACCACATTGGCACTGCCACCCCTACACTAATATAAATACTTCCCCTTCTGTGATGCACTTATATTAGTGTAGGGACCCACTCCAACGCAAGGAACCGTGAAGTGGTTAGTGGGCTCATGTATCTTGGCCAACATCCAACCAATGCCTTGCATTATCTATCATTCGCATGCAGTGTGGCATTAAGACTCCAGGGGGAGCCCAGGGTGGCAGTACCAATGTGGTTCACTGATGGATATGCAGGGCAACCCGCCGAATTATCATGGCGTCATTAATAGGCTGCTGGCCTGCATGGTGAACTACATATATCAGAATGGTCTGGCACCTTGTATCCACTATGTGTGGGAGTGTACACCAAGCAGCCCCCCCTCTATATTAAGAGGCAGTGTGAGTGGCTGGCTCATCGGTGTCCCTCACAGGCGTAATTCGCTCCCTCATTTGGAAGTCTGCTACCTGCATGGTGAGGGGATGCAGCCCTCTGCCCTCCTGAGTCAGTGAGTATATGGCCATGTGCTGTGATTGAAGCTTCAGCAAGTGATTATATCCCTGCATGAACCGCCAGCATGTGTGATAAGTGTCGCCAGATAACCGGAGTCTGACATAAGTATATAGCAGCATGGACTACATGAGGCTCTGTGCTAAAGGACCGGCTCCCCCAACATGTCTCACCAGAATGCTGGCGTCGTCAGGGGTATATGGGCTCTAGGTGATGGCGGCTTCAATAACAACCATGCGGCCAATTAAATGACATTCTGCTGTCACAGCCAATCACAGCAGACGTTTGCCACAGCCAATGGGACGGCATCTAAGAAACGCCATCACAGCAGTCACAGGAAAGTGACTGCTGGACTGAGAAGAGGCTGCAGATACCTGCATAAAGCTGTCAGTGTTCCATGTGCACCTCGTATGTCAGAGGGGTCGGAGGGCGCAGTGATACAACGGGACCTAAATGTCCCGCAGCGGCTCTAGAGCCCCTGAGAATAGCCGGCATGGGAATGTCCTGATGCCATATAGTCACCCAGTCCTGGCAATGTCCTCACACAGAGGCTCAGAACGATGGAGGCTTGTAGAGAGCAGAGAGAACTCATCGTCAGATTAAATATGGTAATTTATGGGCATGGAAAAACCCCTCCGCACTCAGTCCCGGGGGGCTACCTGTAAGATGGAAGATCCGCCTCGCTTCCTATCGATATAGTTTTGCATCCAGATCTCCTTTTCCTGGACCCAACCGTTCTTCCCACTATGGCAGCCATTAATGTCTCACCGGCGGGTGAGGGGGGGCACTCTGCTTCTTATGGGGCTTTAATGGTTGGTGATTCTCTGTCGACGCTCTTGGAATGTCTTATTAACATGGATTTTGGGGCAGATTGTGGCAAACTACTTCCTGCCCTACAGCGCAGCGTTGCTGGGATTATAGAGGGCAAGTGCCACGAGGGCGGCATCCCGCTAGAACTGCCGCGAGGGCGGCGTTCTGCTAGAACGGCCAGTGGGCAGCGTCCCGCTCCGGATCTCCCAGCTGTGAGGGGTCCATCGGTGGAAGGGAGAGTAGTGGACATCAACCAACATGTCTCTGATGCTACTGGGATGGATTGTGATAATGTCTGAGACCTTGGGATCACGTTGAAGGATAGGCCACTATTTTGGAAGGGTACCGATTAGTGATTAGCGAGCACCAAAATGCTCGGGTGCTCGTTACTCAAGTCCAGCTTTTCGTAATGCTCGAGAGCTCGTTTCGAGTGACGAACCCCATTGAAGTCAATGGGCGACTTGAGCATTTTTCAAGGTGACCCATGCTCCGCATAGGGGAGGGCGTGTGATTCACCTGAAAACATCAGAAAGTGATGTAAACACCACAGAAATGGATAGGGAAGGGCAGGGGCAGCATGTATGGCTGCATCTGAGGCTCCCAGGTCGCACTAATAAGCCAAATTGTGGGCAAGAGCCTGGCGGTCACCCCCCCCCCCCCTTCCCTAACAATTTACTTGGGACAGACCATAAGCAGCAAGGCACATGCGCTGGCACATCTTAGCTAAGCACCACACTAGCTGGAACCAAGGACAATCACCGCCTGCGGGTGACACCGCTGCCTCTTCTCCTGGGTTACATGCTGGCATTGCTGTCCAATCCCCCCCCAGGATGCAGGACATTACCCCTTAGGCCTGCTAAGGCCCACTTGGTTCCTGGTCCTGATCCAAGGTCTGGTCCGGATGGTGAGGGTGTGTGCATTAGGGATACAAGTGTGAATGGGAGTACTCCTGGTTCAGCCTGGGTTTCTGATGCTGTTAAGAGCTGTGGGTAGCACGTGAGCGGACCCAGGGTCAGACCCGATCCCAGCCTCCACCAGATTAACCCAATGTGCTGTCAGGGAGATGTAGTGTCCCTGCCCGCCAGCACTTGTCCACGTGCCGGTGGTTAAGTGGACCTTCCCAGTAACCGTGTTGGTGAGGGCACGGTTTATATTCTGTGACACCGGCTGGTGTAGGGCGGGGATGGCGCAGTGCGAAAAATAGTGGTGACTGGGGACCGAGTAGCGAGGGGCGGCTGCCGCTATGGGGGTTGTGGAAAGCTTCCGCTTCTACCAGCCTATATGGCAGCATGTCCAGGCTCAGCAATTTGGAGTTATCCACGTTTAGCGATTGTGCATGCGGGTGGGTGGCTGCATATCTCCGCTTCTGCTCTAATGTTTGTTATGGACAGCTGAACTCTGCGCTGGGACACATTGGTGGAGTCAGTGGAGGACCGTGCAGGGGTGGGTACAGGGTTGAAGACGCTTGTGCCTGCGTCCTGTGAGGGGGATTGCATCTCAGTGCCAGCGTGTGACACGGGAAGAGGCAGTGGTGTGACCCGCAGTCGGTGAATGGCCTTCGCTCCACCTTGTCGGGTGCGTAGCCATCATATGCCTGCGCATGCAGGTGGTGGTGAGGCTGGTAGTGGTGGCTCCCCGGCTGATCTTGGTGCGGCACAGGTTGCACACCACTGTTCCTCCAGACCTTTGAACACCTAGCCCTCTGCACGGGAGCTTGCCCCGAGGAGGTGCTGTGGGGAACAGTTGGGGGATTATTTGCTCTGGCCCTGCCTCTACCCCTGGCCACTCCACTGCCTCTTCCAACCTGTTCTGGTGCTGCGCTTGCCTCCCCCTCTGAAGCCCTGTCAGTAGGCTTGCCAACCCAGGTGGGGTCAGTCACCTCATCGTCCAGCTGCTCTTCCTCCGAATCCTCTGTGCGCTCCTCCCTCGGACTTACTGCCCTAACAACAACCTCACTGACAGACAACTGTGTCTCATCATCATCATCCACAAATACCTCTTGAGACACAACTTGGAAGTCCCCACCCTCATCACCCTGAGACTGTGAAAGGTGCAAATTTTAGGGATTGGTCATGACAAACTCCTCAGTTGGCTCATGAACCATTATTTGCCATTCAGGGCAGGGACCCGAGAAGAGTTCCTGTGAGTATGCCTGTTCTGAATCTCTCCTTTTCCTGGAGTGACCAGGCTGGGAGGAAGGAGCAGCAGCCTGAGGATTCCCAGGTCCTGTCCCTTGGCTGGTGTGAGTGGACTGCGTGGAAGACTGGGTGTTGTATAAAGTACTGGAAGTGTTACCCGCTATCCTCATCATCACCTGATCGCACTGTTGTGCTTTTAATAATGGTTTACCATGAGGACCTGCAAAATGTGAGATGAAGCTAGGGAGCGGAGATAAACGGAGCTCTACTAATCCCTCAGCAGCAGGCACTGTTTCACCCCGCCCAGGACCTCGGCCTCTGCCCACACCCTCATTCAGACGCCCACGTCCACAACCTTAACCTTTACCCCTAGTCATCATCATGTTGTATAATGCACTTGGTAAAAATGCTAAGCACACTGCTAGGTATTTGGCGTACTCTTTAAGCCCAAAATAGACAGTATAAACAGCGTTCAGTCTTGTTAGATAGTATGTATCATCAGGACGCACACAGGGGTATACAGCGTACGCTTTGAGCCGCTAAAAAAATGAAAAATGAGAAGAGTTTTGTTACTCCCCATCTACTCTCTGTACACCACTAGCAATATACCGCATAGAACCGGTAACAGTATGCAGAATACAGGCAGGATGCTTGAGAATACTTTGTGCGCACTACTGGTCCCAGCCAGCCAAACTTCTGATGCACACAATGAGAGGAGTTGTAGTCCTAAAAAGGAGTGTTGGGTTCTTGGAACAAGGATCCCTGCCTAATTGCTACCCCTAACCTACACTATCGCTTTCCCTGAGTAGCAGCAGCTCTGTCCCTCAGCTAATCCAGCCTCAGGTCACCTCAGTTTTTATGATCCTAGGTCACCTGGTCCGCCCAGCCAATCACTGCTATGGATGTGCACAGGGCTGGCACGTCACAGCAGGAGGTGCCAAAGCCTTCCCTGCATGTTCATTGGCTAAAAAAGGCGCTAAACATGCTGGGAGGGGACGGTGAAATTTTCTCAAGCGCTGCGTGGTGCTCTCTTGGGTAATGAGCACCTTCGGGTATGCTACTGCTCGGACGAGCATGCTCGCTCATCTCTAGTCCCGATGCATCTGATCACATTTGGATTGTTACTCTTTGATTTTCTTGGCTCCAGTAAAAGCGTACACACGCCGGCAGTTCATGCAGGGATCTAATCGCTTGCTGAAGCTTCGGTCTATAGCGGTACAGCTGCAGCAAGTGTTAGTCATGACCCCGATACCTGTGCATCATCAGCCAGGCAGGATATGGCTTCTCTTAGGCTCCTGCACACCGGCGATCGCGATATCGCTGCCCCTCTAACACGAATGTCAATAGGACTTTGTAATGTTAAAAACACACATGGCACAAAACCGCGACTTGTCATCTTGGTGCCATGTGTTTTTAACATTGGAAAGTCCTATTGACATTCGTGTTAGAGAGAGGGGCAGCGATATCGGGATCGCCGGTGTGCAGGAGCCCTCTGACCGGCTCTGTCTGATGTTTTACACTCGCACTACATCTGATCTCTGTCATTCCCCCCAAATAAGCCCTTGTTACCCTACGTATAATAATACCTTACCTATCGGGCGCGGTCCGCTCCCTCCCGCTGCTCACTGGAAGTTCCTGCAGTCCTCAGCCACTCGTACATCACTTCCTGGTTATCAGGTTCATAAATCCCGCCTCCAGGAAGCGATGGCTGTGATTGGTTCTTCGACCGCACCTCTTTTGGGGAAAATTAATAGAAGGCAGGATCTTATTTTGGGGAAACGCGCTATAATATTTTATTTTACTACATATCAATAAAAGTTACTGGGGGTTTCAGCTTATGGCAAAGGCTGTTGTGGGATGGGTTACAATTTAACCCTACTGGGCCCCTGAACCCCTCAAACTTTTGTTCACCTTCTATGGATCTTGTCATGTATTGGGCTTGGTCTCGGTACTTGGGGCTGAGCAGCGGCAGTAATGTCCGGGGTAATGATGGAGGGATTTGGTAAGTACTATGAGGAGGTAGCGGTTAGTGGGTGGAGAATCTTCTTCTTTCGGCGGTGGATGCTGCTCCCTTACTGGATGAAGTGGCGGAGGCCTTGTGCTCTTCTAATAAGGCCCCGAAGGTGGAGGAGCTCTGCCCTTCTAGAGGCATTAGGAGATGCATCTGTGGATGACCGTCGTCCCCTTCTATGGGGAAGGTAGTGATGCCAAATAAGGACCTCCGCATGCCTAGCTCCTATCTGCCAAAAGTCTTGTAAATACATTGAAGGCATTGTGCGGCTTCACTGGGAATGCCCTTAAATAATCGTAGAGATGAGGCATGCCCTCCTACCCCCCCACCCTTCCTCTTCCCCGGCCCACGCTCACTGGCTCTCGTTGCTCCGTCCCATCCTGAGGTGACCACTGCAGCCACTCCAAGGCCACAACGTCCTCTTCCGAGCTCGTGGCATCACCACTGACCTCCCCGCTGGATGCTTCGCAATGAAAAAAAGGACATGCTGCTATCTTTGGGGCGGTGCTTGAGAACCCCAAACATCAAGATGTTGTGGATAGGTGTCAGCTGCAAGAATCCGACGGCACCCACATTGTCTGGAGCAGGACTGACCCCTGATCCCCCTCCATACAAACTCCAAACCTCCAGGATGTAAATGTGCGCCCTGGACTGTTAAGGGGTTAAAATCCCAAGTACCAAATAACATCACGGCTGTGTGGCCGTACACAGAACTGCTGTGCCACACCCTGGCTGGCCCGGGGACAGATTCAGTGGCTTCTCCCTTTAACCCCATCAGCCAGGTCCCAGGCCGTTACACTGAGGACGGTCCCAGTAACGTGGCAGCTGGCAGCGTAGAAGGGTGCAAAAGACTCAATGTGTCAACTGATTCTCCCATTACAGAAGACATTGCGACTGCGGTTCGGCTTGACGAAGGCCACACTGGCTGAAACATGGCTGCCATGTCTTCTCTTGTGGGAGAATAAATTAACGCATTGAGTCTTTTGCTGCCATTGTACTTTTTTCTTGGACTATTTGTGGGACACAGGATTCATGTCCCTGAGTGGCTCCTGCTTGTTATTAGTCCCACCTGGATTGGGTTTACAGGAGTACTGCTGGTAAATCCTCTCTCTCAGTAACATGGCAGCTGACACTATGGCGGAGAACAGGGGCAGGCGGACAGGTTGGGGCACAAACGAATAACGAGAAACAAGCCAAGAGGTTGGAACACAGAATGGGCTCAGCGTGGTCCAGCCGGCCGCAGACAGAAGAGTGGTCAGTACTACAAACTGAGGTCAGGAGCGAAGCCTCAGAAGACCATTAAATAGCTCCTTAACCCTTAACAGAACCAAAAGACCACACACTCAGAAACCATGAGGGAAGGATGTCTGGTGTCACCCAGGTACCAAATGATTGGTAGTTGGAGGCTCGGCAAGGTGTGTGCTAGCCCTAGTAAGAATGCATGCCCTCCGACCGCGGAGAGAGACTGTACAGACGACAGAGCAGCACATGTGCCTTCACAGGGGGGTAAGCTGGCTGCCATGAACAGTAACACCATTAAGGCCTTCGATTCATTGAATTGGAAATATTTGAGCCATTACATAGAAATATGCTTTAGTATAAAAGGTTATTGAATGGGTTTAGTAGTTGTACGCTGGACAGAGGGCGAGAGCGTCAGTACCGGGACGGGTATAGCGAGCTCTGATGTCGGAGGGGGAACGCAGCAAGGATGCCCATTATGTTAGAGCTGGAGGACGAGGTCGGATGATACTTTGGTGCCTCCTGATAGAAGATTCCAGATAGCGGTGGGGGGACATCACATACCTGCGGTTCATGTGGCACCTCGGTCCCTCAGGGTAGAGTCAGTCAATAATAATACCAGATGTTGCTAGTCACCGACGCTTCTTCTTTTCTTTATTTACATTTTACACAGCAGACCAACTTTTTGGAATTTGGGCTGTAATTAAGTGGGGGCTTAGTGCCAGAGGGGAAGCGGCCGCCGCTAACTGACTAGTATGCACCGCGGCCGGTGGAGGGAGGACGACTGACGCTTCCAAGCTGGGGGATATCTTTGGTCTCACAGTTAGTGTAGTGGATGGAATGGGGAAGAATTCTTTATCATCTAGATATTAACGATCATTCCATCTGTGCTCCTCGGCCCCAAGTGGTGCATTATGTAACCACACGCTGCGCCTCACCATGGCATCTACAGGGGGCCACCGGACAGGAGCACCGCACATCATGGAAGCAGTCTAAAAGAATCTCTGTCCTTGTTGCCCAAAGCGTTCAGAAGCTGATAGGGCCGGGCTCATTCTCTGGGGCCCCTCCTGTTCAGCAAGCTTCCTGCCTGATGGGGACCCCACCTTGCTCTGGCTGGAGTATTTTGTGTCTTGGAAGTAGCTGACGCCCTTCAATCTAACTATTACTTCTAATTCCACTGACTGGTTCTCCTGGAGATCTCTGGATCACAGTCGCCGTCCTGCAACGAGCGCTCCGCCGGTAATATTACACTTTTACATCCTGGCATCCGTCACCAAGAAAATATTCACTTTTGGGTCTTCCCAAAAAACAAGATGTCTGAAAACTGAAGGTTTTGTAGGAAACAATAATAACTGTAATAACAAAAGAGGAGGACTCGTTGACTGGAGGAAGTCAGGACTGACAAAAATAACTCAGATTTGGAGTAATGAGCCGATAAAAACTTAAATAAAATAAAAATAACTAATAAATCTTGTCATTCGTGAAGCGCCAACTTATTCCGCAGCGCTTTCAGGTAATTTATTACCCCCACCAAGCTGGGGGCTCATTTTACCGACCTCCGAAGGATGGAAGGCTGAGTCAATCTTGAGCCGGCTACCTGAACCACGCAGGGATTTAACTCACAACCCTCAGGTCATGAGCGAGAGTTTAGGACTGCATACTGCTGCCTTAACACTCTGCGGCACACGAGGCTCAACTTTAACCTCTTTAAGGGAATTCGATCTCCCGATAACTTTGGAGGTTTCCGTTTTTTACATGTAAGTTGAGGGCCCTTTTACCTGGAACGATTATCGCTCAGAAAAAAAAAAAAAAAGAATCTGCGGATCCCGTGAAGCTGAAGGATAATTACAGCCAACCATTGTAGAAGGAGGGATGATTTGTGCGCTTAATCGCTGGCTGTACAAGTTATGCATAAAGATCATGGTTGGCTGGTGCACATCTTGCTACATGTAAACCGCCATCGTTCAGACCTTCACATTCATGGGCGCAGCGTCCGGACCCATCTAGAGAAGGAAATGTATAAACCGGCTGCACAACTGAACTCTGTCCATCAAACGATTTCTCGCTCCGTGTAGAAGGAGCCTAAGCCATAAGGAAACCAGAAAGGAAGCTACTTACCTTATATTTCTGGAGTCCTCCGAGCACCCTGGCTTTTATTCGAGCCGTACCTCCAGGGCAGAACAAGCCAACGGCATTCAGACAGTTATCGGATGACAAGCCAGACCAGTCATATAAAAGGCACCCCCCTATTCCAATGCCGAAGTTTCCTCTGTCATGCCCAGCCCGTCATGATCCACCAAAGTCTTTGCTGACGACCAGGATGCTGCTTCGCAGATGAACTGAAGAGGGACCTCTGCTAGCTCCTCCTAAGAAGTTACTGTCCTCCTAATATTAAGTGCATGGATGCCCCTGGAGGTGGGAGACCTTCTAACTTGTATCACTCTAATATCGGTGTTTGACCCATCTGGCAGGAGACCCTTTACTAGCAGTCTGCCCCTTCCTGGCACTGAAGAACTGAAGGAATAGTCCAAGGATGTAAGTTCCCCGCTTCTCTGTAAGTATCTACAAACTGCTCTCTGGACATCCGGACAAGTAACTTCTAGTTCATTCCGAGGATCAGGGAAGTATTCAAGGGAAACAAGGTGATTGATGTCATGAACTGAATGACCTTGGTAGAAGGAGCGAGATGGCCCCGATACGTGGACTTGTAGGAAGGATCTTTAGGTTGGGCTCATTATCCGATAGCGCCTGACGCTCTCCAATCTTCTTAGCTGAAGCCAGATAGTCGTCCAGGATAAGTATTGCAGCTGGACCTGCTTCAGCAGTTCAAAGGGTCCCAGATGGGGGTAGGAGACCTAATGCTGAGTCTTATAAGAATGTCCTGGATGAAGGAGAGCAAAAGAATTAAAGATCCAGAAGGGCATTTATCATAAAAGGAAAAAAAGAGATCCTAAGGATATTCACCTGAAGAGCTTCAGTCCCACACTGCAGCAAGAGTAATCTATTATGTCAATGTCTACATGGGGTTTGGGGCCGGTGACGACACAGCAGCTCACTCTGTCCGTGCTAAAAGTCTGAATAGCTTCATTTTCTTCATCATTTAGCAATAACACTGAAATCTAGTGAAAACGCTGGCCGCACATATACGTCATGCTATAGACACAACTAACACTTGCCCATCAAGGCGCTAACTAAACACTCATTTTCCTTACTAGTAACACAGTGGCCTAGCGCCACTCCATGTACCCAACTGGGTGTCCGTCTGGAGGCGTCCTTCCTCACCAGACTCGTGGCCGTACCGCAGCCTGCTTTCCCACAGATGTCGGACTTTCTGCCTGCTCTTAGCCTCTCAGAGCCCGGCATGGCTTTCAGCAACAGTTCTGCCCCAGCTCTCAGCTAGGAACTGAATATGTCTGGAGATCTTAGCTACTCCAGACACACCCACACAACTGTCCCTGCTGATTAGCACAACTGGTACAGCCCCCTGCAGGCCATTCTATGTACTGCTTTGCCACATATCCCCCCCCCCCCCCCCCAGCTTAATCACAGCTTTTTTTAACTACAGCCTTGGGGGTCTCTATGTGTTGGGCTATCCCTGCAGTCTTCCTGTTTTATACCTGGCATTCCCTAGCTACCATCTCTGGACCCGCATCTCTTGCTGCAATTCATCTTTCTCATTTCTGAACTGCCATTGGTTCTTCAGTGGCTTCCCTACAGGTCCTTGTGTGCCTCTGCTGACTTTGTTTCGCTATTCACTTCTGAGTTTTCTCTTTTTCAGTCTTTCGTGGCCTTCTCAGCTTAGCAGCCTCACATTCTGCCTTCTCTTTGTCTTTGCTCTTGTTTACAGAGATGATTTCTTCCCTCAAGATTTTTCCAGTTCCTACAAACTGTTCTCCTGTAGCGCCCAGGTCACCTTCTAAGCATAATTTGCTATGCTTTACTGCTTGTATCTCATTTTTAAGATTCTTCAACAAGATCTTCTTTTACTTGCTGCCTGAACTGGGTCCTAGACCTCTCTAGTCTCTGAATCTTCCTTTCAGCACCACGACTATTTAATGCCCAGTATTTCATCTTTGCGCTTACCTTCTTGGCGAACCTTTGAAACGCAGCCTTTTCCTCTGACACCACTTTCAGGGTCTGTGTCAAGGTCAGCGTTTCGGTCTCTTCCTCACCACCCCTTTCCTCAGCACACTCACGTTCAGACTCGCAGACCTGATTTTCTTTTCAGTAAGCTCCTGTTCACACGTCTACTGGTTCTTCTCCAGTTTGGACACAATCTGCCATTTGTGACCAAGCTCCACAGAAACATTTTCTAATTCCTGCAGAAGACTTGTTTTTTTTTTAAACTTCTCAAGTTTATCATGGGCAACTGCTTTTTTCTCGTAAGTTTTGGCCTGCAGCTTCCAACGTTTCAAGATTTCTCTCTTCTGCTCTTCAGCAGAATCCAAACATGCAGTATTCCTCTTCATTTTTTTCTTTTCCATATCTGACACCTGAGCCCGATGTGCTGAAATCTGCTTTAACTAGTTTCTTTGTTTTTACTTTTCTCTAAGGCTGCTTTTACAGTGGCATAAAAACCATACACAAATATGAAACCCATTATTTTAAATAGAGTCAAACACATTAGCAATGTTTTCCTGCATGACACGGCGATGCAATGCATCAGAGGGGGCAGCCTCACCATTTGACTTCCCATCATCCACAAAGGGAGAAGCCACCACCTCCTTCTTCTCCAAGACACAATAACTATACATGTATCCACTATTTTCACCCCAATGCTTTTTCAATCTTCCAATCAGTCACTTGTTTAGAAACCTCACGCCAAACAACTGCAGCTTTCCACAAACCTTTTATCTTTCAAACACTTCTTCTTTTTAAGTTATCATCACGTTCTTCCAAAAGGGCTCATCAAGTTTTCCTACTGAATTACATTCTGTAATCAACATTAACTAACTTCTTCAACTTGCTCACATTCTTTTTCCATTCCACATAAGATACAATCTGCAGTGTTGTGTAACGTTTTCAACATCCATCCACTTGCTGCCTACATTACCCATTACCCTATATACACTGCACAACTGTAAACTGTGCTACTCCCAGATCAGCCCGTTACTCAGCAGGGACACACAGCTTTGCTTTCAATAACTATTTTACCAAAACCTTTGAGACTATGCTCAGCATTCCATCTGTGCCTGCTCAGACACCGGCAACCCGGAATACCGACAAACAAATAAACAAAACCGATTTTACACAGCACCGAAACACTCCTGTATTCACAGTACAATGAAACGCTTTAGCAGGGTTCGTTACCTACTTAAGGATGGGAGGTTGTAAATCACACAAAGAAAACTCCTATGTGGATTCACTTACCCGACGAGAGCTCTAAGACAGACGAGAAACCATATAATGAGCGGAGGTATAAGGTATATAGTAATCATTTTGTCTCGCCTCACTACTTCAGTTTCTCCAATTTTTCTATCGTCTGATCCTCGAACTTAGGCCGGCTGCCCATGAGCGTGACGGGCTCCGCCGCGGAATATTCTGCCGCGAAGCCCGCCACGGTGCCCCCCAGAGACCCCATACTTACCAGCGGATCGGGCTTCTTCGCGCCTGCATGACGCTTCCCCGCCCACCGCCGCCGCATCACATGACACGCCCACTGCGTCACATGACGCGGCGGCGATAGGCGGGAAAGCATTCTCACGCTATCTTCCGCTGTTACAGCGGGAGATAGCGTGAAGGGACGGCTTCCATTGACTGCAATGGAAGCCGTCAGCGCGTACACCCGCGGCAAATAGAGCATGCTGCGGGTGAGGACGGGAGATTTCACGGTGCGGAATTCCGCGGTGGAACTCCGCACCGTGTGCCCTGAGCTATTAGGTGCAATAAAACCTAATAGCAGCGGGCAACGCAGCGGATTTTCGCCGCGAATTACGCAGTGGAAATCCGTTCGTGGGAAGGAGCCCTTAATCAGTCGGATAAATAATTCCTTCTCTCTCAACCCTGTAAGGTCGGAGCTTCAAAGGAACTCGATACACTGTTTCATTACCTGCTCCGAATTCTATAAGAGAAATCTATGTACACAAGTCACTGACACATGACCGCAGCTAGTATCAAACCACAAGGAAGCTCTTGCAGATGGGTGTGTGTATGTGTGTGTGTATGTATGTATGTGTGTTTATGTGTGTGTGTGTGTGTGTGTGTGTGTGTGTGTGTGTACACTACCGTTCAAAAGTTTGGGGTCACCCAAACAATTTTGTGTTTTCCATGAAAAGTCCCACTTATTCCCCACCATGCGTTGTGAAATGAATAGACAATAGAGCCAAGACATTGACAAGGTTAGAAATAATGATTTGTATGTGAAATAACATTGTTTTTACATCAGACTTTGCTTTCGTCAAAGAATCCTCCTTTTGCAGCAATTCCAGCATTGCACACCTCTGACATTCTAGCTGTTAATTTGTTGAGGTAAGCTTGTGAAATTGCACCCCACGCTTCTAGAAGCATCTCCCACAAGTTGGATTGGTTGGATGGGCACTTCTGGCGTACCATACGGTCAAGCTGCTCCCACAACAGCTCAATGGGGTTCAGATCTGGTGACTGCGCTGGCCACTCCATTACCGATAGAATACCAGCTGCCTGCTTCTGCTGTAAATAGTTCTTGCACAATTTGGAGGTGTGTTTAGGGTCATTGTTAGAGATGAGCGAACACCAAAATGTTCGGGTGTTCGTTATTCGAAACGAACTTCCCGCGATGTTCGAGGGTTCGTTTCGAATAACGAACCCCATTGAAGTCAATGGGCGACCAGAACATTTTTGTATTTCGCCGATGCTCGCTAAGGTTTTCATGTGTGAAAATCTGGGCAATTCAAGAAAGTGATGGGAACGACACAGCAACGTATAGGGCAGGCGAGGGGCTACGTGTTGGGCTGCATCTCAAGTTCCCAGGTCCCACTATTAAGCCACAATAGCGGCAAGAGTGGGCCCCCCCCCCCCCCCTCCCAACAACTTTTACTTCTGAAAAGCCCTCATTAGCATGGCATACCTTAGCTAAGCACCACACTACCTCCAACAAAGCACAATCACTGCCTGCATGACACTCCGCTGCCACTTCTCCTGGGTTACATGCTGCCCAACCGCCCCCCCCTCCCCCCCACAGCGCACACCAAAGTGTCCCTGCGCAGCCTTCAGCTGCCCTCATGCTACACCACCCTCATGTCTATTTAGAAGTGCGTCTGCCATGACGAGGGACCGCAGGCACACACTGCAGAGGGTTGGCATGGCTAGGCAGCGACCCTCTTTAAAAGGGGCGGGGTGATAGCCCACAATGCTGTACAGAAGCAATGAGAAATATAATCCTGTGCCACCGCCATCAGGAGCTGCACACGTGGGCATAGCAATGGGGAACCTATGTGCCACACACTATTCATTCTGTCAAGGTGTCTGCATGCCCCAGTCAGACCAGGCTTTTTAATTCATAGTCACAGGCAGGTACAACTCCCTATTGTGAAGTCCCTGTCGACCCACAGCATGGGTGGCTCCCTGGAACCCACCGGCGGTACACAAAAATATCCCATTGCATTGCCCAACACAGCTGAGGTAGTAATGTCGTGCTTAATGCAGGTGGCCTTCGGCCCACACTGCATGCCCCAGTCTGACTGGGGTTCTTTACAAGTGGAAACAGATGCATTTATAATTCCCTGTGGACCCACAGCATGGGTGGGTGCCAGGAAGCCACCGGCGGTACACAAAAATATCCCATTGCATTGCCCAACACAGCTGAGGTAACGTCAGCTGTAATGCAGGTGGGCTAAAAATTAATTTGATTACACTGTAGGCGAGGGCCCACAAAAATTGCTGTATCAACAGTACTAATGTACATCCCAAAAATTGGCCATGGCCAGCCAAGAGGGCAGGTGAAACCCATTAATCGCTTTGGTTAATGTGGCTTAAGTGGTAACTAGGCCTGGAGGCAGCCCAGTGTAACGAAAAATTGGTTCAAGTTAAAGTTCCAACGCTTTTAAGAGCATTGAAACGTATAAAAATTGTTCTGAAAAATTATATGACTGAGCCTTGTGGGCCTAAGAAAAATTGCCCGTTCAGCGTGATTACGTGAGGTTTCAGGAGGAGGAGCAGCAGGAGGAGGAGGAGGAATATTAGACACAGATTGATGAAGCAGAAATGTCCCCGTTTTGGATGGTGAGAGAGAACGATGCTTCCATCCGCGGGTGCAGCCTACGTATTGCTTACGTATCGCTGCTGTCCGCTGGTGGAGAAGAGAAGTCTGGGGGAATCCAGGCTTTGTTCATCTTGATGAGTGTAAGCCTGTCGGCACTGTCGATTGACAGGCGGGTACGCTTATCTGTGATGATTCCCCCAGCCGCACTAAACACCCTCTCTGACAAGACGCTAGCCGCAGGACAAGCAAGCACCTCCAGGGCATACAGCGCTAGTTCAGGCCACGTGTCCAGCTTCGACACCCAGTAGTTGTAGGGGGCAGAGGCGTCACCAAGGATGGTCGTGCGATCGGCTACGTACTCCCTCACCATCCTTTTACAGTGCTCCCGCCGACTCAGCCGTGACTGGGGAGCGGTGACACAGTCTTGGTGGGGAGCCATAAAGCTGGCCAGGCCCTTAAAGAGTGTTGGCCTGCCTGTGCTGTACATGCTGCTCGATCTCCGCACCTCCCCTGCTACCTTGCCCTCGGAACTGCGCCTTCTGCCACTAGCGCTGTCGGATGGGAATTTTACCATCAGCTTGTCCGCAAGGGTCCTGTGGTATAGCAACACTCTCGAACCCCTTTCCTCTTCGGGTATGAGAGTGGGCAGGTTCTCCTTATACCGTGGGTCGAGCAGTGTGTACACCCAGTAATCCGTCGTGGCCAGAATGCGTGCAACGCGAGGGTCACGAGAAAGGCATCCTAACATGAAGTCAGCCATGTGTGCCAGGGTACCTGTACGCAACACATGGCTGTCTTCACTAGGAAGATCACTTTCAGGATCCTCCTCCTCCTCCTCCTCCTCCTCCTCAGGCCATACACACTGAAAGGATGACAGGCAAGCAGCATCTGTACCCTCACCAGTGGGCCAAGCTGTCTCTTCCCCCTCCTCCTCATCCTCCTCCTCCTCCTCCTCCTGTATGCGCTGAGAAATAGACAGGAGGGTGCTCTGACTATCCAGCGGCATACTGTCTTCCCCCGCCCCCGTTTCCGAGCGCAAAGCGTCTGCCTTTATGCTTTGCAGGGAATTTCTCAAGATGCATAGCAGAGGAATGGTGACGCTAATGATTGTAGCATCGCCGCTCACCACCTGGGTAGACTCCTCAAAATTACCAAGGACATGGCAGATGTCTGCCAACCAGGCCCACTCTTCTGAAAGGAATTGAGGAGGCTGACTCCCACTGCGCCGCCCATGTTGGAGTTGGTATTCCACTATAGCTCTACGCTGCTCATAGAGCCTGGCCAACATGTGGAGCGTAGAGTTCCACCATGTGGGCACGTCGCACAGCAGTCGGTGCACTGGCAGCTTAAAGTGATGTTGCAGGGTGCGCAGGGTGGCAGCGTCCGTGTGGGACTTGCGGAAATGTGCGCAGAGCCGGCGCGCCTTTACGAGCAGGTCTGACAAGCGTGGGTAGCTTTTCAGAAAGCGCTGAACCACCAAATAAAAGACGTGGGCCAGGCATGGCACGTGCGTGAGGCTGCCGAGCTGCAGAGCCGCCACCAGGTTACGGCCGTTGTCACACACGACCATGCCCGGTTGGAGGCTCAGCGGCGCAAGCCAGCGGTCGGTCTGCTCTGTCAGACCCTGCAGCAGTTCGTGGGCCGTGTGCCTCTTATCGCCTAAGCTGAGTAGTTTCAGCACGGCCTGCTGACGCTTGCCCACCGCTGTGCTGCCACGCCGCGCGACACCGACTGCTGGCGACATGCTGCTGCTAACACATCTTGATTGCGAGACAGAGGAGGAGGAGGAGAGGGTGCTTTAGTGGAGGAAGCATACACCTCCGCAGATACAACCACCGAGCTGGGGCCCGCAATTCTGGGGGTGGGTAGGACGTGAGCGGTCCCAGGCTCTGACTCTGTCCCAGCCTCCACTAAATTCACCCAATGTGCTGTCAGGGAGATGTAGTGGCCCTGCCCGCCTGTGCTTGTCCACGTGTCCGTTGTTAAGTGGACCTTGGCAGTAACCGCGTTGGTGAGGGCGCGTACAATGTTGCGGGAGACGTGGTCGTGCAGGGCTGGGACGGTACATCGGGAAAAGCAGTGGCGACTGGGAACTGAGTAGCGCGGGGCCGCCGCCTCCATGATACTTTTGAAGGACTCCGTTTCCACAACCCTATACGGCAGCATCTCAAGGCTGATGAATTTTGCTATGCGGACGGTTAACGCTTGAGCGTGCGGGTGCATGGCGGCGTGCTTGCGCTCAAACACTTGCGCAAGCGACGGCTGGACGGTGCGCTGAACTACACTGGTGGATGGGGCCGAGGACAGCGGAGGTGAGGGTGTGGGTGCAGGCCATGAGGCGGTAGTGCCCGTGTCCTGAGAGGGGGGTTGGATCTCAGTGGCAGGTTGGGGCACAGGGGGAGAGGCAGCGGTGCAAACCGGAGGTGGTGAACGGCCTTCGTCCCACCTTGTGGGGTGCTTGGCCATCATATGTCTGCGCATGCTGGTGCTGGTGAGGCTGTTGGTGTTGGCTCCCCGGCTGAGCTTTGCGCGACAAAGGTTGCACACCACTGTTCGTCGGTCATCAGGCGTCTCTGTGAAAAACTCCCAGACCTTAGAGCACCTCGGCCTCTGCAGGGTGGCATGGCGCGAGGGGGCGCTTTGGGAAACAGTTGGTGGATTATTCGGTCTGGCCCTGCCTCTACCCCTGGACACCGCACTGCCTCTTGCAACCTGCCCTGCTGCTGCCCTTGCCTCCCCCTCTGAAGACCTGTCCTCAGTAGGCGTAGCAAACCAGGTGGGGTCAGTCACCTCATCGTCCTGCTGCTCTTCCTCCGAATCCTCTGTGCGCTCCTCCCTCGCACTTACTGCCCTCACTACTACCTGACTGCAAGACAACTGTGTCTCATCGTCATCGTCCTGCTCACCCACAGAAAGTTCTTGAGACAGTTTGCGGAAGTCCCCAGCCTCATCCCCCGGACCCCGGGAACTTTGCAGTGGTTGGGCATCAGTGACGATAAACTCCTCTGGTGGGAGAGGAACCACTGCTGCCCAATCTGAGCAGGGGCCCGAGAACAGTTCCTGGGAGTCTTCACGCAGCTGAGCAGGTGTCATTGTAGTGGAGTGAGGAGGCTGGGAGGAAGGAGGAGCAGCAGACAGAGGATTCGGATTTGCAGCAGTGGACGGCGCAGAACTGCGGTTGGACGATAGGTTGCTCGAAGCACTTTCTGCCATCCACGACAGGACCTGCTCACACTGCTCATTTTCTAATAACCGTCTCCCGCGTGGACCCATTAATTGGGCGATGAATGTGGGGACGCCAGAAACGTGCCTCTCTCCTAATCGCGCAGCAGTCGGCTGCGATACACCTGGATCAGGAGCTCGGCCTGTGCCCACACCCTGACTTGGCCCTCCGCGTCCTCGGCCGCGTCCACGTCCTCTAGGCCTACCCCTACCCCTCAGCATGCTGTATTACCAGTGATTTGATTTCACAGGCAGGAAATAAATTGGCGCAAGACTGCAGGCCAAATATAATTTTTTCTCTTTTTTGAAAACGAAAGGCCCCACTGCCTCTAGTGAATGTATAATCTAAGTTTAATAACTGTGCTGTTTTCCTGCTAATGTGTCACAGAACGTGAGGGTAGCAGAGTTATTATAACTCTGGCAGAGCAGGTATTTTTTTCCCAACTAAGGAAAGCAAATGGCGAAGCCAGGAGTAAAACGTAGCTGGGTGCGTCTGATTTTTAAACGTTGCACACGCAGCCGACACGTGTCCACCGCCCTTAGGACGGACAGAGGCAGGACAAATAGAATTTTTTTCAGTTTTTTTCCACCAAAAGGCAGCACTGCGTATATTCAATGAACATGAGAAGTTTAATAACTGTGCTGTGGCCCTGCTAATGTGGCACAGAACGTGAGGGTAGCAGAGTTATTATAACTCTGGCAGAGCAGATATTTTTTTTCCAAATTAAGGAAAGCAAATGGCGAAGCCAGCAGTAAACCGTAGCTGGGTGCGTATGATTTTTAAACGTTGCACACGTAGCCGACACGTGTCCACCGCCCGTAAGGACGGACACAGGCTGGACAAATAGATTTGTTTTCAGTTTTTTCCCACCAACAGGCAGCACTGCGTATATTCTATGAATAATAACTGTGTTGTGGCCCTGCCTATACAATTCTTTCCCTGCAGTATCAATGGAGGGTGCAATGCTCTGCAGAGGCGATTTTGAGAAGAAAAAAAATATGCAGCACAGCTAACAGCAGCCTGGACAGTACTGCACACGGATAAATATGGCCCTAGAAAGGACCGTTGAGGTTCTTGAAGGCTACACTCACTCCTAACACTCTCCCTGCCTATGCAACACTTCTGTCCCTAATGCCGGGTGCAACGCTCTGCAGAGGCGATTTTGAGAAAAAAAAAAATTGCCACTGCTAACAGCAGCCAACACACAGCTATCAGTGGCCCTAATAAGGACCTTTGGGGGGTCTTGAAGCCTACACTAACTACCAATTCTTTCCCTACAGCAGCTCCGGTACAAACAGCACTGTCCCTCATCTAACTCACACCGCATCTGAGGCGAGCCGCGGGAGGGGCCGACTTTTATGTTCAGGTGACACCTGATCACCCCAGCCACTCACAGCAGGGGGGTGGTATAGGGCTTGAACGTCACAGGGGGAAGTTGTAATGCCTTCCCTGTCTTTCAATTGGCCAGAAAAGCGCGCTAACGTCTCAGGGAAGGAAGTGAAAGTAACCAGAACACCGCATGGTGTTCGTTACGAATAACGAACATCCTGAACACCCTAATATTCGCACGAATATCAAGCTCGGACGAACGCGTTCGCTCATCTCTAGTCATTGTCCTGTTGTAGGATGAAATTGGTTCCAATCAAGCGCTGTCCACTGGGTATGGCATGACGTTGCAAAATGGAGTGATAGCCTTCCTTATTCAGAATCCCTTTTACCCTGTACAAATCTCCCACCTTACCAGCACCAAAGCAACCCCAGACCATCACATTACCTCCACCATGCTTAACAGATGGCGTCAGGCATTCTTCCAGCATCTTTTCATTTGTTCTGCGTCTCACAAACGTTCTTCTTTGTGATCCAAACACCTCAAACTTGGATTCATCCGTCCACAACACTTTTTTCCAGTCTTCCTCTGTCCAATGTCTGTGTTCTTTTGCCCATCTTAATCTTTTTCTTTTATTGGCCAGTCTCAGATATGGCTTTTTCTTTGCCACTCTGCCCTGAAGCCCAAAATCCCGCAGCCGCCTCTTCACTGTAGATGTTGACACTGGTGTTTTGCGGGTACTATTTAATGAAGATGCCAGTTGGGTACCTGTGAGGCGTCTGTTTCTCAAACTAGAGACTCTAATGTGCTTATCTTCTTGCTTAGTTGTGCAACGCGGCCTCCCACTTCTTTTTCTACTCTGGTTAGAGCCTGTTTGTGCTGTCCTCTGAAGGGAGTAGTACACACCGTTGTAGGAAATCTTCAATTTCTTAGCAATTTCTCGCATGGAATAGCCTTCATTTCTAAGAACAAGAATAGACTGTCGAGTTTCAGATGAAAGTTCTCTTTTTCTGGCCATTTTGAGCGTTTAATTGACCCCACAAATGTGATGCTCCAGAAACTCAATCTGCTCACAGGAAGGTCAGTTTTGTAGCTTCTGTAACGAGCTAGACTGTTTTCAGATGTGTGAACATGATTGCACAAGGGTTTTCTAATCATCAATTAGCCTTCTGAGCCAATGAGCAAACACATTGTACCATTAGAACACTGGAGTGATAGTTGCTGGAAATGGGCCTCTATTCACCTTTGTAGATTTTGCACAAAAAACCAGACATTTGCAGCTAGAATAGTCATTTACCACATTAGCAATGTATAGAGTGCATTTGTTAAAAGTTAGGACTAGTTTAAAGTTAGGACTAGTTTAAAGTTATCTTCATTGAAAAGTACAGTGCTTTTCCTTCAAAAATAAGGACATTTCAATGTGACCCCAAACTTTTGAACGGTAGTGTATATATATGTGTGTGTGTATGTATATATATATATATGTGTGTGTGTGTGTATGTGTATATATATGTGTATATGTTTTACTATGTAAGCAAAAGACAGGGTGGTTACAATCTACATGAGTAAAGAGAGAGGGTGTCAAAAGAAAACTAAACTAAAATTCATGCTTTGTTCTGCTATTTCATATAATAATAATCTGTATTTGTATAGCGCCATCATATCCCGCAGCGCTTACATGGACAGGGGGATACAGAAAGACAAAAGTACAAACATTACAGAACCACGGTTACATAGTAATCAGCTGATGGAAACAGTAGGGGTGAGGGTCCTGCTCCAACGAGCTTACATACTACAGGTAATGGGGGGATACAGAAGGTAAAGGGGCTGGAGATGTGTGCGGTATGGCGAGGTGGAGATGTGTATGGTATGGCGAGGTGGAGATGTGCCCGGTATGGCAAGGTGGAGATGTGCGCGGTATGGCGAGGTGGAGATGTGCACGGTATGGCGAGGTGGAGATGTGCACGGTATGGCGAGGTGGAGATGTGCGCGGTATGGCGGGGTGGAGATGTGCGCGGTATGGCGGGGTGGAGATGTGCACGGTATGGCGAGGTGGAGATGTGCGCGGTATGGCGGGGTGGAGATGTGCACGGTATGGCGGGGTGGAGATGTGCGCGGTATAGCAGGGTGGAGAGTGAGGGGTGATATACACATAAACAATGGTCAGACATTCAGCCATGTGACGGCAGGATTGGTATGACTGCTGGGGCAGTTGATGGTGGCTAGCAGGGATTGCAGTCAGTAGGTCAGGGAGCATGTTATCAGAGGGTACAGAGGGGTTTGGTTTAGGAGATATGGTAAGCTTCCCTAAAGAGGTACGTTTGTAGAGCACACCTGGATTGCTCGGGTAGCCTTTGGTAGTGCGTTCCTGAGGACTGGTGCTGCTCTGGGGAAGTCTTGGAGGCAGGAATGAGAGGTTCGAATTAAAGAGGCGCTCAGTCTGGTTTCGTTAGCAGAGCGGAGAGCCCGGGCTGGTTGATGGATTGAGATGAGGGAGGCGATATAGGGGGGCGCTGCACTGTGGAGGGCTTTGTGGATGAAGGTAGTGAGTTTAAATTGAATTCTGTATGTAACGGGCAGCCGGTGCAGTGACCGGCACAGGGCAGAGGCGTCCGAGTAGCGGCTGGACAGGAAGATGAGCCTGGCTGCTGTATTCAGGATGGATTGGAGAGGGCAGAGTCTGGTGCGGGGGGGCCGATCGGCAACGAGTTGTAATAATCGAGCCGGGAGTGGATGAGGGCAACAGTGAGCGTTTTTAGTGTGGCCGCGGTGAGAAAAAGGTAGATTCCTGCGATGTTCTTGAGGTGCAGCTGACATGTTCGGGGAAGAGATTGGATGTGGGGGTGGAGGAGAGATCAGCATTGAATATGACCCCAAGGCAGCGGGCATGCTGGGAGTTATGGTGCGACACACTGAGATGGAGATGTCAGGAGGAGGTCGGTTAGTGGAGGGTGGAAATACCAGTAAGTCAGTTTTAGAGAGGTTTAGTTTTAGGTAGAGAGAGGACATGGTGTTAGAGACAGCGGACAGACGGTCGGTGATGTTTTGGAGTAAAGGTGCAGAGATGTCACGGGCAGAGGTGTATAGCTGGGTGTCATCAGCGTACAGGTGGTTTTGGAGGCCAAATCTCCTCATGGTTTGTCCAATAGGGACTGTGTAGATGGAGAAGAGGAGGGGGCTGAGGGCGGAGCCCTGGGGGACGCCAACAGCAAGGGGAAGAGGAGGGGAGGTAGAGCCAGCAAAGGAGACGCTGAAAGAGCGGTCAGATAGGTGGGAAGCAGAACCATATAAACAATCTCTGTAGCTCTTGTAGGTGTGGCTCAGGGAACAGGCGCCATCTTAAGTAGATTATCTCCTGTGAAGTAATGAAACAATGACCTTGTTATATCTACAACAGCTGGGAGGCAGATGAGATGGGTCACTAGTGCAGATGTTGAAGTCACCAAGGAAAAGGTTTGGGAGTTCGCAGGATAGGAACTGGGGAACCAGGCACCGAAATGGTCCAGGAATAGGCAGGTGGAACACAGTAGATGACTGCAACACGCAGAGAGAGTGTAGAAAGTGGACGGAAGAGTGGTAGAGAATGGACTTTAAATGAAGAGAAGATGAGTGAGGGAGCCTGGGGGGATGACCTGGAAGGTGCAATTTGGTGAGAGGAGAACACCTACTTCTCAGCCGTGCGAGCAGGTTGATTCTGGATGTATCCTAGACACAACTTGGGCACAAGCAAAATGCCATGAATAGAGCAGAACCACTTGATGACATATTGAAAATCCTGCAAGAGTGCACATACCCTCCACCATCACAAAAAAAGGGGCACAACTGCACCCATCGCAGTACCTGATACCTTTTGTTGTGAGTTTCAGTCAAAGATAAAGTAGTTCTGCCTTAGATCAAAACTAAAGCAGGAGAAGTACAAAACAATCATGTAGAAGCCCCAAGGAGACGTGCAGGTCCAAGGAATAAGCCACCCTATTGACATGATAAAACCCAATGCCCATCACATCAAGCCTTCCTCGTGAACTAAGGACTTGCACCCCCCCCCCCAAGGAACATACATGCCATGTTGAAAAGCCACCATAAGGGAAATGGTGTAACATTATTTCAGAAAAACATACTTTTGTTGGGATTGCTATGAAATTACACAATGTGTTTTTCCAAAATCGTGGTAAAACTGCACAATTTTGCTGTGATTTTGCAGTAGTTGAGGCATAAAACACGGGATGAACCAATGTCAGAAGTGAATTGATAAGTAAAGGGAAATCTAAAGCAAGCACTTCTACTTCCTGCTGGATCCACTTCTGTCAGCAGCTCAAAAACAGCACATGTGTTTTCAGCATAATAGAATTGTGATACATTTGTCTACTTTGTGGTTTGTAATCAAGTAATGAAATCCATTTTATTCCCAGCAGACAATCCCCGTGAGACCTCTGATGGAAACTTCATGTTATCAGTAAATTATAAGGTAGAAGTTGAAGATATGGTGCAGCGCTCTTCAGAAGAAAACCTCATTACCATCAATGTACCTCCAGGACTTCACAGTACAGATCCATCATATAATCCACCTAATCATGAGGAACCTTCTCCGACCCAATCACAGATGGTTACCACAAGTGCCGGTCAGAGCGGGGGGAAAAGGTTCCAATGTGGTGAATGTGGAAAACGATTTACAAGAAGCTCAGGTCTTCGAACACACAGCAAAACTCACAAAGGAGAGAAGCCGCATCCATGTTCAGAATATGAAAAATGCCTTATAGATAAATCAAGTCTAGCTAAGCATAGGAGAATTAACACAGAAAGGAAGTCATATTCATGTTCAGAATGTGGGAAATATTTTAAAAATCAGTCAAATCTTATTAGACATCAGAGAAGTCACACAGTAGAGAAGCCGTATTTATGTTCAGACTGTGGGAGATCTTTTACAGATAAATCACATCTTGTTAAACATGAAAGAAGACACACAGGAGAGAAGCCGTATTCATGCTCAAAATGTGGGAAAGGTTTTGAACATAAATCAGCTCTTGTTGTACATGAGAGAAGTCACACAGGAGAGAAGCCGTATTCATGTTCAGAATGTGGAAGATGTTTTAGATATACATCACATCTTGTTAAACATGAAAGAAGACACACAGGAGAGAAGCCGTATTCATGTACAGAATGTGGGAAATGTTTTATAGATAAATCAAATCTTGTTAGACATCAGAGAATTCACACAGGGGAGAAGCCGCATGCATGTTCAGAATGTGGAAAATCTTTTATAGATAAATCAGATCTTGTTACACATGGGAGAAGACACACAGGAGAGAAGCCATATTTATGTTCAGAATGTGGGAAATGCTTTATAGATAAATCAAATCTTGTTAGACATCAGAGAATTCACACAGGAGTGAAGTCCTATTCATGTTTAGAATGTGGGAAATGTTTTCAACAGAAATCACATCTTATGGTACATAAGAGAAGTCACACAGGAGAGAAGCCATATTCATGTTCAGAATGTGGGAAGTGTTTTGTTACTAAAAATAGGCTTAGGGATCATCAGAGAATTCACACATGAAAAACGTTGTTGCCATGATGTATTAGAAAATATTTTACAAAGAAATCAAATTTAAAACTCAACAGAGACTAAACACAGAGAAGACACCAGAATTTTGTTAGGTTTTAAACACATCAGAATTCGGGGTGTCATTGTGAGCCAGCCTTTCCTGAATGCTGCAGACAGCACTCTCGTCCAGGAAAAGTCCAGCCAGAAAGTGAATGGACCCCATTACAGTCAGTCCACCATAGGACAGATCCATTCAGCCAGTGGATTCCTGGAGAGTAGACCCCACAACACTAAGATGAAAGCCTCAGGAATGTGAGGAAAGGTCTAAGAGCCAAAAGGATCTCTAATCCTTCAGTTATTTATGGGCATTAAGCAGCCAATAAGAGTGATCGGTTGTGGGGAGAACAGCCCAGATCTTACTTGAGGTGATCTGTGACCGGGATCTATGGAGGACAAGTAATGTGGAAAATAGTAGGTTTCACACATTTTGTTAATACAGCAGATTTGTCACTAAGTTTATATTAACACAATAAACACAGTAGACGTTTGGGGGGGGGGGGGTTGTATTTTTCCTTCATGTCGCGGGCTCTCATGTTGGCATTTCCTTCATGCAGCGGGCTCTCATGTTGGCATTTCCTTCATGCAGCGGGCTCTCATGTTGGCATTTCCTTCATGCAGCGGGCTCTCATGTTGGCATGTCCTTCATGCAGCGGGCTCTCATGTTGGCATTTCCTTCATGCAGCGGGCTCTCATGTTGGCATTTCCTTCATGCAGCGGGCTCTCATGTTGGCATCTCCTTCATGCAGCGAGCTCTCATGTTGGCATTTCCTTCATGTCGCGGGCTCTCATGTTGGCATTTCCTTCATGCAGCGGGCTCTCATGTTGGCATTTCCTTCATGCAGCGGGCTCTCATGTTGGCATTTCCTTCATGCAGCGGGCTCTCATGTTGGCATGTCCTTCATGCAGCGGGCTCTCATGTTGGCATTTCCTTCATGCAGCGGGCTCTCATGTTGGCATTTCCTTCATGCAGCGGGCTCTCATGTTGGCATGTCCTTCATGCAGCGGGCTCTCATGTTGGCATGTCCTTCATGCAGCGGGCTCTCATGTTGGCATTTCCTTCATGCAGCGGGCTCTCATGTTGGCATTTCCTTCATGCAGTGGGCTCTCATGTTGGCATTTCCTTCATGCAGCGGGCTCTCATGTTGGCATTTCCTTCTTCATTTTCCCATAGACTTTTTATAGGAAAAAAAAACGCATGAAAAAATGCTTTTGTGTAAAAAAAAGCTGCCCAAAAATACTTGTAAAAACACATAAAATCATCACCTCTGTAGAAGCCTCCAACATGCCACAAAAACATCCTGAAGTCACAGAGATTTGCATCCTTTTAGAGCAGTGCTGGTAAATTGTCCGTGTGTGTTCATAAACCACCCGGACTGCAGAAGAATGCAGAGCGACATGGGGAACACGTCCGGACGCCCCACGGGAGCTCTCGGAGTTTAGCCTGTGTGGACGCATCTATATTTAATCTTAATTCCTACAAGCGCAGTATAAAAGGCAAAATCAGCGCCTACTTGTCATGTTCAGAAAACATGTGAATATTATTGTACTCACCTGGTGCACGGAGGACCTCCCTGCCTAGAGAGTCCACCGGCACCTTCTATCCTTGTTGGCTTGTCACAAATTCCTGGGTCTCGAATCCGGATCACCGGAGAGCGGTCAGGGGGTAGCAGCCTTAAATCGGCTGTTGCATAGAGCACCGAAACTAAAAAAGGCCCCGCGCTCGTGGACTCCGGGAATGCAGAGAAGGACACAATGGTCCGTATATTCTATTTTATTGTTAACGGCAACGCGTTTCGGCGATAGTAATCGCCCTTCTCAAGCCTAACATTTACAATTCATAGACATACATTTATACAAACGTCCATAACTCACATTGTCTCGCAGACGCCGCTGGTCGGGGCCATCTTGGAATCACGTGTGCGCCTACGTCATCATTGCATCACGTGTTAGCGGCCTTATTCTTAAGGTCATGTGACCTTTACAGCTACACATTGCTCATTCATAAAAAACAGCTTTAGAAGCCATCTACTTAGTGCGATTCCATTCCATCCATTGCTTCCCATCGGGCTTGTTACCAGCACTGTTACCTTTAGTTATTCTACCTTTTATTTCAGTCCCATCTTAAAAACCGGATTATTTTAAAACACATTATATTCTCTATAAGTAGCGGAAGATTCGTACGGGCACACTGCCGGTCAAAAGCTGCCGAACACAAAAGTATTGAAGGAAAAGGCCCCCGAGCATCCAAGAACCTGCTGTATATGTGTCCACAAACCACAGATGTAGAATCACTTCACGGGACGGTCAATGGAAGGTCTACCTCACGTAAAAACCTAAAGGTACTATAAAAGAACATGGAATCCAACAGTAGGCGGAATTTAGGATTTTAAACAAAGGACTTCTTCGGGGAACACATCAAGGACGGCGGCTCTGCGGCACAGAAAGAAAAGGATGGTTTGAAACTGGATGCAAACATTTTCTACAGGCGTCTGAACTTTTGTAGAATACTTCCACATCCTCTGATTCTGTATAGCCAGTGTTGGAACAGATTGCATCATAACACCCTGTAGGGCTCTTCAGGGCACACTGCTATTATAAGGGCAAGAAAAAGACAACCAAAGAACATAGACAATTAATAACCCTTAGATGTGTAGATGGAGAAACTTCCAAGAAAGCCAAGGTGGCAGTCAGTAGTTACCTATACCATCAAAAGGCACTTAGAAACTGACCGTAAGATTTCTGGCAGACCGAAGGCTACTACAAAACCACATGTCAAGAGTCAACAGTTTGTGTGATCGGCGTCTCACAGCAGTGAACCTTCAAGCGCAGCTTAATGCAGCAAAAAATAAACCAGTTTCCATTTCAGCTGGGATGAGAAGACTTCTGTCTGCAGGTCTGAAAGGTAGAGTAGCAGTAAAAAAGCCACTGCTAAGGTTGCCTGGGCTTAGCAGCAGATCCAGTGGACTATTGAAGAGCGGAAGGTCTTATTGACTGATGAATCAAAATCTGACATCTTTGGTGCACCGCAGAAGGTTTTTGTACGCCGTCGAGTAGGTGACGGGATGGTTCCTTAGTGTGTGACACCAACTGGATCTAGAGTTGGCAACTTGCACAGGGTGACTGGCACACTGAACACAAAGGGCTACCACAGCATTTTTATACACCATGCAATACCCTCTGGTGAACGCCTAGTTGGTCAGGCGTTCACATTACAGCAAGACAACGATCCAAAAGATACTTCTTGGTTACGTTACAGCTACTAAGGAAGACAAGAAGAGCCGGCTACAGAGAATGGAAAGGCCCGCACCGTCTCCAGACTTAAACCCCATTGAGCCTGTTTGGGGTTTAATCTATGCCTTCTCCAGGCAATCCCAGCTATGACCAGCAGTATTGTCACAGGATACACATGCCATTGGGAAAGAGAGCCTACAGGTTCATGTAACTAAAAGGAGCCATGTTCTTATTAACATCCATTAACCCCTTAATGACATGGCCAGCTTCAGTTTTTCTTACTTCCTTTCAAATAGCATAACTCCTATTTATCCATCACCCTCGATGTCTGAGAGTTGTTGTATTTTATGGGGCGAGTTGTATATTTACTGAAAAACCTTAAATTCTAAGTGGAGTAAAATGTAAATAAAAGGCGATTCTGCTATCTTGACTGGTTAAATGTATTCTGTGGGTCGGTACAATTACTACAAGGCTAAATTTATGTAGTTTTCTCTTTTTTTGCTGTTGTTGCACTACTTTTATAAAATAAAATGCCTTTGGAAAAAAATACAATTATTTTCTGTCGCCATCTTCTGACCGCCATAACTATTTTATTTTCCTGTCAACATAATTATGTGAGGTGCAGATTTTGTGGGACATCCTGTTTTTACTAGTACTATTTTGGAGTACTTACAACTTTATATATATATATATATGTGTGGGATATAGGAAGATATAGCATGCTGCTAGTATAAGTAGTGAAGGGGTTAAACGAAACCTTTTCTATATACCAGTGAATGGTAGGGGATGAAGACAGACAGAAGATAACATAGTCCACCAGACCGCCTCCCTTGCATTCCTTCTCACTGAATTCATAACGGTTTCATTGTATGTTATAGTTACACCTTAAAGGTGTAACTTATGTTAATCATTTTAGTTGTACCCCATCATGTATTCTTATTACTCTTGGAGGTATGTACTTTTGCTGTGATGTCATTTATGATATATAAATCACATGCAACTTTGAATACAATAGAAATCCTTTGATACCGCAACAGGCTGGTGTGATTTTGTATTTCTCCTTAGGGCCCATGCTTCTACAAGGGATCTGATTGTCTTCTCCTTGGTAACCAAACTTTCTTCACATATATATCACACATATATACCTACATTTATACCCACATATATACCACAGATATTTACGGCACATAAAACATACACACATACATATTTTATATATATATATATATATATATCAACATATATATACCACACATGTATACCCACATATATAACACACATATACCATACATGCATATCCACATATATACACCACACATATGTATTCCACAAATATATAGCTGACATATATACCACACATATACACCCACATATATACAACACATATAGACCCACATATATACACCCCTATATAGCACACATATATAACACTAATAGCAAAAACAATTAACTGATACATTGATCTACAATTTTCTTAATATTCCCCACTTTACATCAATACATCAACACAGTATGTTAGTAAGACTGTCTCAAATCTATATATATAAAGCTGAAAGCCCTCACTGACTCACTCACTCACTCAATGACTCACTCACTCACTCACTGACTGACTCACCAAAAGTTCTCCAACTTCCCGATATCGTAGAAACATGAATTTTGGCACGAGCATAGATTATCTCCAAAATAGGAAAAGTAATTGGGTCCCAACTCGATTATTCAATTCTAGCGCAAAAGAATTGGCGTCGAAATTTTACGTACATAATTAGAGATGAGCGAGCACCAAAATTTTTCGCGATGCTCGAGGGTTCGTTTCGAGTAACGAACCCTATTGAAGTCAATGGGCGACTCGAGCATTTTTGTATATGACCGGTGCTCGCTAAGGTTTTCATTTGTGAAAATCGGGGCAATTCAAGAAAGTGATGGGAACGACACAGAAACGGATAGGGCAGCCGAGGGGCTACATGTTGGGCTGCATCTCAAGTTCCCAGGTCCCACTATACTATTAAGCCACAATAGCGGCAAGAGTGCCCCCCCCCCCAACAACTTTAAAGGGGTTGTCCCGCGCCGAAACGGTTATTTTTTTTTTTTTAACCCCCCCCCCCCCCCCCCCGTTCGGCGCGAGACAACCCCGATGCAGGGGTTAAAAAAACACACCGGGTAGTACTTACCCGAATCCCGGCGGTCCGGCGTCTTCATACTCACCTGCTGAAGATGGCCGCCGGGATCCTGTCTCTCCGTGGACTGCAGGGCTTCTGTGCGGTCCATTGCCGATTCCAGCCTCCTGATTGGCTGGAATCGGCACGTGACGGGGCGGAGCTACACGGAGCCGGCATTCTGCACTAGCGGCCCCATTGAAGACAGCAGAAGACCCGGACTGCGCAAGCGCGGCTAATTTGGCCATTAGAGGCCGAAAATTAGTCGGCACCATGGAGACGAGGACGCCAGCAGCGGAGCAGGTAAGTATAAAACTTTTGATAACTTCTGTATGGCTCATAATTAATGCACAATGTACATTACAAAGTGCATTAATATGGCCATACAGAAGTGTATAGACCCACTTGCTGCCGCGGGACAACCCCTTTAACATCTGAAAAGCCCTCATTAGCATGGCATACCTTAGCTAAGCACCACACTACCTCCAACAAAGCACAATCACTGCCTGCATGACACTCCGCTGCCACTTCTCCTGGGTTACATGCTGCCCAACCCCCCCTCCTGCACGACTCAGTGTCCACAGCACACACCAAAGTGTCCCTGCCCAGCCTTCAGCTGCCCTCATGCCACGCCACCCTCATGTCTATTTATAAGTGCGTCTGCCACAGGAAAAGCAGGAACACACTGCAGAGGGTTGGCACGGCTAGGCAGCGACCCTCTTTAAAAGGGGCGGGGCGATAGCCCACAATGCTGTACAGAAGCAATGAGAAATATAATCCTGTGCCACCGCCATCAGGAGCTGCACACGTGGGCATAGCAATGGGGAATCTATGTGCCACACACTATTTATTCTGTCAAGGTGTCTGCATGCCCCAGTCAGACTGCGTTTTTTTATATATAGTCACAGGCAGGTACAACTCCGCAATGGGAATTCCGTGTGCACCCACAGCATGGGTGGCTCCCTGGAACCCACCGGCGGTACATAAATATATCCCATTGCATTGCCCAACACAGCTGAGGTAGTAATGTCATGTTTAATGCAGGTGGGCTTCGGCCCACACTGCATGCCCCAGTCAGACTGGGGTTCTTTAGAAGTGGAAACAGATGCATTTATAATTCCCTGTGGACCCACAGCATGGGTGGGTGCCAGGAAGCCACCGGCGGTACATAGAAATATCCCATTGCAGTGCCCATCACAGCTGATGTAACGTCAGCTGTAATGCAGGTGGGCTAAAAATTAATTTGATTACACTGTAGGCGAGGGCCCCCCAAAATTGGTGTACCAACAGTACTAATGTACATCAGAAAAATTGCCCATGCCCAACCAAGAGGGCAGGTGAAACCCATTAATCGCTTTGGTTAATGTGGCTTAAGTGGTAACTAGGCCTGGAGGCAGCCCAGTTAAAATAAAAATTGGTTCAGGTGAAAGTTCCAACGCTTTAATGAGAATTGAAACGTATAAAAATTGTTTACAAAAATTATATGACTGAGCCTTGTGGGCCTAAGAAAAATTGCCCGTTCGGCGTGATTATGTGAGGTTTCAGGAGGAGGAGCAGCAGGAGGAGGAGGAGGAATATTAGACACAGATTGATGAAGCAGAAATGTCCCCGTTTTTGATGGTGATAGAGAACGATGCTTCCATCCGCGGGTGCAGCCTACGTATTGCTTACGTATCGCTGCTGTCCGCTGGTGGAGAAGAGAAGTCTGGGGAAATCCAGGCTTTGTTCATCTTGATGAGTGTAAGCCTGTCGGCACTGTCGATTGACAGGCGGGTACGCTTATCTGTGATGATTCCCCCAGCCGCACTAAACACCCTCTCTGACAAGACGCTAGCCGCAGGACAAGCAAGCACCTCCAGGGCATACAGCGCGAGTTCAGGCCACGTGCCCAGCTTCGACACCCAGTAGTTGTAGGGGGCAGAGGCGTCACGGAGGACGGTCGTGCGATCGGCTACGTACTCCCTCACCATCCTTTTACAGTGCTCCCGCCGACTCAGCCGTGACTGGGGACCGGTGACACAGTCTTGCTGGGGAGCCATAAAGCAGTCAAGGGCCTTAAAGAGTGTTGCCCTGCCTGTGCTGTACATGCTGCCTGATCTCCGCGCCTCCCCTGCTACCTGGCCCTCGGAACTGCGCCTTCGGCCACTAGCGCTGTCGTATGGGAATTTTACCATCAGTTTGTCCATCAGGGTCCTGTGGTATAGCAACACTCTCAAACCCCTTTCCTCTTCGGGTATGAGAGTGGAAAGGTTCTCTTTATACCGTGGGTCGAGCAGTGTGTACACCCAGTAATCCGTAGTGGCCAGAATGCGTGTAACGCGAGGGTCACGAGAAAGGCATCCTAACATGAAGTCAGCCATGTGTGCCAGGGTACCTGTACGCAACACATGGCTGTCCTCACTAGGAAGATCACTTTCAGGATCCTCCTCCTCCTCCTCAGGCCATACACGCTGAAAGGATGACAGGCCAGCAGCATGTGTACCCTCACCAGTGGGCCAAGCTGTCTCTTCCCCCTCCTCCTCATCTTCCTCCTCCTCCTCCTCACCGCGCTGAGATATAGACAGGAGGGTGCTCTGACTATCCAGCGACATACTGTCTTCCCCCTGCTCTGTTTCCGAGTGCAAAGCGTCTGCCTTTATGCTTTGCAGGGAACTTCTCAAGAGGCATAGCAGAGGAATGGTGACGCTAATGATTGCAGCATCGCCGCTCACCATCTGGGTAGACTCCTCAAACTTTCCAAGGACCTGGCAGATGGCTGCCAACCAGGCCCACTCTTCTGAAAATAATTGAGGAGGCTGACTCCCACTGCGCCGCCCATGTTGGAGTTGGTATTCCACTATAGCTCTACGCTGCTCATAGAGCCTGGCCAACATGTGGAGCGTAGAGTTCCACCGTGTGGGCACGTCGCACAGCAGTCGGTGCACTGGCAGATTAAACCGATGTTGCAGGGTGCGCAGGGTGGCAGCGTCCGTGTGGGACTTGCGGAAATGTGCGCAGAGCCGACGCACCTTTCCGAGCAGGTCTGACAAATTAAAGACGTGGGCCAGGCATGGCACGTGCGTGAGGCTGCCGAGCTGCAGAGCCGCCACCAGGTTACGGTGTCACACACGACCATGCCCGGTTGGAGGCTCAGCGGCGCAAGCCAGCGGTCGGTCTGCTCTGTCAGACCCTGCAGCAGTTCGTGGGCCGTGTGCCTCTTCTCTCCTAAGCTGAGTAGTTTCAGCACGGCCTGCTGACGCTTGCCCACCGCTGTGCTGCCACGACGCGCGACACCGACTGCTGGCGACATGCTGCTGCTAACACATCTTGATTGCGAGACAGAGGTTGCGTTGGAGGAGGAGGAGGAGGGTGCTTTAGTGGAGGAAGCATACACCGCCGCAGATACCACCACCGAGCTGGGGTCCGCAATTCTGGGGGTGGGAAGGACGTGAGCGGTCCCAGGCTCTGACTCGGTCCCAGCCTCCACTAAATTCACCCAATGTGCCGTCAGGGAGATATAGTGGCCCTGCCCGCCTGTGCTTGTCCACGTGTCCGTTGTTAAGTGGACCTTAAGTGGCAGTAACCGCGTTGGTGAGGGCACGTACAATGTTGCGGGAGACGTGGTCGTGCAGGGCTGGGACGGCACATCGGGAAAAATAGTGGCGACTGGGAACTGAGTATCGCGGGGCCGCCGCCGCCATCATACTTTTGAAGGACTCCGTTTCCACAACCCTATACGGCAGCATCTCCAGGCTGATAAATTTGGCTATGTGGACGGTTAACGCTTGAGCGTGCGGGTGCGTGGCGGCGTACTTGCGCATGCGCTCAAACACTTGCGCTAGCGACGGCTGGACGTTGCGCTGAGAGACATTGGTGGATGGGGCCGAGGACAGCGGAGGTGAGGGTGTGGGTGCAGGCCAGGAGACGGTCGTGCCTGTGTCCTCAGAGGGGGGTTGGATCTCAGTGGCAGGTTGGGGCACAGGGGGAGAGGCAGCGGTGCAAACCGGAGGCGGTGAACGGCCTTTGTCCCACCTTGTGGGGTGCTTGGCCATCATATGTCTGCGCATGCTGGTGGTGGTGAGGCTGTTGGTGTTGGCTCCCCGGCTGATCTTGGCGCGACAAAGGTTGCACACCACTGTTCGTCGGTCGTCTGCACTCTCAGTGAAAAACTGCCAGACCTTTGAGCACCTCGGCCTCTGCAGGGTGGCATGGCGCGAGGGGGCGCTTTGGGAAACAGTTAGTGGATTATTCGGTCTGGCCCTGGCTCTACCCCTGGCCACCGCACTGCCTCTTGAAACCTGCCCTGCTGCTGCCCTTGCCTCCCCCTCTGAAGACCTGTCCTCAGTAGGCGTAGCAAACCAGGTGGGGTCAGTCACCTCATCGTCCTGCTGCTCTTCCTCAGAATCCTCGGTGCGCTCCTCCCTCGGACTTACTGCCCTTACTACTACCTCACTGATAGACAACTGTGTCTCATCGTCATCGGCCTCCTCACCCACTGAAAGGTCTTGAGACAGTTGCCGGAAGTCCCCAGCCTCATCCCCCGGACCCCGGGAACTTTCCAATGGTTGGGCATCAGTCACGATAAACTCCTCTGGTGGGAGAGGAACCACTGCTGCCCAATCTGAGCAGGGGCCCGAGAACAGTTCCTGGGAGTCTGCCCGCTCCTCAGAATGTCTCATTTTCATGGAGTGAGGAGGCTGGGAGGAAGGAGGAGCAGCAGCCAGAGGATTCTGAGTTGCAGCAGTGGACGGCGCAGAACTGTGGGTGGACGATAGGTTGCTGGAAGCACTTTCTGCCATCCACGACAGGACCTGCTCACACTGCTCATTTTCTAATAAAGGTCTACCGCGTGGACCCATTAATTGTGAGATGAATGTGGGGACGCCAGAAACGTGCCTCTCTCCTAATCGCGCAGCAGTCGGCTGCGACACACCTGGATCAGGATTTCGGCCTGTGCCCACACCCGGACTAGGGCCTCCGCATCCTCGGCCGCGCCCGCTTCCTCTAGGCCTACCCCTACCCCTCAGCATGCTGTATTACCAGGAATGCAGAAACAGAACGCTGTAATTAAATGTGCCGCTTATTGGCCTGTGGTTGGAGGCTGACTTCGCTTACGGAACGCCAGGAAATAATTTGGCGCAAGCCTGCTGTAACACTTAGCTGGCTGCGTATTTATTTGGAGAACTACTACCCCCAGCAGACACAGACCCAGAACACTGAGCACAGTGACAGGCAGGCCAAATAGATTTTTTTCCAATATTTTTTGGAAAAGGCCCACTGCCTATATTCAATCAATAATATATGTCTTCTGGCCCTGCCTACACAATTCTGTCCCTGGAGTATTACTGCAGGGCGCAATGCTCTGCACGGCCGATATACAATATACAAATATACAGTACTGCACACGGTTAGATGTGGCCCTAAGAAGGACCGTTGGGGTTCTTGAAGCCTACACTAACTCCTAACACTCTCCCTATAGCAGCTCCGGCACCAACAGCACTTTCCCTCCTCTCTGTCAGAACGCATCTGAGGCGAGCCGCGGGAGGGGCCGATTTTTATACTCGGGTGACACCTGATCTCCCCAGCCACTCACAGCAGGGGGGTGGTATAGGGCTTGAACGTCGCAGGGGGAAGTTGTAATGCCTTCCCTGTCTTTCAATTGGCCAGAAAAGCGCGATAACGTCTCAGAGATGAAAGTGAAAGTAACTCGAACATCGCGTGGTACTCGTCACGAGTAACGAGCATCTCGAACACCCTAATACTCAAACGAGTATCAAGCTCGGACGAGTACGTTCGCTCATCTCTATACATAATCTAAATTTGTCACTTCCCAATGCCTTAGAAACATGAAATTTGGCACAAGCATTGATTATGTCATAAATAGGAAAAGCTAATGGGTCCCAACTCCATTATTCAATTCTAGCGCAAAAGAATTAGTGTCCAAATTTTATGTACGTAATCTAATTCTCTCACTTCCTGATGTCATTTTATATAAAGGAAACGTCGCATGGTTACCTCCACGTGGTGTTTCCTGGGTAACGCAGAGAACTATGCAAAATGGTGAACATATGTTTTTCCTCAGTATCTCTAAAGTAACCACGACTTCATAAGACTTTCCGTGTGAACACCAGATAAACACCAGTACCAAATTAACTCGGGCGAAGCCGGGTATATCAGCTAGTATATATATATAAAGACGAAAGCCCTCACTGACTCACTGACTCACTGACTGACTGACTGACTGACTGACTGACTGACTGACTGACTGACTGACTGACTCACTGACTGACTCGCCAAAAGTTCTCCAACTTCCCGATATCGTAGAAACATGAATTTTGGCACGAGCATAGATTATCTCCAAAATAGGAAAAGAAATTGGGTCCCAACTCGATTATTCAATTCTAGCGCAAAAGAATTAGCGTCCAAATTTTACGTACGGAATGTAATTTCTTCACTTTCCGGTGTCATAGAAACGTGAAATTTGGCACGAGCATTGATTATGTCATAAATAGGAAAAGTTCATAGGTCCCAACTCCATTATTCAATTCTATGCGCAAAAGAATTAGCGTCCAAATTTTACGTACGGAATGTAATTTCTTCACTTTCCGGTGTCATAGAAACGGGAAATCTGGCACGAGCATTGATTATGTCATAAATAGGAAAAGCTAATGGGTCCCAACTCCATTATTCAATTCTATGCGCAAAAGAATTGGCGTCCAAATTTTACGTACGGAATCTAATTTTCTCACTTTCTGGTGTCATAGAAACATGAAATCTGGCACGAGCATTGATTATGTCATAAATAGGAAAAGCTAATGAGTCCCAACTCGATTATTAAATTCTAGCGCAAAAGAATTAGCGTCCAAATTTTACGTACGGAATGTAATTTTTTCACTTTCCGATGTCATAGAAACAGGAAATTTGGCACGAGCATTGATTATGTCATAAATAGGAAAAGCTAATGGGTCCCAATTCCATTATTCAATTCTATGTGCAAAAGAATTAGCGTCCAAATTTTACGTACATAATTCAAATCTCTCACTTCCCAATGTCATAGAAACATGAAATTTGGCACAAGCATTGATTGTGTCATAAATATGAAAAGTTAATGGGTCCCAACTCCATTATTCAATTCTATGCGCAAAAGAATTAGTGTCCAAATTTTATGTACGTAATCTAATTCTCTCACTTCCTGATGTCATTTTATATGAAGGAAACGTCGCATGGTTACCTCCCCGCGGTGTTTCCTGGGTAACGCAGAGAACTATGCAACATGGTGAACATGTTTTTCCTCAGTATCTCTAAAGTAACCACGACTTCATAAGATTTTCCGTGTGAACACCACATAAACACCAGTACCAAATTAACTCCGGCGAAGCCGGGTATATCAGCTAGTATATATATATAACTCGGGCGAAGCTGGATATATCAGCTAGTATATATATAAAGACGAAAGCCCTCACTGACTCACTGACTGAGTTGCCAAAAGTTCTCCAACTTCCCGATGTCGTAGAAACATGAATTTTGGCACAAGCATAGATTATCTCCAAAATAGGAAAAGAAATTGGGTCCCAACTCGATTATTCAATTCTAGTGCAAAAGAATTAGCGTCGAAATTTAACGTACATAATCTAAATCACTCACTTCCCAATGTCATAGAAACGGGAAATTTGGCACGAGCATTGATTATGTCATAAATAGGAAAAGCTAATAGGTCACAACTTGATTATTCAATTCTAAGCGCAAAAGAATTGGCGTCGAAATTTTATGTACGTAATCTAATTCTCTCACTTCCTGATGTCATTTTATATAAAGGAAACGTTGCATGGTTACCTCCCCGTGGTGTTTCCTGGGTAACGCAGAGAACTATGCAAAATGGTGAACATATGTTTTACCGGTATCTCTAAAGTAACCACGACTTCATAAGATTTCCGTGTGAACACCAGATAAACACCAGTACCAAATTAACTCGGGCGAAGCCAGGTATATCAGCTAGTATATATATATATATATGGGTTGCATATGTGATATATATGTTGGTATGTATGTGGGTATATATGTGTGTAATGTATATTGAACCTTCACCATAAAGCCTTGTTACACCTCGCTGCTTTAGGCCCCCTGCACACGAGCAGAAATTCGGCGGCGGGATTTCCTCCGCTGGAAGCCTGCATAGGATTGCGGTAAGAAACGCACTCCTATGCAGACGGCCGCGATTTGGTTTTGCGAAATATCGCGCGGCACACAAACCGCAGCATGTACCATTTCTGTGCGGGGCGCGGGTGAGTACGCTCGGGTCCCTGCAGGTGCTCGGGTCCTCGCCGCCGGATCCGACTCGCCCGTCTGCAGGCGGCCTTAGACAGAGTGTCCGTGGACAGAGATCAGACGCCCGCCGCGTCCGCAGACGATCCTCCCGGCCCGCCATCGGAAATCAACTGAAGAACATCACACCAACAGCTTCCAGCGAGCAGAGCGGACGGCCGACACTCTCACCGCGGGGACAGACAGGTGAGTATGAGGTCTGTAGGGGGCGCCAGATACCTGCCCGTGGGCGTGATATATAATGACAACACGGCTCCTCCCCGCCTGACTGATACTAGCTCTGCCTCCTAGTCACATGACAGTGATGTCACCACAGGTCCTTCAGCTACTGCAGTGAATCTTTGAGTGTTTTTCTCTGTTATCAGCCGGTATCAGAGGATATATATATATATATATACAGCAGTACGGTAAGCTGACATCAGGGGTTGTTCTCTCTGTTATCAGCCAGTATCAGGGGATATATATATATACAGCAGTACGGTAAGCTGACATCAGGGGTTGCGCTCTCTGTTATCAGCCGGTATCAGAGGATATATAAATACAGCAGTACAGTAAGCTGACATGGGGGTTGCGCTCTCTGTTATCAGCCGCTATCAAAGGATATATATATACAGCAGTACAGTAAGCTGACATGGGGGTTACGCTCTCTGTTATCAGCCGCTATCAAAGGATATATATATACAGCAGGACAGTAAGCTGACATGGGGGGGGGTGCACTCTCTGTTATCAGCCGGTACCACAGGATATATATATATACAGCAGTACAAGGGTTGCGCTCTCTGTCATCAGCCGGTATCAAAGGATATATATATATTTATATAGCAGTACAGTAAGCTGACATGGGGGTTGCGCTCTCTGTTATCAGCCGGTATCAGAGGATATATATATATATATATATATATATATATATATATATATACAGCAGTACAGGGGTTGCGCTCTCTGTTATCAGCCGGTATCAGAGGATATGTATACAGCAGTACAGGGGTTGTGCTCTCTGTTATCAGCCGGTACCAGAGGATGTATATATATATACAGCAGTACAGGGGTTGTGCTCTCTGTTATCAGCCGGTATCAGAGGATATATATATACAGCAGTACAGGGGTTACGCTCTCTGTTATCAGCCGGTATCAGAGGATATATATACAGCAGTACAGTAAGCTGACATGGGGGTTGCGCTCTCTGTTATCAGCCGGTATCAGAGGATATATATATACAGCAGTACAGTAAGCTGACATGGGGGTTGCGCTCTCTGTTATCAGCCGGTATCAGAGGATATTTATATATATATACAGCAGTACAGGGGTTGCGCTCTCTGTTATCAGCCGGTATCAGAGGATATGTATACAGCAGTACAGGGGTTGCGCTCTCTGTTATCAGCCGGTATCAGAGGATATATATATACAGCAGTACAGGGGTTGCGCTCTCTGTTATCAGCCGGTATCAGAGGATATATATACACAGCAGTACAGGGGTTGCGCTCTCTGTTATCAGCCGGTACCCTGTGACCTCTCTCTCCTCAGGCCCCGATGGACGGCACGGAGATGAGCGGAAGGATATTAGCCGTCACCTGGGAGATCATCTACCTGCTGACCGGAGAGGTGAACTTCCCTCCATTCCTCCCATCTGTCTTGTATTTGTGCCATCCCTGAGCGTCTCCCTCCATCCACAGGAGTACACAGCAGTGAAGAAGACAGCGACTCCCATCATCCATCCTCACTCCCTGATCCAGAAGCTTCTAGAACTCACCAACAAGATGACGGAGCTGCTGACAGGAGAGGTGACTGCGGGGAATGTGGGGGGACATTCTAGCGGGGGGCTCTGGCTGATGACTGGATATTGTGTTGTCAGGTTCCTATAAGGTGTCAGGATGTGGCCGTCTATTTCTCCATGGAGGAGTGGGAGTATGTAGAGGGCCGGCGGGATGTGTACGGGGCCGCCATGCTGGAGGCGGGGTCACCAGGTAAGAGGGGTGGGAGTATGTAGAGGGATGTGTACGGGGCCGCCATGCTGGAGGCGGGGTCACCAGGTAAGAGGAGTGGGAGGATGTAGAGGGCCGGCGGGATGTGTACGGGGCCGCCATGCTGGAGGCGGGGTCACCAGGTAAGAGGAGTGGGAGGATGTAGAGGGCCGGCGGGATGTGTACGCGGCCGCCATGCTGGAGGCGGGGCCACCAGGTAAGAGGAGTGGGAGTATGTAGAGGGATGTGTACGGGGCCACCATGCTGGAGGCGGGGTCACCAGGTAAGAGGAGTGGGAGGATGTAGAGGGCCGGCGGGATGTGTACGGGGCCGCCATGCTGGAGGCGGGGTCACCAGGTAAGAGGAGTGGGAGTTTGTAGAGGGATATGTACGGGGCCGCCATGCTGGAGGCGGGGTCACCAGGTAAGGGGAGTGGGAGGATGTAGAGGGGCGGCGGGATGTGTACGGGGCCGCCATGCTGGAGGCGGGGCCACCAGGTAAGAGGGGTGGGAGTATGTAGAGGGCCGGCGGGATGTGTACGCGGCCGCCATGCTGGAGGCGGGATCACCAGGTAAGAGGAGTGGGAGTATGTAGAGGGATGTGTACGGGGCCGCCATGCTGGAGGCGGGGTCACCAGGTAAGAGGAGTGGGAGTATGTAGAGGGCCGGCGGGATGTGTACGGGGCCGCCATGCTGGAGGCGGGGTCACCAGGTAAGAGGAGTGGGAGGATGTAGAGGGATGTGTACGGGGCCGCCATGCTGGAGGCGGGGTCACCAGGTAAGAGGAGTGGGAGTATGTAGAGGGATGTGTACGGGGCCGCCATGATGGAGGCGGGGTCACCAGGTAAGAGGAGTGGGAGTATGTAGAGGGCCGGCGGGATGTGTACGGGGCCGCCATGCTGGAGGCGGGGTCACCAGGTAAGAGGAGTGGGAGTATGTAGAGGGATGTGTACGCGGCCGCCATGCTGGAGGCGGGGTCACCAGGTAAGAGGAGTGGGAGTATGTAGAGGGCCGGCGGGATGTGTACGGGGCCGCCATGCTGGAGGCGGGGTCACCAGGTAAGAGGAGTGGGAGGATGTAGAGGGATGTGTACGCGGCCGCCATGCTGGAGGCGGGGTCACCAGGTAAGAGGAGTGGGAGGATGTAGAGGGATGTGTACGGGGCCGCCATGCTGGAGGCGGGGTCACCAGGTAAGAGGAGTGGGAGTATGTAGAGGGATGTGTACGGGGCCACCATGCTGGAGGCAGGGCCACCAGGTAAGAGGAGTGGGAGGATGTAGAGGGATGTGTACGGGGCCGCCATGCTGGAGGCGGGGTCACCAGGTAAGAGGAGTGGGAGGATGTAGAGGGATGTGTACGGGGCCGCCATGCTGGAGGCGGGGTCACCAGGTAAGAGGAGTGGGAGGATGTAGAGGGATGTGTACGTGGCCGCCATGCTGGAGGCGGGGTCACCAGGTAAGAGGAGTGGGAGTATGTAGAGGGCCGGCGGGATGTGTACGCGGCCGCCATGCTGGAGGCGGGGTCACCAGGTAAGAGGAGTGGGAGTATGTAGAGGGCCGGCGGGATGTGTACGGGGCCGCCATGCTGGAGGCGGGGTCACCAGGTAATAGGAGTGGGAGTATGTAGAGGGATGTGTACGGGGCCGCCATGCTGGAGGCGGGGTCACCAGGTAAGAGGAGTGGGAGGATGTAGAGGGATGTGTTCGCGGCCGCCATGCTGGAGGCGGGGTCACCAGGTAAGAGGAGTGGGAGTATGTAGAGGGCTGTGTATGCGGCCACCATGCTGCAGGTGGGTTCACCAGGTAAGAGGCGGCAGGTATGAGGTCGCCTACATTCTCCCATCATTGGATGTATAATCTATTCCATCACTGTTTGTCTCCACAGATGGAGGCGGGAGGAGAAACTATCCAGAGGAAGATGTCCCGGGGAACTGGCAGGTAGAAAGTGCTGTGCCCTGTACTACATCTATTTAGAGAGCTGAGCTCTCTGGTCCTGCTCTATATAGGGGGTGGAGCTTTCTCGTCCTGCTCTATATAAGGGGTAGAGCTCTGGTCCTGCTCTATATAGGGGGTGGAGCTTTGTGGTCCTGCTCTATATAGGGGGTGGAGCTCTCTGGTCCTGCTCTATATGGGGGGTGGAGCTCCCTGGTCCTGCTCTATATGGGGGGTGGAGCTCTCTGGTCCTGCTCTATATAGGGGGTGGAGCTCTCGGGTCCTGCTCTATATGGGGGGTGGAGCTCCCTAGTCCTGCTCTATATGGGGGGTGGAGCTCTCTGGTCCTGCTCTATATAGGGGGTGGAGCTCTTTCCTCCTGCAGACATAGATTTCGGCGGTTGGTTAGATTTCCCGCCCCTCCCCCATATTGTACTGAATTCTTCCATATGACACATCAGGGTGAAGATGATATTAAAGTGGAGGTAGAAGAAGAGAGGATGAGGGGCGATCACCCGTGGAAGAGTGAGGTGGAGGAGGACGTTCCCGCAGGTAGGTGATGATGAGTTGGGTGTTCCTTAAGGTTCGGTTGCTCCTAAGCGCTCTAGTAGCCCTTCAGGAACTGTATAAACGTCGTCACTGAGATCCAGTTGGGCGCCATCGTTTTCCTCTAGTTTTTCATATAGTTTTCATTACTTTTACTTCTTGTCATTCTTTTCCTCCCAGAAGTAGTAGTGTCTCCAGTGATGGCTGTGTGTGCAAGGACTGAAAAACTGCAACTGTGGGGGCGTGGCCTGATTGCAGGGTGGGGCTGGACGGGGGCGTGGTCTGACTACAGGGACCTGAATCCAGGGCGTGGCCTGACTGCAGTTGCGGTTCCTTTCTGCTGTGCGGGGCCTTGGTGTGGGCGTGGGCTGACTGGGGTGGGTCCTGACTGCAGGGGCGGGGCCTGAAGTACACCAGGATGGACGCCCTCGAGGTCCTGCAGAGTGCTAGCAGCAGCAAAATAATCTCACCTCCAGCTACTTGCACCATGGGGGGCAGCTGGCATCTTTCTGTCTCGCAGCCCCCAGCATAGTGTTAGCGGATGTAGGGCAGAGATCAGCTGGCAGCTCCCTTACTATGATGCCCCCTGCTGCCAGGTGGCAAAGGAGATTAACCCTTGCAGGGCCCCCGGTAGAGGATCACAGAACTCCGCTTCCTCCAGTCCTGTAAAACAAAACCCAGAAGGGAAGAGAACCCTCAGCGCACAGGAAAGCGGAGCGACCCCACTAACAGCAGGCTGAGCCCCACAAGGCGGCTTCTGGGGGGCTGTGGAAGTGATGATTACAGTATGATCCGTCCATCGTTACTGACCCCCAGGGTGGAGACATCAGACTGAATCCACGATGGAAGAGTCCCCACAGCGATGGGCCGCCGCTCTCGGATCTGAAGCTCTGATGCCAACATGGAGGCCGCAGCAGCCAAACAATGTCACATTTAGAGGGCTTCCAGAAAAAGCCCAAAATTCAGATTTCATCGATTACGTACAAAACCTAATACAGACGCTTTTTCCCCCAGCCAATCGCGAGATCCGCTGCCGAATGGCGCACATAGATGGCGCAACCCAACATCCGTTAGCCCGAGACGTCACATTGGAGGCCCTGACCCCCGGGACCTACAAGAATTTGACCTGCCATCAGAGGAAGAGCTTTCCCCCGTCACGACCGCTTCGGCACCATGAGATTACCTGCTGAGAAATGATTGGTCTTTAAGGACGGGGAAAAGTGATAAGATGGAGGAAGGCCAATCCATCCTCAAGCCATGGGGTCCGCACTAACACTGCATCCCCTCCCCCAAGCCTGGAGTATTCCAGAGGTCTCCTTACCTCCCGCTTGTCTTATGTACATAGTAACATAATATGTAAGGCCGAATGAAGACAATCTCCATCCAGTTCAGCCCGTTTATCCTCCTGTGTTGTTGATCCAGAGGAAGGCAAAAAAAGCCACAGAGCCAATGGGTTCGTATGGAGGAAAAAAATTCATTCCGGACTCCCTAATGGCAGCCAGAGTAATCCCCGGATCACCAACCCGCTGGTCACCTACTGTCTATATCCTGTAATATCACAGAGAGACATCTAGTCCCTCTTACACTCCTCTATGGATCCTGCCATCACCACGTCCTCAGGCAGAGAGTTCCACAGTCTCACTGCTCTTACAGTAAAGAATCCCCTTCTGTGTTGGTGATGAAACCTGCTTTCCTCTAGACGTAGCGGATGCCCTCTTGTTACCGCCGCAGTCCTGGGTGTAAACAGATCCTGGGAGAGATCCTTGTATCGTCCCCTCATGTATTTATACAGAGTTATTTGGTTGCCCCTTAGCCGTCTTTTTTCCGGGGTGAATAATCCCAGTTTTGGTGCCTCTCTGGGTATTCCAGTCCGGTCATTCCATGTATTAGTTTAGTTGCCCTTCTTTGAACCCCCTCCAGCACTGTAACGTCTTTCCTGAGCACCGGTGACCAGAACTGTACGCAGTATTCCATGTGGGGCCTGACAAGTGCCTTATATAGTGGGGGGATAATGTTCTCGTCCCTCGCCCCTATACCTCTTTTACTGCACCCCAAGACTCTATTGGCTTTTGCAGCAGCTGACTGGCATTGGTTACTGCAGTTTAGTCTACAGTCCACTAGTACCCCCAGGTCTTTTCCCTAGCAGTACCCCATTTAGTGTATATTGGTGACATCCGTTTCTCCTGCCCATGTGCAGAACCTTACATTTATCCACATTGACCTCCCCCCCAGCCCCCGGCTTATCTCGGTCCGTTTGTAGCCGCACATTGTCCTCTCTTGTATTAATTATCTTGTATAATTTTGTATCATCTGCAAATATTGATATTTTGCTGTGCAGCCCCTCTATCAGGTCGTTGGTAAATATATTGAACAGAATGGGGCCCAATACTGAACCCTGTGGCCCCCACTAGTGACTGTGGCCCAATCAGAGTACGAACCATTTATTACCCCCTCTGCTTTCTATCTCTGACCCAATTCTTTACCCACTTACACACGTTTTCACCCAATCCGAACTTCTCATTTTATATACCAGCCTATTATGCGGCACGGTGTCAAACGCTTTAGAGAAGTCCAGATATACGAGATCAATAGATTCTCCCAGGTCCAGCCTAGAGCTTACTTCATCGTAGAAGCTGATCAGATTGGTCTGACATGATCAATCCTTCATGAACCCATGCTGGTGAGGAGTTATACCGTTGTTTCCCTTGAGGTATTCCAGGATGGCGTCTCTCAGAAACCCCTTGAATATTTTTCCAGTTACTGATGTGAGACTTACCGGCCGGTAGTTACCAGGCTTTCTTTTGGATCCCTTTTTGTATATTGGAACCACGTTGGCAATGCGCCAATCCAGTGGTACAACCCCGGTCTCGATGGCGTCCATAAATATAAGATATAGCAGTCTAGCTATCACATCACTTAGTTCCCTTGGTACCCTTGGGTGGGTGTATTCCTTCTGGGCCTGGCGATTTATCGATTTTAATCTTCTTTAAGCGGTTCCGCACTTCCTCCTGTATTAGGTATGAGATATTTTGTGAGGGGTTCGTTTTATTCCCCTGTATCTCATGAAATATTTTTTTTTCGTTTGTGAATACACTTGAAAAAAAACTATTTAATAGATTTGCCTTTCCTTCATCGTCTTCAATGCTTTCTCCTGCATTATTTGTTAAAGGGCCAGTGCTCTCAGTGCAAATCCTTTTGCTGTTAATATAATTAAAAAACAGTTTGGGGTTGTTTTTGCTCTTTGGCGATCAGTCTTTCTGCTTCCTCCTTAGCAATTTTAATCTTTTCTTCACATATAGTTTTTTTCCCTGTACGATTTTAGCGCTTCTTCGCTGCCTTCTTGCTTTAGTAGTTTGAACGCTTTCTTTTTTTCGTTTATTGCCCCTCGTACCGTCTTGTCGAGCCACATTGGCTTCCTTTTACTTGAAGTTCTTTTATTTTTAAAGGGAATGAACTGCTCACATGAGGTGATTAGGATCCTTTTAAACTCCTCCCATTTGTCCTCTGTACTGATATTTTTGATGATGTTGTCCCAATTAATGTTAACGATAGTAAGGTATATATTTCCATCAGTTTACTTTATTCTGGAAGCACATTTGAAAAACTTTTATGTTTTTTAACCATTTAGGAGACGTACAAATTTAACATTACATTTAAGCATTTTGAAGAACATTTTGTTTTCCTACACCAAGCCAAGTTTGCAAAGGCTTATAGGTGTTGGAATAATAGATACCCCCACAAATGACCCTATTTTAAAAACTACACCCCTTAAAGGGGTTGTCTCGCGAAATCAAGTGGGGTTATACACTTCTGTATGGCCATATTAATGCACTTTGTAATATACATCGTGCATTAAATATGAGCCATACAGAAGTTATTCACTTACCTGCTCCGTTGCTAGCGTCCCCGTTGCCATGGTCCCGTCTAATTTCGGTGTCTTCTTGCTTTTTTAGACGCGCTTGCTCAGATGGATCTTCTCCCTTCGGCTGGTCTCGGAAGCATCAGCCTTTTTGGCTCCGCCCCCTTGTACGCGTCATCGCGTAGCTCCGCCCCCATCACGTGCCGATTCCAGCCAATCAGGAGGCTGGAACCGGCACACGTCATGGGGCGGAAAGGAGTAGTCGGTGGCTTTCAGAACAGAAATTTTTAGGCCCCATAGCACACATGTAGAGTTCTTGAGCGCCCAAAACCATAGAAAACCCCCACAAATGACCCCATTTTGAAAACTAGACCCCTTAACGAATTTATCTAGGGGTGTACTGTGTATTTTGACCCCACAGTTTTTGAATGAATTCAAGCCAGGCAAAAGGAAAAATTGTGATTTTTTTTTAAAAAAATTTTTTGGCAATTCTGTCATTTTAAAAACAGCTTTTTTGTACAGCACACACATGAATGAAGACTTGCACCCCAAAATGGATCCCCCTGTTTGTGCTGTTTTCAGAAATATACCCATTGTGGCCCTAATCTTATGTCCGCATGCACAACGGGGCCCAAAATAAAAGGAGTAATCGGTGGTTTTCAGAACATAGATTTTGCTTGAAGACCTTTTAGTCCCCATTGCCCACTTGTAGAGCTCTTGAGCGGCCAAAACCATAGAGAACCCCCACAAATGACCGCATTTTGAAAACTAGACCCCTTAACAAATTCATCTAGGGGTGTACTGCATATTTTGACCCCACAGTATTTGACTGAATGTTATCAAAGCAGAAGGAAAAAATTACGATTTTCAATTTTTTTTGAGAATTTTTTAAATGTAAAAACAGTTTTTTTGTACAGTGTACATAGGAATGAAGACGTTCACCCCAAAATGGATCCCCCCATTTGTCCCGAGTTCAGAAACATACCCATTGTGGCCCTAATCTACTTACAGGGCCCATGGCAAGGCTTATAATGGAGGGAACACCCGTTGGATTGCAGGGCACAACTGAATACATTCCAGGCCCCATTGCTCATTTGTACGGAATAAAAATTGACTCCCTAAATATCCCCCCCCCCTCCCCTTTTCGGCGCTCCCCAAATCTTAGACAAAAGTAATAATGTGAACTGTGTGGTATTTCCGAAGACGGGTAATTATGGAGGCTGGTTGGGATGGGCCCATAAAACCGGGTATCCCCCCTCCTCTCATGCTTTTTGGAGGTCATTTTTTGACCTCAGTGGCGGGTATGGGGTGTAAAAAGTGGCGCTCTGTGAGTCTTCACAATCTTGCGGAGGTGCGGCGGTCTCACATAGAAGGCGCTCAACAAGCTGGTCCTGGAACTGCATGAAGGCGAACGTTCCCGGGGCTTCTTGTAAATTACGGATTACAGGTAGCGGTCTGAATAACGCCGGGCTCACATGGCCGGATGTGGAATCCGCTTGCGGAGGTCTGCTGCAGATCCCAGCTGTGAGCCGGCCGTGACCCTGCGCACGGCCGCGTATTGTACTGCGCATAACTGCCTACTCACACAGGCGGTCATGCGCAGTACAAATTTTTTTTGTTTGTTTGTATTTCCCGCACCGTCGCTTAGCGATGACACAGGTACCCACAGCCCGTACACAATGTGGATGCATATGGGCTGCGGGTATATTCGCGACCATGGGGCACAACAATAGAACCTGCTGCAAGTGGATTATGTAATTCCAACCCACTAATGTGAGCGGAATTGTGTAATCCAATGCGATTGATCTACGTATTAGCGCGGATCAGACGCATGCGGAATCCGTAATTCCTATCTGGTCATGTGAGACCGGCCAAAGGTAGATCGCTACCTTTTTTTTTCGTGACCGGGGACCGCTCAATGAGGTCACTGCTCTAGGCTCTCGGCGACCGTTGGTCCCCGGGAGCAAGGAGATTTTAAGTTTCCTGGGCTCCCCGACTCCTGCGCATGTGTCCGGTGTTTTGCCGGCGGTCGCATGTGCAGAATCCGGGTAAGTTCATGGAGGAGGATCACGTCGGGGTTCAAATACGGAGGCCTCTGGTAAAAAGTTTCATCTCCTCTCACCGATCGCATCAGTGAGGGGAGATGAAACTTCAATTTTTTTTTTACTTTTACGTGATCGCCATTATCCATTGGATAATGGCGAACACGTGACCAGGAACCGCTCACCGCGGCCCCCCGTGAAATCTCCGGGCTCTTGGCTCAGTTTTGTAGCCAGGAGCAGGGAGAATTTCAATTATCCTGGCAATCCACAGCTTTTGCGCATGCGTCCGCCATTTTGGCAACGGGCGCAGAAGCTGGGGTAAGGTCCGCGGATAAATCTGGGGGCCTTATGTACGTACTTTCATCCTCCCTCGCGGATATGATCTGTGGGGGGAGATGAAACATACACGCTTTTTAAACCTTTTTTTTTACTTTTTTTTTACTTTTTACACTTTTTTTTACTTCACATGATCACTGTTATCCATTGGGTAACAGTGATCATGTCCCCGGTATAATCTCTCTGCTCCTGGCTACACATGTCAATCATCAAGCGCGCGTGCGCAGAGGGGGACTTCGGGTCCCATAACACCGGGGACATCGGCGGACCGGAGGGGAGTATTTTCACATCCCCTCAAGGATCGGATCCATGAAGGGAGGTGAAACTTGTACTTTTTTTTAACTTTTGTAAACTTTTTCGTGATCGCCGCTATCCATTGGATAAGGGCGATCACGGGGCTGGGGCCGCGATTTTGAATTTGCCCCATGGCTCCCGGGCTTCTGTGCAGGCGGGTCTGGGAAGACCCCGGAGAAGACGGGTAAGTAATTTCAGCTGCCCTGATGGATCCAATCCATCAGGGCAGCTGAATCTTTAACTTTTTTTGTACTTTTTGTAACTTTTATGCGATCGGCGCTATCCATTGGATAGCGCCGATCGCAATGCCGGGGAGGGGGGGTCCCCGAAGCCCGGGATGACAGCTCAATGCTGTCGGCTACCTGGAGCTGTCACGTCCATAGCCCACGGGGCTTTATTCTCTGTAGGACGCATGTTTTTACATCCTCAGAGAATAAAGCCCACTTGGGCAGGATGTAAAAAGGCAATGGACTGGTCGTTAAGGGGTTAATAGTAAGATTTCAGTTTCTTCTCTTGCTTTTGGTGGTCTATAGAAAACCCCTTTCAGAATTTTATTTTTTTCCTCCCTGTATTTCTACCCACAGAGATTCCACCCGTTCCTCTCCTGCCCCTATATCCTCCTGTAGCCTCGGCATTAAGTACGATTTAACGTACAGACATACCCCTCCCCCTTTCTGGTTCCCACTGTCTCTTCTGAAGAGATTGTAACCCTGTAAATTCGTTGCCCAATCGCACTTGTCATCAAGCCAGGTTTCCGTAATTCCGACTACATCATAACTTTCATCAGTCATTCTTGCTTCAAGCTCACCCACTTTACCGATCAGACTTCGTGCATTCGTGGTCATACAATTTATACAGTTTTTTTTTTTTGTTCTTTAATTTCATTTTGTTACTAATGGTACTATTGGCTGATCTGTCAGTTCTAACTGTACTAACCCCTTATGTTCTAACCTGGAGGGGGGGGGGGGGGGGTTGGGGTTGAAACACGCTGAACTAAATGGACATTGTCTCGCTTCATACTATGTTACTTATCAGTCCTTGTCAGCAGCAGTCTTCCTCCTCAGCAGCCAATGACATCAACCGCAGGCTCAGCGTCAGGACCTCTCACTGCGACGATCTCAGTCCCTAGCTTCCTGCCGCTCCAGGACCCGCTCCTCCTCTTCTCCCCACTAGATGGATCCTCGAGGGGCTCCCTCGGCTCCTCGGTCTCCTTGCGGCGGATCTGATGTCACGACGATGTTTCTCTGCACCTGGCTCGCATCTGACGTCACTTCTGGTTTCTATATATAGGAGGATGATCACACTTTCACGTCCAACTTTTCCCCAAAGTTTAGTAGCATAATGCAGTATTATTGTATCTTGTCACCACCAAGAAGTACTGGTGGAGACGAGACTGCCAGGCTGGTTACACCCCCTGTAGCGGATTGGCTGCTCAGATGCAGGTCCTGGAAGGATACTAAGCTTTCAGAGGCAGCGTGCAGAGGAGGACAGCGGCAAAGCTATGCGTGGTGGCGGGGAGGAGATTGGCAAACAGTCGGAGCGCCGGCCGCACAAGAAGATCTAGAGGATGCAGAGGTAGGGGAGGACAGCGGTAAGCCTGCAACCGCTGGCGGTGCTGGTGGTAGCGCCGTTAGGACATGCTGAGGCATCGGTGGCTGGAGAAGCACAGCCATCTCTAATCCCCCAACAGCAGCGGCAAGCCTCAGAGTGGCTGCAGTGGCAGGGAAGACAGTGGGAGTTCAGCAAGCACAGCCGGAGCAGTTAGGCAGCTAAGGCACAGCTTCAGTGCAAGGGGACTGCTGCCGCGCGGAGGTGCCAGCTACAGGGAACATGCTTCGGGGAAACTCCTAGCAGCAGCGTATGTATGGATTGTTGCCTGAGCTGGAGGGTTAGGGTTAGGGCTTGGTGTTCATGTTAGGCTTGCATTATTCGCTGTAAATGCTTCCATGTTACCCCTGTACCCGTGTAACATGCAAGTATTTACAGCTAAAAATGTAAGCCTAACAAGAACACCAACCCCTAATCCTGCAGGCCAGGCAACCATCTATACAGGCGCTGCTGCGAGGACCTTACAGAAGTCACCCATTCAGGAGCTATGGGCATGACGGGGCGTTCCTCCATCAAGGCCCTGTCAAACCCTGAGCTGCCGGCGGTGACAAGGTACAATAATGCCACATTATACTGCTTACTGGCTGTTCACCTTATTTCTGGTTCACACTGTTGTGGATTTCCCTTTTGGCATGTCTGGTTTGGTCACCCTGCTACATGAGTACTTTGCGTCCTTTCCCAACATGCCTTGGGTATGTCCTGATGGTAATGGTAATTCTGAGCTACTCAAAGCCTCTCCCCAAATACAAACCTGAATGTCCTCCCTAAACACCAATGGCTTGAATAGCCCCTTACAAGATCATCAGTTTGGAAAGTCTCCTTGACAGATCATACAGACAGACACACTTTTCCTTCCATAATCCCCCAAGATAACAATTCCCAAACCTTTTTATGGCGAATGCGAGCTTAAAAACAGCGGGGGCTTTAATAGCCGTCAAAGATTTGGTGACTATCCCACTAACTGAATGCGTGAGCGACGCCGGGGGCAGGTACCTTACCTTAATATGTAGGATCAATACCACTCCTCAGCTTGGATCTCCCTAATGTCTCTTAAATACATTGGTTTTAATTTCCTGAGCTTTATTTGAAAACAATCTAAGAAGAAGACCACCTGATTTTGTGGGGATTTCAGCCCGATCCTTGATAAATCTTTAGACACATCCAACAAAACTCTCGGTAACCCGACAACCCAACTCCCCAACTAAAGAGGATGTATCTGACACATTCAGATGTCTCAGTGTCCTCAAGAGAATATTCCTTTAATTCTAACAGACACAAGACATTCTCTAGGATGGATCTTGGACATTTCAATTAGCTAAAAAAGTAGAAATAGGCGATTATATTGTGGTCAGACTGCGCACCATACATTTAACTCTATGACTCCCACCTTTCACGCCTCCTGCCAGCTCTCCCAACACTTAGAGAGACACTATAGACCCATATAAAAGAATATTCTGCTAATAGCCCCTCAGATACCTCCATCCTAACAGTCTGGAATGCCCATAAGGCCTACATCAGAGTATCCTGATACATCAGACTTCCCAAGACAAAAGAAAGAACAAGTAAGGACTCTGCTTCAACAGATAAAAGGGCAGAGGCCCAACTGCAAGTAGACCCGTCCAACATACAGGACAGCGTATCCACCCTGAGAACTCCCCCCGTATCTGAATAGGAGTAGAATCTCACCGCTCTGCGAATGACATACTACTCATCCTACAACAAGCCGAGTAAACTCAAAGGGTCAAACAAATCCGACCAGCGTCTAGAATCCCCTCTGTGTGGTCAAAAGATCAAACACACAAAATTACTCCTTCTCAGGAAATCGTAAATATGTTCAGTCCTTATCATAGGGGGCCTACAACCTGAGCCAAGATTCCTCCACTAATCACCCAGCAGAAGAACAGATTAATGAATTAATTCAATCTTCCCAAAATCCCCAGTGATGAACTGGAAGCGCTCCATAGTCCTGTTTCTCCTGCTGAGGCTTACAAAGTTATCAAACTCTGTAATCGGGGCAGAGCGCCAGGCCAGATGGGTTCTTGATTGAAAATTACCAACATTCTTTGCCTATTCTCTGACCCTTCCTGGTGGAGACCTTTAATGAAGCGGCCCAGATTGGAGATCTCCCCCCAGAATGTTACAAGCCACTACAGTCACAATCCCTAAACAAGGAGAAACTCCAGATTGTCCAGTGAACGTTACCGACATTTCTCTGCTCAATTGTGATACAAACCTCTTTGCCAAAATCATAGCTATGCCACTAATTAACCTACTTTCATTGAATCAGATGGGGTTTTCCAGGGCTAGAGCGGCCCCAGATGCCACAAGACGCGCAGCAGACTTGATGTCGGTGCTGGAGAGAGACTGAGCGCCTTCTCTGCACTGAACATTGGGTCGGACCCGATGACCCCGGAGGTCCCTTCCAACGCTACCCGTCTAAGATTCTATGATTATGACCCTGGATGTGGAGAAGAAGTTTGACAGAACTCACTGGGGTTTTGCATTCGCTGCCTTACGTTCATTTGGCTTTGAAGGGAGCATTATGAAAGCTATTCAGGCCTTATACTCGCCCCCTCAGCTGGGATGCTTTCTGGAGCTTTTGAAATAACCAGTGGCACCAGACAGGGATGCCCTCTCTGCCCTCTAATACGTCCCCTGATAATGGAACCTTTGGCAGAGGCTATCCAAACCAACCCTCTAATTCAGGGCATACATGCAGGTCTGAGACAACATAAAATAGGCCTTTTTGCAGATGACGTCATCATTACTGTGACTAATCCCCTCAGTCTTTGAGAGCAACCAATCCAAATTCTGTGGAAATGATGCAGTATCACCCGGAGGTAGTTTGTTCTTCTTTATCCCAGTTGGGACCTCGTCTGCATACCTGTGCATCCATGTTTTAGCTTCCACATGTGGGAATGTGTGTTTTCACTTGTGAACTTTGACACTTTGGAATAAAGAAGAACAAACTACCTCCGGGTGATACTGCATCATTTCCACAGAAGAAACCCTCTGCAGTGACTTACAGGCGATCCTGGGACCCCAAGGGTGGAGGTATACCCCATTAGTGCGACTTTTGGGGAAGCCTCCTCCCTTCAGAGTGAGTACTCAGACTTATACATTTAGTTCTCTTATTTGAGCGCACGGCCAGATTGTCTTACACTGTTCACACTACACAAACAGAGAAAAAGCTAGCAGCCTCTAGCAGAGGAGCTGGTATATATGAGCAACAGACCTTGGGGTTTGGCTGGCTGGAGCATTGCACACCCAGACAGCTCAATTATCCCCACCTGTGAAGCTGAGCTGATGAAAACCCATGTAGTACAACAGATCCCAGCAGGAACCCTAACAGCCATTCTCTTTCATCATCTTTGGGACTTGGGGTAATCCTACTCAAGCAATTAGCTGGCCTGCCATAGAACAGGATCTAATGGGAAGAGTTCCAATATGCACCCATTTACTGGGGTTTCTTATCCACCCGAAAACAATATTCCACATCCCGTAACTATAAGAGCCACGATCTCAGTCTGGTCGCTCTTGTTACAGTCCATTAAAAAATCCAAGACTCTATGTCAAATCTGGGTTTTGATAGAGATTTTGGAGATGCGCTTCAAATCTATGCTGGCGCAACTGTGGTAATGGACACTGCTTTACCTTACTAGCCTTAGGCATTGGACCACTATCCACCCAACATCAGGAGTCTGATTCGACAGGTCTTCCTCCTGATTGCAAGAAGCTGGGGTTCCACCGCCCCTCCATCGTTAGACTCCCTGACAACTACAGTATCCTAATACTGTTTCCTTGAAAGCTTGTTTCACTACAGACAAGGTCGGCCCTTCATTTATGGTGGGACCCATGGGTCCACGAATGTCCTAGAGGAGGGAGCCCTTAACGATCTCAGGATCCTTCCAACGGTAAAATTGGGTATAGTTGGCCAAGATTCTGGCTGGTCCTAGGACACAGGAAATGTCGTCTGGGCCTCAAACCCAGAGCTGTTCTCTCCTAGTGAATATCCCGTCTGCACTCAATCCCCTCCCCTTGTTCTTAGGTTTTATATATTTTCTGCTCCATTCTAGATTCCTTTCTATCTATTTGCACAGTTAATTTTAATCCTAATTTGTGACCGATTGACTGTATTATCGTAGACTGAATAGATCAGCCGCGGACTTTATGCAAATGACTTTATTTTGTACTGATGAAAAACTGAATGAAAATCTTTAACAGTTAATAAGTGGGACTGCGCCATTTGTTTGTGGGGGGGGGGGGGGTCTTAGTGTTATCGTCATTCATGGTGCAGTGAAGAAACCCTGTGAACTGCATTCTGCTGCCACTATGATTGTGGCAATAACAAATGTCATTTCTTATGTTTGGCTAGTTTTAAAAGAAAACTTTTTTGGAAAAACAGATCTCCCTTCTCGCTGCCACCGTCTGCGACGCTCAACCGCTATAGTTTTTTCATCGATTGCGTGAGGGCTCATATTGTTGTGGAGCAACCTGTAGTTTTTAACCCCTTAACGACCAGCCCATAGTGTTTTTACGTCCTCCCGAAGTGGGCCTTATTCTCTGAGGACGTAAAAACATGCTTCCTGCAGAGAATAATGCCCCTCGGGCTGTGGACGTGACAGCTCCATGCTGTCGGTGTCCGCAGGTAGCTGACAGCATGGAGCTGTCATCCCGGGCTGTTCGGACCCCCCCCAGCATTGCGATCGGCGCTATGCAATGGATAGCGCCGATCGCAAAAAAAGTAAATAAAAGTACACAAAAGTTAAAGATTCAGCTGCTCTGATGGATCGGATCCATCGGAGCAGCTGAAATTACTCACCGAGGTCCGGCACGCTGCTCCCCGCTCTCCTGCCGCTCCGGGGCCCGAAGCCGGTCTTCTGCGCATGCGCGCCAGGCGGCATTACGTCAGCCGCATGCGCAGAAGGCCCAGCGGCGCGGGAGATTTAAAATCTCCTGGCTCCCGGCTCCCGTAGGTAGCCGGGAGGCAGAAGATGTCAGCGGGGACTGCGGTGAGCGGTCCCCGGTACCGCGATCGTCGTTATCCAATGGATAGCGCGAACGCGAAAAAGTTAAAAAAAAGTTTAAAAAAAGTCAGTTTCACCTCCCCTCATAGATCGGATCCATGAGCGGAGGTGAAAATACTCCCCCCCAGTCCTCAGCGGTGTCCCGATGTCCCGGGACCCGAATCCCCGTCTGCGCATGCGCGCCCGATGATTGACATCGGGCGCGTGCACAGACGGGCTCGAGCCCCGGGAAATTTAAAATCCCTCTGCTTCTGGCTGCCATGTGTAGCTAGGAGCAGAGAGATTATACCGGGGACATGATCACTGTCATCCAATGGATGACAGTGATCATGTAAAGTGAGAAAAAAGTGTAAAAAAGTAAAAAAAAAAAAAAGTAAAAAAAAGTTTTTAAAAGTTTAAAAAGCGTACGTTTCATCTCCCCTCATGCATCATATCCGTGAGGGAGGATGAAAGTACGTACCTAAGACCCCCAGATTTATCCGCGGACCTTACCACAGCTTCTGCACACACGCCTGTCGCCAAAATGGCGGGCGCATGCGCAAAAGCTGTGGATTGCCAGGATAATTTAAATTCTCCCTGCTCCTGGCTACAAAACGTAGCCAAGAGCATGGAGATTTAATGGGGGTCCGCGGTGAGCGGTTCCTGGTCACGTGTTCGCCATTATCCAATAATGCCGATCACGTAAAAGTTAAAAAAAAAAAATTTGAAGTTTCATCTCCCCTCACTGATGCGATCGGTGAGAGGAGATGAAACTTTTTACCGGAGGCCTGCGTATTTGAATCCCGACGCGATCTTCCTCCGTGGACCTTCCCGAATTCTGCACATGCGATTGCCGGTAAAAAGCCGGACACATGCGCAGGAGTCAGGGAGCCCAGGAAATTTAAAATCTCCTTGCTCCCAGCGACCAACGGTCACAGAGAGCCCGGAGCAGTGACGGGTGGCCTCGTTGAACGGTCCTCGGTCACGTGATAAAAAGGTAGTGATCTACCTTAGCCGGTCTTACATGACCGCATAGGAATTACGGATTCCGCATGCGTCTGATCCGTGGTATTACGCAGATCAATCGCATTGGATTACACAATGCCGCTCACATTAGCGGGTTGGAATTACATAATCCACTCGCAGAAAAGAGAACGCAGGAGGTTCTATTTTACCGCGGATATCCGCAACATAGAGCCCATTGTGCTCCATGGTCGGGGATATACCCGCTGCCCATACGCAACTACGTTGTATACGGACTGCGGGTACCCCCGTCATCGCTAAGCGACAGTGCGGGAAATACAAACAAAGGTGTACTGCGCATGACCGCCTGTGTGAGTAGGCAGTTATGCGCAGTACATTACGCAGCCGTACGCAGGGTCACAGCCGGGCTCACAGCTGGGATCCGCTGTGGGCCTCCGCAAGCGGATTCCGCCTGCACCCGCGTGAGCCCGGCATTATTCAGACAGCTACCTGTAATACGCAATTTACAAGAGGCCCCGGGAACGCTCGCCTTCATACAGTTCCAGGAGCACCTTGTTGAGCGCCTTCTGTGTGAGACCGCCGCACCTCATCAAGCTTACGGAGACTCACGGAACGCCACTTTTTACACCCCATACCCGCTACTGAGGTCACGAAATACCCCCAAAAAGCATGAGAGGAGGGGGGGGGGATACCCGGTTTTATTGCCCCATGTGCCCATTCCAACCAGCCTCCGTAATTACCCCTGTCTTCGGAAATACTACACAGTTCACATTTTTACTTTTATCTAAGATTTGCGAACGCCAAAAAGGGCGCGGAGGGGGGGGGGGGGGGGATTTTTAGGGAGTCAATCTTTATTCTGTACAAATAAGCAATGGGGCCTGGAATTTATTCAGTTGTGCCCTAAAATCCAACAGGTGTTCCTTCCTTTATAGGCCTTGCCATGGGTCCTGTAAGTAGATTAGGGCCACAATGGGTATGTTTCTGAACTCGGGACAAACGGGGGTATCCATTTTGGGGTGAACGTCTTCATTCCTATGTGCACTGTACAAAAAAAATGTTTTTAAATTGAAAAAATTGCCAAAAAAATTGAAAATCGTAACTTTTTCCTTCTGCTTTGCTTAGATTCATTCAAATACTGTGGGGTCAAAATACGCAGTACACCACTAGATGAATTCGTTAAGGGGTCTAGTTTTCAAAATGGGGTCATTTGAGGGGGTTCTTTATAGTTTTGGCCGCTCAATGCCTCTATAAGTGGGCAATGGGGCCTGAAATTTATTCAGTGGTACCCTGAAATCCAACGGGTATTCCTTTCATTGTAGGCCTAGCCATGGGTCCTGTAAGTCTATTAGGGCCACAATGGGTATGTTTCTCAACACGGGACAAACAGGGGTATCCATTTTGGGGTGAAAGCCTTCATTTATATGTGTGCTGTACAAGAAAAACTGTTTTTAAATTGACACAATAGCCCAAAAAATGAAAATCTTATTTTTTTCCTTTTGCTTTGCTTGAATTTATTCAAAACTGTGGGGTCAAAATATGCAGTACATCCCTAGATAAATTCGTTAAGGAGTCTAGTTTTCAAAATGGGGTCATTTGTGGGGGTTCTATATGGTTTTGGGCGCTCAAGAACTCTACAAGTGGGCAATGGGGCCTAAAAGGACTTCAAGCAAAATCTATGTTCTGAAAGCCACCGATTACTCCTTTTATTTTGGGCCCCGTTGTGCATGCGGACATAAGATTAGGGCCACAGTGGGTATATTTCTGAAAACAGTACATACAGGGGTATCCATTTTGGGGTGTAAGTCTTCCTTCATATGTGTGCTGTACAAAAAAAGCTGTTTTTAAAATGACAGAATTGCCAAAAAAACGAAAATCACAATTTTTTCCTTTTGCTTAGCTTGAATTTATTCAAAAACTGTGGGGTCAAAATACGCAGTACACCCCTAGATAAATTCGCTAAGGAGTCTAGTTTTCAAAATGGGGTCATTTGTGGGGGTTCTCTATGGTTTTGGGCGCTCAAGAACTCTACAAGTGGGCAATGGGGCCTAAAAGGACTTGAAGCAAAATTTGTATTCCGAAAGCCACCGGTCGCTCCTTTCATTTTGGGCTCCGTTGTGTATCCAGACATAAGATTAGGGCCACAATGGGTATGTCTCTGAACACGGGACAAACAGGGGTATCCATTTTTGGGTGCAAATCTTCCTTCATATCAGTGCTGTACAAAAAAAGCTGTTTTTAAAATGACAGAATTGCCGAAAAAACGAAAATCACAATTTTTTCCTTTTGCTTGGTTTGAATTCATTCAAAAACTGTGGGGTCAAAATATGCAGTACACCCCTAGATAAATTCCTTAAGGGGTCTAGTTTTCAAAATGGGGTCATTTGTGGGGGTTTTCTATGGTTTTGGGCGCTCAAGAACTCTACATGTGTGCTATGGGGCCTAAAAGGACTTCAAGCAAAATTTCTGTTTTGAAAGACACTGACTACTCCTTTCATTTTGGGCCCCGTTGTGGACTCAGATATAACAATAGGGCCACAATGGGTATATTTCTGAACACGGGAGAAATAGGGGTATCCATTTTAGGGTGTAAATCCTGATTTTCATGTAAACTATAGGAAAAAAATATGTCTTTAAAATGACCGATTTGCAAAAATATGAAATTTTACTTTTTCTCCTCTAAATTGAATTAATTCCTGAAAAAAAACTGTGGGGTCAAAATACTCATGACCCCCCTCAGTGAATACACTAAGGGGTGTAGTTTTTAAAATGAGGTCATTTGGGGGGGTATCTATTATTCTGACACTCATGAGCCTTTCCAATCTTGGCTTGGTATAGGAAAACAAAGTGTTCCTCAAAATGCTAAAAAGTAATGTTAAATTTGTACGTCTCCTAAATGGTTAAAAAAAAAACGAAAGTTTTTCCAATGTGCGCCCAAAATAAAGTAAACGGGTGGAAATATAAATCTTAGCAAAAATTTCTATATTATGTTTGCACATATTTAAGATATTGCAGTTGGAAATGTGAAAAAATGACGATTTTTTCAAAATTTTCCCAATTTTGGCGCTTTTAATAAATAAACACAATTTCTATCGGTCTATTTTTTCCGCCTAAATGAAGTACAACATGTGGCGAAAAAACAATGTCAGAATCGCTTGGATATGCAAAACCTTTCTGGTGTTTTTCCATGTTAAAGTGAATCATGTCAGATTTGCAAAATTTGGCCTGGTCATTAAGGCGCAAACAGGCTTGGTCACTAAGGGGTTAATAGTAGCACTTTGGAGTAAATACATCTTTTTACTCAAAGACAATTGTGGAATTGCGTACTTTTATTTATTTTTCCATTGGCCCATAAGACAAACAGTGCGGTATTAAATAGTTTGGGTTTTTATGAACAACCAAATAGTGTTTTATTGTTTAGAGTTTTATAGGAGAAGGTGGGAAAAAGCTTTTTTGAACTTTCAATATTTTTTTCATCCTTTAAAAAAAAAATGTTTTTGCCCCCATATACACTATATATTACTTTTCAGTCTTGCCTATTAAGGCCTAGCAAGTCTTAATAAACAGCTCTGCATGGTTGCCCAGGGAACCTTCACTACTTTTGTGCTGCTATGTTACCCCATTGTTATTCGGCAATTGTATCCAAGTAGGGCTGATGGTCCGTGGGAAGGGGATTTCCCCTCCGGATGACTGTTTAGATGAGTGGGCAGTTTTTACTGCGGCATTTAAATAGTTAACTGTTAAAATGAGAGCAAACTCCAATAGCAGCAGTGACTGTAAGCTGTGAAAAACAGCCAATAGGCGCCGGGTATGAAGTGTCAACGCTCCTCTATACACACGACTGCATGATGTATATTTATGTTCTGCGGTCAGGAAGTGGTTACACTGTTCTGTAGTTACTGACTCTGATAGGACCGGGAGACATAAAGGAAGGACTTTCACTTCCTGCTGAATCCACTTCTAGTTTTGTTCCTGAAAATCAAAAACTCCATGTATGTTTCCATCCTAATAGAAATGTGATAATTTCTTAACTTCATAAAAAATAAATCCTGAAATCAATTTTTTTTATCCTGACAGACAATCCCCGTGAGACCTCTGAGGGAAACTTCATGTTATTAGTAAATTATAAGGTAGAAGATGAAGATATCGTTCAGCGCTCTTCAGGAGAAAACCTCATTACCATTAATGTACCTCCAGGACTTCACAGTACAGATCCATCATATAATCCCCCTAATCATGAGGAACCTTCTCCTGACCAATCACAGGTTGTAACCATAATTGCTGATCAGGACGAGGAGAAAAGGTCCCAATATGGTAAAAGTAGAAAACAGTCTACAAAAAGCTCCGGTCTTTTCATCAACAAAAGAATTCGCTCAGGAGAGAAGCCATATTCATGTCCACAATGTGGGAAATGTTTTACAGATAAATCAAGTCTTGTTGTACATGAGAGAAGTCACACAGGAGAGAAGCCGTATTCATGCTCAGAATGTGAGAAATGTTTTGCACATAAATCAAATCTTGCTGCACACAGGAGAATTCACACAGGAGAGAAGTCATTTTCATGTTCAGAATGTGGGAGATTCTTTAGAAGTAAAGGAAGTCTTGTTATACATGAGAGAAGTCACACAGGAGAGAAGCCTTTTTCTTGTTTAGAATGTGGGAAATGTTTTACAAATAAATCAGATCTTGTTAAACATGAGAGAATTCACACAGGAGAGAAGCCATATTCATGTTCACAATGTGGGAAATGTTTTACAGATAAATCAAATCTTGTTCGACATCACATAATTCACACAGGAGAGAAGCCGTATTCATGTTCAGAATGTGGGAAAGGTTTTACAGAAAAATCATATCTTGTTATACATGAGAGAAGTCACACAGGAGAGAGACCATTTACTTGTTTAGAATGTGAAAAATGTTTTACAAATAAATCTAATCTTGATAAACATCAGAGAAGTCACAAAGGAGAGAGACCATATACATGCCTAGACTGTGGGAGAGGATTTATTACTAAAGACAAACTTACAGATCATCAGAAAACTCACACAGGGGAGAGGTCGTATTTATGTGCAGAACTTTTGTAAATAAAACAGGTCTTAACATACATTATACAGTATATCTTGGCTTTAGTAAAGCATCTGACAAAGTATCTCAGACCATACTTATTGATGAAATGACCAAATCTGGGATTGACAAGGCAACTGTTAGGTGGATTCACAACTGGCTGAGTGATCGTACTCAGAGTGGTCATAAATGGCTGCACATCCAAGTGGAAGAATGTATCAAGTGGGACCACAAGGCTCTGTCCTAGGCCCAGTGTTGGCCAACATTGTCATAAATGATCTGGAAGAGGAAATTGTGGGAAACTGACCAAATCTGGGATTGACAGGGCAACTGTTAGGTGGATTCACAACTGGCTGAGTGATCGTACTCAGAGTGGTCATAAATGGCTGCACATCCAAGTGGAAGAATGTATCAAGTGGGGACCATAAGGCTCTGTCCTAGGCCCAGTGTTGGTCAACATTGTTATAAATGATCTGGAGGAGGGAATTGAGGGAAACTGATCAAAATTGCTGACGACAGAAAGCTAGGAGGGATCGCTAACACTAGGGAAGAGAGAGGATTCAAAAAGGTCTAGAAAAGCTTGCACAGTGGACGGCGACTAACAGAATGGTATTTAACAAGGAGAAATGCAAAGTCCTACATCTGGGCAAGAAGAATGAAAAAAGCGCATACAGAATGGGAGGAATTGGGCTAAGCAGCAGCACATGTGAAAAAGACTTGGGTATACTAATAGATCATAGACTGAACATGAGTCAACAATGTGATGCAGCAGCCAAAAAGGCAAACACAATTCTGGGATGTATTAAGAGAAGCATAGAGTCTAGATCACATGAGGTCATTATCCCCTCTACTCTTCATTAGTCAGACCTCATCTGGAATACTGGGTCCAGTTTTGGGCATCCCACTTTAAAAAAGACATAGAAAAACTGGAGCAAGTTCAGAGAAGAGTTACCAAGATGGCCAGGCGGTCTGCAAATCATGTCCTATGAGGAACGGGTAAAGGATCTGGGAATGTTTAGCTTTCTACAAAGATCTGAAGAGCTGTCACAGTACAGAGGGATCAGCCCTTTTCTCATCTGCACAAGGAAATGCTAGAAGCAATGGGATGAAACTGACATGGAGGAGACACAGATTAGATTTTAGACAGTGAGGGGGATCAATGAGTGGAACAGGTTACCACGGGAGGTGGGGAGTTCTCCTTCAATGGAAGTGTTCAAACAAAGGCTGGACAAATACCAGGGGGTGGGACCCGATGACCATGGAGGACCCTTCCAACTGGACCAGCCTAGGATGCTACATTATAGAAAACACAGAATAAAAGCACACTGGAGATAAGCTGTATTCATGCAGGTGCTCTGCAAGTAAATCAGATCTTGCTAGATGTGAGAAAAGTCACAGTACAGAGGCTGGGTTCATGTTCTGCATGTAGAAAATGTTGTTTTTTTTTAAATCAATCGGTCCCCTTTGTTGAGCCAGCAATGGATCAAGACCCAAACAATAGCAGCTCTCAGCAGGACTCGGACTTGCATTCTGAAAGGGGCCCAACAACCGTTAAGCACAAGGGACCCTGATCGGCACATGCAGCTCATTCTCCAGCTGTGAGAGGCTGCAGAGCGCAAGGCAGAACGCGAAGCTGCAGAGTGCAAAGCCGAGACGGAAGCTGCAGAGTGCAAGGCCAAGTGCGAGGCTACGGAGCGAGAGTATGAGGCTGCAGAGTGAGAGCGCAAAGCTGCAGAATGCCAGGCAGAGAAAGAGGCTGCAGCTACAGAATGTCACGCAGAGCGTATGCACCAGCTGCAAGTAGTAGAGTTCCACGCACGGAATCCAACACCAGAGACACATGAGTCCAGCGGCACGAGGAGCACGCGACCCCGGCAAGAACATTTCCCTGTCTTAGAGAAAGACAAGGACCTGGACATTCTTCTGAGGGGGTTTGAAAAGGTCTGCCACCAGTACCAACCGCCCACCGAGCAATGGGCTAGGAACTTGACCCCAGAGCTCAAGGGCAAGGCCCTGGAGGTGTTTACAAAAATTTCCTAAGAGCAGGATGACAACTATTAGGTCATCAAAGCAGCCCTGATCCAGGAATTCAACCTCAGTCTGGAGGTGTACCACCAGAAGTTCTAGGAGCTGCAGCATGGGCCCAAGGACAGCCTTGTGCACCTGCTGGGTCAACAGTGGACTGCCCTCCAGTAGTGGATCAAGGAGCAATCCATCACCTAGTTTGAGAACCTGGACGATATAGTGCTGATGGAGCAGTTCCTGGAGACTTGTACAGCCAACAGTCACCAAAGGAACAAAAGGTTTCAATAATGACTTATGAAAAACCCTATGAACCCTCCATGTGGCTGGCAAATCAAGTTCATAAGTAAGTGGATTTACTACACGCTTGATGATAAAGGGACCCACGTAACGCGGCGCCAGTTCAAAGACGGAACCTTCAATTTGAGATTTCTAGAAGACAAATATACCTTCTGTCCGATCCTGTAAGGTTCAGATACTGACAGACTCCTCCCACTACGCAACTGCATACGAGCCCCCGTTGCTTCCAGATTCTTCTGTACTTCTTTTCATACCCCCTGCAGCACATCTGTGGAGACATCAGCTGCAGGACAGGCAGACGGCGCAGAAATAGCTGTAAGGAAGCGGGGATGCTGACCATATACACAAAGGAATGGAGATACCCCAGTAGAAGAACAAGAACAGTTGTTTAGCGCAAACTCTGCTAACGGCAGGAACTCTGCCCACTGATGAGCCTTTTCGCCACCAAACAACCATAAATATTGCACTAAATCCTGGTTCTTCCGCTCAGCCTGACCATTAGTTTGCGGGTGGAACGCTGATGAGAAGGAAAGCGATGTTCCCAGGTTTCTACAGAAGGCTCACCAAAATTGCGCAACAAACTGAACCCCGCGATCAGATACGATGTTCTCGGGAGCCCCATGTAGATGAATGATTTCTTTTACAAAAATCTTGGAAAATTCTGTCGCAGAAGGAAGCTTCTTTAACGCCACGAAATGTGCCATCTTTGAGAAATGGTCCACAACAACTAGGATAGTGATGAACTTCTGAGACTCAGGTAGATCAGTGATAAAATCTACCAATAAATGTGACCACAGACGACAAGGCACCGGTAACGGTCTCAGAGGCCCCTCTGGAGGACACCGAAGACTTTTACTGCGTGCACAGACAGAGCATCGTTTAACAAAGTCACGGATCTCCTGAGACATGCCTGGCCACCAGTAGAGTCTAGTACAAAGACCCAGAGTCCCTTGAACCCCTAGATGGCCTGCGAGAACAGATGAGTGAAGCTCTTCAATGACTCTGAGACGCAAGGTCTCTGACACAAACCATCTGCCCTCCGGCACCCCCGAGGGAGCGTCCTGCTGACAATTTTGTAGATGAGGAACGAGATCAGGTTCTACAGCTGCCACCACCACCCCAGGTGCCAAGATATTCTCAGGAGCCACTGTCTAACTTTCCGGTGAACCAAAACTCCGTGAGAGGGCGTCTGCCTTCACGTTCTTCTCTCCTCGAATATATGTAACGACGAGGTTAAACCTGGCGAAAAACAACATCCACCTGGCCTGACGAGCCATGAGTCTCTTAGCATTGGCGAGATATACCAAGTTTTTATGATCAGTATACACGGTAATGGGATGCCTTGCCCCCTCAAGATGGTAACGCCACTCTTCTAGAGACTTAATCGCCAATAACTCACGATTACCCACATCCTAGTTATGTTCCGCCAAACTGAACTTCTGTGAGAAGAACACACATGGACTATACCCAGATCTCCCGCTGACTTCCTGAGACAATACAGCCCCCGCCCCCACCTCAGATGCATCGACCTCAATGAAGAACGGTCGCCACGCGTCAGGCTGTACTAGCATCGGGGCAGCAGTAAACACCTTTTTGAGACGACTAAAAGCCTCTAGGGCCTCTGGCGACCATCTTACCAAGTCGGCACCTTTCTTGGTAAGATAGGTCAGGGGTTGAGCAATAACAGAATAATTCTTAATGAATCTACGGTAGAAATTTGCGAAACCTAAAAACCCCTGGAGAGCTTTCAAGCTATCTGGTCTGACCCATTGAGAGATTGCTGCCACTTTATCAGACTCCATTTGAATCTCCGTGGGTGAAATCACATAACCAAGGAAAGATACTTGTTTAGTACCAAAAATGCATTTCTCCAACTTGACAAAAAGTTGGTACTCACGCAAACGGGTCAGAACCAGCCTCAGGTGCCGCACATGTGAATCCCAGTCTGGGGAATACACCCGAATGTCATCGAGATACATGACCAAAAATACCCCCAGGAAGTCGTGGAAGACCGCATTCATAAATCCCTGGAACACAGCGGGGGCATTACAGAGTCCGAAGGGCATGACCAGACATTCAACATGTCCAAACGAGGTGTTGAACGCGGTCTTCCACTCATCTCCCTTGTGGATGCGAATTAAATTGTAAGCCCCCCCTTAAGTCCAATTTGGAAAACCAATGGGCCCCTACCACCTGATTCAATAAGTCAGGGATCAGGGGCAAGGAGCACTGGTTCTTCACTGTGATTTTATCCAAAGCCCGATAATCCACACAAGGCATCAATGTCCCATCCTTCTTCTCTACAAAGAAGAGATCTTCCCCGGCAGGGGAACTGGACGGCCGGATATGTCGTTTGGCCAGAGACTCTGAGATGTAGGACTTAAGGGCTTCGTGCTCACGCCCCGACAAATTAAAAATGGCTCCCTTAGGGATGGGACTGTCAGGGATCAAATCAACACTTCACCAGGAGGTTTGTAGTGCAGACCCATATTAGTGCTTATGGCCTGAGTGCTAAGCTAAGTAAATCTGGCAGGCATAGCACCCAGTGTTATACAGATGCTCCCCGACTTGCGAACAGGTTCCGTTCCGGGAGCCCGTTCGCAAGTCCGTTTTGTTCGCAAGTCGAACAAATGGTAGTATGGAGCAGGATCGCGGGTGGACCCCGCTCCATACAACGTCGGGTGCCGGCTGTCCTTACAGCGGGCACCCGGCGGCAGCAGTTCCGACGAGCCACGCCGCTTGTCGGAACGGTTAACACTTTAAATACCGCTCTGACAGCGGTATTTAAAGTGTTAACAGTTCTGACGAGCGGCGTGGCTCGTCGGAACTGCTGCCGCCGGGTGCCCGCTGTAAGAACAGCCGGCACCCGACGTTCAGGGGGCCCGTACAGCGTCCCACGATGAGATCGCGGGACGCTGTGTGGTTGCTAGGCAGCCGGGGACCTCCTGAAAGGCCCCAGGGCTGCCTATGCAGAGTGCCCATAGAGCGCACGGCTTGCTAGGCGCTCTGCATAGACAGCCCTAGGGCCCTTCAGGAGGTCCCCGGCTGCCCAGCAACCGCGATGTGACCGGACAGGCTTCTATCAGGCTTGATAGAAGCCTGTCCGGTCCCTGCACAGTATGATGTAATGCCATAGCATGACATCATACTGTGCCATAGCATTACATCATACTGTGCAAAACAGATAGTTCGTATCTAGCGAAATTCGTAACTCGAATGTTCGCAAGTCGGGGACTATCTGTATATGCAAGCTTCTGCCCAGAGACGTGGCATTTGCCACCTTAGAATAAAATTGCTTAGCCATCATGTGGGCCTTGTAGAAGCTGCAGCCGTATCTCTATGGGTGGAATTTCACCATAGTAATGGATGACAACCCGCTAAGTTGGCTGCATTGTACCACAGGCACCAATGGTAAACTGCTCCGCTGGAGCTTGGCACTGCAGCAGTATGACTTCACGATTCAGCACAAAAAGGGGAGTGAGCATATTAATGCCGATGGGTTGTCCCGTCGAGAGGTGGCAGCTGAGATGGGCGTAGCAGGTGACCTGGGGGATCAACCTACTAGACCAACTCTGAGGGGAAGGTGTGGTATAAGGAGTGATGCAGTATCAACCAGCTGCCGCTCAGGATACTGGGAAAGCTGAACTCCTCATATATTTAAATTCCCCTTCCTCCCTCACATCTGAGAGGTCTCTGATATGCATTTGGCTTCAGGAAGTCTTTGATGATGATGGCAATAAAGTTAGCCAGGGACAGGGGGATGTTAATCACCCCCTGCCAGCCAGGTTTGACACGTCTGGTATTCCCCACAGACATCCTGGCTCCAAGATTCAAATCAGAAGAAAATCTCTTAATAAGGATTATTGGTTGTATGAAGGGCCTAGCCTGATATGAATTATATTTTTGGAATCGGACGGTCCAGCCGATTAATCAAGTGATCAGTCAAGGCTCTGCTGTGACAAGCGGTCACAGCGGCAACAAAGTTAAGATTAGTCGATTTGTGACAAATCAGTGACAGAAGCGGGACTGGTCAGGGACCTCTCCTCTCTCCCTGCCAATTATAATAATCTTTATATGTATAGTGCCAACTTGTTCTGCAGCGCTTTCAGTGCACTGACCCGCACTGAGATGGTGTGGGTCTTATATTCCTCATCCTGAGATGGCGTCTTATAAGATTCATCCTGAGCTCAAAAAGTGAAGGTCTAAGGTCCCTATTGAATTGGCATTTCCCAATGACAAGACATTTGCTGGGGGATGGCAAAATATGTTAAATACGTTTACCAACCTCATCATAGAAACCATAATAGAAAAAAGAAAACGTTTAATTATGACCCAATTTAATGAATTAGTATCTGACACTATGAAATATCAACATGAAGATTTAATACAGGCATTGGATGACACCGATCCCCAGGAACTGGCAATCTTATCCCGGAAAATAATTACATTGAAACGCGATGATTATAAACTTAAGATATTTTTCTCTAGTAAATATAACTGATATGAGAAAACAGAGGTTATCTGTTTATAAAAATGTGTATATAGGATATGCAGAACATAAAAGTCCTTCTCCTGAGCGCAGAAGCAAACCTTGGAAGGTACAATGGCCATTCTCTGTACTTTTTAGACATAAAAAGGGGGAAATAACACTCACTTTCCAAGGACAAAAAGTGTGTTACATAGTGTTATCCAACAGCTTATCCAAACAAGTGGGACAATACATCTGCTCCCCCCAGATCCCCGGTTTTTATCACCTTCCAAAAATCCATAAGAATGTAACGAAGCCACCCGGCATATAACCCAGCCCTCAGGCATAGAACCCAGCCCCCAGGCATATAACCCAGCCCCCAGGCATATAACCCAGCCACCCGGAATATAACCCAGCCATCCGGCATATAACCCAGCCCCCAGGCATATAACCCAGCCACCCGGCATATAACCCAGCCACCCGGCATATAGCCCAACCCCCAGGCATATAACTCAGCCACCCGGCATATAACCCAGCCCCCAGACATATAACCCAGCCCCCAGGCATATAACCCAGCCACCCGGCATGTAACCCACCCCTCAGGCATGTAACCCAGCCACCCGGCATATAACTCAGCCCTCAGGCATATAACCCAGCCACCAGGCATATAACCCAGCCACCAGGCATATAACCCAGCCACCCAGGCATATAACCCAGCCACCCAGGCATATAACCCAGCCCCCAGGCATATAACCCAGCCCCCAGGCATATAACCCAGCCCCCAGGCATATAACCCAGCCCCCAGGCATATAACCCAACCCCCAGGCATATAACCCAACCCCCAGGCATATAACCCAGCCACCCGGCATATAACCCAGCCCCCAGGCATATAACCAAGCCCCCAGGCATATAACCCAGCCCTCAGGCATATAACCCAGCAACCAGGCATATAACCCAGCCACCCGGCATATAACCCAGCCACACGGCATATAACTCAGCCACCCGGCATATAACCCAGCCCTCAGGCATATAACCCAGCCACCAGGCATATAACCCAGCCACCCGGCATATAACCCAGCCCCCAGGCATATAACCCAGCCACCAGGCATATAACCCAGCCCCCAGGCATATAACCCAGCCCCCAGGCATATAACCCAGCCACCCGGCATATAACCCAGCCACCCGGCATGTAACCCACCCCCCAGGCTTGTAACCCAGCCACCCGGCATATAACCCAGCCCCCAGGCATATAACCAAGGCCCCAGGCATATAACCCAGCCCCCAGGCATATAATCCAGCCCCCAGGCATATAATCCAGCCACCCGGCATATAACCCAGCCACCCGGCATGTAACCCACCCCCCAGGCTTGTAACCCAGCCACCCGGCATATAACCCAGCCCCCAGGCATAACCCAGCCCCCAGGCATATAACGCAGCCCCCCGGCATATAACCCAGCCACCCGGCATATAACCCAGCCACCCGGCGCATACAACCCAGCCACTAGGCATATAACCCAGCCACTAGGCATATAACCCAGCCACTAGGCATATAACCCAACCACTAGGCATATAACCCAGCCCTCAGGCATATAACCCAGCCACCAGGCATATAACCCAGCCACCAGGCATATAACCCAGCCACCAGGCATATAACCCAGCCACCCAGCATATAACCCAGCCCTCAGGCATATAACCCAGCCCCCAGACATATAACCCAGCCCTCTGGCATATAACCCAGCCCTCAGGCATATAACCCAGCCCTCAGGCATATAACCCAGCCACCCGGCATATAACCCAGCCACCCGGCATATAACTCAGCCACCCGGCATATAACCCAGCCCTCAGGCATATAACGCAGCCACCAGGCATATAACCCAGCCCCCAGGCATATAACCCAGCCCCCAGGCATATAACCCAGCCCTCAGGCATATAACCCAGCCCTCAGGCATATAACCCAGCCAGCCGGCATATAACCCACCCCCCAGGCTTGTAACACAGCCAGCCGGCATGTAACCCAGCCCTCAGGCATATAACCCAGCCACCAGGCATATAACCCAGCCCCCAGGCATATAACCCAGCCCCCAGGCATATAACCCAGCCCCCAGGCATATAACCCAGCCCGCAGGCATATAACCCAGCCACCAGGCATATAACCCAGCCACCCAGGCATATAACCCAGCCACCCAGGCATATAACCCAGCCACCCAGGCATATAACCCAGCCACCCAGGCATATAACCCAGCCACCAGGCATATAATCCAGCCCCAAGGCATATAACCCAGCCCCAAGGCATATAACCCAGCCCCAAGGCATATAACCCAGCCCCAAGGCATATAACCCAGCCCCCAGACATATAACCCAGCCCCCAGGCATATAACCCAGCCCCCAGGCATATAACCCAGCCACCCGGCATGTAACCCACCCCCCAGGCTTGTAACCCAGCCACCCGGCATATAACCCAGCCACCAGGCATATAACCCAGCCACCCGGCATATAACTCAGCCCTCAGGCATATAACCCAGCCACCCGGCATATAACCCAGCCACCCGGCATATAACCCAGCCACCCGGCATATAACCCAGCCACCCGGCATATAACCCAGCCACCCGGCATATAACCCAGCCACCCGGCATATAACCCAGCCCCCCGGCATATAACCCAGCCACCAGGCATATAAACCAACCCATAAGTCCAGCAAAGTGGTATTATGGATTTTAGTAGGGATGCTTCTTTGGTTGGGAGGGTTGTAGTGAGAATTTCTGATTTGTCAATATTGACTTTTCCGAATTTTTCTAATTATTTTAGGATGGTTGGGAGAGCAATTCTAGGATTTGTTACGTACATTAGGAGATTGTCGGCAATTAGAGCTAATTTAGGTTCTTGTGATCCCATTTTGATTCCCTGTGTACAGAGAGTCCCCTACTTGTGAACATTCGAGTTTCAAATCTCGCAAGATACGAACTATCTGTCCTGCACAGTATGATGTCATGCTATGGCTCCCGCCCCCTAATGCTATGGCACAGTATGATGTCATGCTATGGCTCCCGCCCCCTAATGCTATGGCACAGTATGATGTCATGCTATGGCACAGTATGATGTCATGCTATGGCACAGTATGATGTCATGCTATGGCATGACATCATACTGTGCAGGACCGGGCAGGCTTCTATCAAGCCTGATAGAAGCCTGTCCAGTCAGATCGCGGTTGCTAGGCAGCCGGGGGCCTTCTGAAAGGCCCTAGGGCTGTCTATGCAGAGCGCCTAGCAAGCCGTGCGCTCTATGGGCACTCTGCATAGGCAGCCCCGAGGCCTTTCAGGAGGTCCCCGGCTGCCTAGCAACCGCACAGCGTCCCGTGATCTCATCGTGGGACGCTGTACGGGCCCCCTGAACGTCGGGTGCAGGCTGTTTCTTACAGCGGACACCCGGCGGCAGCAGTTCCGACGAGCCGCGCCGCTCGTCAGAACTGTTAACGCTTTAAATACCGCTGTCAGAGCGGTATTTAAAGTGTTAACAGTTCCGACAAGCGGCGCGGCTCATCGGAACTGCTGCCACCGGGTGCCCGCTGTAAGAAACAGCCTGCACCCGACGTTGTATGGAGCGGGATCCACCCGCGATCCCCTTCATACAACCATTTGATCGGACTTACGAACAAATCGACTTGCGAACGGGCTCCCGTAACGGAACCTGTGCGCAAAAAGGGGACTAACTGTATTAGGATTTTTTCTAAGTGCGTTCACCAGATTCTCCATTGTGAGAATATATGAAAAGGTAACAGTGGGCATCCCTGTCTGGTGATGATAGCGATCCGTTAATTCGAACCCTTGCTGTTGGATGCTTGTATAGGGCCATAATCCAGTTTCAAAATCGGGGACCTGTACCGATCTTTCACAGGGTCACCTCAGGAACCCCCAGTGAGCTCTATCATAAGCTTTATGACAGCTGACATAGAGGATCCCCCCATATGTTCACAAATCAGGAATATCAATTTTATAGTATTATCTCCAGCTTTGCATCCTGGAACAAAGCCTACTTGTTCTTTATGGATCGAAGAGGGTGTCAACGGAGTTGGCAGGATCTTGTTGTACAATTTTGTGTCTATATTTATGACAGACATAGGCCGATAGTTACCACAGGAGGAGGGGTCCTTACACAGTTTCAGAATTACTATTATGACTACCTGGAGAGCTTGGGAAGGGAAAGGACAGGATTTGGATATGGCATTGAATGCTTTAAGTAAAAGTGGAGCCAGCATATTCCTGCATAGGCCATAGAACCATGGAGTGTACCCATTGGGTCCAGGGCTTTTTCCTAATTCTAGGTTTTTTATAGTACCTCCCCTTTTAGAAGAAGCCCCAGGACCCTTAGGACTAGATCGATTCACATTCAGCCAATCCACATGGACATCTGCCGCCTGTACCCATATCCTCTCCTTAGGACCATAACCACACCAATGCACTAAGTACTGTAGAGATTTTCTGACTCGAAGGGGGGCCACTAAGTGACTTATCTCATATTGAATATCTCCATCAACCCGAACCAGGGCTGGCGGAGGTGAACCATTTCCTGAATCAACGTTAGTTATTCTCATAGAACTGGGGGTCTCCAAACAAAATGGTACAGGATTCATTCTTCCAAATATTTTTAAAGTACTGATAAACCGTGGCTTTTACTTGAAGGACTGTTGTTTGAGTTTTATGTTCTTAGTTGACAACCACACCAAGTCTCCGACCAAGAAATTCATCCCCTCACAACGTCTCTTATGCGCCACCCGGTGGACTTTTGAACCGTCCTCTGAAGATTCTTCTGAATATCTTCCCACTCCGCCTCGATGTCGGAGGAGAACTTGGTCTCATCTGGTACCTCCGAAAAATATTTAGAAAAAGGGACCAAAACATGGATGGAACCTAAAATTACAGAAGAAAGGTAACGTCCCCGGAGATTTCAACGATCTATTGTTCAATGCAAATTCAGCTAAAGGAAAAACCCCGACCAATCCACCTGCTTCTCTGAAACACAACACTGCAGGTATTGTTCCAGACTCTGGTTACATATCTGTCTGGCCATTAGTCTTGGATGATAGGCTGAGGAACACGAGAGCTCAATACCCAACTGAGAGCAAACAGAACACCAGGACCTGGAAACAAACTGGACCCCACGATCGGAGACGATATTTGCTGGTAACCCTTGTAATCTCACAATGTGAGTAATGAACAATCTAGCCAAGGTTTCAGCATTAGGAAGATCGGGAAGAGCCACAAAATGTCGCATCTTGCTTAAACAATCAACCACAACCCAGATGACAGTGTTACCCTCAGAAGATGGCAAATCCATAATAAAATCCATGAGTCCAAGGTTTCACAGGTATTGGCAAAGGCAGCAACCTTGGGGATTACAAAGCGAATTTGTTGTGGCGCAAACCTCACAAGAAGAGACTAAACTAAATATATCTCGTCGTAATGACGGCCAGTAATTTTCAGGTATTATTATTTCCAGGATGACCAGCTAACACAGAACTATATACTTCAAAAACACCTGCAGTCTTGGATGAACGGGGATTAAAAAGCTTTCCCTCAGGAAGACTTGACTGGTGTAAATCCGGAGGTTTACAGACCTGTTTCTCCATATCCAGTGAAACTGCGGACCCCACAACCCCCTCACAGAGAATGGGCACAGGAGGTTCATCCGAAACCACCGGGACAAAACTCCTCGAAAGGGCGTCAGCTTTTATATTTCTACTACCACAACAACACGGAACTAAAAAGTTGAAACGCAAGAAAAATAGCAACCACCACCCTGTCTCAGATTAAGTCTTTTAGCTGACTGTAAGTAGATCAGGTTTTTGTGGTCAGTAAAAACCGTCACCTTGTGTCAAGCTCCTTCGAGGAGATGCCGCCACTCCTAAAAACTTACTCAAGTCCCAAAAGCTCTCTATCCCCAATAAAGTCATTTTGCCCCGTAATAGTAAATTTACATGAAAAAAATCACAAGGATGAAGATTTTGCAATGTATCAGTTCTCTGGGAAAGCACCGCCCCCACCCCAACTTCCGAGGCGTCAACCTCCACCACGAAACGTCTGGACAAGTCTGATACAACACTGAGCGGCTCCCCGGCCACATGTCAGGCTCCCTGATGCTGCAGTAACACTGAGCGGCTCTCCGGCCACATGTCAGGCTCCCTGATGCTGCAGTAACACTTAGCGGCTCCCCGGCCACATGTCAGGCTCCTCGCTGCTGCTGTAATACTGAGTGGCTCCCCGGTCACATGTCAGGCTCCCCGCTGCTGCTGTAACACTGAGCGGCTCCCTGTCCATGTGTCAGGCTCCCCGCTGCTGCTGTAACACTGAGCGGCTCCCCGGCCACATGTCAGGCTCCCCACTGCTGCTGTAACACTGAGCGGCTCCCCGGCCACATGTCAGGCTCCTTGATGCTGTAGATAGCAGCAAAGCTTACTGGCGAAGATGCTGAGGACTGGAGGGGAGGGGTCAGGAAGAAAGGAAGTGACCAGGGGTTAGGGGTGGAGTTAGCAGGGTTAGAGGAAGAAGAAGGAAGAGGAAGATCATTCTGGACCGGGAGAAGAAGAGTGAAGACGGACCCAGAACAGCTGAAGAATGGAGGAGCTAATGCGGATGATCAAGGACGTGGTGGCCAGCCAGGGCACAAGCTGGCTCGTGAAGATGGCTGAAGACCTTTCGGGGACGACAGCGGCGGAAGAAGGAGCGAGCACCAGCCAGCCGGTTTTGCCCAGCAGCGAGGAGCCACGTGGAAGACCAACCCGGAGAAGAAACCCGCCAGCGCGTCTGAGCCCCAGCCCGGTGGCGAAGAGAGGCGGACGTAACAGCAGCCCAAGACCGGAGCGACTCGGAGGGAACAGCGCCGTGCGGTCTCAGCGCGGTAGGGAGGAGGCGGAACCAGCAGAACGCATGGGAGTCGGTGAGCCAGAGGTAGCGGAGAGGACAACACTTACCCGTGGAGGTACGGCAGCGTCCAGGTCGGGTAAGTCCAGCACGGGAGGAGGTATGCCCGCGGCTGACGGCAGTACAAGGAGCGAGGTCCCAAGGAGCGAGGTCCCGGAGCGCTCGCCACGTGCAGCAGCAGGCGCGCGTAGGGTTCCGCGCACAGGATATAGATCCGGCCGCGGAGATGCAGCGACCGTTAGGAGGGAGATGCCAGAGAGTGCATCTCCCTCATCGTGCGCCGCGAGTAGCGGGGGGGAGAGTGGGGGGGGAGGGAGGGGAACCGAAAAAGGCCAGTCAAACAGAGGGCAGAATATTCGCCACCAGCACTTAGGGGGGGATAGGGGGGGGGCAGCGACCAGAATAGAGGAGGTGGACGATTTTCGCGCTACTGCGCGGAAGGGGCGATCATTTCATCGCTCAAAAGCAGCGACAGTTCGCACCACAGCGCGGTATGGGGCGGGCGCCGGGAGCGGAAAATCAGCGTATTTTCGCCCACCAGCGCGGAGCAGGCCGGCAGACAGCGAAGAAGAGGCGGCGAATTTTCGCGCCATAGCGCGGGGGGGCCGGGGGCCTCCAACTGTGTCTTCAGCCAGGCGCAGGGAGTTCAGGGTTTCATCCAGCAGCAGTGTAGAGAGGGACTCCCCGGAGCATTGCGCAGCGCGCAATAGCTTAAGCCGCCCCCATCATAGCAGCGGTAGAGTTATAGGGCAGGATAGGTGCAGGCAGTTAGAGGGGGCAAGGAGCAGGCGCACAGCTAGGGCGCGCGAGGAGCGCAGCTGCTCATCATCTTCAGCAGAACGAGAGGAGACGAGGAGGAGCAGATTCGTACGGGGTGATCAGGCAGAAGCGGTGACTTGGAGGGAAGGGCAGAGCAACCGAGAGGTGGAGATGCAGGTCATGAGGAATTTGTTTTCACGGTCACCGGCTTCTTCTGCAGATATCAGACAAGGAGAGCGCGGGAGCAGACCGGGTAACAGGATGTCAGCCTGCGGGGCTACAATGTCAAGGAGCCCGAGGAGCCGGCGTGTCCCCCAAGAAAGTGGCACGGCACGATACGCACGGGAGTACCAACAAACATCACTGCCCGCCCCTAACGTTCCCTTGGCTATGCCGGAGGTCAACGAGGCGGGTGAGTCGTTTCAGTTAAATAAAGTTTGGGATAATGTGTCCGGCACGAGCCGGAAGGATGAATTTATGGTGGCTCTCAGAGCCTTGGTGGATAAATATGATATGGATAAAGGGCTTCTAGTGTCCTATGATAAACCGGGGAGGGCGGCCTCGCCCGAGGTTGGTGGTCCAGCACAAGGACAAAGGTGCCTGCCCTCGGTGGCAGGGGTGAGCGAGGGTCTGAAATTAGCAGACTCGCTGTTTTGTGGAGTAGCCCCGTTGGATGCGGGGCTGGAGAACGAAGTGGTATCAAAAATTATAAATGGTAACTATGTGGATATATGGTCGCTGTTATCAGTCGAACACGTGTCAGTTGACAGGGAAAGGTTCACTGAACGTGGGAGCGAGAAAAAACCCAAAGTAGCCAAAACATTTGGGAATTGGCTACAGGCCTTTTTGATTTTGGCACATGTAGTGTGCAAGCAGCAGCCGCAGAAGGGCCCGGAATTGCTCGTGTACATCAACACGATCCACAGTGCATATAAGTTGCACGGGGGATCGGCTTGGTGGCGATACGACGAAGATTTTCGTCGCAGAATTTCGGGTTCACAGCAGATCAGTTGGGCGTCAAAGGCGACAGACGTTTGGATCCAGTTGATCCTGGCGCAAAAACCCGTAAAACATAGCTTTCAAGGATCGGCCGCAGGAGCCAGCGGACAGCAGGCTGCTGCGGCCCCAAAACCGTCCGGTTCTTGCTGGGCCTTCAACGAAGGCCACTGCCGTTTTTACGCATCGTGCAAATTTCGGCACGAATGCTCGGTCTGCGGAGGTTCGCACACGGCGTTGCGTTGTTTCCGACGCCAACGAGCGACGGGAGTTCCCGGCACAGGGGCGAACGCCGGTGAGCGTCCAGTACCTGGAGCCGTGGCTCGACCGGTACCCACGGAGACTGGAAGCAAACCTGCTTAGAGCGGGGTTTGCTGAAGGTTTCTTTATCCCGCATTCCCCAGTTTCGTCGGCGTCTTTTTGCCAGAATTTAAAGTCCGCTCGCGATAATAAGCAGTTGGTGATGGAGAAGTTGCTGAAGGAGGTAGAATTGGGTCGAATGGCGGGCCCATTTCGGGAACCGCCTTTCGTGAACTTGCGGGTTTCCCCTTTGGGACTGGTACCGAAGAAGGAAGCTGGCAAGTTCAGACTTATCCATCACCTATCCTATCCGTCGGGTGAATCAGTCAACGACGGAATATCAAAAGAGCAAGCGGCGGTGTCATATGCGTCTTTCGACTGCGCGGTTGCATTAGTTAGACAGGCAGGTAAAGGCGCTTGGTTGGCAAAGGCCGATATTGAATCGGCCTTCCGGCTCCTGCCGGTGCATCCGCAGTGTTTTCATCTGCTGGGATGCAGCATCGAGGACCAGTTTTTTGTGGACATGTGCCTACCGATGGGTTGCTCTATCTCCTGTTATTATTTTGAGGTTTTTAGTTCATTCTTGGAATGGATGTTAAGAGTGGAGACGGGCATCTCATCGGTATCACATTATTTGGATGATTTTCTTTTTGTTGGTCAGGCAAATTCGACGGCCTGCGAGTTTTTACTTTCGTCGTTTCGTAGTTTGATGAAAAAAGCCGGGGTCCCCTTGTCGGATGAGAAGACGGTTGGCCCCGCATCGAGGCTCGGTTTTTTAGGCATAGAAATCGACACGGAGGAAATGACTTTGCACTTGCCGGATGAAAAAGTGGCGCGTTTGCGCCAAGTCGTGGAGTTGGTGGGCAGTTCTCGGAAGGTTACACTGCACCAACTTCAAGTATTGTTAGGGTTGTTGAATTTCGCGTGCAGGGTCATTCCGATGGGGCGAGCCTTTTCCCGGCGGTTGTCACTAGCAACGAAAGGGGTAAAGGAACCCCATCATTTTGTCAGGGTGACAAAAGGGATGAGATCAGACCTGCACATATGGAGAGTTTTTCTGAGTTCATTTAACGGTCAAGTAATATGTCTGGAGGAGGAGAAGCAGAATGAAGAGATCGGCTTGGTATCGGATGCAGCTGGTTCATACGGATTCGGAGTAATATTGGGTGATCAATGGTGTTGTGCTGCATGGCCGGATACATGGATTGAAAGAAAATGGATAAAGAACACAGCGTTATTGGAGATTTTCCCTTTGGTGGTGGCAATGGAAATATGGGGCCAGAGGTTGGCCAACGGTAATATTTGCTTTTGGTCAGATAATCAATCGGTGGTGCAAATGGTCAACAAGCAATCGTCATCCTCAACGTTGGTGCTGGCAGCATTACGCCATTTGATCTTACGGTGTTTACAGCACAATGTTAAGTTTAAAGCGAGACATGTACCAGGATATTTGAATGCTACTGCTGATGCTCTTTCTCGTTTTCAGATGTCACATTTCAGGGAGCTGCACCCGACGGCGGAGGTCGAGGGGGTATGTTGCCCTGCTTTCTTGTGGGAAGTGATAGAGGAGAGCTGTTAGCTCTCGTTAAAGCGTCAGTAACAAGTACCACATGGAACCGATATAACAAAGTATGGAAAGAATGGTTAGCAGCGGCGGGTGGAATTTTTCCAACAGAAGAAAGAGCAAGGGCGGTGACATTAGATGTCCTGTCCGCGATGCGTAAAAGCGGGTCTTCAGCGGATGCGGCGAAAAAACGACTATCGGCCATAGCATTTTTGTTGCGCTTACACGGGACAAGAGACGTGACGAAGGACTTCGTTTTTGGGCAAATAATAAAAGGGTGGAAGAAGGACAGGGTGACCAAGGACGGCAGGCGCCCTATCACGTTCGAGTTATTAAACGCTATTCTCAACGTGGTGGAGTCGGTCTGCACAGATGCTTCCGAAGCAGAGCTTTTTCGCGCGGCTTTTTCCATCGCCTTTTTTGCCGCATTACGCATCGGGGAGTTAGTATCGGCGTGCAAGTCAAAGCCCGGGGGGCTGTTTTTCTCAGACGTGGTAATTGACAAAGACTGTATTAAGATAGGTGTCAGAAGATCAAAGACAGACATATACGGGATGGGAGAATGGATTAGAGTGGGAAAATTGGGGACAAAGTGGTGCCCGGTGTTACTGGTAAAGGAGTTCGCCAAGAGACACTGTGGGACTGGTCCGTTTTTGTGCCATGCGTCGGGTTTTCCCCTAACTAAATACCAATTTACGGCGGTCATGCGGAATAGCATTAGAATGCTAGGCCTTAACCCCTTGGAATTCGGATCACATTCGTTTAGGATCGGAGCTGCGACGTCCGCTTTTGCGTGTGGCATGGGTATCGAGGGGGTTAAGAAGGTGGGTCGTTGGAAATCAGATGCTTATCGGTCATATGTTCGGCCAAATCTGAGAGTTCTATAATATTGTTTATGGTGTTGCGATTTCTGCTTTGGTTTTGTTCTTTTATTTTATCCACAGTGTCGGATTGGACAGTATGGGTGGTGGGCCACTCATATGTATACTGGGCGGAAAAGAGAGCCAGAAATAGGCCCATTGGAGTGAATTTAGGCCTTAATGTGCCAGTGCGTTGGCTTGGTATTAGAGGATTACAATGGCCCAGGCTGCTCCAGGAGGTTTTAAAAATCAGCAGCTGGAAGAATGACAGAGTGATATTAGTTATTCACGCTGGTGGAAATGACCTTGGGAAGATAAAGGTGGCGGAGTTGATAGCATTGATGAAAGCGGACATTTTTCGTTTCAAGGAATTTTTTAAAAAGGTCGTAATTGTTTGGTCAGATATCGTGGCCAGAAGAATTTGGAGAGAGGCAAGAGATAATGAAGCCATCGAGAGAGTAAGGAAGACTGTCAATTTTAGGATATCAAAGCATGTGCGAGCGTTAGGTGGGATAGCAATACGTCATTGGGAGCTGGAGAGAAGAGAGCGCGGGATGATGCGAGGTGACGGAGTGCATCTTAGCGACATAGGGCTAGATACCTTTTTATCTAGGTTGCAGGATGGGGTAGAGTCGGCTCTTTTGCTGGCATGTGGGGGGCGGAGTGCAGCATAGTAATATGCTGCATCCTTCGTGGCGGAATTTGAGGACTTCCATGCCAGCAAGAAATGGAAGGGCTTTTTCAGGCCGAGAGGGGCCTTCTTACGCCTCAGTTTTACGACGTTAGAATCGGACATTTTTATTTTTTGGCATGGAAGGAGAAAAATAGAGGATTCGTTAAAAGGTTTTATACAGTTTAATAAAGGCTGTGGCCTACCCACAATATGCCAGCATATAGTCGTATGGTGTCTTTGTTTAATGGGGAACGGGGGTTAATGGGTAAGTCCCTCCAGTCTAGATAGCAGCAAAGCTTACTGGCGAAGATGCTGAGGACTGGAGGGGAGGGGTCAGGAAGAAAGGAAGTGACCAGGGGTTAGGGGTGGAGTTAGCAGGGTTAGAGGAAGAAGAAGGAAGAGGAAGATCATTCTGGACCGGGAGAAGAAGAGTGAAGACGCCCGCCCACCCGCCCTCTGAGCTGAGGGGGGGGGATGAAGAGAATTATTAGAGGGGTGATGGGATTAATGTTACAGGAAGTTGTCACAGCCGGTAGGCGGAATTTGAGGACTTCCATGCCAGCAAGAAATGGAAGGGCTTTTTCAGGCCGAGAGGGGCCTTCTTACGCCTCAGTTTTACGACGTTAGAATCGGACATTTTTATTTTTTGGCATGGAAGGAGAAAAATAGAGGATTCGTTAAAAGGTTTTATACAGTTTAATAAAGGCTGTGGCCTACCCACAATATGCCAGCATATAGTCGTATGGTGTCTTTGTTTAATGGGGAACGGGGGTTAATGGGTAAGTCCCTCCAGTCCTGTAATACTGAGTGGCTCCCCGGCCACATGTCAGGCTCCCCGCTGCTGCAGTAACACTGAGCGGCTCCCCGGCCACATGCCAGGCTCCCCGCTGCTGCTGTAACACTGAGCGGCTCCCCGGCCACATGTCAGGCTCCCCACTGCTGCTGTAACACTGAGCGGCTCCCCGGCCACATGTCAGGCTCCTTGAAGCTGCTGTAATACTGAGTGGCTCCCCGGCCACATGTCAGGCTCCCCGCTGCTGCTGTAACACTGAGCGGCTCCCTGTCCATGTGTCAGGCTCCCCGCTGCTGCTGTAACACTGAGCGGCTGCCCGGCCACATGTCAGGCTCCCTGCTGCTGCTGTAACTCTGAGAGGCTCCCCAGCCACATGTCAGGCTCCCCGCTGCAGTAACACTGAGCGGCTCCACTGAGTGGCTCCCCGGACACATGTCAGGCCCCTTGATGCAGCAGTAACACTGAGCGGCTCCCCAGCCACATGTCAGGCCCCTTGATGCAGCAGTAATTGCAAGCCGCAAAGTGATTAACGAGGCGGCGTAGGACTGGGGGCAGGGGGGTGAGGGGGTTAGTCAATTAGCGAGCAAGGTAGTGGGGTGGGAGGAGTTAGAACAGGAAGTAGTAAGGAGAAGAGCGGGAAAAGCCACAAACGACCGAGGAGTGGAAGAAGAAGGACGTAGGAGGAGAGCAGACGAGCAGAAGAAAGAGAGAAGCAGAAAAAGACAAAAGAACGGAAAGCAAGTCGGGAAGCGCAGAAGACAGGAGTCGGGCAAGTGAGAAGCCATCAGCTGACAAGCTTGAAGAGTCGGGTGGAAGACAGTAACAGCGGAGGAAGAAGAAAGAAAATGGACGACTTACGTGCCATGATTCAAGAAGCAGTGATGCAAGACGGCACCGGATGGCTTGAAGAGGTGCTGGCAAGCTGCAGGACGACCGCCGGAGCCAGAGAACCAGCCGGAGAAGAAGGACAGCAGCGGAGATCGGGAGAGGAGCCAGCCTGCACGCAAGAACCGCCGCAAGGAAGACCGCAGCAGAGACCTGGAAAGGAGCCAGCCAGCACGCAAGTTACACCACGAGGAAGACCGCAGCAGAGACCGAGGAAGGGGCCAGCCAGCACGCAAGATACACCGCCTGGGAGACCGCAGCGGAGTTCGGGACAGGAGCCATGCAGCCCGCAAGAGGCACCGCGAGGGAGACCGCGCCGGCGAAAGCAGCCCCCGGCGAGGCTCAGTCCGAGCCCCGCGCCGAAGAGGGGAGGAGGAAGAGCCAGCCAGGGCAGCGCAGGCCCCAGGAAGGACGGAGGAGCTAACCGGAAGTCGGCGCCGGCACTGAGAGGTACGGCGGGAGGACCGGCATCGGAGGCTCAGAGGACTGTGCCAGCGGAGGGTCCGGAGCTCGTAGGACGGCGCTCGGGAGTGACAGCGGGCGCCGAACGGAGTCAGCATCGCGCAGCCGGGCGCAGGAGGAGCGGAGGAGCCCGAGGTGAGCCGAGTGCAAGTAGCGGGGAGGAGCTGGGGAGCGCGCGGTCCGGCCGCACGTCCCCGCAAGATGGCGGCACAGCGCACGTGGCGGCACAGGCAGCGCCGAGGGCGCGAAAAAGAAGAAGCCCGGCGGGCAGGGGGGGAGGGGGTGGGGGGAGAGTGAGAGAGAGGGGGAGCAGGGAAAGCTGGGGCCCACGCAACACCCCCCTGACACACAGCCCGGGTAGCACCAGCGGGTCCAGCAGCAGCAGGGAGGGGGGAGGCAGGTCACGCTACCCTGCAGTGCCAGTACAAGTAGCAGGGCCAGCACATTACAGGGAAGGTAACAGGCCAGGCAGGACCCCATATAGCCCTCAGGGGGGAGCGGGGAGGGTACATTTAGACACATGGCCTAGCCAACAACCCCCCCCTCCCCGATACATGGACACATTCCAGGCCTTCCACCCCCACCAACAACAACTCCCACCCTCCTATGCACTGTACCAGCGCCCACCAGCCCAGTCTAACGAATATAGACAGTGCTACGTGAACCCCCACTACATTCCCCCACCAGCAGACCCCGCAGTTTACCTTCCCACACATAGCCAGGTCCCACGCCGGAGTTCTAAGAAGCAGGGCCAAGGCGCTAGGCAGAGGCAGAAAGAGCGAGCCAGGCAGGAGAGGCAGGATAGAGAGTTCCAGGCGCAGCTAGAGAAGGCCAGCGTAGTGCGTAGTGCCAGCGGCAGGCCGCGCGAGTCAAGCGACGAAGTGCCTAGCAGTGACCAGGACGAGTATTGCGTGCGAGAGGAGCAGCCACGGAGGGCGGACCCGCAGTCATCCCTTTATCGGAAGGTCCGGGAACGCAGAAGGTGGCAAGAGCTTGCGCAGGATCGGTCAGGGCCGGACCAGCCTGGCACGTCCCAATCGGATGACACGAGGAGGGTTCGGCAATCGATTGGTCGGCAGTCCGCGTACGAAGTAGGACGGAACCAAGGGAGCGGTACAGCGAGGGCGTCACCCTTGGCAACGCCGGAGGTCCGTCCAGGCGGTGAGTCTACCTTATACAATGTCCTTAAAAGTGTGTCGGATCCCGCAGCGGGTGCGGAAAACGATGATTTAGTGTCGGTTCTGAGGTCGCTGTTGAGCAAGGTTGATTCAGAAAAGGGGCTTTCAGTGTCCTGTGTGGCTCCAGGGGGCGCAGGCCCGCCTGCGGGTAATGTTGGTGCTTGCTCAGCAGCGGGCACAGAAAGTGTCCCAACGGACAGCTTACAATATGCTGATTCGTTGTTTTGTGGTGTTGCCCCTTTGGGGGTGGGTCTGCCCGATGATGTAGTGGAGAAGATTAAAAATGGCTTGTATATTGATATATGGTCTTTGCTTTCTTCGGAACACGTCATGGTTGACAAGGAGCGGTCGGCAGAGCGAGGTGCTGACAAAAAACCGAAGATTGCAAAGACTTTTGGAAATTGGTTGCAGGCTTTTGTGATTTTGGTTCATGTAACGTGCCAGTTTCAGCCGCGCAAAGCGACGGAGATGATGGTATATCTAAATACCATTTATAGCGCGTATCGGTTGCACGGAGGTGCAGCATGGTGGCGCTACGACGAAGATTTTCGGCGTCGCGTGTCGGGAACGCATACGAGTTGGGCCTCTAAGGCCACGGATGTATGGATTCAGTTGATCCTAGCGCAGCGTCCAGCTAGGACTTCCTTTCCCGGGGGAGCCGCGGGAGGGGCATCTCAACCACCCGCGGCATCTCCAAGGCCGAATGGCTCCTGTTGGTTGTACAACGAGGGCCATTGTTGATTTTACGCAACCTGCAAATTCCGGCACGAGTGCTCGGTATGCGGGGGGCAGCATGCAGCGATCCGCTGTTTCAAGAAACAGAGGTCGGTACCCGCGGTGGGTAGCACCGGCGGAAATGCGAACTCCGGTGAGAAGCCAGTACCTGGATCCGTGGTTAAACATGTACCACAGGAAACAGGAAGCAGAAATCCTTAGGTTAGGATTTCGAGAAGGCTTTAGAATTCCGTACGCGCATCAGCCTGCCACTATGTTATGCCCCAATTTGAAATCGGCAAGGGACGATATCGAATTGGTAAAAGAGAAGGTTCAAAAGGAAGTGGAGTTGGGCCGGATGGCCGGCCCTTTCAGTATTCCTCCTTTCGAGAACTTGCGAGTGTCTCCTTTGGGTCTGGTACCTAAGAAGGAAACCGGGAAGTTCCGATTGATACATCATTTATCGTTCCCAATAGGGGGATCGGTCAATGATGGCATCTCAAAAGAAGAAGCAGCAGTAGCCTACACGTCATTCGATTGTGCGGTTCGGCTGGTAAGGTCGGCGGGTAGATTTGCGCATTTGGCGAAAGCTGATATTGAATCAGCGTTCCGTTTGCTTCCGGTTCACCCGGAGTGCTTTCATCTTTTGGGTTGTAGAATCGAGGACCAGTTTTTCGTCGACATGTGCTTACCGATGGGATGCTCGATCTCATGCTATTTTTTTGAGTTATTTAGTTCCTTCCTTGAATGGATGTTAAAGTATGAGACGGGCATCACATCGGTGATCCATTATTTGGACGATTTTTTGTTCGTCGGCTCAGAGACATCGGGTGATTGCGGTTTCCTAATGACAAATTTTAAGAGGTTAATGCGGTTAGCGGGGGTCCCATTGTCCGAAGAAAAGACGATGGGCCCAGTTACATGCCTAACGTTTTTAGGTATAGAAATCGATTCGGTGGAGATGGTGTTCAGGTTGCCGGCGGATAAAGTGGTCAGGTTGCGGCAAACAGTGGGCGAAGTGGCTAAATGTAAAAAGGTGACGCTGCGGCAGGCGCAAGTTTTGCTGGGTCTTTTAAATTTCGCCTGCAAAGTGATTCCCATGGGGCGGCCGTTTGCCAGGAGACTGTCATTGGCAACCGTGGGGGTCCGCGAACCACATCATTTTATACGTGTGACGGCAGGAATTAAGGCTGACTTGCATTTATGGACGGTTTTCCTGCATTCTTTCAACGGGCAAGTGGTATGCCCTAGGGAAGATGTGGAAGGAACTGAAATCAGTTTGTTTGCCGATGCAGCGGGTTCGGGCGGTTTTGGCGTGATCTTCAACAGCCATTGGTGCAGGGAGTCCTGGCCAAGGTCATGGAGAGAAAAACGGTGGACTAAGAACGTAACTCTGCTGGAATTTTTCCCGGTGGTGGTAGCAATTGAGTTATGGGGAGCAGAGTTACGAGACCGGAGAGTCTGTTTTTGGTCGGATAATGCGGCGGTCGTACAGACGATAAACAAACAATCGTCGGCCTCCCCGCCGGTTTTGGCTTTGTTGAGACACGTGGTGCTGAGATGCTTACAGGGCAATATGTATTTGCGTGCGAAGCATGTCCCGGGATATGACAACAGAGCAGCTGATGCACTCTCTCGTTCACAGATGGAGCTGTTCAGGGAACGGTACCCGCAGGCGGATGCCGAAGGGGTACGCTGCCCGCCTTCCTTATGGAATCTGGCAGAAGAGAGTTGTTGAAGCTGGTGGAGTCATCGGTGGCGGCTGCAACGTGGAAAAATTACAATTCAGTCTGGTTATTATGGTTGCAATTTGCAGGGGGAGCAGTGGTAGGAGGTGAAAGGGCAAAGTCAGCAACCTTGGATATGCTGACGGAGTTGCGGAAAAAGCGTTTGTCGGTGGGAGCAGCCAAAAAGCATCTAGCGGGTGTGGCGTTTTTGTTAAAATTACACGGTATGATTGATGTTACGAAGGATTTCGTGTTTCAGCAAATAATTCGCGGGTGGAAAAAAGAAAAGGTCCAGACGGATACACGCCGTCCAATCACGTTTCCAGTGCTGACAAGCCTGTTGTCAGTTTTGGAGTCGGTCTGTGCGGACGAATACGAAACACTGTTGTTTAGAACGGCTTTTTCACTAGCATTTTTCGCGGCCTTACGTATCGGGGAGATGGTCCCGGCGAGTAAAGTCAAGTTGGGTGGCCTACGGGCTTCCGACGTGATAGCTACGGGAACAGCCATACGGATAGGTATAAGGAAGTCGAAGACGGATGTATACGGAAGAGGTGAATGGCTCACCATTAACCAATTAGGGGCAGGATGGTGCCCGGTCCAGGTCATTAGTGAGTTCTTAAAAAAGCGCCCACAGAGTGGGCAGTTTTTAGTACATTCCTCTGGTTCCCCACTCACGCGTTTTCAATTTTCGGCGGTTTTACGTTCGGCGTTAAAGAAGTGCGGTTTGGAGCCGGGGGAATTCGGGACGCATTCTTTTAGGATTGGGGCCGCTACAACAGCGGAAGCCCATGGTATGTCGGAGGACGGCTTAAAACGATTGGGGCGATGGAAATCGCAAGCGTACAAGTCGTATATACGACCGGATCGTACGGTAGACGTGCTTTTGGAATAGGACTGATGTGTACAAAAGACTTAGCGTTATGTAGGCGTGTTTTCTTGCAATTTGCGGGTATTTGCTATGTTTTTCTTGTTTCAGCGTCTGACCCATGGCATGTTTGGATCATCGGCCATTCGTTTATACATTGGGCGGAGAGAAGAGCAGCCACTCGACCGATGGGACGGAATCTGGGTCTGAGTGGCGCGCTCGTAAACTGGATGGGTGTGCGGGGGCTTCTATGGCCCAGGATTCTGCAATTCGTTCTCAAAATTAGCAGGTGGACCCCCCGGAGAGTTATACTGGTCGTTCACGCCGGGGGGAACGACTTAGGAAAAACAAAAATGAACGAATTGCTAGTACTCATGAAACAGGACATGATGCGTTTCCGGGACTGTTTCCAGGATTGTGTGCTCGTATGGTCAGACATCGTGGCCAGGAGATGCTGGCGGGGTGCCAGAGACGGTGACGCGATTGAGAGAGTAAGAAGATTAATCAACCTTAGGATGTCCAAATTCGTTAAATCGTTGGGCGGAGTGGCAGTTCGCCATTGGGAACTCGAGGACAAGGAAAGAGGAGCACTTAGGGATGATGGAGTGCACCTTAACGATGTTGGTTTGGACACGTTTTTGTCAGGACTCCAGGACGGTGTGGAAATGGCGTTGGCTAGGGTTGGCGTGGTGGGGCGGGATGCGCCATAGGAATACGGCGCATACCGCGTGCCGGGAGCTTCCCATGCGGGCTACGGCTTAGAGGAGGGTTTGCAAGCCCGAGGTAACAAGGGGCTTACGAACGTCCTGTGGCCGTTCCGGTAATAAAAGTTCGACAGTTTAGGCATGGGAAAGCGTGAGGAATTTAGACTTAGGTAGTTAGGTTAAAAGTAAAGGTTATAATATATGTTTTAAAATGTTAATAAAGCTGTGGCCAACCCACGTTTTCAGCAAGAAGTTGTAAGTATTGGTTATTATAAGATATGTTTTATTATATGGTAAGCGAGCGTACGCTTAGGACTAGTATGCCCCCAGTCCACTGAGCGGCTCCCCGGCCACATGTCAGGCTCCCCGTTGCTGTAACTTTGAACGTCTCCTCGGCCACATGTCAGGCTCCCCGCTGCTGCTGTAATACTGAGCGGCTCCCCGGCCACATGTCAGGCTCCCCGCTGCTGCTGTAACACTGAGCGGCTCCCCGGACACATGTCAGGCTCCCCGCTGCAGTAACACTGAGTGGCTCCCCGGACACATGTCAGGCCCCTTGATGCAGCAGTAACACTGAGCGGCTCCCCGGCCACATGTCAGGCTCCCCGCTGCTGTAACACTGAGCGGCTCCCCGGCCACATGTCAGGCTCCCCGTTGCTGTAACTTTGAACGTCTCCTCGGCCACATGTCAGGCTCCCTGATGCTGCTGTAACACTGAGCGGCTCCCCGGCCACATGTCAGGCTCCCTGATGCTGCAGTAACACTGAGCGGCTCCCCGGCCACATGTCAGGCTCCCCGCTGCTGTAACACTGAGCGGCTCCCCGGCCACATGTCAGGCTCCCTGATGCTGCTGTAACACTGAGCGGCTCCCCGGCCACATGTCAGGCTCCCTGATGCTGCAGTAACACTGAGCGGCTCCCCGGCCACATGTCAGGCTCCCCGCTGCTGTAACACTGAGCGGCTCCCCGGCCACATGTCAGGCTCCCCGCTGCTGCTGTAACACTGAGCGGCTCCCCGGCCACATGTCAGGCTCCCCGCTGCTGCTGTAACACTGAGGGGCTTTCTGGCCACATGTCAGGCTCCCCGCTGCTGCTGTAACACTGAGCGGCTCCCCGACACATGTCAGGCTCCCCGCTGCTGCAGTAACACTGAGCGGCTCCCCTGCCACATATCAGGCTCCCCGCTGCTGCTGTAACACTGAGGGGCTTTCTGGCCACATGTCAGGCTCCCCGCTGCTGCTGTAACACTGAGCGGCTCCCCGGCCACATGTCAGGCTCCCCGCTGCTGCTGTAACACTGAGCGGCTCCCCGGCCACATGTCAGGCTCCCTGATGCTGCAGTAACACTGAGCGGCTCCCTGGTCACTTGACAGGCTCCCCGCTGCTGCTGTAACACTGAGCGGCTCCCCGTTCACATGTCAGGCTCCCCACTGCTGCTGTAACACTGAGCGGCTCCCTGGTCACATGACAGGCTCCCCGCTGCTGCTGTAACACTGAGCGGCTCCCCGGCCACATGACAGGCTCCCCGCTGCTGCAGTAACACTGAGCGGCTCCCCGGTCACATGTCAGGCTCCCTGATGCTGTAACACTGAGCGGCTCCCCGGTCACATGACAGGCTCCCCGCTGCTGCTGTAACACTGAGCGGCTCCCCGGCCACATGACAGGCTCCCCGCTGCTGCAGTAACACTGAGCGGCTCCCCGGACACATGTCAGGCTCCCTGATGCTGTAACACTGAGCGGCTCCCCAGCCACATGTCAGGCTCCCCGCTGCAGTAACACTGAGTGGCTCCCCGGACACATGTCAGGCCCCTTGATGCTGCAGTAACACTGAGCGGCTCCCCGGCCACATGTCAGGCTCCCCGCTGCTGCTGTAACACTGAGCGGCTCCCCGGCCACATGTCAGGCTCCCTGATGCTGCAGTAACACTGAGCGGCTATGAGGCCACATGTCAGGCTCCCCGCTGCTGTAACACTGAGCGGCTCCCCGGCCACATGTCAGGCTCCCCGCTGCTGCTGTAATACTGAGCGGCTCCCCGACACATGTCAGGCTCCCCGCTGCTGCAGTAACACTGAGCGGCTCCCCGGCCACATGTCAGGCTCCCCGCTGCTGCTGTAACACTGAGCGGCTCCCCGGCCACATGTCAGGCTCCCTGATGCTGCAGTAACACTGAGCGGCTATGAGGCCACATGTCAGGCTCCCCGCTGCTGTAACACTGAGCGGCTCCCCGGCCACATGTCAGGCTCCCCGCTGCTGCTGTAATACTGAGCGGCTCCCCGACACATGTCAGGCTCCCCGCTGCTGCAGTAACACTGAGCGGCTCCCCTGCCACATTTCAGGCTCCCCGCTGCTGCTGTAACACTGAGGGGCTTTCTGGCCACATGTCAGGCTCCCCGCTGCTGCTGTAACACTGAGGGGCTTTCTGGCCACATGTCAGGCTCCCTAATGCTGCAGTAACACTGAGCGGCTCCCCGGCCACATGTCAGGCTCCCCGCTGCAGCTGTAACACTGAGCAGCTCCCCGATACTGCAGTAACACTGAGCCGCTCTCCGGCCACATGTCAGGCTCCCTGCTGCAGTAACACTGAGCGGCTCCCCGGCACATGTCAGGCTCCCTGCTGCTGCAGTAATACTGAGCGGCTCCCCGGCCACATGTCAGGCTCCCCGCTGCTGCAGTAATACTGAGCGGCTCCCCGGCCACATGTCAGGCTCCCTGCTGCAGTAACACTGAGCGGCTCCCCGGCCACATGTCTGGCTCCCCGCTGCTGCTGTAACACTGAGCGGCTCCCCGGCCACATGTCAGGCTCCTTGCTGCTGCTGTAACACTGAGCGGCTCCCCGGACACATGTCAGGCTCCCCGATGCAGCTGTAATACTGAGCGGCTCCCCGGCCACATGTCAGGCTCCCCGCTGCTGTAACACGGAGCGGCTCCCCGGCCACATGTCAGGCTCCCCGCTGCTGCAGTAACACTTAGCGGCTCCCCGGCCACATGTCAGGCTCCCCGCTGCTGTAACACGGAGCGGCTCCCCGGCCACATGAGAGGCTCCCCGCTGCTGCAGTAACACTTAGCGGCTCCCCGGCCACATGTCAGGCTCCCCGCTGCTGCTGTGACACTGAGCGGCTCCCCGGCCACATGTCAGGCTCCCCGCTGCTGCTGTAACACGGAGCGGCTCCCCAGCCACATGTCAGGCTCTCCGCTGCTGCAGTAACACTGAGCGGCTCCCCGGCCACATGTCAGGCTCCCCGCTGCTGCTGTAACACTTAGCGGCTCCCCGGCCACATGTCAGGCTCCCTGCTGCTGCTGTAACACTGAGCGGCTCCCCGGCCACATGTCAGGCTCCCCGCTGCTGCTGTAACACTGAGCGGCTCCCCGGCCACGTGTCAGGCTCCCCGCTGCTGCTGTAACACTGAGCGGCTCCCCGGCCACGTGTCAGGCTCCCCGCTGCTGCTGTAACACTGAGCGGCTCCCCGGTCACATGTCAGGCTCCCCGCTGCTGCTGTAACACTGAGCGGCTCCCCGGCCACATGTCAGGCTCCCCGCTGCTGCTGTAACACGGAGCGGCTCCCCGGCCACATGTCAGGCTCCCCGCTGCTGCTGTAACACTGAGAGGCTCCCCAGCCACATAATAGTTCAGACAGCGCCAATGGATATTGAGCAGGCTCCCCAATGTGCTTTTCTCCAATCCTCCGTGAAGGAGGAGAGCTGCAATGACAATAAAGGGGGGACTCTCGCCAGGAGAGTGGACCCCCAAAAAGAAAACAAACAGTAGGTTTTAAGTAAAAAAGTTATGCGCTCGTGGAAGAAGTAGTTGGGACAAGCAAGATGTAAAAAGTGTCCATCCCGTAAGGGATGGAAAGCATGTAAAACAGAATAGAATGGCACTTACTCGGAAGGAGGGGGGTGTATGGAACAAGAAGCCCCCTCCTCTGTGTGCCGACTCCTCAAAGTCCTCTCAGTCGCCGATGGAAATCGCGAAAAGCAAGTTGATTTGTCCAGTTTTAATTAAATAAAATCAAATTTACAGGAAGGCAACGCGTTTCGGTGCGACATGCACCTTTTTCAAGCCTATGTGAACATATATTAGAATACAGGTTTACTCACATTTATAGATGTCAGGGTATCACTTTCCTTCTGTGTATAGCGCCATTTTTTGGGTGGAGCTATGTGATTCAAGAGGGAGGAGTCTGTGGTGATAGGTTGGTGTGTGTCACGTGTTCCGTTTGGTGACGTGGCCGCACAGGCCGGAAGTGTTATGTGGCGGTGTGTGTTTTACTTTCACTTTTGAGCTGCGTGGTCACGCTGCTTGTGCGTGCCACGTCATCACGGAGGGTCCTAGGTCATGTGACCTGATGACGCGATCGCGCTGTCACTGCGTGCCGCGTCATTCTGGAAGAACCTGTAGATGGATGGTGCGGTCACGTCGGGCGTGCGTGCCGCTCGTGGTGTGAGTCACATGATTGGAAGTTGTAATTACTTTGTCTGAGCATCATGCGTTACTATGGTGAGCGGCGTGCGTGTTGCGTCATCTACTGGGTCACGTGATTGTTGGGTGTACTATTCAGGCGTTCTCTGTCTCTGTGGAGACTAAGCAGTTCAGTCCTATGGTTGTTATAGAACGTAGATCAGTTGTTTGTAAGCCAAATGTGTATTGTTTGCAAACAGAGTAAACTCATCATAATTAGAATTACATGCATCCTATTTTTAAGAAGCGGAAAACAGCAACATTTTTGTTCTAATTAATACGTTAATAGAAATGATACAAGTAGATATAAATATATATTAATTAGCTAATAGGAGCGACTTAAAGGAGACCTATTGGTCATTAGAAGCGTATAGGGTCATCAAGTATGTTCCGCATATCAGATTATATCTTGTGGCATGTATAACACCTTAGATGGTACATTAAGTTGTATCGCAGAGACAGTATATATATATTCACCACTATTAAAAGTTCTGTTCCAGTGCTTCATTGAGCCCCTGGGGAGATAATGTCTGCATTTTGTATATCCAGTACATTTCTCTTCTTTTCAATAAAGAGAAGAGACCTGGTTTGATTATTTCAATTGGGACCACTTTGAGTCCTGTGGGGTCCCTATTGTGTGTTAATTTGAAGTGACGGGAAACACTGTGTTTTTCAAAACCTTTGATGATGTTGTTTCTGTGTTTGTTGATACGTATTCGCAGGGCGTTAATCGTGCGACCAATGTATTTTAGGCCGCATGGGCATTCAAGTAGATAAATGACATAGTTTGTGCTGCAGGTCATCAGAGATTTCAGTGTGTTTTTTCCGGATTGAGGTAGTGGGATTTCTTTCTTGCCATTGGTAATAGTTGTACAGCATTTGCATCTTGCCAGTCCGCATTTGTATGCACCTTTGATGGGCTTCATAACGCTAATACATGTGGACGTTTCTTGGTTCCTCTCCCGTTGTTTGGGGCGGGACGGGGCTACTAGGTCCTTAATCGTTTTGTTCTTACGGAAAATTATGCGTGGTCTGTCTGTAATTGTTTTTTTGAGAAATGGGTCTTCTTGTAAGATATTCCAGTTTTTCAGGAGTATTTTGCGTATATTCGTGTGTTGTATTTCGTGATGAAGCCTGATTTGAACGAATTTATGTCCTTTTTAGTTTCTTCCTTCTCTTTATCTTTCCCGTTAGTCGTTCTATTTCTTTGTTCTGTGGTTGGTTCTGAATTTAGAGCTTTCTTGTAGGCTGTGTCGATAAGGGGGGTGGGGTAGTTCTTCTCCTTGAATCGTTCTTTTAAGATTGTTGATTGGTTTTTGAAATCTTCAATTTTTGTACAGTTTCTCCGCAGTCTGATGAATTGTCCGTAAGGGATGTTGTTTTTCCACCCCTTCGCTGTTATATTTAAGGTAACTGTTAGTATCTGTGGGTTTGAAGAAGGTTCTTGTGTGCATTTTTTCATCTTCTATAAATACTTCAATGTCTAGGAAGAACGCCTGGTTCTTGCTGATCGTGCTTGTAAACTTGAGTCCCCATTCGTTGTAGTTTAATCCTTGTATAAATTTATTCAGGTTATCTTCTTCTCCTCTCCATATCAAGAAGATGTCATCGATAAAGCGGCGATAGAATATGATTTGAGATTCGTGAATTTTCTCCTCGAAAGCTCCCATAAATAGATTTGCGTAAGCTGGCGCACATTTCGTCCCCATTGCGGTTCCCTTTCTTTGTTTGTAGATTTTATTGTTATGTGTGAAATAGTTATTGTTCAAGATGAATTTGATTGCACGGAGAATGAAATCTTTTTGGTTTTCTGGCATCAGAGAGTCCTTTGTTAGGAAAACACACACCGCCACGTAACACTTCCGGTCTGTGCGGCCACGTCACCAAACGGAACACGTGACACACACACCAACCTATCACCACAGACTCCTCCCTCTTGAATCCCTCTTGAATCACATAGCTCCACCCAAAAAATGGCGCTATACACAGAAGGAAAGTGATACCCTGACATCTATAAATGTGAGTAAACCTGTATTCTAATATATGTTCACATAGGCTTGAAAAAGGTGCATGTCGCACCGAAACGCGTTGCCTTCCTGTAAATTTGATTTTATTTAATTAAAACTGGACAAATCAACTTGCTTTTCGCGATTTCCATCGGCGACTGAGAGGACTTTGAGGAGTCGGCACACAGAGGAGGGGGCTTCTTGTTCCATACACCCCCCTCCTTCCGAGTAAGTGCCATTCTATTCTGTTTTACATGCTTTCCATCCCTTACGGGATGGACACTTTTTACATCTTGCTTGTCCCAACTACTTCTTCCACGAGCGCATAACTTTTTTACTTAATCCCCGGCCACATGTCAGGCTCCCCGATGCAGCTGTAATACTGAGCGGCTCCCCGACACGTCAGGCTCCCTGATGCTGCTGTAACACTGAGCGGCTCCCCAGCCACATGTCAGGCTCCCCGCTGCTGTAACACTGAGCAGCTATGCGGCCACATGTCTGGCTCCCTGATGCTGCAGTAACACTGAGCAGCTCCCGGCCACATGTCAGGCTCCCCGCTGCTGCTGTAACACTGAGCCGCTCTCCGGCCACATGTCAGGCTCCCCGCTGCTGCAGTAACACTGAGCGGCTCCCCGGCCACGTGTCAGGCTCCCCGCTGCTGCTGTAACACTGAGCGGCTCTCCGACCACATGTCAGGCTCCTTGCTGCTGCTGTAGTACTGAGAGGCTCCCCGGCCACATGTCAGGCTCCCCGCTGCTGCAGTAACACTGAGCGGCTTCCCGGCCACATGTCAGGCTCCCTGATGCTGCTGTAACACTGAGCGGCTCCCCGGCAACATGTCAGGCTCCCCGCTGCTGCAGTAACACTGAACGGCTCCCCGGCCACATGTCAGGCTCCCCGCTGCAGTAACACTGAGCAGCTCCCCGGCCACATGTCAGGCTCCCTGATGCTGCTCTAACACTGAGCGGCTTCCCGGCCACATGTCAGGCTCCCGGCTGCTGTAACACTAGGCGGCTCCCCGGCCACATGTCAGGCTCCCCGCTGCTGCTGTAACTCTGAGCGGCTCCCCGACACATGTCAGGCTCCCTGATGCTGCAGTAACACTGAGCGGCTCCCCGACACATGTCAGGCTCCCTGATGCTGCAGTAACACTGAGCGGCTCCCCGACACATGTCAGGCTCCCCGCTGCTGCTGTAACACTGAGTGGCTCCCTGCTGCTGCAGTAACACTGAGCGGCTCCCCGGTCACATGTCAGGCTCCCTGATGCTGCTCTAACACTGAGAGGCTCCCCTGCCACATGTCAGGCTCCCGGCTGCTGTAACACTAGGCGGCTCCCCGGCCACATGTCAGGCTCCCCGCTGCTGCTGTAACTCTGAGCGGCTCCCCGACACATGTCAGGCTCCCTGATGCTGCAGTAACACTGAGCGGCTCCCCGACACATGTCAGGCTCCCTGATGCTGCTGTAACACTGAGCGGCTCCCCGGCCACATGTCAGGCTCCCCGATGCAGCTGTAATACTGAGCGGCTCCCCGGCCACATGTCAGGCTCCCTGATGCTGCAGTAACACTTGGCGGCTCCCCGGCCACATGTCAGGCTCCCCGCTGCTGCAGTAACACTGAGCGTCTCCCCGGCCACACGTCAGGCTCCCCAATGCAGCTGTAATACTGAGCGGCTCCCCGACACATATCAGGCTCCCCGCTGCTGCTGTAACACTGAGCGTCTCCCCGGCCACATGTCAGGCTCCCCGATGCAGCTGTAATACTGAGCGGCTCCCCAACACATGTCAGGCTCCCTGCTGCTGTAATACTGAGCGGCTCCCCGGCCACATGTCAGGCTCCCCGATGCTGCTGTAGCACTGAGCGGCTCCCCGGCCACATGTCAGGCTCCCTGATGCTGCTGTAACACTGAGCGGCTCCCCGGCCACATGTCAGGCTCCCCGCTGCTGCTGTAACTCTGAGCGGCTCCCCGGCCACATGTCAGGCTCCCCGCTGCTGCTGTAACACTGAGCGGCTTGCCAGCCGCGTCAGGCTCCCCGCTGCTGCTGTAACACTGAGCGGCTCCCCGGCCACATGTCATGCTCCCCGCTGCTGCTGTAGTACTGAGAGGCTCCCCGGCCACATGTCAGGCTCCCCGCTGCTGCAGTAACACTGAGCGGCTTCCCGGCCACATGTCAGGCTCCCCGCTGCTGCTGTAACACTGAGCGGCTCCCCGGCCACATGTCAGGCTCCCTGATGCTGCTGTAACACTGAGCGGCTCCCCGGCAACATGTCAGGCTCCCCGCTGCTGCAGTAACACTGAACGGCTCCCCGGCCACATGTCAGGCTCCCCGCTGCTGCTGTAACACTGAGCGGCTCCCCGGTCACATGTCAGGCTCCCTGATGCTGCTCTAACACTGAGCGGCTTCCCGGCCACATGTCAGGCTCCCGGCTGCTGTAACACTAGGCGGCTCCCCGGCCACATGTCAGGCTCCCGGCTGCTGTAACACTAGGCGGCTCCCCGGCCACATGTCAGGCTCCCCGATGCAGCTGTAATACTGAGCGGCTCCCCGACACATGTCAGGCTCCCTGATGCTGCTGTAACACTGAGCGGCTCCCCAGCCACATGTCAGGCTCCCCGCTGCTGTAACACTGAGCAGCTATGCGGCCACATGTCTGGCTCCCTGATGCTGCAGTAACACTGAGCAGCTCCCGGCCACATGTCCGGCTCCCCGCTGCAGTAACACTGAGCGGCTTCCCTGAGCGGCTCCCCGGCCACATGTCAGGCCACCTGATGCTGCAGTAACACTGAGCGGCTCCCCATCCACATGTCAGGCTCCCCACTGCTGCTGTAACACTGAGCGGCTCCCCGGTCACATTTCAGGCTCCCCGCTTCTGCAATAACACTGAGCGGCTTTCCGGCCACATGTCAGGCTCCCTGCTGCAGTAACACTGAGCGGCTCCCCGGCCACATGCCAGGCTCCCCGCTGCTGCTGTAACTCTGAGCGGCTCCCCGGCCACATGTCAGGCTCCCCGCTGCAGTAACACTGAGCGGCTCCACTGAGCGGCTCCCCGGCCACATGTCAGGCCCCTTGATGCAGCAGTAACACTGAGCGGCTCCCCGGCCACATGTCAGGCTCCCCGCTGCTGCTGTAACACTGAGCGGCTTGCCAGCCGCGTCAGGCTCCCCGCTGCTGCTGTAACACTGAGCGGCTCCCCGGCCACATGTCAGGCTCCCGGCTGCTGTAACACTGAGCGGCTCCCCGGTCACATGTCAGGCTCCCCCGCTGCTGCAGTAACACTGAGTGGCTCCCCGGCCACATGTCAGGCTCCCCGCTGCTGCTGTAACACTGAGCGGCTCCCCGGCCACATGTCAGGCTCCCTGCTGCTGTAACACTGAGCGGCTCCCCGGCCACATGTCTGGCTCCCTGATGCTGCAGTAACACTGAGCAGCTCCCGGCCACATGTCCGGCTCCCCGCTGCTGTAACACTGAGCGGCTCCCCGGTCACATTTCAGGCTCCCCGCTTCTGCAATAACACTGAGCGGCTTTCCGGCCACATGTCAGGCTCCCTGCTGCAGTAACACTGAGCGGCTCCCCGGCCACATGCCAGGCTCCCCGCTGCTGCTGTAACTCTGAGCGGCTCCCCGGCCACATGTCAGGCTCCCCGCTGCAGTAACACTGAGCGGCTCCACTGAGCGGCTCCGCGGCCACATGTCAGGCCCCTTGATGCAGCAGTAACACTGAGCGGCTCCCCGGCCACATGTCAGGCTCCCCGCTGCTGCTGTAACACTGAGCGGCTTGCCAGCCGCGTCAGGCTCCCCGCTGCTGCTGTAACACTGAGCGGCTCCCCGGCCACATGTCAGGCTCCCCGCTGCTGCTGTAACACTGAGCCGCTCTCCGGCCACATGTCAGGCTCCCCGCTGCTGCAGTAACACTGAGCGGCTCCCCGGCCACGTGTCAGGCTCCCCGCTGCTGCTGTAACACTGAGCGGCTCTCCGACCACATGTCAGGCTCCTTGCTGCTGCTGTAGTACTGAGAGGCTCCCCGGCCACATGTCAGGCTCCCCGCTGCTGCAGTAACACTGAACGTCTCCCCGACACATGTCAGGCTCCCTGATGCTGCTGTAACACTGAGCGGCTCCCCGGCAACATGTCAGGCTCCCCGCTGCTGCAGTAACACTGAACGGCTCCCCGGCCACATGTCAGGCTCCCCGCTGCTGCTGTAACACTGAGTGGCTCCCTGCTGCTGCAGTAACACTGAGCGGCTCCCCGGCCACATGTCAGGCTCCCCGCTGCTGCTGTAACTCTGAGCGGCTCCCCGACACATGTCAGGCTCCCTGATGCTGCAGTAACACTGAGCGGCTCCCCGACACATGTCAGGCTCCCTGATGCTGCTGTAACACTGAGCGGCTCCCCGGCCACATGTCAGGCTCCCCGATGCAGCTGTAATTCTGAGCGGCTCCCCGGCCACATGTCAGGCTCCCTGATGCTGCAGTAACACTTGGCGGCTCCCCGGCCACATGTCAGGCTCCCCGCTGCTGCAGTAACACTGAGCGTCTCCCCGGCCACACGTCAGGCTCCCCAATGCAGCTGTAATACTGAGCGGCTCCCCGACACATATCAGGCTCCCCGCTGCTGCTGTAACACTGAGCGTCTCCCCGGCCACATGTCAGGCTCCCCGATGCAGCTGTAATACTGAGTGGCTCCCCAACACAGGTCAGGCTCCCTGCTGCTGTAATACTGAGCGGCTCCCCGGCCACATGTCAGGCTCCCCGATGCTGCTGTAGCACTGAGCGGCTCCCCGGCCACATGTCAGGCTCCCTGATGCTGCTGTAACACTGAGCGGCTCCCCGGCCACATGTCAGGCTCCCCGCTGCTGCTGTAACTCTGAGCGGCTCCCCGGCCACATGTCAGGCTCCCCGCTGCTGCTGTAACACTGAGCGGCTCCCCGGCCACATGTCAGGCTCCCCGCTGCTGCTGTAACACTGAGCGGCTTGCCAGCCGCGTCAGGCTCCCCGCTGCTGCTGTAACACTGAGCGGCTCCCCGGCCACATGTCAGGCTCCCCGCTGCTGCTGTAACACTGAGCCGCTCTCCGGCCACATGTCAGGCTCCCCGCTGCTGCAGTAACACTGAGCGGCTCCCCGACCACGTGTCAGGCTCCCCGCTGCTGCTGTAACACTGAGCGGCTCTCCGACCACATGTCAGGCTCCTTGCTGCTGCTGTAGTACTGAGAGGCTCCCCGGCCACATGTCAGGCTCCACGCTGCTGCAGTAACACTGAGCGGCTTCCCGGCCACATGTCAGGCTCCCCGCTGCTGCTATAACACTGAGCGGCTCCCCGGCCACATGTCAGGCTCCCCGCTGCTGCTGTAACACTGAGCGGCTCCCCGGTCACATGTCAGGCTCCCTGATGCTGCTGTAACACTGAGCGGCTCCCCGGCAACATGTCAGGCTCCCCGCTGCTGCAGTAACACTGAACGGCTCCCCGGCCACATGTCAGGCTCCCCGCTGCTGCTGTAACACTGAGCGGCTCCCCGGTCACATGTCAGGCTCCCTGATGCTGCTGTAACACTGAGCGGCTCCCCGGTCACATGTCAGGCTCCCTGATGCTGCTGTAACACTGAGCGGCTCCCCGGTCACATGTCAGGCTCCCTGATGCTGCTCTAACACTGAGTGGCTCCCCGGCCACATGTCAGGCTCCCCGATGCAGCTGTAATACTGAGCGGCTCCCCGACACATGTCAGGCTCCCTGATGCTGCTGTAACACTGAGCGGCTCCCCGGCCACATGTCAGGCTCCCGGCTGCTGTAACACTGAGCGGCTCCCCGGTCACATGTCAGGCTCCCCGCTGCTGCTGTAACACTGAGCGGCTCCCCGGCCACATGTCAGGCTCCCAGCTGCTGCTGTAACACTGAGCGGCTCCCCGGCCACATGTCAGGCTCCCCGATGCAGCTGTAATACTGAGCGGCTCCCCGACACATGTCAGGCTCCCCGATGCAGCTGTAATACTGAGCGGCTCCCCGGCCACATGTCAGGCTCCCCGCTGCTGCAGTAACACTGAACGTCTCCCCGACACATGTCAGGCTCCCTGATGCTGCTGTAACACTGAGCGGCTCCCCGGCAACATGTCAGGCTCCCCGCTGCTGCAGTAACACTGAACGGCTCCCCGGCCACATGTCAGGCTCCCCGCTGCTGCTGTAACACTGAGTGGCTCCCTGCTGCTGCAGTAACACTGAGCGGCTCCCCGGCCACATGTCAGGCTCCCCGCTGCTGCTGTAACTCTGAGCGGCTCCCCGACACATGTCAGGCTCCCTGATGCTGCAGTAACACTGAGCGGCTCCCCGACACATGTCAGGCTCCCTGATGCTGCTGTAACACTGAGCGGCTCCCCGGCCACATGTCAGGCTCCCCGATGCAGCTGTAATTCTGAGCGGCTCCCCGGCCACATGTCAGGCTCCCTGATGCTGCAGTAACACTTGGCGGCTCCCCGGCCACATGTCAGGCTCCCCGCTGCTGCAGTAACACTGAGCGTCTCCCCGGCCACACGTCAGGCTCCCCAATGCAGCTGTAATACTGAGCGGCTCCCCGACACATATCAGGCTCCCCGCTGCTGCTGTAACACTGAGCGTCTCCCCGGCCACATGTCAGGCTCCCCGATGCAGCTGTAATACTGAGTGGCTCCCCAACACATGTCAGGCTCCCTGCTGCTGTAATACTGAGCGGCTCCCCGGCCACATGTCAGGCTCCCCGATGCTGCTGTAGCACTGAGCGGCTCCCCGGCCACATGTCAGGCTCCCTGATGCTGCTGTAACACTGAGCGGCTCCCCGGCCACATGTCAGGCTCCCCGCTGCTGCTGTAACTCTGAGCGGCTCCCCGGCCACATGTCAGGCTCCCCGCTGCTGCTGTAACACTGAGCGGCTCCCCGGCCACATGTCAGGCTCCCCGCTGCTGCTGTAACACTGAGCGGCTTGCCAGCCGCGTCAGGCTCCCCGCTGCTGCTGTAACACTGAGCGGCTCCCCGGCCACATGTCAGGCTCCCCGCTGCTGCTGTAACACTGAGCCGCTCTCCGGCCACATGTCAGGCTCCCCGCTGCTGCAGTAACACTGAGCGGCTCCCCGACCACGTGTCAGGCTCCCCGCTGCTGCTGTAACACTGAGCGGCTCTCCGACCACATGTCAGGCTCCTTGCTGCTGCTGTAGTACTGAGAGGCTCCCCGGCCACATGTCAGGCTCCACGCTGCTGCAGTAACACTGAGCGGCTTCCCGGCCACATGTCAGGCTCCCCGCTGCTGCTGTAACACTGAGCGGCTCCCCGGCCACATGTCAGGCTCCCTGATGCTGCTGTAACACTGAGCGGCTCCCCGGCAACATGTCAGGCTCCCCGCTGCTGCAGTAACACTGAACGGCTCCCCGGCCACATGTCAGGCTCCCCGCTGCTGCTGTAACACTGAGCGGCTCCCCGGTCACATGTCAGGCTCCCTGATGCTGCTGTAACACTGAGCGGCTCCCCGGTCACATGTCAGGCTCCCTGATGCTGCTCTAACACTGAGTGGCTCCCCGGCCACATGTCAGGCTCCCCGATGCAGCTGTAATACTGAGCGGCTCCCCGACACATGTCAGGCTCCCTGATGCTGCTGTAACACTGAGCGGCTCCCCGGCCACATGTCAGGCTCCCGGCTGCTGTAACACTGAGCGGCTCCCCGGTCACATGTCAGGCTCCCCGCTGCTGCTGTAACACTGAGCGGCTCCCCGGCCACATGTCAGGCTCCCAGCTGCTGCTGTAACACTGAGCGGCTCCCCGGCCACATGTCAGGCTCCCCGATGCAGCTGTAATACTGAGCGGCTCCCCGGCCACATGTCAGGCTCCCTGATGCTGCAGTAACACTGAGCGGCTCCCCAGCCACATGTCAGGCTCCCGGCTGCTGCAGTAACACTGAGCGGCTCCCCAGCCACATGTCAGGCTCCCTGATGCTGCAGTAACACTGAGCGGCTCCCCGGCCACATGTCAGGCTCCCCGCTGCTGCAGTAACACTGAGCGTCTCCCCGGCCACACGTCAGGCTCCCCAATGCAGCTGTAATACTGAGCGGCTCCCCGACACATATCAGGCTCCCCGCTGCTGCTGTAACACTGAGCGTCTCCCCGGCCACATGTCAGGCTCCCCGATGCAGCTGTAATACTGAGCGGCTCCCCAACACAAGTCAGGCTCACTGATGCTGCTGTAACACTGAGCGGCTCCCCGGCCACATGTCAGGCTCCCCGCTGCTGCAGTAAAACTGAGCGGCTCCCCAGCCACATGTCAGGCTCCCCGCTGCTGCAGTAACACTGAGCGGCTCCCCGGCCACATGCCAGGCTCCCAGCTGCTGCTGTAACACTGAGAGGCTCCCTGGCCACATGTCGGGGTCCCCGCTGCTGCTGTAACACTGAGCGGCTCCCCGGCCACATGTCAGGCTCCCGGCTGCTGTAACACTAGGCGGCTCCCCGGCCACATGTCAGGCTCCCCGCTGCTGCTGTAGCACTGAGCGGCTCCCCGGTCACATGTCAGGCTCCCCGCTGCTGCAGTAACACTGAGCGGCTCCCGGCCACATGTCCGGCTCCCCGCTGCAGTAACACTGAGCGGCTTCCCTGAGCGGCTCCCCGGCCACATGTCAGGCCACCTGATGCTGCAGTAACACTGAGCGGCTCCCCATCCACATGTCAGGCTCCCCACTGCTGCTGTAACACTGAGCGGCTCCCCGGCCACATGTCAGGCTCCCCGCTGCTGCAATAACACTGAGCGGCTTTCCGGCCACATGTCAGGCTCCCTGCTGCAGTAACACTGAGCGGCTCCCCGGCCACATGCCAGGCTCCCCGCTGCTGCTGTAACTCTCAGCGGCTCCCCGGCCACATGTCAGGCTCCCCGCTGCAGTAACACTGAGCGGCTCCACTGAGCGGCTCCCCGGCCACATGTCAGGCCCCTTGATGCAGCAGTAACACTGAGCGGCTCCCCGGCCACATGTCAGGCTCCCCGCTGCTGCTGTAACACTGAGCCGCTCTCTGGCCACATGTCAGGCTCCCCGCTGCTGCAGTAACACTGAGCGGCTCCCCGGCCACGTGTCAGGCTCCCCGCTGCTGCTGTAACACTGAGCGGCTTCCCGGCCACATGTCAGGCTCCCGGCTGCTACAGTAACACTGAGCGGCTTCCCGGCCACATGTCAGGCTCCCTGATGCTGCTGTAACACTGAGCGGCTCCCCGGCAACATGTCAGGCTCCCCGCTGCTGCAGTAACACTGAACGGCTCCCCGGCCACATGTCAGGCTCCCCGCTGCTGCTGTAACACTGAGTGGCTCCCTGCTGCTGCAGTAACACTGAGCGGCTCCCCGGTCACATGTCAGGCTCCCTGATGCTGCTCTAACACTGAGCGGCTCCCCGGCAACATGTCAGGCTCCCCGCTGCTGCAGTAACACTGAACGGCTCCCCGGCCACATGTCAGGCTCCCCGCTGCTGCTGTAACACTGAGTGGCTCCCTGCTGCTGCAGTAACACTGAGCGGCTCCCCGGTCACATGTCAGGCTCCCTGATGCTGCTCTAACACTGAGCGGCTTCCCGGCCACATGTCAGGCTCCCGGCTGCTGTAACACTAGGCGGCTCCCCGGCCACATGTCAGGCTCCCCGCTGCTGCTGTAACTCTGAGCGGCTCCCCGACACATGTCAGGCTCCCTGATGCTGCTGTAACACTGAGCGGCTCCCCGGCCACATGACAGGCTCCCCGATGCAGCTGTAATACTGAGCGGCTCCCCGGCCACATGTCAGGCTCCCCGATGCAGCTGTAATACTGAGCGGCTCCCCGGCCACATGTCAGGCTCCCTGATGCTGCAGTAACACTTGGCGGCTCCCCGGCCACAAGTCAGGCTCCCCGCTGCTGCAGTAACACTGAGCGTCTCCCCGGCCACACGTCAGGCTCCCCAATGCAGCTGTAATACTGAGCGGCTCCCCGACACATGTCAGGCTCCCTGCTGCTGTAATACTGAGCGGCTCCCCGGCCACATGTCAGGCTCCCCGATGCTGCTGTAACACTGAGCGGCTCCCCGGCCACATGTCAGGCTCCCTGATGCTGCTGTAACACTGAGCGGCTCCCCGGCCACATGTCAGGCTCCCCGCTGCTGCTGTAACTCTGAGCGGCTCCCCGGCCACATGTCAGGCTCCCCGCTGCTGCTGTAACACTGAGCGGCTCCCCGGCCACATGTCAGGCTCCCCGCTGCTGCTGTAACACTGAGCGGCTTGCCAGCCGCGTCAGGCTCCCCGCTGCTGCTGTAACACTGAGCGGCTCCCCGGCCACATGTCAGGCTCCCCGCTGCTGCTGTAACACTGAGCCGCTCTCCGGCCACATGTCAGGCTCCCCGCTGCTGCAGTAGCACTGAGCGGCTCCCCGACCACGTGTCAGGCTCCCCGCTGCTGCTGTAACACTGAGCGGCTCTCCGACCACATGTCAGGCTCCTTGCTGCTGCTGTAGTACTGAGAGGCTCCCCGGCCACATGTCAGGCTCCCCGCTGCTGCAGTAACACTGAGCGGCTTCCCGGCCACATGTCAGGCTCCCCGCTGCTGCTGTAACACTGAGCGGCTCCCCGGCCACATGTCAGGCTCCCGGCTGCTGCAGTAACACTGAGCGTCTCCCCGACACATGTCAGGCTCCCTGATGCTGCTGTAACACTGAGCGGCTCCCCGGCAACATGTCAGGCTCCCCGCTGCTGCTGTAACACTGAACGGCTCCCCGGCCACATGTCAGGCTCCCCGCTGCTGCTGTAACACTGAGCGGCTCCCCGGTCACATGTCAGGCTCCCTGATGCTGCTCTAACACTGAGCGGCTTCCCGGCCACATGTCAGGCTCCCGGCTGCTGTAACACTAGGCGGCTCCCCGGCCACATGTCAGGCTCCCCGATGCAGCTGTAATACTGAGCGGCTCCCCGACACATGTCAGGCTCCCTGATGCTGCTGTAACACTGAGCGGCTCCCCGGCCACATGTCAGGCTCCCGGCTGCTGTAACACTGAGCGGCTCCCCGGTCACATGTCAGGCTCCCCGCTGCTGCTGTAACACTGAGCGGCTCCCCGGCCACATGTCAGGCTCCCAGCTGCTGCTGTAACACTGAGCGGCTCCCCGACCACATGTCAGGCTCCCCGATGCAGCTGTAATACTGAGCGGCTCCCCGACACATGTCAGGCTCCCCGATGCAGCTGTAATACTGAGCGGCTCCCCGGCCACATGTCAGGCTCCCTGATGCTGCAGTAACACTGAGCGGCTCCCCAGCCACATGTCAGGCTCCCGGCTGCTGCAGTAACACTGAGCGGCTCCCCAGCCACATGTCAGGCTCCCTGATGCTGCAGTAACACTGAGCGGCTCCCCGGCCACATGTCAGGCTCCCCGCTGCTGCAGTAACACTGAGCGTCTCCCCGGCCACACGTCAGGCTCCCCAATGCAGCTGTAATACTGAGCGGCTCCCCGACACATATCAGGCTCCCCGCTGCTGCTGTAACACTGAGCGTCTCCCCGGCCACATGTCAGGCTCCCCGATGCAGCTGTAATACTGAGCGGCTCCCCAACACATGTCAGGCTCCCTGCTGCTGTAACACTGAGCGGCTCCCCGGCCACATGTCAGGCTCACTGATGCTGCTGTAACACTGAGCGGCTCCCCGGCCACATGTCAGGCTCCCCGCTGCTGCAGTAAAACTGAGCGGCTCCCCAGCCACATGTCAGGCTCCCCGCTGCTGCAGTAACACTGAGCGGCTCCCCGGCCACATGCCAGGCTCCAAGCTGCTGCTGTAACACTGAGCGGCTCCCCGGCCACATGTCAGGCTCCCCGCTGCTGCTGTAACACTGAGCGGCTCTCCGGCCACATGTCAGGCTCCCTGATGCTGCAGTAAAACTGAGCGGCTCCCCAGCCACATGTCAGGCTCCCCGCTGCTGCAGTAACACTGAGCGGCTCCCCGGCCACATGCCAGGCTCCCAGCTGCTGCTGTAACACTGAGCGGCTCCCCGGCCACATGTCAGGCTCCCCGCTGCTGCAGTAACACTGAGAGGCTCCCTGGCCACATGTCGGGGTCCCCGCTGCTGCTGTAACACTGAGCGGCTCCCCGGCCACATGAGAGGCTCCCCGCTGATGCTGTAACACTGAGCGGCTCCCCGGCCACATGTCAGGCTCCCGGCTGCTGTAACACTAGGCGGCTCCCCGGCCACATGTCAGGCTCCCCGCTGCTGCTGTAGCACTGAGCGGCTCCCCGGTCACATGTCAGGCTCCCCGCTGCTGCAGTAACACTGAGCGGCTCCCCAGCCACATGTCAGGCTCCCTGATGCTGCAGTAACACTGAGGGGCTCCCCAGCCACATGTCAGGCTCCCCGCTGCTGTAACACTGAGCAGCTATGCGGCCACATGTCAGGCTCCCCGCTGCTGTAACACTGAGCAGCTATGCGGCCACATGTCTGGCTCCCTGATGCTGCAGTAACACTGAGCAGCTCCCGGCCACATGTCCGGCTCCCCGCTGCAGTAACACTGAGCGGCTTCCCTGAGCGGCTCCCCGGCCACATGTCAGGCCACCTGATGCTGCAGTAACACTGAGCGGCTCCCCATCCACATGTCAGGCTCCCCACTGCTGCTGTAACACTGAGCGGCTCCCCGGTCACATTTCAGGCTCCCCGCTTCTGCAATAACACTGAGCGGCTTTCCGGCCACATGTCAGGCTCCCTGCTGCAGTAACACTGAGCGGCTCCCCGGCCACATGCCAGGCTCCCCGCTGCTGCTGTAACTCTGAGCGGCTCCCCGGCCACATGTCAGGCTCCCCGCTGCAGTAACACTGAGCGGCTCCACTGAGCGGCTCCCCGGCCACATGTCAGGCCCCTTGATGCAGCAGTAACACTGAGCGGCTCCCCGGCCACATGTCAGGCTCCCCGCTGCTGCTGTAACACTGAGCGGCTTGCCAGCCGCGTCAGGCTCCCCGCTGCTGCTGTAACACTGAGCGGCTCCCTGGCCACGTGTCAGGCTCCCCGCTGCTGCTGTAACACTGAGCGGCTCTCCGACCACATGTCAGGCTCCTTGCTGCTGCTGTAGTACTGAGAGGCTCCCCGGCCACATGTCAGGCTCCCCGCTGCTGCAGTAACACTGAGCGGCTTCCCGGCCACATGTCAGGCTCCCGGCTGCTGCAGTAACACTGAGCGTCTCCCCGACACATGTCAGGCTCCCTGATGCTGCTGTAACACTGAGCGGCTCCCCGGCAACATGTCAGGCTCCCCGCTGCTGCAGTAACACTGAACGGCTCCCCGGCCACATGTCAGGCTCCCCGCTGCTGCAGTAACACTGAGCGGCTTCCCGGCCACATGTCAGGCTCCCGGCTGCTGCAGTAACACTGAGCGTCTCCCCGACACATGTCAGGCTCCCTGATGCTGCTGTAACACTGAGCGGCTCCCCGGCAACATGTCAGGCTCCCCGCTGCTGCAGTAACACTGAACGGCTCCCCGGCCACATGTCAGGCTCCCTGCTGCTGCAGTAACACTGAGCGGCTCCCCGGTCACATGTCAGGCTCCCTGATGCTGCTGTAACACTGAGCGGCTCCCCGGTCACATGTCAGGCTCCCTGATGCTGCTGTAACACTGAGCGGCTCCCCGGCCACATGTCAGGCTCCCCGCTGCTGCAGTAACACTGAGTGGCTCCCTGCTGCTGCAGTAACACTGAGCGGCTCCCCAGTCACATGTCAGGCTCCCTGATGCTGCTCTAACACTGAGCGGCTTCCCGGCCACATGTCAGGCTCCCCGCTGCTGCTGTAACTCTGAGCGGCTCCCCGACACATGTCAGGCTCCCTGATGCTGCTGTAACACTGAGCGGCTCCCCGGCCACATGTCAGGCTCCCCGCTGCTGCTGTAACACTGAGCGGCTCCCCGGCCACATGTCAGGCTCCCTGATGCTGCAGTAACACTTGGCGGCTCCCCGGCAACATGTCAGGCTCCCCGCTGCTGCAGTAACACTGAGCGTCTCCCCGGCCACACGTCAGGCTCCCCAATGCAGCTGTAATACTGAGCGGCTCCCCAACACATATCAGGCTCCCCGCTGCTGCTGTAACACTGAGCGGCTCCCCGGCCACATGTCAGGCTCCCTGATGCTGCTGTAACACTGAGCGGCTCCCCGGCCACATGTCAGGCTCCCCGCTGCTGCTGTAACTCTGAGCGGCTCCCCGGCCACATGTCAGGCTCCCCGCTGCTGCTGTAACACTGAGCGGCTCCCCGGCCACATGTCAGGCTCCCCGCTGCTGCTGTAACTCTGAGCGGCTCCCCGGCCACATGTCAGGCTCCCCGCTGCAGTAACACTGATCGGCTCCACTGAGCGGCTCCCCGGCCACATGTCAGGCCCCTTGATGCAGCAGTAACACTGAGCGGCTCCCCGGCCACATGTCAGGCTCCCCGCTGCTGCTGTAACACTGAGCGGCTTGCCAGCCGCGTCAGGCTCCCCGCTGCTGCTGTAACACTGAGCGGCTCCCCGGCCACATGTCAGGCTCCCCGCTGCTGCTGTAACACTGAGCCACTCTCCGGCCACATGTCAGGCTCCCCGCTGCTGCAGTAACACTGAGCGGCTCCCCGGCCACGTGTCAGGCTCCCCGCTGCTGCTGTAACACTGAGCGGCTCTCCGACCACATGTCAGGCTCCTTGCTGCTGCTGTAGTACTGAGAGGCTCCCCGGCCACATGTCAGGCTCCCCGCTGCTGCAGTAACACTGAGCGGCTTCCCGGCCACATGTCAGGCTCCCCGCTGCTGCTGTAACACTGAGCGGCTCCCCGGCCACATGTCAGGCTCCCGGCTGCTGCAGTAACACTGAGCGTCTCCCCGACACATGTCAGGCTCCCTGATGCTGCTGTAACACTGAGCGGCTCCCCGGCAACATGTCAGGCTCCCCGCTGCTGCAGTAACACTGAACGGCTCCCCGGCCACATGTCAGGCTCCCCGCTGCTGCTGTAACACTGAGCGGCTCCCCGGTCACATGTCAGGCTCCCTGATGCTGCTCTAACACTGAGCGGCTTCCCGGCCACATGTCAGGCTCCCGGCTGCTGTAACACTAGGCGGCTCCCCGGCCACACGTCAGGCTCCCCGATGCAGCTGTAATACTGAGCGGCTCCCCGACACATGTCAGGCTCCCTGATGCTGTAACACTGAGCGGCTCCCCGGCCACATGTCAGGCTCCCCGCTGCTGCTGTAACACTGAGCGGCTCCCCGGCCACATGTCAGGCTCCCCGATGCAGCTGTAATACTGAGCGGCTCCCCGACACATGTCAGGCTCCCCGATGCAGCTGTAATACTGAGCGGCTCCCCGGCCACATGTCAGGCTCCCTGATGCTGCAGTAACACTGAGCGGCTCCCCAGCCACATGTCAGGCTCCCTGATGATGCAGTAACACTTGGCGGCTCCCCGGCCACATGTCAGGCTCCCCGCTGCTGCAGTAACACTGAGCGTCTCCCCAGCCACACGTCAGGCTCCCCAATGCAGCTGTAATACTGAGCGGCTCCCCGACACATATCAGGCTCCCCGCTGCTGCTGTAACACTGAGCGTCTCCCCGGCCACATGTCAGGCTCCCCGATGCAGCTGTAATACTGAGCGGCTCCCCAACACATGTCAGGCTCCCCGCTGCTGTAACACTGAGCGGCTCCCCGGCCACATGTCAGGCTCCCTGATGCTGCTGTAACACTGAGCGGCTCCCCGGCCACATGTCAGGCTCCCCGCTGCTGCAGTAAAACTGAGCGGCTCCCCAGCCACATGTCAGGCTCCCAGCTGCTGCTGTAACACTGAGCGGCTCCCCGGCCACATGTCAGGCTCCCCGCTGCTGCAGTAACACTGAGAGGCTCCCTGGCCACATGTCGGGGTCCCCGCTGCTGCTGTAACACTGAGCGGCTCCCCGGCCACATGAGAGGCTCCCCGCTGATGCTGTAACACTGAGCGGCTCCCCGGCCACATGTCAGGCTCCCCGCTGCTGCAGTAATACTGAGCGGCTCCCCGGCCACATGAGAGGCTCCCCGCTGATGCTGTAACACTGAGCGGCTCCCCGTCCACATGTCAGGCTCCCGGCTGCTGTAACACTAGGCGGCTCCCCGGCCACATGTCAGGCTCCCCGCTGCTGCTGTAGCGCTGAGCGGCTCCCCGGTCACATGTCAGGCTCCCCGCTGCTGTAACACTGAGCAGCTATGCGGCCACATGTCTGGCTCCCTGATGCTGCAGTAACACTGAGCAGCTCCCGGCCACATGTCCGGCTCCCCGCTGCAGTAACACTAAGCGGCTTCCCTGAGCGGCTCCCCGGCCACATGTCAGGCCACCTGATGCTGCAGTAACACTGAGCGGCTTCCCTGAGCGGCTCCCCATCCACATGTCAGGCTCCCCACTGCTGCCGTAACACTGAGCGGCTCCCCGGTCACATTTCAGGCTCCCCGCTTCTGCAATAACACTGAGCGGCTTTCCGGCCACATGTCAGGCTCCCTGCTGCAGTAACACTGAGCGGCTCCACGGCCACATGCCAGGCTCCCCGCTGCTGCTGTAACACTGAGCGGCTCCCCGGCCACATGTCAGGCTCCCCGCTGCTGCTGTAACACTGAGCGGCTTGCCAGCCGCGTCAGGCTCCCCGCTGCTGCTGTAACACTGAGCGGCTCCCCGGCCACATGTCAGGCTCCCCGCTGCTGCTGTAACACTGAGCCGCTCTCCGGCCACATGTCAGGCTCCCCGCTGCTGCAGTAACACTGAGCGGCTCCCCGGCCACGTGTCAGGCTCCCCGCTGCTGCTGTAACACTGAGCGGCTCTCCGACCACATGTCAGGCTCCCCGCTGCTGCAGTAACACTGAGCGGCTTCCCGGCCACATGTCAGGCTCCCCGCTGCTGCAGTAACACTGAGCGGCTTCCCGGCCACATGTCAGGCTCCCCGCTGCTGCAGTAACACTGAGCGGCTCCCCGACACATGTCAGGCTCCCTGATGCTGCTGTAACACTGAGCGGCTCCCCGGCAACATGTCAGGCTCCCCGCTGCTGCAGTAACACTGAACGGCTCCCCGGCCACATGTCAGGCTCCCCGCTGCTGCTGTAACACTGAGTGGCTCCCTGCTGCTGCAGTAACACTGAGCGGCTTCCCGGCCACATGTCAGGCTCCCCGATGCTGCTATAGCACTGAGCGGCCCCCCGGCCACACGTCAGGCTCCCCAATGCAGCTGTAATACTGAGCGGCTCCCCGACACATATCAGGCTCCCCGCTGCTGCTGTAACACTGAGCGTCTCCCCGTCCACATGTCAGGCTCCCCGCTGCTGCTGTAACACTGAGCGTCTCCCCGGCCACATGTCAGGCTCCCCGCTGCTGCTGTAACACTGAGCGGCTCCCCGGCCACATGTCAGGCTCCCCGCTGCTGCTGTAATACTGAGCGGCTCCCCAACACATGTCAGGCTCCCTGCTGCTGTAATACTGAGCGGCTCCCCGGCCACATGTCAGGCTCCCCGATGCTGTAACACTGAGCGGCTCCCCGGCCACATGTCAGGCCCCTTGATGCAGCAGTAACACTGAGCGGCTCCCCGGCCACATGTCAGGCTCCCCGATGCTGCTGTAACACTGAGCGGCTCCCCGGCCACATGTCAGGCTCCCTGATGCTGCTGTAACTCTGAGCGGCTCCCCGGTCACATGTCAGGCTCCCTGATGCTGCTCTAACACTGAGCGGCTTCCCGGCCACATGTCAGGCTCCCGGCTGCTGTAACACTAGGCGGCTCCCCGGCCACATGTCAGGCTCCCCGATGCAGCTGTAATACTGAGCGGCTCCCCGACACATGTCAGGCTCCCTGATGCTGCTGTAACACTGAGCGGCTCCCCGGCCACATGTCAGGCTCCCGGCTGCTGTAACACTGAGCGGCTCCCCGGCCACATGTCAGGCTCCCCGCTGCTGCTGTAACTCTGAGCGGCTCCCCGGCCACATGTCAGGCTCCCCGCTGCAGTAACACTGATCGGCTCCACTGAGCGGCTCCCCGGCCACATGTCAGGCCCCTTGATGCAGCAGTAACACTGAGCGGCTCCCCGGCCACATGTCAGGCTCCCCGCTGCTGCTGTAACACTGAGCGGCTTGCCAGCCGCGTCAGGCTCCCCGCTGCTGCTGTAACACTGAGCGGCTCCCCGGCCACATGTCAGGCTCCCCGCTGCTGCTGTAACACTGAGCCACTCTCCGGCCACATGTCAGGCTCCCCGCTGCTGCTGTAACACTGAGCGGCTCTCCGACCACATGTCAGGCTCCTTGCTGCTGCTGTAGTACTGAGAGGCTCCCCGGCCACATGTCAGGCTCCCCGCTGCTGCAGTAACACTGAGCGGCTTCCCGGCCACATGTCAGGCTCCCCGCTGCTGCTGTAACACTGAGCGGCTCCCCGGCCACATGTCAGGCTCCCGGCTGCTGCAGTAACACTGAGCGTCTCCCCGACACATGTCAGGCTCCCTGATGCTGCTGTAACACTGAGCGGCTCCCCGGCAACATGTCAGGCTCCCCGCTGCTGCAGTAACACTGAACGGCTCCCCGGCCACATGTCAGGCTCCCCGCTGCTGCTGTAACACTGAGCGGCTCCCCGGTCACATGTCAGGCTCCCTGATGCTGCTCTAACACTGAGCGGCTTCCCGGCCACATGTCAGGCTCCCGGCTGCTGTAACACTAGGCGGCTCCCCGGCCACACGTCAGGCTCCCCGATGCAGCTGTAATACTGAGCGGCTCCCCGACACATGTCAGGCTCCCTGATGCTGTAACACTGAGCGGCTCCCCGGCCACATGTCAGGCTCCCCGCTGCTGCTGTAACACTGAGCGGCTCCCCGGCCACATGTCAGGCTCCACGATGCAGCTGTAATACTGAGCGGCTCCCCGACACATGTCAGGCTCCCCGATGCAGCTGTAATACTGAGCGGCTCCCCGGCCACATGTCAGGCTCCCTGATGCTGCAGTAACACTGAGCGGCTCCCCAGCCACATGTCAGGCTCCCTGATGATGCAGTAACACTTGGCGGCTCCCCGGCCACATGTCAGGCTCCCCGCTGCTGCAGTAACACTGAGCGTCTCCCCAGCCACACGTCAGGCTCCCCAATGCAGCTGTAATACTGAGCGGCTCCCCGACACATATCAGGCTCCCCGCTGCTGCTGTAACACTGAGCGTCTCCCCGGCCACATGTCAGGCTCCCCGATGCAGCTGTAATACTGAGCGGCTCCCCAACACATGTCAGGCTCCCCGCTGCTGTAACACTGAGCGGCTCCCCGGCCACATGTCAGGCTCCCTGATGCTGCTGTAACACTGAGCGGCTCCCCGGCCACATGTCAGGCTCCCCGCTGCTGCAGTAAAACTGAGCGGCTCCCCAGCCACATGTCAGGCTCCCAGCTGCTGCTGTAACACTGAGCGGCTCCCCGGCCACATGTCAGGCTCCCCGCTGCTGCAGTAACACTGAGAGGCTCCCTGGCCACATGTCGGGGTCCCCGCTGCTGCTGTAACACTGAGCGGCTCCCCGGCCACATGAGAGGCTCCCCGCTGATGCTGTAACACTGAGCGGCTCCCCGGCCACATGTCAGGGTCCCCGCTGCTGCAGTAATACTGAGCGGCTCCCCGGCCACATGAGAGGCTCCCCGCTGATGCTGTAACACTGAGCGGCTCCCCGTCCACATGTCAGGCTCCCGGCTGCTGTAACACTAGGCGGCTCCCCGGCCACATGTCAGGCTCCCCGCTGCTGCTGTAGCGCTGAGCGGCTCCCCGGTCACATGTCAGGCTCCCCGCTGCTGTAACACTGAGCAGCTATGCGGCCACATGTCTGGCTCCCTGATGCTGCAGTAACACTGAGCAGCTCCCGGCCACATGTCCGGCTCCCCGCTGCAGTAACACTAAGCGGCTTCCCTGAGCGGCTCCCCGGCCACATGTCAGGCCACCTGATGCTGCAGTAACACTGAGCGGCTTCCCTGAGCGGCTCCCCATCCACATGTCAGGCTCCCCACTGCTGCCGTAACACTGAGCGGCTCCCCGGTCACATTTCAGGCTCCCCGCTTCTGCAATAACACTGAGCGGCTTTCCGGCCACATGTCAGGCTCCCTGCTGCAGTAACACTGAGCGGCTCCACGGCCACATGCCAGGCTCCCCGCTGCTGCTGTAACACTGAGCGGCTCCCCGGCCACATGTCAGGCTCCCCGCTGCTGCTGTAACACTGAGCGGCTTGCCAGCCGCGTCAGGCTCCCCGCTGCTGCTGTAACACTGAGCGGCTCCCCGGCCACATGTCAGGCTCCCCGCTGCTGCTGTAACACTGAGCCGCTCTCCGGCCACATGTCAGGCTCCCCGCTGCTGCAGTAACACTGAGCGGCTCCCCGGCCACGTGTCAGGCTCCCCGCTGCTGCTGTAACACTGAGCGGCTCTCCGACCACATGTCAGGCTCCCCGCTGCTGCAGTAACACTGAGCGGCTTCCCGGCCACATGTCAGGCTCCCCGCTGCTGCAGTAACACTGAGCGGCTTCCCGGCCACATGTCAGGCTCCCCGCTGCTGCAGTAACACTGAGCGGCTCCCCGACACATGTCAGGCTCCCTGATGCTGCTGTAACACTGAGCGGCTCCCCGGCAACATGTCAGGCTCCCCGCTGCTGCAGTAACACTGAACGGCTCCCCGGCCACATGTCAGGCTCCCCGCTGCTGCTGTAACACTGAGTGGCTCCCTGCTGCTGCAGTAACACTGAGCGGCTTCCCGGCCACATGTCAGGCTCCCCGATGCTGCTATAGCACTGAGCGGCCCCCCGGCCACACGTCAGGCTCCCCAATGCAGCTGTAATACTGAGCGGCTCCCCGACACATATCAGGCTCCCCGCTGCTGCTGTAACACTGAGAGTCTCCCCGTCCACATGTCAGGCTCCCCGCTGCTGCTGTAACACTGAGCGTCTCCCCGGCCACATGTCAGGCTCCCCGCTGCTGCTGTAACACTGAGCGGCTCCCCGGCCACATGTCAGGCTCCCCGCTGCTGCTGTAATACTGAGCGGCTCCCCAACACATGTCAGGCTCCCTGCTGCTGTAATACTGAGCGGCTCCCCGGCCACATGTCAGGCTCCCCGATGCTGTAACACTGAGCGGCTCCCCGGCCACATGTCAGGCCCCTTGATGCAGCAGTAACACTGAGCGGCTCCCCGGCCACATGTCAGGCTCCCCGATGCTGCTGTAACACTGAGCGGCTCCCCGGCCACATGTCAGGCTCCCTGATGCTGCTGTAACTCTGAGCGGCTCCCCGGTCACATGTCAGGCTCCCTGATGCTGCTCTAACACTGAGCGGCTTCCCGGCCACATGTCAGGCTCCCGGCTGCTGTAACACTAGGCGGCTCCCCGGCCACATGTCAGGCTCCCCGATGCAGCTGTAATACTGAGCGGCTCCCCGACACATGTCAGGCTCCCTGATGCTGCTGTAACACTGAGCGGCTCCCCGGCCACATGTCAGGCTCCCGGCTGCTGTAACACTGAGCGGCTCCCCGGTCACATGTCAGGCTCCCCGCTGCTGCTGTAACACTGAGCGGCTCCCCGGCCACATGTCAGGCTCCCCGCTGCTGCTGTAACACTGAGCGGCTCCCCGGCCACATGTCAGGCTCCCAGCTGCTGCTGTAACACTGAGCGGCTCCCCGGCCACATGTCAGGCTCCCTGATGCTGCAGTAACACTTGGCGGCTCCCCAGCCACATGTCAGGCTCCCCGCTGCTGCAGTAACACTGAGCGTCTCCCCGGCCACACGTCAGGCTCCCCAATGCAGCTGTAATACTGAGCGGCTCCCCGACACATATCAGGCTCCCCGCTGCTGCTGTAACACTGAGCGTCTCCCCGGCCACATGTCAGGCTCCCCGATGCAGCTGTAATACTGAGCGGCTCCCCAACACATGTCAGGCTCCCTGCTGCTGTAACACTGAGCGGCTCCCCGGCCACATGTCAGGCTCCCTGATGCTGCTGTAACACTGAGCGGCTCCCCGGCCACATGTCAGGCTCCCCGCTGCTGCAGTAAAACTGAGCGGCTCCCCAGCCACATGTCAGGCTCCCCGCTGCTGCAGTAACACTGAGCGGCTCCCCGGCCACATGTCAGGCTCCCCGGTGCTGCAGTAACACTGAGCGTCTCCCCGGCCACACGTCAGGCTCCCCAATGCAGCTGTAATACTGAGCGGCTCCCCGACACATATCAGGCTCCCCGCTGCTGCTGTAACACTGAGCGTCTCCCCGTCCACATGTCAGGCTCCCCGCTGCTGCTGTAACACTAAGCGTCTCCCCGGCCACATGTCAGGCTCCCCGCTGCTGCTGTAACACTGAGCGGCTCCCCGGCCACATGTCAGGCTCCCTGCTGCTGTAATACTGAGCGGCTCCCCGGCCACATGTCAGGCTCCCCGATGCTGTAACACTGAGCGGCTCCCCGGCCACATGTCAGGCCCCTTGATGCAGCAGTAACACTGAGCGGCTCCCCGGCCACATGTCAGGCTCCCCGATGCTGCTGTAACACTGAGCGGCTCCCCGGCCACATGTCAGGCTCCCTGATGCTGCTGTAACTCTGAGCGGCTCCCCGGTCACATGTCAGGCTCCCTGATGCTGCTCTAACACTGAGCGGCTTCCCGGCCACATGTCAGGCTCCCGGCTGCTGTAACACTAGGCGGCTCCCCGGCCACATGTCAGGCTCCCCGATGCAGCTGTAATACTGAGCGGCTCCCCGACACATGTCAGGCTCCCTGATGCTGCTGTAACACTGAGCGGCTCCCCGGCCACATGTCAGGCTCCCGGCTGCTGTAACACTGAGCGGCTCCCCGGTCACATGTCAGGCTCCCCGCTGCTGCTGTAACACTGAGCGGCTCCCCGGCCACATGTCAGGCTCCCCGCTGCTGCTGTAACACTGAGCGGCTCCCCGGCCACATGTCAGGCTCCCAGCTGCTGCTGTAACACTGAGCGGCTCCCCGGCCACATGTCAGGCTCCCTGATGCTGCAGTAACACTTGGCGGCTCCCCAGCCACATGTCAGGCTCCCCGCTGCTGCAGTAACACTGAGCGTCTCCCCGGCCACACGTCAGGCTCCCCAATGCAGCTGTAATACTGAGCGGCTCCCCGACACATATCAGGCTCCCCGCTGCTGCTGTAACACTGAGCGTCTCCCCGGCCACATGTCAGGCTCCCCGATGCAGCTGTAATACTGAGCGGCTCCCCAACACATGTCAGGCTCCCTGCTGCTGTAACACTGAGCGGCTCCCCGGCCACATGTCAGGCTCCCCGCTGCTGCAGTAAAACTGAGCGGCTCCCCAGCCACATGTCAGGCTCCCCGCTGCTGCAGTAACACTGAGCGGCTCCCCGGCCACATGTCAGGCTCCCCGCTGCAGTAACACTGAGCGGCTCCCCGGCCACATGCCAGGCTCCCCGCTGCTGCAGTAACACTGAGCGGCTCCCCGGCCACATGTCAGGCTCCCCGCTGCTGCTGTAACACTTAGCGGCTCCCCGGCCACATGCCAGGCTCCCAGCTGCTGCTGTAACACTGAGCGGCTCCCCGGCCACATGTCAGGCTCCCCGCTGCAGTAACACTGAGCGGCTCCCCGGCCACATGCCAGGCTCCCCGCTGCTGCAGTAACACTGAGAGGCTCCCCGGCCACATGAGAGGCTCCCCGCTGATGCTGTAACACTGAGCGGCTCCCCGGCCACATGAGAGGCTCCCCGCTGATGCTGTAACACTGAGCGGCTCCCCGGCCACATGTCAGGCTCCCCGCTGCTGCAGTAATACTGAGCGGCTCCCCGGCCACATGAGAGGCTCCCCGCTGATGCTGTAACACTGAGCGGCTCCCCGTCCACGTGTCAGGCTCCCTGCTGCTGTAACACTGAGCGGCTCCCGGGCCACATGTCAGGCTCCCTGCTGCTGCTGTAACACTGAGCGGCTCCCCAGCCACATGTCAGGCTCCCTAATGCTGCTGTAACACTGAGCGGCTCTCCGGCCACATGTCAGGCTCCCCGCTGCTGCTGTAACACTGAGCGGCTCCCCGGCCACATGTCAGGCTCCTTGTTGCTGCTGTAACACTGAGCGGCTCCCCGGACACATGTCAGGCTCCCCGATGCTGCTATAGCACTGAGCGGCCCCCCGGCCACATGTCAGGCTCCCTGCTGCTATAGCACTGAGCGGCTCCCCGGTCACATGTCAGGCTCCCTGATGCTGCTCTAACACTGAGCGGCTTCCCGGCCACATGTCAGGCTCCCGGCTGCTGTAACACTAGGCGGCTCCCCGGCCACATGTCAGGCTCCCCGCTGCTGCTGTAACTCTGAGCGGCTCCCCGACACATGTCAGGCTCCCTGATGCTGCTGTAACACTGAGCGGCTCCCCGGCCACATGTCAGGCTCCCCGATGCAGCTGTAATACTGAGCGGCTCCCCGGCCACATGTCAGGCTCCCTGATGCTGCAGTAACACTTGGCGGCTCCCCGGCCACATGTCAGGCTCCCCGCTGCTGCAGTAACACTGAGCGTCTCCCCGGCCACACGTCAGGCTCCCCAATGCAGCTGTAATACTGAGCGGCTCCCCGACACATATCAGGCTCCCCGCTGCTGCTGTAACACTGAGCGTCTCCCCGGCCACATGTCAGGCTCCCCGATGCAGCTGTAATACTGAGCGGCTCCCCAACACATGTCAGGCTCCCTGCTGCTGTAATACTGAGCGGCTCCCCGGCCACATGTCAGGCTCCCCGATGCTGCTGTAACACTGAGCGGCTCCCCGGCCACATGTCAGGCTCCCTGATGCTGCTGTAACACTGAGCGGCTCCCCGGCCACATGTCAGGCTCCCCGCTGCTGCTGTAACTCTGAGCGGCTCCCCGGCCACATGTCAGGCTCCCCGCTGCTGCTGTAACACTGAGCGGCTTGCCAGCCGCGTCAGGCTCCCCGCTGCTGCTGTAACACTGAGCGGCTCCCCGGCCACATGTCAGGCTCCCCGCTGCTGCTGTAACACTGAGCCGCTCTCCGGCCACATGTCAGGCTCCCCGCTGCTGCAGTAACACTGAGCGGCTCCCCGACCACGTGTCAGGCTCCCCGCTGCTGCTGTAACACTGAGCGGCTCTCCGACCACATGTCAGGCTCCCCGCTGCTGCTGTAGTACTGAGAGGCTCCCCGGCCACATGTCAGGCTCCCCGCTGCTGCAGTAACACTGAGCGGCTTCCCGGCCACATGTCAGGCTCCCCGCTGCTGCTGTAACACTGAGCGGCTCCCCGGCCACATGTCAGGCTCCCGGCTGCTGCAGTAACACTGAGCGTCTCCCCGACACATGTCAGGCTCCCTGATGCTGCTGTAACACTGAGCGGCTCCCCGGCAACATGTCAGGCTCCCCGCTGCTGCAGTAACACTGAACGGCTCCCCGGCCACATGTCAGGCTCCCCGCTGCTGCAGTAACACTGAGCGGCTCCCCGGTCACATGTCAGGCTCCCTGATGCTGCTCTAACACTGAGCGGCTTCCCGGCCACATGTCAGGCTCCCGGCTGCTGTAACACTAGGCGGCTCCCCGGCCACATGTCAGGCTCCCCGATGCAGCTGTAATACTGAGCGGCTCCCCGACACATGTCAGGCTCCCTGATGCTGCTGTAACACTGAGCGGCTCCCCGGCCACATGTCAGGCTCCCGGCTGCTGTAACACTGAGCGGCTCCCCGGTCACATGTCAGGCTCCCCGCTGCTGCTGTAACACTGAGCGGCTCCCCGGCCACATGTCAGGCTCCCAGCTGCTGCTGTAACACTGAGCGGCTCCCCGGCCACATGTCAGGCTCCCCGATGCAGCTGTAATACTGAGCGGCTCCCCGACACATGTCAGGCTCCCCGATGCAGCTGTAATACTGAGAGGCTCCCCGGCCACATGTCAGGCTCCCTGATGCTGCAGTAACACTGAGCGGCTCCCCAGCCACATGTCAGGCTCCCGGCTGCTGCAGTAACACTGAGCGGCTCCCCAGCCACATGTCAGGCTCCCTGATGCTGCAGTAACACTGAGCGGCTCCCCGGCCACATGTCAGGCTCCCCGCTGCTGCAGTAACACTGAGCGTCTCCCCGGCCACACGTCAGGCTCCCCAATGCAGCTGTAATACTGAGCGGCTCCCCGACACATATCAGGCTCCCCGCTGCTGCTGTAACACTGAGCGTCTCCCCGGCCACATGTCAGGCTCCCCGATGCAGCTGTAATACTGAGCGGCTCCCCAACACATGTCAGGCTCCCTGCTGCTGTAACACTGAGCGGCTCCCCGGCCACATGTCAGGCTCACTGATGCTGCTGTAACACTGAGCGGCTCCCCGGCCACATGTCAGGCTCCCCGCTGCTGCAGTAAAACTGAGCGGCTCCCCAGCCACATGTCAGGCTCCCCGCTGCTGCAGTAACACTGAGCGGCTCCCCGGCCACATGCCAGGCTCCCAGCTGCTGCTGTAACACTGAGCGGCTCCCCGGCCACATGTCAGGCTCCCCGCTGCTGTAACACTGAGCAGCTATGCGGCCACATGTCAGGCTCCCCGCTGCTGTAACACTGAGCAGCTATGCGGCCACATGTCTGGCTCCCTGATGCTGCAGTAACACTGAGCAGCTCCCGGCCACATGTCCGGCTCCCCGCTGCAGTAACACTGAGCGGCTTCCCTGAGCGGCTCCCCGGCCACATGTCAGGCCACCTGATGCTGCAGTAACACTGAGCGGCTCCCCATCCACATGTCAGGCTCCCCACTGCTGCTGTAACACTGAGCGGCTCCCCGGTCACATTTCAGGCTCCCCGCTTCTGCAATAACACTGAGCGGCTTTCCGGCCACATGTCAGGCTCCCTGCTGCAGTAACACTGAGCGGCTCCCCGGCCACATGCCAGGCTCCCCGCTGCTGCTGTAACTCTGAGCGGCTCCCCGGCCACATGTCAGGCTCCCCGCTGCAGTAACACTGAGCGGCTCCACTGAGCGGCTCCCCGGCCACATGTCAGGCCCCTTGATGCAGCAGTAACACTGAGCGGCTCCCCGGCCACATGTCAGGCTCCCCGCTGCTGCTGTAACACTGAGCGGCTTGCCAGCCGCGTCAGGCTCCCCGCTGCTGCTGTAACACTGAGCGGCTCCCCGGCCACATGTCAGGCTCCCCGCTGCTGCTGTAACACTGAGCCGCTCTCCGGCCACATGTCAGGCTCCCCGCTGCTGCAGTAACACTGAGCGGCTCCCCGGCCACGTGTCAGGCTCCCAGCTGCTGCTGTAACACTGAGCGGCTCTCCGACACATGTCAGGCTCCTTGCTGCTGCTGTAGTACTGAGAGGCTCCCCGGCCACATGTCAGGCTCCCCGCTGCTGCAGTAACACTGAGCGGCTTCCCGGCCACATGTCAGGCTCCCGGCTGCTGCAGTAACACTGAGCGTCTCCCCGACACATGTCAGGCTCCCTGATGCTGCTGTAACATTGAGCGGCTCCCCGGCAACATGTCAGGCTCCCCGCTGCTGCAGTAACACTGAACGGCTCCCCGGCCACATGTCAGGCTCCCCGCTGCTGCAGTAACACTGAGCGGCTTCCCGGCCACATGTCAGGCTCCCGGCTGCTGCAGTAACACTGAGCGTCTCCCCGACACATGTCAGGCTCCCTGATGCTGCTGTAACACTGAGCGGCTCCCCGGCCACATGTCAGGCTCCCGGCTGCTGTAACACTGAGCGGCTCCCCGGCCACATGTCAGGCTCCCCGCTGCTGCTGTAACTCTGAGCGGCTCCCCGGCCACATGTCAGGCTCCCCGATGCAGCTGTAATACTGAGCGGCTCCCCGACACATATCAGGCTCCCCGCTGCTGCTGTAACACTGAGCGTCTCCCCGGCCACATGTCAGGCTCCCCGATGCAGCTGTAATACTGAGCGGCTCCCCAACACATGTCAGGCTCCCTGCTGCTGTAATACTGAGCGGCTCCCCGGCCACATGTCAGGCTCCCCGATGCTGCTGTAACACTGAGCGGCTCCCCGGCCACATGTCAGGCTCCCTGATGCTGCTGTAACACTGAGCGGCTCCCCGGCCACATGTCAGGCTCCCCGCTGCTGCTGTAACTCTGAGCGGCTCCCCGGCCACATGTCAGGCTCCCCGCTGCTGCTGTAACACTGAGCGGCTCCCCGGCCACATGTCAGGCTCCCCGCTGCTGCTGTAACTCTGAGCGGCTCCCCGGCCACATGTCAGGCTCCCCGCTGCAGTAACACTGAGCGGCTCCACTGAGCGGCTCCCCGGCCACATGTCAGGCCCCTTGATGCAGCAGTAACACTGAGCGGCTCCCCGGCCACATGTCAGGCTCCCCGCTGCTGCTGTAACACTGAGCGGCTTGCCAGCCGCGTCAGGCTCCCCGCTGCTGCTGTAACACTGAGCGGCTCCCCGGCCACATGTCAGGCTCCCCGCTGCTGCTGTAACACTGAGCCGCTCTCCGGCCACATGTCAGGCTCCCCGCTGCTGCAGTAACACTGAGCGGCTCCCCGGCCACATGTCAGGCTCCCCGCTGCTGCTGTAACACTGAGCGGCTCTCCGACCACATGTCAGGCTCCTTGCTGCTGCTGTAGTACTGAGAGGCTCCCCGGCCACATGTCAGGCTCCCCGCTGCTGCAGTAACACTGAGCGGCTTCCCGGCCACATGTCAGGCTCCCGGCTGCTGCAGTAACACTGAGCGTCTCCCCGACACATGTCAGGCTCCCTGATGCTGCTGTAATACTGAGCGGCTCCCCGACACATGTCAGGCTCCCTGATGCTGCTGTAACACTGAGCGGCTCCCCGGTCACATGTCAGGCTCCCCGATGCAGCTGTAATACTGAGCGGCTCCCCGACACATGTCAGGCTCCCCGATGCAGCTGTAATACTGAGCGGCTCCCCGGCCACATGTCAGGCTCCCTGATGCTGCAGTAACACTGAGCGGCTCCCCAGCCACATGTCAGGCTCCCTGATGCTGCAGTAACACTTGGCGGCTCCCCGGCCATATGTCAGGCTCCCCGCTGCTGCAGTAACACTGAGCGTCTCCCCGGCCACACGTCAGGCTCCCCAATGCAGCTGTAATACTGAGCGGCTCCCCGACACATATCAGGCTCCCCGCTGCTGCTGTAACACTGAGCGTCTCCCCGGCCACATGTCAGGCTCCCCGATGCAGCTGTAATACTGAGCGGCTCCCCAACACATGTCAGGCTCCCCGCTGCTGTAACACTGAGCGGCTCCCCGGCCACATGTCAGGCTCCCTGATGCTGCTGTAACACTGAGCGGCTCCCCGGCCACATGTCAGGCTCCCCGCTGCTGCAGTAAAACTGAGCGGCTCCCCAGCCACATGTCAGGCTCCCCGCTGCTGCAGTAACACTGAGCGGCTCCCCGGCCACATGCCAGGCTCCCAGCTGCTGCTGTAACACTGAGCGGCTCCCCGGCCACATGTCAGGCTCCCCGCTGCTGCAGTAACACTGAGAGGCTCCCTGGCCACATGTCGGGGTCCCCGCTGCTGCTGTAACACTGAGCGGCTCCCCGGCCACATGAGAGGCTCCCCGCTGATGCTGTAACACTGAGCGGCTCCCCGGCCACATGTCAGGCTCCCCGCTGCTGCAGTAATACTGAGCGGCTCCCCGGCCACATGAGAGGCTCCCCGCTGATGCTGTAACACTGAGCGGCTCCCCGTCCACATGTCAGGCTCCCGGCTGCTGTAACACTAGGCGGCTCCCCGGCCACATGTCAGGCTCCCCGCTGCTGCTGTAGCACTGAGCGGCTCCCCGGTCACATGTCAGGCTCCCCGCTGCTGTAACACTGAGCAGCTATGCGGCCACATGTCTGGCTCCCTGATGCTGCAGTAACACTGAGCAGCTCCCGGCCACATGTCCGGCTCCCCGCTGCAGTAACACTAAGCGGCTTCCCTGAGCGGCTCCCCGGCCACATGTCAGGCCACCTGATGCTGCAGTAACACTGAGCGGCTTCCCTGAGCGGCTCCCCATCCACATGTCAGGCTCCCCACTGCTGCTGTAACACTGAGCGGCTCCCCGGTCACATTTCAGGCTCCCCGCTTCTGCAGTAACACTGAGCGGCTCCCCGGCCACATGCCAGGCTCCCCGCTGCTGCTGTAACACTGAGCGGCTCCCCGGCCACATGTCAGGCTCCCCGCTGCTGCTGTAACACTGAGCGGCTTGCCAGCCGCGTCAGGCTCCCCGCTGCTGCTGTAACACTGTGCGGCTCCCCGGCCACATGTCAGGCTCCCCGCTGCTGCTGTAACACTGAGCCGCTCTCCGGCCACATGTCAGGCTCCCCGCTGCTGCAGTAACACTGAGCGGCTCCCCGGCCACGTGTCAGGCTCCCCGCTGCTGCTGTAACACTGAGCGGCTCTCCGACCACATGTCAGGCTCCTTGCTGCTGCTGTAGTACTGAGAGGCTACCCGGCCACATGTTAGGCTCCCCGCTGCTGCAGTAACACTTAGCGGCTTCCCGGCCACATGTCAGGCTCCCCGCTGCTGCAGTAACACTGAGCGGCTCCCCGGCCACATGTCAGGCTCCCGGCTGCTGCAGTAACACTGAGCGTCTCCCCGACACATGTCAGGCTCCCTGATGCTGCTGTAACACTGAGCGGCTCCCCGGCAACATGTCAGGCTCCCCGCTGCTGCAGTAACACTGAACGGCTCCCCGGCCACATGTCAGGCTCCCCGCTGCTGCTGTAACACTGAGTGGCTCCCTGCTGCTGCAGTAACACTGAGCGGCTTCCCGGCCACATGTCAGGCTCCCGGCTGCTGTAACACTAGGCGGCTCCCCGGCCACATGTCAGGCTCCCCGCTGCTGTAACTCTGAGCGGCTCCCCGACACATGTCAGGCTCCCTGATGCTGCTGTAACACTGAGCGGCTCCCCGGCCACATGTCAGGCTCCCCGATGCAGCTGTAATACTGAGCGGCTCCCCGGCCACATGTCAGGCTCCCTGATGCTGCAGTAACACTTGGCGGCTCCCCGGCCACATGTCAGGCTCCCCGCTGCTGTAGTAACACTGAGCGTCTCCCCGGCCACACGTCAGGCTCCCCAATGCAGCTGTAATACTGAGCGGCTCCCCGACACATATCAGGCTCCCCGCTGCTGCTGTAACACTGAGCGTCTCCCCGGCCACATGTCAGGCTCCCCGATGCAGCTGTAATACTGAGCGGCTCCCCAACACATGTCAGGCTCCCTGCTGCTGTAATACTGAGCGGCTCCCCGGCCACATGTCAGGCTCCCCGATGCTGCTGTAACACTGAGCGGCTCCCCGGCCACATGTCAGGCTCCCCGCTGCTGTAACACTGAGCGGCTCCCCGGCCACATGTCAGGCCCCTTGATGCAGCAGTAACACTGAGCGGCTCCCCGGCCACATGTCAGGCTCCCCGATGCTGCTGTAACACTGAGCGGCTCCCCGGCCTCATGTCAGGCTCCCCGCTGCTGCTGTAACTCTGAGCGGCTCCCCGGCCACATGTCAGGCTCCCCGATGCTGCTGTAACACTGAGCGGCTCCCCGGCCACATGTCAGGCTCCCCGCTGCTGTAACACTGAGCGGCTCCCCGGCCACATGTCAGGCCCCTTGATGCAGCAGTAACACTGAGCGGCTCCCCGGCCACATGTCAGGCTCCCCGATGCTGCTGTAACTCTGAGCGGCTCCCCGGCCACATGTCAGGCTCCCTGATGCTGCTGTAACACTGAGCGGCTCCCCGGCCACATGTCAGGCTCCCCGCTGCTGCTGTAACTCTGAGCGGCTCCCCGGCCACATGTCAGGCTCCCTGATGCTGCTCTAACACTGAGCGGCTTCCCGGCCACATGTCAGGCTCCCGGCTGCTGTAACACTAGGCGGCTCCCCGGCCACATGTCAGGCTCCCCGATGCAGCTGTAATACTGAGCGGCTCCCCGACACATGTCAGGCTCCCTGATGCTGCTGTAACACTGAGCGGCTCCCCGGCCACATGTCAGGCTCCCGGCTGCTGTAACACTGAGCGGCTCCCCGGTCACATGTCAGGCTCCCCGCTGCTGCTGTAACACTGAGCGGCTCCCCGGCCACATGTCAGGCTCCCAGCTGCTGCTGTAACACTGAGCGGCTCCCCGGCCACATGTCAGGCTCCCTGATGCTGCAGTAACACTTGGCGGCTCCCCGGCCACATGTCAGGCTCCCCGCTGCTGCAGTAACACTGAGCGTCTCCCCGGCCACACGTCAGGCTCCCCAATGCAGCTGTAATACTGAGCGGCTCCCCAACACATGTCAGGCTCCCTGCTGCTGTAACACTGAGCGGCTCCCCGGCCACATGTCAGGCTCCCTGATGCTGCTGTAACACTGAGCGGCTCCCCGGCCACATGTCAGGCTCCCCGCTGCTGCAGTAAAACTGAGCGGCTCCCCAGCCACATGTCAGGCTCCCCGCTGCTGCAGTAACACTGAGCGGCTCCCCGGCCACATGCCAGGCTCCCAGCTGCTGCTGTAACACTGAGCGGCTCCCCGGCCACATGTCAGGCTCCCTGCTGCTGTAACACTGAGCGGCTCCCCGGCCACATGTCAGGCTCCCCGCTGCTGCAGTAACACTGAGCGGCTCCCCGGCCACATGCCAGGCTCCCCGCTGCTGCAGTAACACTGAGAGGCTCCCCGGCCACATGTCGGGGTCCCTGCTGCTGCTGTAACACTGAGCGGCTCCCCGGCCACATGAGAGGCTCCCCGCTGCTGCTGTAACACTGAGCGGCTCCCCGTCCACGTGTCAGGCTCCCCGCTGCTGCTGTAACACTGAGCGGCTCTCCGGCCACATGTCAGGCTCCCTGCTGCAGTAACACTGAGCGGCTCCCCGGCCGCATGTCAGGCTCCCCGCTGATGCTGTAACACTGAGCGGCTCCCCGGTCACATGTCAGGCTCCCTGCTGCTGCTGTAACACTGAGCGGCTCCCCAGCCACATGTCAGGCTCCCTAATGCTGCTGTAACACTGAGCGGCTCTCCGGCCACATGTCAGGCTCCCCGCTGCTGCTGTAACACTGAGCGGCTCCCCGGACACATGTCAGGCTCCCCGATGCTGCTATAGCACTGAGCGGCCCCCCGGCCACATGTCAGGCTCCCTGCTGCTATAGCACTGAGCGGCTACCCGGCCACATGTCAGGCTCCCCGCTGCTGCAGTAACACTGAGCGGCTCCCCGGCCACATGTCAGGCTCCCTGCTGCAGTAACACTGAGCGGCTCCCCGGCCACATGTCAGGCTCCCCGCTGCTGCAGTAACACTGAGCGGCTCCCCGGCCACATGCCAGGCTCCCCGCTGCTGCTGTAACACTGAGCGGCTCCCCGGCCACATGTCAGGCTCCCAGCTGCTGCTGTAACACTGAGCGGCTCCCCGGCCACATGTCAGGCTCCCTGATGCTGCAGTCACACTTGGCGGCTCCCCGGCCACATGTCAGGCTCCCCGCTGCTGCAGTAACACTGAGCGTCTCCCCGGCCACACGTCAGGCTCCCCGCTGCTGTAACACTGAGCGGCTCCCCAGACAGATGTCAGGCTCCATGATGCTGCAGTAACACTTAGCGGCTCCCCGGCCACAAGTCAGGCTCCCAGCTGCTGCAGTAACTCTGAGCGGCTCCCCGGCCACATGTCAGGCTCCCCGCTGCTGCAGTAACACGGAGCGGCTCCCCGGCCACATGTCAGGCTCCCAGCTGCTGCAGTAACACTGAGCGGCTCCCCGGCCACATGTCAGGCTCCCCTCTGCTGCAGTAACACTGAGCGGCTCCCCGGCCACATGTCAGGCTCCCCGCTGCTGCTGTAATACTGAGCGGCTCCTCGACACATGTCAGGCTCCCCGCTGCTGCAGTAACACGGAGCGGCTCCCCGGCCACATGTCAGGCTCCCCGCTGCTGCTGTAACACTGAGCGGCTCCCCAGCCACATGTCAGGCTCCCGGCTGCAGTAACACTGAGCGGCTCCCCGGCCACATGTCACGCTCCCTGATGCTGCAGTAACACTAAGCAGCTCCCCGGCCACATGTTAGGCTCCCTGCTGCTGGAGTAACACTGAGCGGCTCCCCGGCCACGTCAGGCTCCCTAATGCTGCAGTAACACTGAGCGGCTCCCCGGCCACATGTCAGGCTCCCTGATGCTGAAGTAACACTGAGCGGCTCCCCGGCCACATATCACGCTCCCCGCTGCTGCTGTAACACTGAGTGGCTCCCCGGCCACATGTCAGGCTCCCCGCTGCTGCTGTAACACTGAGCGGCTCCCCGGCCACATGTCAGGATCCCCGCTGCTGCAGTAACACTGAACGGCTCCCCGGCCACATTTCAGGCTCCCCGCTGCTGCTGTAACACTGAACGGCTCCCCAGCCACATGTCAGGCTCCCTGATGCTGAAGTAACACTGAGCGGCTCCCCGGCCACATGTCAGGCTCCCTGATGCTGCAGTAACACTGAGCGGCTCCCCGGCCACATGTCAGGCTCCAGGCTGCTGTAAGACTGAGCGGCTCCCCGGCCACATGCCAGGCTCCCTGCTGCTGCAGTAACACTGAGCGGCTCCCCGGCCACATGTCAGGCTCCCCGCTGCTGCTGTAACACTTAGCGGCTCCCAGGCCACATGTCAGGCTACCCGCTGCTGCAGTAACACTGAGCGGCTCCCCGGCCACATGTCTGGCTCCCCGCTGCTGTTGTAACTCTGAGCGGCTCCCCGGCCACATGTCAGGCTCCCCGCTGCTGCTGTAATACTGAGCGGCTCCTCGACACATGTCAGGCTCCCCGCTGCTGCAGTAACACGGAGCGGCTCCCCGGCCACATGTCAGGCTCCCCGCTGCTGCAACAAAACTGAGCGGCTCCCCGGCCACATGTCAGGCTCCCCGCTGCTGCTGTAACACTGAGTGGCTCCCCGGCCACATATCAGGCTCCCCGCTGCTGCTGTAACACTGAGCGGCTCCCCGTCCACATGTCAGGCTCCCCGCTGCTGCAGTAACACTGAGCGGCTCCCCGGCCACTAGTCAGGCTCCCCGATGCTGCAGTAACACTAAGCGGCTCCCCGGCAAACATGTCAGGCTCCCCGTGCTGCAGTAACACTAAGCAGCTCCCCGGACACATGTCAGGCTCCCCGCTGCTGCTATAACACTGAGCGGCTCCCGGCCACATGTCAGGCTCCCCGCTGCTGCTGTAACACTGAGCGGCTGCCGGGCACATGACAGGCTCCCCGTTGCTGCTTTAACACTGAGCGGCTACACGGCCACGTCAGGCTCCCCGCTGCTGCTATAACACTGAGCGGCTACACGGCCACGTCAGGCTCCCCGCTGCTGCTGTAACACTGAGCGGCTCCCCGGCCACATGTCAGGCTCCCTGATGCTGCAGTAACACTGAGCGGCTCCCCGGCCACATGTCAGGCTCCCGGCTGCTGCTGTAACACTGAGCGGCTGCCGGGCACATGACAGGCTCCCCGTTGCTGCTTTAACACTGAGCGGCTACACGGCCACGTCAGGCTCCCCGCTGCTGCTATAACACTGAGCGGCTACACGGCCACGTCAGGCTCCCCGCTGCTGCTGTAACACTGAGCGGCTCCCCGGCCACATGTCAGGCTCCCTGATGCTGCAGTAACACTGAGCGTCTCCCCGACACATGTCAGGCTCCCTGATGCTGCTGTAACACTGAGCGGCTCCCCGGCAACATGTCAGGCTCCCCGCTGCTGCAGTAACACTGAACGGCTCCCCGGCCACATGTCAGGCTCCCCGCTGCTGCTGTAACACTGAGCGGCTCCCCGGTCACATGTCAGGCTCCCTGATGCTGCTCTAACACTGAGCGGCTTCCCGGCCACATGTCAGGCTCCCGGCTGCTGTAACACTAGGCGGCTCCCCGGCCACATGTCAGGCTCCCCGATGCAGCTGTAATACTGAGCGGCTCCCCGACACATGTCAGGCTCCCTGATGCTGTAACACTGAGCGGCTCCCCGGCCACATGTCAGGCTCCCCGCTGCTGCTGTAACACTGAGCGGCTCCCCGGCCACATGTCAGGCTCCACGATGCAGCTGTAATACTGAGCGGCTCCCCGACACATGTCAGGCTCCCCGATGCAGCTGTAATACTGAGCGGCTCCCCGGCCACATGTCAGGCTCCCTGATGCTGCAGTAACACTGAGCGGCTCCCCAGCCACATGTCAGGCTCCCTGATGATGCAGTAACACTTGGCGGCTCCCCGGCCACATGTCAGGCTCCCCGCTGCTGCAGTAACACTGAGCGTCTCCCCAGCCACACGTCAGGCTCCCCAATGCAGCTGTAATACTGAGCGGCTCCCCGACACATATCAGGCTCCCCGCTGCTGCTGTAACACTGAGCGTCTCCCCGGCCACATGTCAGGCTCCCCGATGCAGCTGTAATACTGAGCGGCTCCCCAACACATGTCAGGCTCCCTGCTGCTGTAATACTGAGCGGCTCCCCAACACATGTCAGGCTCCCCGCTGCTGTAACACTGAGCGGCTCCCCGGCCACATGTCAGGCTCCCTGATGCTGCTGTAACACTGAGCGGCTCCCCGGCCACATGTCAGGCTCCCCGCTGCTGCAGTAAAACTGAGCGGCTCCCCAGCCACATGTCAGGCTCCCAGCTGCTGCTGTAACACTGAGCGGCTCCCCGGCCACATGTCAGGCTCCCCGCTGCTGCAGTAACACTGAGAGGCTCCCTGGCCACATGTCGGGGTCCCCGCTGCTGCTGTAACACTGAGCGGCTCCCCGGCCACATGAGAGGCTCCCCGCTGATGCTGTAACACTGAGCGGCTCCCCGGCCACATGTCAGGGTCCCCGCTGCTGCAGTAATACTGAGCGGCTCCCCGGCCACATGAGAGGCTCCCCGCTGATGCTGTAACACTGAGCGGCTCCCCGTCCACATGTCAGGCTCCCGGCTGCTGTAACACTAGGCGGCTCCCCGGCCACATGTCAGGCTCCCCGCTGCTGCTGTAGCGCTGAGCGGCTCCCCGGTCACATGTCAGGCTCCCCGCTGCTGTAACACTGAGCAGCTATGCGGCCACATGTCTGGCTCCCTGATGCTGCAGTAACACTGAGCAGCTCCCGGCCACATGTCCGGCTCCCCGCTGCAGTAACACTAAGCGGCTTCCCTGAGCGGCTCCCCGGCCACATGTCAGGCCACCTGATGCTGCAGTAACACTGAGCGGCTTCCCTGAGCGGCTCCCCATCCACATGTCAGGCTCCCCACTGCTGCCGTAACACTGAGCGGCTCCCCGGTCACATTTCAGGCTCCCCGCTTCTGCAATAACACTGAGCGGCTTTCCGGCCACATGTCAGGCTCCCTGCTGCAGTAACACTGAGCGGCTCCACGGCCACATGCCAAGCTCCCCGCTGCTGCTGTAACACTGAGCGGCTCCCCGGCCACATGTCAGGCTCCCCGCTGCTGCTGTAACACTGAGCGGCTTGCCAGCCGCGTCAGGCTCCCCGCTGCTGCTGTAACACTGAGCGGCTCCCCGGCCACATGTCAGGCTCCCCGCTGCTGCTGTAACACTGAGCCGCTCTCCGGCCACATGTCAGGCTCCCCGCTGCTGCAGTAACACTGAGCGGCTCCCCGGCCACGTGTCAGGCTCCCCGCTGCTGCTGTAACACTGAGCGGCTCTCCGACCACATGTCAGGCTCCCCGCTGCTGCAGTAACACTGAGCGGCTTCCCGGCCACATGTCAGGCTCCCCGCTGCTGCAGTAACACTGAGCGGCTTCCCGGCCACATGTCAGGCTCCCCGCTGCTGCAGTAACACTGAGCGGCTCCCCGACACATGTCAGGCTCCCTGATGCTGCTGTAACACTGAGCGGCTCCCCGGCAACATGTCAGGCTCCCCGCTGCTGCAGTAACACTGAACGGCTCCCCGGCCACATGTCAGGCTCCCCGCTGCTGCTGTAACACTGAGTGGCTCCCTGCTGCTGCAGTAACACTGAGCGGCTTCCCGGCCACATGTCAGGCTCCCCGATGCTGCTATAGCACTGAGCGGCCCCCCGGCCACACGTCAGGCTCCCCAATGCAGCTGTAATACTGAGCGGCTCCCCGACACATATCAGGCTCCCCGCTGCTGCTGTAACACTGAGAGTCTCCCCGTCCACATGTCAGGCTCCCCGCTGCTGCTGTAACACTGAGCGTCTCCCCGGCCACATGTCAGGCTCCCCGCTGCTGCAGTAACACTGAGCGGCTCCCCGGTCACATGTCAGGCTCCCCGCTGCTGCTGTAACACTGAGCGGCTCCCCGGCCACATGTCAGGCTCCCCGCTGCTGCTGTAATACTGAGCGGCTCCCCAACACATGTCAGGCTCCCTGCTGCTGTAATACTGAGCGGCTCCCCGGCCACATGTCAGGCTCCCCGATGCTGTAACACTGAGCGGCTCCCCGGCCACATGTCAGGCCCCTTGATGCAGCAGTAACACTGAGCGGCTCCCCGGCCACATGTCAGGCTCCCCGATGCTGCTGTAACACTGAGCGGCTCCCCGGCCACATGTCAGGCTCCCTGATGCTGCTGTAACTCTGAGCGGCTCCCCGGTCACATGTCAGGCTCCCTGATGCTGCTCTAACACTGAGCGGCTTCCCGGCCACATGTCAGGCTCCCGGCTGCTGTAACACTAGGCGGCTCCCCGGCCACATGTCAGGCTCCCCGATGCAGCTGTAATACTGAGCGGCTCCCCGACACATGTCAGGCTCCCTGATGCTGCTGTAACACTGAGCGGCTCCCCGGCCACATGTCAGGCTCCCGGCTGCTGTAACACTGAGCGGCTCCCCGGTCACATGTCAGGCTCCCCGCTGCTGCTGTAACACTGAGCGGCTCCCCGGCCACATGTCAGGCTCCCCGCTGCTGCTGTAACACTGAGCGGCTCCCCGGCCACATGTCAGGCTCCCAGCTGCTGCTGTAACACTGAGCGGCTCCCCGGCCACATGTCAGGCTCCCTGATGCTGCAGTAACACTTGGCGGCTCCCCAGCCACATGTCAGGCTCCCCGCTGCTGCAGTAACACTGAGCGTCTCCCCGGCCACACGTCAGGCTCCCCAATGCAGCTGTAATACTGAGCGGCTCCCCGACACATATCAGGCTCCCCGCTGCTGCTGTAACACTGAGCGTCTCCCCGGCCACATGTCAGGCTCCCCGATGCAGCTGTAATACTGAGCGGCTCCCCAACACATGTCAGGCTCCCTGCTGCTGTAACACTGAGCGGCTCCCCGGCCACATGTCAGGCTCCCTGATGCTGCTGTAACACTGAGCGGCTCCCCGGCCACATGTCAGGCTCCCCGCTGCTGCAGTAAAACTGAGCGGCTCCCCAGCCACATGTCAGGCTCCCCGCTGCTGCAGTAACACTGAGCGGCTCCCCGGCCACATGTCAGGCTCCCCGGTGCTGCAGTAACACTGAGCGTCTCCCCGGCCACACGTCAGGCTCCCCAATGCAGCTGTAATACTGAGCGGCTCCCCGACACATATCAGGCTCCCCGCTGCTGCTGTAACACTGAGCGTCTCCCCGTCCACATGTCAGGCTCCCCGCTGCTGCTGTAACACTAAGCGTCTCCCCGGCCACATGTCAGGCTCCCCGCTGCTGCTGTAACACTGAGCGGCTCCCCGGCCACATGTCAGGCTCCCTGCTGCTGTAATACTGAGCGGCTCCCCGGCCACATGTCAGGCTCCCCGATGCTGTAACACTGAGCGGCTCCCCGGCCACATGTCAGGCCCCTTGATGCAGCAGTAACACTGAGCGGCTCCCCGGCCACATGTCAGGCTCCCCGATGCTGCTGTAACACTGAGCGGCTCCCCGGCCACATGTCAGGCTCCCTGATGCTGCTGTAACTCTGAGCGGCTCCCCGGTCACATGTCAGGCTCCCTGATGCTGCTCTAACACTGAGCGGCTTCCCGGCCACATGTCAGGCTCCCGGCTGCTGTAACACTAGGCGGCTCCCCGGCCACATGTCAGGCTCCCCGATGCAGCTGTAATACTGAGCGGCTCCCCGACACATGTCAGGCTCCCTGATGCTGCTGTAACACTGAGCGGCTCCCCGGCCACATGTCAGGCTCCCGGCTGCTGTAACACTGAGCGGCTCCCCGGTCACATGTCAGGCTCCCCGCTGCTGCTGTAACACTGAGCGGCTCCCCGGCCACATGTCAGGCTCCCCGCTGCTGCTGTAACACTGAGCGGCTCCCCGGCCACATGTCAGGCTCCCAGCTGCTGCTGTAACACTGAGCGGCTCCCCGGCCACATGTCAGGCTCCCTGATGCTGCAGTAACACTTGGCGGCTCCCCAGCCACATGTCAGGCTCCCCGCTGCTGCAGTAACACTGAGCGTCTCCCCGGCCACACGTCAGGCTCCCCAATGCAGCTGTAATACTGAGCGGCTCCCCGACACATATCAGGCTCCCCGCTGCTGCTGTAACACTGAGCGTCTCCCCGGCCACATGTCAGGCTCCCCGATGCAGCTGTAATACTGAGCGGCTCCCCAACACATGTCAGGCTCCCTGCTGCTGTAACACTGAGCGGCTCCCCGGCCACATGTCAGGCTCCCCGCTGCTGCAGTAAAACTGAGCGGCTCCCCAGCCACATGTCAGGCTCCCCGCTGCTGCAGTAACACTGAGCGGCTCCCCGGCCACATGTCAGGCTCCCCGCTGCAGTAACACTGAGCGGCTCCCCGGCCACATGCCAGGCTCCCCGCTGCTGCAGTAACACTGAGCGGCTCCCCGGCCACATGTCAGGCTCCCCGCTGCTGCTGTAACACTTAGCGGCTCCCCGGCCACATGCCAGGCTCCCAGCTGCTGCTGTAACACTGAGCGGCTCCCCGGCCACATGTCAGGCTCCCCGCTGCAGTAACACTGAGCGGCTCCCCGGCCACATGCCAGGCTCCCCGCTGCTGCAGTAACACTGAGAGGCTCCCCGGCCACATGAGAGGCTCCCCGCTGATGCTGTAACACTGAGCGGCTCCCCGGCCACATGAGAGGCTCCCCGCTGATGCTGTAACACTGAGCGGCTCCCCGGCCACATGTCAGGCTCCCCGCTGCTGCAGTAATACTGAGCGGCTCCCCGGCCACATGAGAGGCTCCCCGCTGATGCTGTAACACTGAGCGGCTCCCCGTCCACGTGTCAGGCTCCCTGCTGCTGTAACACTGAGCGGCTCCCGGGCCACATGTCAGGCTCCCTGCTGCTGCTGTAACACTGAGCGGCTCCCCAGCCACATGTCAGGCTCCCTAATGCTGCTGTAACACTGAGCGGCTCTCCGGCCACATGTCAGGCTCCCCGCTGCTGCTGTAACACTGAGCGGCTCCCCGGCCACGTGTAGGCTCCTTGTTGCTGCTGTAACACTGAGCGGCTCCCCGGACACATGTCAGGCTCCCCGATGCTGCTATAGCACTGAGCGGCCCCCCGGCCACATGTCAGGCTCCCTGCTGCTATAGCACTGAGCGGCTCCCCGGTCACATGTCAGGCTCCCTGATGCTGCTCTAACACTGAGCGGCTTCCCGGCCACATGTCAGGCTCCCGGCTGCTGTAACACTAGGCGGCTCCCCGGCCACATGTCAGGCTCCCCGCTGCTGCTGTAACTCTGAGCGGCTCCCCGACACATGTCAGGCTCCCTGATGCTGCAGTAACACTGAGCGTCTCCCCGACACGTCAGGCTCCCTGATGCTGCTGTAACACTGAGCGGCTCCCCGGCCACATGTCAGGCTCCCCGATGCAGCTGTAATACTGAGCGGCTCCCCGGCCACATGTCAGGCTCCCTGATGCTGCAGTAACACTTGGCGGCTCCCCGGCCACATGTCAGGCTCCCCGCTGCTGCAGTAACACTGAGCGTCTCCCCGGCCACACGTCAGGCTCCCCAATGCAGCTGTAATACTGAGCGGCTCCCCGACACATATCAGGCTCCCCGCTGCTGCTGTAACACTGAGCGTCTCCCCGGCCACATGTCAGGCTCCCCGATGCAGCTGTAATACTGAGCGGCTCCCCAACACATGTCAGGCTCCCTGCTGCTGTAATACTGAGCGGCTCCCCGGCCACATGTCAGGCTCCCCGATGCTGCTGTAACACTGAGCGGCTCCCCGGCCACATGTCAGGCTCCCTGATGCTGCTGTAACACTGAGCGGCTCCCCGGCCACATGTCAGGCTCCCCGCTGCTGCTGTAACTCTGAGCGGCTCCCCGGCCACATGTCAGGCTCCCCGCTGCTGCTGTAACACTGAGCGGCTTGCCAGCCGCGTCAGGCTCCCCGCTGCTGCTGTAACACTGAGCGGCTCCCCGGCCACATGTCAGGCTCCCCGCTGCTGCTGTAACACTGAGCCGCTCTCCGGCCACATGTCAGGCTCCCCGCTGCTGCAGTAACACTGAGCGGCTCCCCGACCACGTGTCAGGCTCCCCGCTGCTGCTGTAACACTGAGCGGCTCTCCGACCACATGTCAGGCTCCCCGCTGCTGCTGTAGTACTGAGAGGCTCCCCGGCCACATGTCAGGCTCCCCGCTGCTGCAGTAACACTGAGCGGCTTCCCGGCCACATGTCAGGCTCCCCGCTGCTGCTGTAACACTGAGCGGCTCCCCGGCCACATGTCAGGCTCCCGGCTGCTGCAGTAACACTGAGCGTCTCCCCGACACATGTCAGGCTCCCTGATGCTGCTGTAACACTGAGCGGCTCCCCGGCAACATGTCAGGCTCCCCGCTGCTGCAGTAACACTGAACGGCTCCCCGGCCACATGTCAGGCTCCCCGCTGCTGCAGTAACACTGAGCGGCTCCCCGGTCACATGTCAGGCTCCCTGATGCTGCTCTAACACTGAGCGGCTTCCCGGCCACATGTCAGGCTCCCGGCTGCTGTAACACTAGGCGGCTCCCCGGCCACATGTCAGGCTCCCCGATGCAGCTGTAATACTGAGCGGCTCCCCGACACATGTCAGGCTCCCTGATGCTGCTGTAACACTGAGCGGCTCCCCGGCCACATGTCAGGCTCCCGGCTGCTGTAACACTGAGCGGCTCCCCGGTCACATGTCAGGCTCCCCGCTGCTGCTGTAACACTGAGCGGCTCCCCGGCCACATGTCAGGCTCCCAGCTGCTGCTGTAACACTGAGCGGCTCCCCGGCCACATGTCAGGCTCCCCGATGCAGCTGTAATACTGAGCGGCTCCCCGACACATGTCAGGCTCCCCGATGCAGCTGTAATACTGAGAGGCTCCCCGGCCACATGTCAGGCTCCCTGATGCTGCAGTAACACTGAGCGGCTCCCCAGCCACATGTCAGGCTCCCGGCTGCTGCAGTAACACTGAGCGGCTCCCCAGCCACATGTCAGGCTCCCTGATGCTGCAGTAACACTGAGCGGCTCCCCGGCCACATGTCAGGCTCCCCGCTGCTGCAGTAACACTGAGCGTCTCCCCGGCCACACGTCAGGCTCCCCAATGCAGCTGTAATACTGAGCGGCTCCCCGACACATATCAGGCTCCCCGCTGCTGCTGTAACACTGAGCGTCTCCCCGGCCACATGTCAGGCTCCCCGATGCAGCTGTAATACTGAGCGGCTCCCCAACACATGTCAGGCTCCCTGCTGCTGTAACACTGAGCGGCTCCCCGGCCACATGTCAGGCTCACTGATGCTGCTGTAACACTGAGCGGCTCCCCGGCCACATGTCAGGCTCCCCGCTGCTGCAGTAAAACTGAGCGGCTCCCCAGCCACATGTCAGGCTCCCCGCTGCTGCAGTAACACTGAGCGGCTCCCCGGCCACATGCCAGGCTCCCAGCTGCTGCTGTAACACTGAGCGGCTCCCCGGCCACATGTCAGGCTCCCCGCTGCTGTAACACTGAGCAGCTATGCGGCCACATGTCAGGCTCCCCGCTGCTGTAACACTGAGCAGCTATGCGGCCACATGTCTGGCTCCCTGATGCTGCAGTAACACTGAGCAGCTCCCGGCCACATGTCCGGCTCCCCGCTGCAGTAACACTGAGCGGCTTCCCTGAGCGGCTCCCCGGCCACATGTCAGGCCACCTGATGCTGCAGTAACACTGAGCGGCTCCCCATCCACATGTCAGGCTCCCCACTGCTGCTGTAACACTGAGCGGCTCCCCGGTCACATTTCAGGCTCCCCGCTTCTGCAATAACACTGAGCGGCTTTCCGGCCACATGTCAGGCTCCCTGCTGCAGTAACACTGAGCGGCTCCCCGGCCACATGCCAGGCTCCCCGCTGCTGCTGTAACTCTGAGCGGCTCCCCGGCCACATGTCAGGCTCCCCGCTGCAGTAACACTGAGCGGCTCCACTGAGCGGCTCCCCGGCCACATGTCAGGCCCCTTGATGCAGCAGTAACACTGAGCGGCTCCCCGGCCACATGTCAGGCTCCCCGCTGCTGCTGTAACACTGAGCGGCTTGCCAGCCGCGTCAGGCTCCCCGCTGCTGCTGTAACACTGAGCGGCTCCCCGGCCACATGTCAGGCTCCCCGCTGCTGCTGTAACACTGAGCCGCTCTCCGGCCACATGTCAGGCTCCCCGCTGCTGCAGTAACACTGAGCGGCTCCCCGGCCACGTGTCAGGCTCCCAGCGGCTGCTGTAACACTGAGCGGCTCTCCGACACATGTCAGGCTCCTTGCTGCTGCTGTAGTACTGAGAGGCTCCCCGGCCACATGTCAGGCTCCCCGCTGCTGCAGTAACACTGAGCGGCTTCCCGGCCACATGTCAGGCTCCCGGCTGCTGCAGTAACACTGAGCGTCTCCCCGACACATGTCAGGCTCCCTGATGCTGCTGTAACATTGAGCGGCTCCCCGGCAACATGTCAGGCTCCCCGCTGCTGCAGTAACACTGAACGGCTCCCCGGCCACATGTCAGGCTCCCCGCTGCTGCAGTAACACTGAGCGGCTTCCCGGCCACATGTCAGGCTCCCGGCTGCTGCAGTAACACTGAGCGTCTCCCCGACACATGTCAGGCTCCCTGATGCTGCTGTAACACTGAGCGGCTCCCCGGCCACATGTCAGGCTCCCGGCTGCTGTAACACTGAGCGGCTCCCCGGCCACATGTCAGGCTCCCCGCTGCTGCTGTAACTCTGAGCGGCTCCCCGGCCACATGTCAGGCTCCCCGATGCAGCTGTAATACTGAGCGGCTCCCCGACACATATCAGGCTCCCCGCTGCTGCTGTAACACTGAGCGTCTCCCCGGCCACATGTCAGGCTCCCCGATGCAGCTGTAATACTGAGCGGCTCCCCAACACATGTCAGGCTCCCTGCTGCTGTAATACTGAGCGGCTCCCCGGCCACATGTCAGGCTCCCCGATGCTGCTGTAACACTGAGCGGCTCCCCGGCCACATGTCAGGCTCCCTGATGCTGCTGTAACACTGAGCGGCTCCCCGGCCACATGTCAGGCTCCCCGCTGCTGCTGTAACTCTGAGCGGCTCCCCGGCCACATGTCAGGCTCCCCGCTGCTGCTGTAACACTGAGCGGCTCCCCGGCCACATGTCAGGCTCCCCGCTGCTGCTGTAACTCTGAGCGGCTCCCCGGCCACATGTCAGGCTCCCCGCTGCAGTAACACTGAGCGGCTCCACTGAGCGGCTCCCCGGCCACATGTCAGGCCCCTTGATGCAGCAGTAACACTGAGCGGCTCCCCGGCCACATGTCAGGCTCCCCGCTGCTGCTGTAACACTGAGCGGCTTGCCAGCCGCGTCAGGCTCCCCGCTGCTGCTGTAACACTGAGCGGCTCCCCGGCCACATGTCAGGCTCCCCGCTGCTGCTGTAACACTGAGCCGCTCTCCGGCCACATGTCAGGCTCCCCGCTGCTGCAGTAACACTGAGCGGCTCCCTGGCCACGTGTCAGGCTCCCCGCTGCTGCTGTAACACTGAGCGGCTCTCCGACCACATGTCAGGCTCCTTGCTGCTGCTGTAGTACTGAGAGGCTCCCCGGCCACATGTCAGGCTCCCCGCTGCTGCAGTAACACTGAGCGGCTTCCCGGCCACATGTCAGGCTCCCGGCTGCTGCAGTAACACTGAGCGTCTCCCCGACACATGTCAGGCTCCCTGATGCTGCTGTAATACTGAGCGGCTCCCCGACACATGTCAGGCTCCCTGATGCTGCTGTAACACTGAGCGGCTCCCCGGCCACATGTCAGGCTCCCCGATGCAGCTGTAATACTGAGCGGCTCCCCGACACATGTCAGGCTCCCCGATGCAGCTGTAATACTGAGCGGCTCCCCGGCCACATGTCAGGCTCCCTGATGCTGCAGTAACACTGAGCGGCTCCCCAGCCACATGTCAGGCTCCCTGATGCTGCAGTAACACTTGGCGGCTCCCCGGCCACATGTCAGGCTCCCCGCTGCTGCAGTAACACTGAGCGTCTCCCCGGCCACACGTCAGGCTCCCCAATGCAGCTGTAATACTGAGCGGCTCCCCGACACATATCAGGCTCCCCGCTGCTGCTGTAACACTGAGCGTCTCCCCGGCCACATGTCAGGCTCCCCGATGCAGCTGTAATACTGAGCGGCTCCCCAACACATGTCAGGCTCCCCGCTGCTGTAACACTGAGCGGCTCCCCGGCCACATGTCAGGCTCCCTGATGCTGCTGTAACACTGAGCGGCTCCCCGGCCACATGTCAGGCTCCCCGCTGCTGCAGTAAAACTGAGCGGCTCCCCAGCCACATGTCAGGCTCCCCGCTGCTGCAGTAACACTGAGCGGCTCCCCGGCCACATGCCAGGCTCCCAGCTGCTGCTGTAACACTGAGCGGCTCCCCGGCCACATGTCAGGCTCCCCGCTGCTGCAGTAACACTGAGAGGCTCCCTGGCCACATGTCGGGGTCCCCGCTGCTGCTGTAACACTGAGCGGCTCCCCGGCCACATGAGAGGCTCCCCGCTGATGCTGTAACACTGAGCGGCTCCCCGGCCACATGTCAGGCTCCCCGCTGCTGCAGTAATACTGAGCGGCTCCCCGGCCACATGAGAGGCTCCCCGCTGATGCTGTAACACTGAGCGGCTCCCCGTCCACATGTCAGGCTCCCGGCTGCTGTAACACTAGGCGGCTCCCCGGCCACATGTCAGGCTCCCCGCTGCTGCTGTAGCACTGAGCGGCTCCCCGGTCACATGTCAGGCTCCCCGCTGCTGTAACACTGAGCAGCTATGCGGCCACATGTCTGGCTCCCTGATGCTGCAGTAACACTGAGCAGCTCCCGGCCACATGTCAGGCCACATGATGCTGCAGTAACACTGAGCGGCTTCCCTGAGCGGCTCCCCATCCACATGTCAGGCTCCCCACTGCTGCTGTAACACTGAGCGGCTCCCCGGTCACATTTCAGGCTCCCCGCTTCTGCAGTAACACTGAGCGGCTCCCCGGCCACATGCCAGGCTCCCCGCTGCTGCTGTAACACTGAGCGGCTCCCCGGCCACATGTCAGGCTCCCCGCTGCTGCTGTAACACTGAGCGGCTTGCCAGCCGCGTCAGGCTCCCCGCTGCTGCTGTAACACTGTGCGGCTCCCCGGCCACATGTCAGGCTCCCCGCTGCTGCTGTAACACTGAGCCGCTCTCCGGCCACATGTCAGGCTCCCCGCTGCTGCAGTAACACTGAGCGGCTCCCCGGCCACGTGTCAGGCTCCCCGCTGCTGCTGTAACACTGAGCGGCTCTCCGACCACATGTCAGGCTCCTTGCTGCTGCTGTAGTACTGAGAGGCTCCCCGGCCACATGTTAGGCTCCCCGCTGCTGCAGTAACACTTAGCGGCTTCCCGGCCACATGTCAGGCTCCCCGCTGCTGCAGTAACACTGAGCGGCTCCCCGGCCACATGTCAGGCTCCCGGCTGCTGCAGTAACACTGAGCGTCTCCCCGACACATGTCAGGCTCCCTGATGCTGCTGTAACACTGAGCGGCTCCCCGGCAACATGTCAGGCTCCCCGCTGCTGCAGTAACACTGAACGGCTCCCCGGCCACATGTCAGGCTCCCCGCTGCTGCTGTAACACTGAGTGGCTCCCTGCTGCTGCAGTAACACTGAGCGGCTTCCCGGCCACATGTCAGGCTCCCGGCTGCTGTAACACTAGGCGGCTCCCCGGCCACATGTCAGGCTCCCCGCTGCTGTAACTCTGAGCGGCTCCCCGACACATGTCAGGCTCCCTGATGCTGCTGTAACACTGAGCGGCTCCCCGGCCACATGTCAGGCTCCCCGATGCAGCTGTAATACTGAGCGGCTCCCCGGCCACATGTCAGGCTCCCTGATGCTGCAGTAACACTTGGCGGCTCCCCGGCCACATGTCAGGCTCCCCGCTGCTGTAGTAACACTGAGCGTCTCCCCGGCCACACGTCAGGCTCCCCAATGCAGCTGTAATACTGAGCGGCTCCCCGACACATATCAGGCTCCCCGCTGCTGCTGTAACACTGAGCGTCTCCCCGGCCACATGTCAGGCTCCCCGATGCAGCTGTAACACTGAGCGGCTCCCCAGCCACATGTCAGGCTCCCCGCTGCTGCAGTAACACTGAGCGGCTCCCCGGCCACATGTCAGGCTCCCCGCTGCTGCTGTAACACTGAGCGGCTCCCCAGCCACATGTCAGGCTCCCCGCTGCTGTAATACTGAGCGGCTCCCCGGCCACATGTCAGGCTCCCCGATGCAGCTGTAATACTGAGCGGCTCCCCAACACATGTCAGGCTCCCTGCTGCTGTAATACTGAGCGGCTCCCCGGCCACATGTCAGGCTCCCCGATGCTGCTGTAACACTGAGCGGCTCCCCGGCCACATGTCAGGCTCCCCGCTGCTGTAACACTGAGCGGCTCCCCGGCCACATGTCAGGCCCCTTGATGCAGCAGTAACACTGAGCGGCTCCCCGGCCACATGTCAGGCTCCCCGATGCTGCTGTAACACTGAGCGGCTCCCCGGCCTCATGTCAGGCTCCCCGCTGCTGCTGTAACTCTGAGCGGCTCCCCGGCCACATGTCAGGCTCCCCGATGCTGCTGTAACACTGAGCGGCTCCCCGGCCACATGTCAGGCTCCCCGCTGCTGTAACACTGAGCGGCTCCCCGGCCACATGTCAGGCCCCTTGATGCAGCAGTAACACTGAGCGGCTCCCCGGCCACATGTCAGGCTCCCCGATGCTGCTGTAACTCTGAGCGGCTCCCCGGCCACATGTCAGGCTCCCTGATGCTGCTGTAACACTGAGCGGCTCCCCGGCCACATGTCAGGCTCCCCGCTGCTGCTGTAACTCTGAGCGGCTCCCCGGCCACATGTCAGGCTCCCTGATGCTGCTCTAACACTGAGCGGCTTCCCGGCCACATGTCAGGCTCCCGGCTGCTGTAACACTAGGCGGCTCCCCGGCCACATGTCAGGCTCCCCGATGCAGCTGTAATACTGAGCGGCTCCCCGACACATGTCAGGCTCCCTGATGCTGCTGTAACACTGAGCGGCTCCCCGGCCACATGTCAGGCTCCCGGCTGCTGTAACACTGAGCGGCTCCCCGGCCACATGTCAGGCTCCCTGATGCTGCTGTAACACTGAGCGGCTCCCCGGCCACATGCCAGGCTCCCCGCTGCTGCTGTAACACTGAGCGGCTCCCCGGCCACATGTCAGGCTCCCAGCTGCTGCTGTAACACTGAGCGGCTCCCCGGCCACATGTCAGGCTCCCTGATGCTGCAGTAACACTTGGCGGCTCCCCGGCCACATGTCAGGCTCCCCGCTGCTGCAGTAACACTGAGCGTCTCCCCGGCCACACGTCAGGCTCCCCAATGCAGCTGTAATACTGAGCGGCTCCCCAACACATGTCAGGCTCCCTGCTGCTGTAACACTGAGCGGCTCCCCGGCCACATGTCAGGCTCCCTGATGCTGCTGTAACACTGAGCGGCTCCCCGGCCACATGTCAGGCTCCCCGCTGCTGCAGTAAAACTGAGCGGCTCCCCAGCCACATGTCAGGCTCCCCGCTGCTGCAGTAACACTGAGCGGCTCCCCGGCCACATGCCAGGCTCCCAGCTGCTGCTGTAACACTGAGCGGCTCCCCGGCCACATGTCAGGCTCCCTGCTGCTGTAACACTGAGCGGCTCCCCGGCCACATGTCAGGCTCCCCGCTGCTGCAGTAACACTGAGCGGCTCCCCGGCCACATGCCAGGCTCCCCGCTGCTGCAGTAACACTGAGAGGCTCCCCGGCCACATGTCGGGGTCCCTGCTGCTGCTGTAACACTGAGCGGCTCCCCGGCCACATGAGAGGCTCCCCGCTGCTGCTGTAACACTGAGCGGCTCCCCGGCCACATGTCAGGCTCCCCGCTGCTGCAGTAATACTGAGCGGCTCCCCGGCCACATGAGAGGCTCCCCGCTGATGCTGTAACACTGAGCGGCTCCCCGTCCACGTGTCAGGCTCCCCGCTGCTGCTGTAACACTGAGCGGCTCTCCGGCCACATGTCAGGCTCCCTGCTGCAGTAACACTGAGCGGCTCCCCGGCCGCATGTCAGGCTCCCCGCTGATGCTGTAACACTGAGCGGCTCCCCGGTCACATGTCAGGCTCCCTGCTGCTGCTGTAACACTGAGCGGCTCCCCAGCCACATGTCAGGCTCCCTAATGCTGCTGTAACACTGAGCGGCTCTCCGGCCACATGTCAGGCTCCCCGCTGCTGCTGTAACACTGAGCGGCTCCCCGGACACATGTCAGGCTCCCCGATGCTGCTATAGCACTGAGCGGCCCCCCGGCCACATGTCAGGCTCCCTGCTGCTATAGCACTGAGCGGCTACCCGGCCACATGTCAGGCTCCCCGCTGCTGCAGTAACACTGAGCGGCTCCCCGGCCACATGTCAGGCTCCCTGCTGCAGTAACACTGAGCGGCTCCCCGGCCACATGTCAGGCTCCCCGCTGCTGCAGTAACACTGAGCGGCTCCCCGGCCACATGCCAGGCTCCCCGCTGCTGCTGTAACACTGAGCGGCTCCCCGGCCACATGTCAGGCTCCCAGCTGCTGCTGTAACACTGAGCGGCTCCCCGGCCACATGTCAGGCTCCCTGATGCTGCAGTCACACTTGGCGGCTCCCCGGCCACATGTCAGGCTCCCCGCTGCTGCAGTAACACTGAGCGTCTCCCCGGCCACACGTCAGGCTCCCCGCTGCTGTAACACTGAGCGGCTCCCCAGACAGATGTCAGGCTCCATGATGCTGCAGTAACACTTAGCGGCTCCCCGGCCACAAGTCAGGCTCCCAGCTGCTGCAGTAACTCTGAGCGGCTCCCCGGCCACATGTCAGGCTCCCCGCTGCTGCAGTAACACGGAGCGGCTCCCCGGCCACATGTCAGGCTCCCAGCTGCTGCAGTAACACTGAGCGGCTCCCCGGCCACATGTCAGGCTCCCCTCTGCTGCAGTAACACTGAGCGGCTCCCCGGCCACATGTCAGGCTCCCCGCTGCTGCTGTAATACTGAGCGGCTCCTCGACACATGTCAGGCTCCCCGCTGCTGCAGTAACACGGAGCGGCTCCCCGGCCACATGTCAGGCTCCCCGCTGCTGCTGTAACACTGAGCGGCTCCCCAGCCACATGTCAGGCTCCCGGCTGCAGTAACACTGAGCGGCTCCCCGGCCACATGTCACGCTCCCTGATGCTGCAGTAACACTAAGCAGCTCCCCGGCCACATGTTAGGCTCCCTGCTGCTGCAGTAACACTGAGCGGCTCCCCGGCCACGTCAGGCTCCCTAATGCTGCAGTAACACTGAGCGGCTCCCCGGCCACATGTCAGGCTCCCTGATGCTGAAGTAACACTGAGCGGCTCCCCGGCCACATATCACGCTCCCCGCTGCTGCTGTAACACTGAGTGGCTCCCCGGCCACATGTCAGGCTCCCCGCTGCTGCTGTAACACTGAGCGGCTCCCCGGCCACATGTCAGGATCCCCGCTGCTGCAGTAACACTGAACGGCTCCCCGGCCACATTTCAGGCTCCCCGCTGCTGCTGTAACACTGAACGGCTCCCCAGCCACATGTCAGGCTCCCTGATGCTGAAGTAACACTGAGCGGCTCCCCGGCCACATGTCAGGCTCCCTGATGCTGCAGTAACACTGAGCGGCTCCCCGGCCACATGTCAGGCTCCAGGCTGCTGTAAGACTGAGCGGCTCCCCGGCCACATGCCAGGCTCCATGCTGCTGCAGTAACACTGAGCGGCTCCCCGGCCACATGTCAGGCTCCCCGCTGCTGCTGTAACACTTAGCGGCTCCCAGGCCACATGTCAGGCTACCCGCTGCTGCAGTAACACTGAGCGGCTCCCCGGCCACATGTCTGGCTCCCCGCTGCTGTTGTAACTCTGAGCGGCTCCCCGGCCACATGTCAGGCTCCCCGCTGCTGCTGTAATACTGAGCGGCTCCTCGACACATGTCAGGCTCCCCGCTGCTGCAGTAACACGGAGCGGCTCCCCGGCCACATGTCAGGCTCCCCGCTGCTGCAACAAAACTGAGCGGCTCCCCGGCCACATGTCAGGCTCCCCGCTGCTGCTGTAACACTGAGTGGCTCCCCGGCCACATATCAGGCTCCCCGCTGCTGCTGTAACACTGAGCGGCTCCCCGTCCACATGTCAGGCTCCCCGCTGCTGCAGTAACACTGAGCGGCTCCCCGGCCACTAGTCAGGCTCCCCGATGCTGCAGTAACACTAAGCGGCTCCCCGGCAAACATGTCAGGCTCCCCGTGCTGCAGTAACACTAAGCAGCTCCCCGGACACATGTCAGGCTCCCCGCTGCTGCTATAACACTGAGCGGCTCCCGGCCACATGTCAGGCTCCCCGCTGCTGCTGTAACACTGAGCGGCTGCCGGGCACATGACAGGCTCCCCGTTGCTGCTTTAACACTGAGCGGCTACACGGCCACGTCAGGCTCCCCGCTGCTGCTATAACACTGAGCGGCTACACGGCCACGTCAGGCTCCCCGCTGCTGCTGTAACACTGAGCGGCTCCCCGGCCACATGTCAGGCTCCCTGATGCTGCAGTAACACTGAGCGGCTCCCCGGCCACATGTCAGGCTCCCGGCTGCAGTAACACTGAGCGGCTCCCCGGCCACATGTCACGCTCCCTGATGCTGCAGTAACACTGAGCGGCTCCCCAGCCACATGTCAGGCTCCCGGCTGCTGCAGTAACACTGAGCGGCTCCCCAGCCACATGTCAGGCTCCCTGATGCTGCAGTAACACTGAGCGGCTCCCCGGCCACATGTCAGGCTCCCGGCTGCAGTAACACTAAGCAGCTCCCCGGCCACATGTTAGGCTCCCTGCTGCTGCAGTAACACTGAGCGGCTCCCCGGCCACGTCAGGCTCCCTAATGCTGCAGTAACACTGAGCGGCTCCCCGGCCACATGTCAGGCTCCCTGCTGCTGCTTTAACACTGAGCGGCTCCCCGGCCACATATCACGCTCCCCGCTGCTGCTGTAACACTGAGTGGCTCCCCGGCCACATGTCAGGCTCCCCGCTGCTGCTGTAACACTGAGCGGCTCCCCGGCCACATGTCAGGCTCCCTGCTGCTGCAGTAACACTTAACGGCTCCCCGGCCACATGTCAGGATCCCCGCTGCTGCAGTAACACTGAACGGCTCCCCGGCCACATTTCAGGCTCCCCGCTGCTGCTGTAACACTGAACGGCTCCCCAGCCACATGTCAGGCTCCCTGATGCTGAAGTAACACTGAGCGGCTCCCCGGCCACATGTCAGGCTCCCTGATGCTGCAGTAACACTGAGCGGCTCCCCGGCCACATGTCAGGCTCCAGGCTGCTGTAAGACTGAGCGGCTCCCCGGCCACATGCCAGGCTCCATGCTGCTGCAGTAACACTGAGCGGCTCCCCGGCCACATGTCAGGCTCCCCGCTGCTGCTGTAACACTTAGCGGCTCCCAGGCCACATGTCAGGCTACCCGCTGCTGCAGTAACACTGAGCGGCTCCCCGGCCACATGTCTGGCTCCCCGCTGCTGTTGTAACTCTGAGCGGCTCCCCGGCCACATGTCAGGCTCCCTAGTGCTGCAGTAACACTGAGCGGCTCCCCGGCCACATGTCAGGCTCCCTAATGCTGCAGTAACACTGAGCGGCTCCCCGGCCACATGTCAGGCCACCTGATGCAGCAGTAACACTGAGCGGCTCCCCAGCCACATGTCAGGCTCCCCGCTGCTGCAGTAACACTTAGCGGCTCCCCGACCACATGTCAGGCTCCCCGCTGCTGCAGTAACACTGAGCGGCTCCCCGGCCACATGTCAGGCTCCCGGCTGCTGTAATACTGAGCGGCTCCCCGGCCACATGCCAGGCTCTCCGCTGCTGCTGTAACACTGAGCGGCTCCCCGGCCACATGTCAGGCTCCCCGCTGCTGCTGTAACACTGAGCGGCTCCCCGGCCACATGTCAGGCTCCCCGCTGATGCTGTAACACTGAGCGGCTCCCGGCCACATGTCAGGCTCCCTGATGCTATAACACTGCGTGGCTCCGCGGTCACATGTCAGGCTCTCCGCTGCTGTAACACTGAGCGGCTCCCCGGCCACATGTCAGGCTCCCCGCTGCTGCTTGTAGTTTAGCCTGCTTCCACTTCTCCTGTCTCCCCGGCCGTAACGTATGCTTCCCGCTGCTTTCCTCTGTTGGCAGCCCCTCTGCTGATCACCCCCGGCAGGACACGGGGTCCCTGCTCAGTCAGCGCTGTCAGCAGTGTGCGCCTCCCCGTTCCCCGCTGTTTGCGGCTGCACACATGGTGCACACAGGATGGTGATGCAGTGGGGCCAGCACAGTGCACTCGGGCCCCTCCTGGGTGCTGCTGCTCCCAGCTCTCCGTCTGCCCATAGCCAGGGGTTGGGCAGATCACATGTGTTATTGAATTCAATGTTCCGTCAATATGCTGTGAGGCTCCAAATCAGAGGTGGTTATGGCGGCCGCCGTGAGAAAGCAATGAAACACAGACCTGTGTCTAGAAGAAATCTGTGTTTATTCTGTACATTGTCATTTCTTATACAAAAAATAGAAGGAGTATCAGTAGGTGTATCAGTAGGCGTATCAGTGCAAAGGCTAGTGTTACAAAGTTCAATCTGTTATACTGAGGTCAAAGTACTAAGGTGGTGAATAATTGCGTTTTCTCAATAAACATGGCTTCTTTTGTTGGAATGTAGACTGACTGTCTAGTACCTTGATTCTTTATCACAATCTACGTTTTAATCACATGCCCTAGACAGCAGTTAATGATCGAAGCATTCCATTATCCTTTGATCATTGTAACGAGATTAACAAGATCTTGGAGACATGATGGACATTTAAGATTACACCTCTACTTAATGTAATTAAGTACTAACCTAAATGTACAAGCATTTATCAGAGCTTTTCATAGGACACAGAATAGAGTGTACAATTTAGGCCTAAAGCCTCCGGAAACGTGTATCAAAGATACATACATATATAAATTAATATGTTCATAACCCTCACAATCCACCATTTGAAACAGTCCATCTTGAAAAGAGCCTTTGTTGTGGTACTATCAAGGGTGCTAAGCCACCCCTGCCGGTCTTTCTATCCTCTTCGCCGGATCCCCACTGTTGGTGCTCTTTTACTCTTTTGACTGTTTTAACGATATCGTAGAGGGAGCGATTCCAGATAATTTGCTTGTCTCCGTATCCCACAGAATGTCCATAAGTTGCAAACACTCAAAAGAATGAACAAAAGAAACAGTATTAGTAATGGGTGAAACATAAAATCCATCATCTTTCCTGCAATAGGTGACCATCCAGTAAAAATATCATACCAGTTATATTCGGTATCTATCTGGATTTTATTACCTAGGCTGACCAACTTATCTCCTACCCATATAGTTTGTTTTTCTAATTCCATAAGGGAGAGGTTAGTAACATCCAAATGCTTTTGAAGGTGTTCAGTGTCTTTCATTAGTCTTACGATTCTACCCAAGGATATAGTCAGATTTGACATAGGGATAGCATCTGGGTGCCAGTAATACTTTATTGCAGCTTCAGCATCTGGCAAAAAGGTGTAAGTTTCTGTAAACCAATGTATCACCGACATGTTCTGTAAACATCCAGAAAATGGAGTGGTGAGATTATACATACTGGTGGTTTTAGTTTGGTTGGTAACAAAGCATATATATTGGGGGCCAACTTCTATCAGCATATGGAAAGACGCAGGTAGCACCGTCCAATCACATATGCTGACTGAAGGCTGCAGGAAACATGGCTCATATGCGGCTGTACTCCGTCCGCATACTAGGCCATCCAGTGTTTCTTCACAGTTCTCTATAAATCATAGTACCTGTGAACTTGGGCAACCAATATTGTAAAGCATATAGAGGCGGTCCGAACACCACAGGTAGTCCTACAAACTTACACATCAGGCTTGTGTCCTCATAAAGTCATTTCCCCAGTGCTATACTCATCAGAGCATTCTACACCATCAGCCCCGGGCCGTATCCAGGATGCTACTGGAATTACATTATTGAGAATATTTCTCCACAATTTTTCATTCTTTGTCATCAAATCTGACTGTGCTTTATCCTTCTCGTGAATCATATATACATATTGCAGGCTACATTGTGTATAGTTTATGAATTTACTCATATTTACAAACAAATCATTTTGAACCCCAAAACTCAGATTAAAAAGCGTTAATACATCCTTATTATATCCTAATGCAAGATGTTGGGGGAGGAATATGGAGGGCATCCATTGTGCCTGAATATTGACCAGATTAGACACATCTCTTCCTTCCCCTGCCATCTTATTTTTCATTACTTCTAAATCTATTGAATTTAAAACCCCTGTGCCTGCTCTTATTCCTCCAAGAAGAGTATCGTACCATTCTCTCTTCATTCTAGAGCATGATTTCATTACAGGGAAAGATATATTAAACTGCACTACGGTCCTCTGTTGTTTGGTTGAGACATTTTTACGTGTATGGGGGAGCCTAACTAAATTGTCAATGTGTACCACAGGGGTTGTTTCCAGGACGGTCAAAAGGTTTAACCACATTAGAGAGTTGGCTATAGGAGTACCATTAATGCACAGGAGAGTATATGTATCTTTTAAAGATATTGTCTGGTTTGTGCCTCCCCTTCCAACTTGGTCACCCTTACACATTAACGTTTTTGAAAGATGCTCATATGTGAACTGCTTATCTATATGAGCCACACATCCTTGGGTTAGTTTATAGCATGAGATATTTACTCTACTGATAATGTTTATCCAAGGATGCTCTCCTTCCTGTATGACATATGAACGACCTTTACATTTATTGGAGGGGACATATAAGCCACTGGTCTCTCCTAGTGTAAAATTGGCTATTATGCACCTATGATTGCCTTCACATATGAACTCGTCTTGCTGTCTGGCTTTAGTTTTATTTGCCCAACCCCAGTAGCTTCTAACAACACCTCCTTCCTTAGTTTGTGCCAATTTCAACTTTCCCGCTGGCGTCAGGGTCCAGGCCCTGGCGATAAGCAGGAGAATTCCAAGCACCAGGAATGGTCTCATTTCTCTCATATTGTGGTTTCTTAACCTTTTTGCAATGTGAGGCATGTACCCAATTGGTTTTACCCTCTAGTTTGACGGCAGTACTGGTTGTGAGCAGCACTTGATACGGGCCGTCAAACCTTGGTTCCAATGTCCTCCTCACGTGTCTCTTTGTCACTACCCAATCTCCGGGCTGCAGATCATGTGTTCCTTCAAGAGAATTTGGATCTGGAATTGAAGAAAACACTTGATTGTGTGTTGCCTTTAGGCGTGCATTTAAGGACATAACATAGTCAGTTAGAGTACCATACTGGGCCTGCAGTACCTGTGGAAAGTACAGACCCAACCTGGGTGCGCACCCAAACAAGATTTCATATGGTGATAATCCTGTTTTTCTGTTAGGCACATATCTGACTGAGAAAAGGGCCAATGGGAGGCACTCCGTCCATGGTTTGCCTGTTTCTTTCATTGCTTTCTGTATTCTTAGTTTTAGGGTACCATTCATCCTTTCTACCTTCCCACTACTTTGTGGATGATAAGGGGTGTGAAATGCTTGGGAAATACCCAGGGCAGACATGATGTGTTGCATTATTTCACCTGTGAAATGTGTACCCCTGTCTGACTCGATTACCTCTGGTACCCCATACCTGCAGACTACCTCATTCATGAGCTTCTTTGCTGTTGCCTGAGCAGTTGCCTTGGTGATGGTGTAGGCCTCAACCCAACCTGAGAATATATCAACAACAACAAGCACATATTCATATTTCCCCACACGTGGGAGCTGAATATAGTCAATTTGCAATCTCTGAAATGGGTAGAGTGGCCTAGGCAAGTGTTTTTGCGGGACCTTTACTTTCTGTCCTGGGTTGCTCACGGCACAGATCATACAAGATTGGACAAATGATGCAGCAGTTACAGAGAACCCAGGGACCACCCATTCTCTCTCAAGCATCAGTAGCATAGCTGCCTTCGATAGGTGAATCTTTCCATGGATCAGCTGGGCCATCATGGGGTACAGGGATCGTGGTAGGCAAGTTCTACTGACTGTTTGCCATACGCCACCCTGTTCTACTGCTCCCATATTAGTCCATTTATCTTTTTCTTCTTTGCTGGCTTGTGACTGTAATGTCTTTAGTACATCAATGTCCATATTTTTATCAAAGTCCAAATCATAGTCTCTGACTTGTGCGGTCAGTATCTTCTTTTCTTCTTTCTTCCATGGTTTGAGGGCCGCTGCCTTTGCTGTGAAGTCTGCGAGGGCGTTGCCTTTTGCTTCTGCAGTGTCGGCTTTAGTATGAGCTTTCACCTTTAGGATTGCTACTTTATCCGGTAGGAGTAGGGCTTTCATAAGGTTCTGTACTGCTGCACCATTCTTAATGGGTTGTCCTACAGAAGTTAAAAATTGTCTGGCCTTCCATATTGGGCCGTAATCATGAGCTATGCCAAATGCATACCTGGAATCAGTGTAAACGTTTGCTGTTTTACCTTCTGCCACTCTACACGCCTCAGTGAGGGCCTTCAATTTCGCTTCTTGTGCTGAGACATGCGGAGGCAGAGCTTCTGCTTTTAGGACATCATGTTGTGTGACTACTGCATACCCGGTATGGAATCGGCCATCCTCACCTTGGTACCGTGAACCATCTACAAAAAGCTCAAAATGTGCATTGTCAATAGGCGTTTCAGTAACTGATTCAAAACCTGCAGTTTCTTGCTGCATCAATTCTAGACAATCATGCTGGTGTTTTGAATCAAATAAATCAGAATCATGCTGTACAGAATTTAAAAATAACTGATCTGCAGTACCCAAATCCCCCACCCCCCCATTTGAATCGGGATACTCGATTGGAAGAAGAGTAGCCGGGTTCAAGGTAGTGCACCGTTGGAAGGAGATGTTAGGAGGCATGAGCAAGGCACATTGTAACCTTATTTGACGAGCTAGAGACAGGTGTTTAGGTTGTACTTGAGTGAGTATACTCTGGATGTCATGGGGGGTGAGAACCACTAGGGGGTAGTCCAGGACCAACTCAGAAGATTTGTCAACCATTGCTTGTACTGCTGCTACCACACGGACACAGGAGGGGGCTCCTCGGGCCACCGGATCCAATCTCATGGAGTAATACCCAAGTGGCCGTGGACGTCCTCCATGTTTTTGTGTCAACACTGCCGTCGCATGACCAGAAAGTTCAGTGCAGAAGAGAGTGAAAGGTAGAGTGTAATTAGGAATTCCCAGTGCTGGAGAACTGAGAATAGAGAGTTTTAGTGTATGGAAATTGTCAGTTGCTTCAGGAGTGAGAGAGAAAGGAACACTTGGAAGACAATCATAGAGTGGTTGCATCAGGGATGAGGCAGAACGGATCCAAGGACGGCAGTATGAGACAAGCCCCAAAAAGGTGCGGAGTTTGGCAGCAGAAGAAGGTACAGAAATGGCTTGAACTGCAGCTTTTCGTTCTTCTGTGAGATGTTTGGTTCCTTGAGCTAGGCAATGGCCTAGAAACACAACCTGTTGTTTACAAAGCTGTAATTTTTCCTTTGAAGCCTTGCAGCCATTTTCTGCTAAAAATTTTAGAAGAGAAATGGATGCAGATTGACATGTTTTCAGATCCTCAGCGCAAAGCAGAAGGTCATCAACATATTGCAACAGCACAGTTCCATCAGGCGGAGTCCAGGCCTGCAAAACAGACTGGAGTGCCTGGGTGTACATGTTTGGAGAATTCTGCGCACCTTGTGGCAGGACGGTCCAAGCGTATTGTTTACCCTTGAAGGTAAAAGCAAAAAGGTACTGGCAATCCGGATGGATCGGTACACTGAAAAACGCATTTGCAAGATCTATCACTGTAAAAAATGTCGCAGTGGGCGGGACTTGTGCTAAAAGCGTATGTGGATTTGGCACTACTGGGGTGTCGAGTACAGTTACTTTATTAATTTCCCGAAGATCATGTACCATGCGATAAACATCTGGTTGTCCCTTTTGTGTTTTCTTTTTAACTGGGAAGAGGGGAGTATTGGCTGGTAATGTTATTTCCCGTAGTGCCCCCATTTGAATTAAGTCTGTAATTTGTGCGCCTATAGAATCCTCTTGGGCCCTACCCAATGGATATTGTTTTACTTGGGGGGCTACGCATCCTGGTTTTAGTGTGACTACCATGGGTGTCACATTCATATGACCAATATCTGTTTTGGACTTGGCCCAGAGTTCCTGTGGAACTTCCTGTAATATTATTTCCTCTTCTGTAGTTAAGAGGAAAATTGGCTGTGGATCATCTAGAGAAGCCACCATCTGGCAAAATTGTTCTGCGTTTGTTTTTGCAAAATCAATCTGCACTGTTCCTTCTTCAGTAAACTGAATGGAAGCTGACAGGGCAGAGAGTATGTCTGTGCCCATAACTGACAGTGGAATATCATCACTCACCAATAGTTTTGTTAACACTGTCTGGTCTCTGAATTTTATGGGGAGAGGGTCTGTTTCCTGAAGTTTCTTAGGAACTCCTTCAAGACCTACAACAGTTTGAGCTGTATTTTGCCGGTATGCTGGAGGAATTAGGTGGCTTTGGATGACTGAGGTTGATGCCCCTGTATCAACAAGGAAAGGAATTTCCTTATTGAGTACTTCCCCTTTAAGAAAAATGGCCACACCCTCTTTTACATTGCTCATGGGGAAGAAGGGCAGAGGGTCGCCGACTATTCAATCTTGGTTTTCTATTTCTCCCTTGGCGACTCGTGCTTTTGTGGGTTGTTCACTACCCCTCTGCTGGAGGAATTTTCTACACTCCCGTTTAAAGTGCCCAGGCTTACCACAGAAATGGCACTTAAGGTTATGTTTGGGATGGGTGCCCCGTTTTATTTTGTTCTCTCCTGTGCTGTATTGTGCTATCATAACAGAGCTATGTCCTTTTTTGATTTTTAAATTTAGTTCAATGCCCTTGGCTGCTTGCACCAGGCCTGCTGCTTCATATTGTCTCCACTCAGGCTTGTTATCCATGAGTTTAGACCTCAAGGGTTCTCGCAACCCCTCTACAAAGGCCATGCTAAGTACATGGTCACCCAATTCTTGTATGCCCCTATACCCCAGATCTGACCAACGTTCTAGACCAATTAAAAATATCTTACCACTTTTTAATTCTCTATGTTTAATTTTATCCCAATCTGTGCCACAATAGTCTTTCACATAATTTAAAATTATCGTTCCCACTGCCTCCCCTGTTTTTAACATAATCAAAGGACCCAGATCAGCTGATGTTGCAGAGTATGTGTCTTGTATTTGTGCTATCTGTCGAAAGAAAGGCATAGGTCTGGTCATGGGGTCTGGTAATTGCTGTATAAGTGACATATGCTCTTGAGGTGTCCATGGTCTATATTTAACTTTTTGTGAGGTCATATCATATTGGCTCCTTCTGCCTTCCCCCTGTGTTACATCAGCTCCTATACCACTCTCCGCTCCCTGCATCTCCTCCTTGTCCTCTTCTCCATGCTTCCACTCACTAGCCTAGGATCTAGTGAGCATAGGCATAACCGGTTTGTGCCGAGGAGCTCCGCAAGCAGGGCAGCTCTCTCTCCAATCCGGGTTTTGTTATCCACAATGCCAGCAGGTCCATCCCTCCTGTCCAGTGTTTGACCTTGGAGTGGATGGCTTGGCATAGGGTGGGGGAGACTGTTGGAATTGAGATGAAGGAGGGGGTGGAGGTGGAAGAGGGAACTGACCTGGCAATGGGGGAGCATAATATATCTGTCCTTTGAATTCTTTTCTCTGATATCCTGCATCTTCTATATCTCTACTTGCCTTTTTCCAACTATTCAACATTTCCTGTAATCCATTATCTTTTGCCCACCCAGCATGACTGTCTGAAAACCTTTCCCACTGCTGGAGATCTAATACTCCTGTCCCTTTATATCCTATGTGCTTAAACAATTTATCACATCCTCTACCAACTGCAGCTCTGCCTTCTCTTTCTTGTACAATTTCTTTAGCTGTCTTCCATACCTTATCCTCTTTACCAGCAGTATTGCCCATGGCTGGCGGTTTGTGTACACCAAGAGGCTTATTATTTTATCCTTTCATACACATAAAACAATCCCCTGACCGTTGAAATATACAAACGGAACTGCAGGGGGCCCTGTCCAGAATCGTGGCCTTGTTAGGGACTCCTTTCAGCATCACTGATCAGGTTCCTGTTAACACGGGACACAGAGATTTATATTTGCACCCCGGAGGTCAGGTTCCGTCGATCAGGTCAACTCATCAATCACTCACTCGTGCATAAACAGGCACACATAAAGACAAAAACATTTGAATGTCAGTTACTACTTTTTTTTTAAGTGTCAGTACTTCCTCACTTGTCTGTAAGTGTCGGTACCTCCCAACCCTGCTTATTTTTCCCCCGTCTCAACCACTTCTCTTATACCTATAAGAGGCTCCCATCAGGGATTTTATCCTCTGAAATTTTTAGGCTTCCCTGGTACAATTTATACCATGCCTTCCAGAGATCGGCAAGAGGGTTTCATATTCTGTACACTGACCATGCAAAGTAACAAATAAAGACAATAACAGTTAAAGAACACCTGCACAGCATATTCAGCCCACCATATGAATTCTTAAAAAAAAGCTTGAAGATTTATAAGAGGCATGCACTTCTTACCCCTTGGACAGGAAAGGAGCAGCCAAGAAGCACGGATAGATTGTGGCAAGATAAAGCCTTACCTTACTGCGCAGTTTTTGTAAATCCGTGGTTCCGAGTGGCTCCTTATCGCATCTGGGTCCGGGGGGGTTTGAGGTGCAGGTGGTCCTCTTGTTCCTTCAAGCCCCACGTTCTGGGCACCAATTACTGTTAAGGAATTCAATGTTCCGTCAATATGCTGTGAGGCTCCAAATCAGAGGTGGTTATGGCGGCAGCCGTGAGAAAGCAATGAAACACAGAGATCAGGCCTGTGTCTAGAAGCAATCTGTGTTTATTCTGTACATTGTCATTTCTTATACAAAAAATAGAAGGAGTATCAGTAGGCGTATCAGTAGGCGTATCAGTTGGCGTATCAGTAGGCGTATCAGTGCAAAGGCTAGTGTTACAAAGTTCAATCTGTTATACTGAGGTCAAAGTACTAAGGTGGTGAATAATTGCGTTTTCTCAATAAACATGGCTTCTTTTGTTGGAATGTAGACTGACTGTCTAGTACCTTCTTTATCACAATCTACATTTTAATCACATGCCCTAGACAGCAGTTAATGATCGAAGCATTCCATTATCCTTTGATCATTGTAACGAGATTAACAAGATCTTGGAGACATGATGGACATTTAAGATTACACCTCTACTTAATGTAATTAAGTACTAACCTAAATGTACAAGCATTTATCAGAGCTTTTCATAGGACACAGAATAGAGTGTACAATTTAGGCCTAAAGCCTCCAGAAACGTGTATCAAAGATACATACATATATAAATTAATATGTTCATAACGCTCACACATGCACATGGCAGCATCACATGGCAGCACAGGGTTTGCTGACTCTTGCGCCCCCTGGAGGGTTACATTAGTAACATGATACCCCTGTCAGGCGGAAGTGTTTACAAGGAATACTGGACATTGGCCCCTAGGATTGCATTAGATAGCGCAGCCCTCGGCAGAGGGCCGTGATGTGTCCGCGTTCCATTGGTCAGTGGTGACGGGCCGTCTCCTCTCTGCGCATGAGACGCCGGGAGCGGGGGAGGGGCACAGGTCGCATATTACTGTTTTCAGCCGCACTTACGGGTTTTTTTTTTTTTCAACAGCCGCCCCGTTCGGCGCGAGACAACCCCGATGCAGGGGTTAAAACAGAGAACTGGACAGTGCTTACCCGAATCCCCGCACTCCGGTGACTTCTTACTTACCGGTTGAAGATGGCCGCCGGGATCTTCTCCCTCGGTGGACCGCAGGGCTTCTGTGCGGTCCATTGCCGATTCCAGCCTCCTGATTGGCTGGAATCGGCACACGTGACGGGGCGGAGCTACGAGGGGCCGCTCTCCGGCACGAGCGGCCCCATTCAGAAAAGAAGAAGACCGGACTGCGCAAGCGCGGCTAATCCGGCGATTAGACACTGAAATTAGACGGCACCATGGAGACGGGGACGCCAGCAACGGAACAGGTAAGTGAATAACTTCTGTATGGCTCATAATTAATGCACGATGTACATTACAAAGTGCATTAATATGGCCATACAGAAGTGTATAGACCCACTTGCTGCCGCGGGAGAACCCCTTTAAGTGGTGTGTAGTGCATGGCTGCTGAAGGCAATCCGCGTGCACTCTGTGTAGTCATGTGGTGCCGAAGAGCCAATCAGGTGGCTCTAATCAGAAGTGCTAATATGCTTACGGTGCGGCCGTGTGAACCCAGCCCATCAGAGAGCAGCTGCAAGAGAACTACATCTCCCAGCATTCCCTCTGTACTGATCACATGGGGTGACATCACTACAGGCCTTTTACTCCTCCCTCTACTTACAGAGCTCCGCCCACTGATCACATGACAGACACGTATTTTCATGTCCTTGCTCACTGATGCCCACACCCACAGCTCCGCCCATCTGCTTATGACGTCATCACAGGTCCTTCAACCACTGCAAGGTAAACAGACCGAGTCCTGGTGTGCTGTTCTCTCTGTTATCAGCCGGTATCAGAGGATATATATACAGCGGTACGGTAAACTGACATGGGGGTTGTTCTCTCTGTTATCAGAGAATATATATATACACACAGCAGTACGCTAAGCTGACATGGGGGTTGCGCTCTCTGTTATCAGCCGGTATCAGAGGATATATATATATATACACAGCAGTACAGGGGTTGCGCTCTCTGTTATCAGCCGGTATCAGAGGATATATATATACAGCAGTACAGGGGTTGCACTCTCTGTTATCAGCCGGTATCAGAGGATATATATATATATACAGCAGTATGGTAAGCTGACATGGGGGTTGCGCTCTCTGTTATCAGCCGGTATCAGGGGAGATATATATACAGCAGTACAGGGGTTGCGCTCTCTGTTATCAGCCGGTATCAGAGGATATATATATACAGCAGTACAGGGGTTGCGCTCTCTGTTATCAGCCGGTATCAGAGGATATATATATAGCAGTACAGGGGTTGTGCTCTCTGTTATCAGCCGATACCAGAGGATATATATATACAGCAGTACAGGGGTTGCGTTCTCTGTTATCAGCTGGTATCAGAGGATGTAAATATCCAGCAGTACAGGGGTTGCGCTCTCTGTTATCAGCCAGTATCAGAGGATATATATACACAGCAGTACAGGGGTTGCGCTCTCTATTATCAGCCGGTATCACAGGATGCATATATACAGCAGTACAGGGTTTGCGCTCTCTGTTATCAGCCAGTATCAGAGGATATATATATATATACAGCAGTACAGGCGTTGCGCTCTCTGTTATCAGCCGGTATCAGAGGATGTATATATACAGCAGTACAGGGGTTGCGCTCTCTGTTATCAGCCGGTATCAGAGGATATATATATACAGTAGTACAGGGGTTACGCTCTCTGTTATCAGCCGGTATCAGAGGATGTATATCCAGCAGTACAGGGGTTGCGCTCTCTGTTATCAGCCGGTATCACAGGATGCATATACACAGCAGTACAGGGGTTGCGCTCTCTGTTATCAGCCGGTATCAGAGGATATATATATATATACACAGCAGTACAGGCGTTGCGCTCTCTGTTATCAGCCGGTATCAGAGGATATATACACAGCAGTACAGCGGTGCGCTCTCTGTTATCAGCCGGTATCAGAGGATATATATACAGCAGTACAGCGGTGCGCTCTCTGTTATAAGCCGGTATCAGAGGATAGATATACACAGCAGTACGGTAAGCTGACATGGGGGTTGCTCTCTGTTATCAGCCGGTATCAGAGGATATATATATATACAGCAGTACGATAAGCTGACATGAGGGTTGTTCTCTCTGTTATCAGCCAGTATCAGAGGATATATATACACACAGCAGTACAGTAAGCTGACATCGGAGGTTGCTCTCTGTTATCAGCTAGTATCAGAGGATATATATACACAGCAGTACAGTAAGCTGACATCTGGGGTGTGCTCTCTGTTATCAGCCGGTAACAGACGATATATATATATATATATACACACAGCAGTACGGTAAGCTGACATCGGGGTTGTGCTCTCTGTTATCAGCCGGTATCAGAGGATATATATATATATACACACAGCAGTACAGGGGTTGCACTCTCTGTTATCAGCCGGTATGAGAGGATATATATATACAGCAGTACAGGGGCTGCGCTCTCTGTTATCAGCCGGTATCAGAGGATATATATATACAGCAGTACAGGGGTTGCGCGATCTGTTATCAGCCGGTACCAGAGGATGTATATATACAGCAGTATAGGGGTTGCGCTCTCTGTTATCAGCCGGTACCAGAGGATGTATATATACAGCAGTACAGGGGTTGTGCTCTCTGTTATCAGCCGGTATCAGAGGATATATATATACAGCAGTACAGAGGTTGCGCTCTCTGTTATCAGCCGGTATCAGAGGATATATATATATACAGCAGTACAGGGGCTGCGCTCTCTGTTATCAGCCGGTATCAGAGGATATATATATACAGCAGTACAGGGGTTGCTCTCTGTTATCAGCCGGTATCAGAGGCTATATATATATACAGCAGTACAGGGGTTGCGCTCTCTGTTATCAGCCGGTATCAGAGGATATATATACACAGCAGTACAGGGGTTGCGCTCTCTGTTATCAGCCGGTATCAGAGGATATATATATACAGCAGTACAGGGGTTGCGCTCCCTGTTATCAGCCGATATCAGAGGATATATATACACATCGGGGTTGTTCTCTCTGTTATCAGCCGGTATCAGAGGATATATATATATACAGCAGTACAAGGGTTGCGCTCTCTGTTATCAGCCGGTACCCTGTGACCTCTCTCTCCTCAGGCCCCGATGGACGGCACGGAGATGAGCGGAAGGATATTAGCCGTCACCTGGGAGATCATCTACCTGCTGACCGGAGAGGTGAACTTCCCTCCATTCCTCCCATCTGTCTTGTATTTGTGCCATCCCTGAGCGTCTCCCTCCATCCACAGGAGTACACAGCAGTGAAGAAGACAGCGACTCCCATCATCCATCCTCACTCCCTGATCCAGAAGCTTCTAGAACTCACCAACAAGATGACGGAGCTGCTGACAGGAGAGGTGACTGCGGGGAATGTGGGGGGACATTCTAGCGGGGGGCTCTGGCTGATGACTGGATATTGTGTTGTCAGGTTCCTATAAGGTGTCAGGATGTGGCCGTCTATTTCTCCATGGAGGAGTGGGAGTATGTAGAGGGCCGGCGGGATGTGTACGGGGCCGCCATGCTGGAGGCGGGGCCACCAGGTAAGAGGGGTGGGAGTATGTAGAGGAATGTGTACGGGGCCGCCATGCTGGAGGCGGGGTCACCAGGTAAGAGGAGTGGGAGGATGTAGAGGGCCGGCGGGATGTGTACGGGGCCGCCATGCTGGAGGCGGGGCCACCAGGTAAGAGGAGTGGGAGGATGTAGAGGGATGTGTACGCGGCCGCCATGCTGGAGGCGGGGTCACCAGGTAAGAGGAGTGGGAGGATGTAGAGGGATGTGTACGGGGCCGCCATGCTGGAGGCGGGGCCACCAGGTAAGAGGAGTGGGAGTATGTAGAGGGCCGGCGGGATGTGTACGGGGCCGCCATGCTGGAGGCGGGGCCACCAGGTAAGAGGAGTGGGAGGATGTAGAGGGATGTGTACGCGGCCGCCATGCTGGAGGCGGGGTCACCAGGTAAGAGGAGTGGGAGGATGTAGAGGGATGTGTACGGGGCCGCCATGCTGGAGGCGGGGTCACCAGGTAAGAGGAGTGGGAGGATGTAGAGGGCCGGCGGGATGTGTACGCGGCCGCCATGCTGGAGGCGGGGCCACCAGGTAAGAGGAGTGGGAGTATGTAGAGGGCCGGCGGGATGTGTACGCGGCCGCCATGCTGGAGGCGGGGTCACCAGGTAAGAGGGGTGGGAGTATGTAGAGGGATGTGTACGGGGCCGCCATGCTGGAGGCGGGGTCACCAGGTAAGAGGAGTGGGAGGATGTAGAGGGATGTGTACGGGGCCGCCATGCCTGAGGCGGGGTCACCAGGTAAGAGGCGGCAGGTATGAGGCTGCCTACGTTCTCCCATCACTGTGTGTCTCCACAGATGGAGCCGGTAGGAGAAACCCACCAGAGAGATGTCCCCATCCTCTGTATTCCCAGGACCGTCTAGAGGAAGATGTCCTGGAGAGCCAGCAGGTAGATGGCGCTGAGCCCTGTAGTACTTCTATATAGGGGGATCAAGCTCTCTGGTCCTCCTCTATATGTAAAGAGTGGAGCTCCATCGTCCTGCTCTATATAGGCGGTTGAGCTCTGTGGACCTACTCTATATAGGGGGTGGACCTATGGACTTTTTCTATGTAGGTGGTGGAGTTATGGTTCTGCTCTATAAAGGGGGTGAAGCTATGGTCCTTCTGTAGATAAGGGGGTGGAGCTCCCTGGTCCTTCTTTATATAGGGGGTGGAACTCTCTGCTTCTGCTTTTTATAGGGGGTGGAGCTATGGCCATGCTCTATATAAGGGGTGAAGCTATGGTCCTTCTGTAGATAAGGGGGTGGAGCTCCCTGGTCCTGCTTTATATAGGGGGTGGAGCTATGGCCATGCTCTATATAAGGGGTGAAGCTATGGTCCCTCTGTAGATAAGGGGGTGGAGCTCCCTGGTCCTGCTTTATATAGGGGGTGGAACTCTCTGCTTCTGCTTTTTATAGGGGATGGCGCTCTATGCCCCATCTCTATATAGGGGGTGGAGCTCTGTGCCCCTGCTCTATCTAGGGGGTGGAGATATGGTGCTGCTGTATATAGGGGCAGAGCTATCTGTTCCTGCTCTATACAGGAGTTGAAGCGCTTTCCTCCTGCTCTATATATACGGTGAAGCTCTGTAATCCTGCTCTATTTAGGGGGTGGAGCTCTCTGGCCCTGCTCTTTATAGAGTGTGGAGCCATGGTCCTGCTCTATATAGGGGTGGAGCTCTTTCCTCTATATATATATATATATATATATATATGGGGCGGAGCTCTGTGGTCCTGCTCTATATAGGGGTTCGAACTCCAGTCCTACTCCATATGGGTGGTGGAGCTCTGTGGTCCTCATCTATATAGGGGGTCAGGTCTTTCCTCATGCTCTATATATCGGGTAGAGCTCTGTGGTCCTGCTCTATATAGGGGATAGAGGTCTCTGGTCCTGCTCTATATAAGGGGTGCAGCTATCTGGTCCTGTTCTATAGGGGGTGGAGCACTTTATTCTATTTAGGAGGTGGAGCTTTATGGACTTGCTCTATATAGGGGGTGGAGTTCTGTGGTTCTGCTTTGTAGAACGAGTAGTGTTTGGCGGTCCTGCTCTGTATGTAGGCGGTGGACCTCTCTCGTTCTGCTCTATATAGGGGTGGGGCTATGGACTTGCTCTATATAGGGGGTGGAGCTCTTTGGTCCTACTCTGTTTAGGGGTGGAGCTATGGACTTGCTGTATGTAGGAGGTGGAGTTATGGTTCTGCTCTATAGAGGGGGTAGAGCTTTACGCTCTTGCTCTATCTATGGGTGGAGCTCTCTGATCCTGCTTTATATAGGGGTTTGAGCTCCCTGCTCCTCCTCTATATAGGGGATGGAGCTCTTTCCTCTATATAGGGGGTGGAGATTTCTGGTCCTGCTCTATATAGGGGGTGGAGCTCTCTGGTCTTGCTCTCTATAGGGGGTGGAGCTCTTTCCTCCAGCAGTTATAGATTTTGGTTAGATTTCCTGCCTCTCCGCCCTATCGTCCTACTCTATCTCAGGGGGTGGAGCTCTGGTCCTACTCTATATAGGGGGTGGAGCACTGTGGTCCTGCTCTATATAGGGGGTGGAGCACTGTGGTCCTGCTCTATATAGTTGGTGGAGCTCTTTCCTCTATATAGGGGTGGAGTTGTGGTTCTGCTCTCTATACGGGGTAGAGCTCTTTCCTCCTGCTTTATGTAGGGGGTGGAGCTCTCTGGTCCTGCTCTATATAGGGGGTGGAGCTCTCTGCTCCTTCTCTAGGGGGTGGAGCTTTCTCTATATTGGTGTTGGAGCTCTCTGGTCCTGCTCTATTTATGGGCGGAGCTCTCTGGTCCTGCTCTATATGGGGGGTGGAGCTCTTTCCTCCTGCTCTATATAGGGGGGTGGAGCTTTCTGGTGCTGCTCTAGGGGGTGGAGCTCTCTGGTCCTGCTCTATATAGGGGGTGGAGCTTTCTGCTTCTGCTCTATATAGGGGGTGTTGCACTCTGCTTCTGCTCTATATAGGGGGTGTAGCTCTCTGCTTCTGCTCTATATAGGGGGTGGAGCTCTCTGCTTCTGCTCTATATAGGGGGTGGAGCTCTTTCTTCCTGCAGTCATACATTTCGGTGTCCGGTTAGATTTCCCGCCGCTCCACCATATTGTACTGAATTCTTCCATATGACACATCAGGGTGAAGATGATATTAAAGTGGAGGTAGAAGAAGAGAGGATGAGGGGCGATCACCCGTGGAAGAGTGAGGTGGAGGAGGACGTTCCCGCAGGTAGGTGATGATGAGCTGGGGGGTTCCTTAAGGTTCGGTTGCTCCTTAGCGCTCTAGTAGCCCTTCAGGCGGTGATACACGGTGTTGGGTGCAGGAGGGGCCGGGAATATATAGAAATCCTCCCGGCTCTTCTGTGTTCATCAGCTAAAATTGCCCTAATGTTTATGAGTGCGTGAAGAGAGCAGAGCGCGTATCGGCCTCCGTGTTTTTGCCCGCCCTGTGTAATGTGTCCTGTGACGGGCGGACATGCCTGGCGCCGTATTGTGCTTGTCCTTTTCACTGATGCACTTACTGTACTGTTTGCGCCCTGCGGTTGCGTACGGTCGTGTGAGTCATTACAATTGGTATTTGGGTTCATCGGATGTGATAAACCGCGGCACTAACGGCCGCTTCTGAGAAAACGCAGTTTAACCACTTTAGCGCCACAATCCGGCTGTTATGGGGTCGCCGCTGATGCCTGTCTGTCATCCGCTCAAATCTGTTATTCAGCCGCATGGTGTCCGCTGACCGCTCAGGGCCTATCATGCTGAGTGCTGAGCCTCGCTGCCTGTGGTGATAGAAGCCAGGAAAGGGTTAACAGGCCATCCTGCTGCACACACCGATGAGGATGAGCCCCGACTCACAGAGGACTGTGCCGCCGGTCATGTGACACCTCTGCCGGGGGTCCAGTGGGTGGGACTAGTGATGCTGGAGGGCTTCTGGTGTCAGGCGGCCGACATCAAGTACAGAGAGGGGCAGGGGGGCTGTGTACACAACGTCGCCCCTATATACCTATAGTATCCTGTCCCCTACATCCATACTAGCGAGAACAGGACCCCCAACAGACCCCTGCGCCCCCCTGTAACCAACAACACTGATATCACTCCTCTACAAATCAAGAGGTTAAAGGGGTCTCCTGATCACGGACAGCTGATTGAGGGTGGTCCAGGGGGCGGAGCAGATCTCCACCAATCAGCTGTCAGTTCGATCGGTCGCCAGCTTTTCAGAACTGTAAAACCCCTTTGATGCGTAAAATAAATCGGGCTGATTCTAATAAATAAGCTCTTTGTTGGCATTAGCGGGGCTTTGTGATGCAGCTTCACATCCCTAGAGACTAGGAGGTGAAGGACCTCGCAGATATGGTGGAAGGGTCAGCACACGTTTATCTATGTATTCCCGACAAGCAGCCAGTGATGGCATTGATACCGGATATCATCTGTCGGCCGGTGGATGGGCTCCATTCTTATGCACTTTAGGTAGTATGAATCTGGTGTCCAGATGAAGCTTCTCTCCACCTTCCAGAAGCAGTTCTGTGCGGTAGGCTGATCCAACATGAGACGTAATCTCTGTGACTACCGATCATCGGGCTGCCGGGGAGTCTAATGTAGTAATGTTGGTCTTCCAATATGTGAATTGATGCCAATAGCTGGTGTCCATAACGACTATTGTCCCCGCCCTTACCGGTTTCTTTATGACAATATTGGGGTTTTGGCCTGATTGTTTCATAGTATGGGTCTGTAGCTTGGTGACATTATTACTTCGCCTGGTTTTGGATCTACAGAGTGAGGAATGTCTGGATGGACTCGCCCCAACTCTCCAATAGAAGTGGCTCACAGGTTTGGGATCTGTTGGAATGGGATCATCTAAAGAACAAACTCCTGCAGTAGATTGCAGTGGATCGTGAGTGTCGTAGGGGACGGACTGGATATGTTATTGAATCTTTGAAGGGTAAGCTTTCTTGTGAATGTATGTAAATCGATGAAAAGTTGAGAAATATCGGGAGGTTTTGATGGATAGAAAGAGAGGCCTTTGGCCGGAGCCTCCAATTCCTGCATATTGAGATTACATAGATCGTAAACTCTACATTTTTGGCCCACATCGGGACTCGCAGTGGGGGAGGGAGAGGATTTGGGCCTTTTTGTGATGGTTTTTGTCCCTCACTGTCTTGGCTTGGTCTTTTTCGCATGGATCTCATTGTCCAAGTAGATTCTTGCATGAGTTGATGGAATTGTGATATTGGGCTCCGTACTACAGGTAGTGAGGCCCCTTTGTTGGAAGGTGTCGATGTTGACATAAGACTGGCTGCTTGTGTTGGAGATTTGACAATTCCACCGTGGCCTTTGTTTCTCCTTGTTAGGAGAGTGTTTGGAAGTTTTGGCCATGAATATAAAAAAATATTTCAAATATGTAATGCTAACAGTATTGTTTGTTACTAATGTGATGGCTAAAGCATTAGAACATGGAGAGCATGGGACAATCCCAGGGGGAATGGAGGGTATGGACCGAAGTCTGAAAGGAGGAGTAAAAGTAGAAATATTGTCTAGAACCAATGCTGTGGGGGCTCATTTTACCGACCTCGGAGGGATGGAAGGCTGAGTCAACCTTGAGCCGGCTGAACCATGCAGGGATTGAACTCACAACCTTCAGGCCCTGAGTGAGGCCTTAGGACTGCATTCTGCGGCTCATGAGATAATGCATTGTTAGGGTTGACAGAATATAGTGGACTGTCTGATAATGATATCTTCGCTGGGTTAGCTGGAATTCTAGGAGTCGCCTGTCTATGTGAAGGAGGTTTGAATTGTGAAAAGGTTCATGGGAAAAGGTTGTGTCTGGGCTCTCTTGGTGCAGATTGAGTCTGATCTGGGTGTTGTTATTAGACGATTGGTTATGGTAAGTGTATTGCCTGACCATCTAGGGAAAGATTCCTTAGGGTTCAGTATTCTTGGGGATGAGTTATCAAAGTTGGTTCTATGATGATACTCCCACAGGAAGATCTCTTTCCTATCGTAATCAGAGAGGTCTCGTTTACGTTTATCACATGTGACTGTCTAATGTTTTGGTATATTCCAGGGCATACATCATGCTTTCTGAAGCACTGGTGGATGCTAGTAGAAGACGTTGGTCTAGAGCCAACCTACCGAGCCATTGTCGCTTAGTCATGATTTTGTCTAACATTACATTTGGAAATGCATTCATCATCAGGGACCGTTCTGGGGTCCTCAGGAATATTAATCCGAAGACCTCTTGGGGCTATTTTATACCTCTATGTCGCCAACGAGTGTCTGAATATTCCTTCCGTTTGTACGGAATTGTCCGTGGATGTTCACACAGTTAGGGCGGGAGTAGAGGGTTCTCACATCCATTTGTCCGTGAAGTCATGTGTAAGGGGGGCTAGTATGTTTTTAAGGGAACTACCTCTACAGAAGACCACATTTGGAATAGTGGGTAACTCGTTGACCAAGAAAGGGTCACTTTTGAGTATCCCTCCGCAATGCTTCTTCAGGATGTTGACTATTGTAGTTGGTGACAAAAGTGAATCTCTTAACCCCTTAGTGATGGCCCCATTGGGAAACTACGTCCTCAGGACGTAGTATTATGCGTCCTCTTAAGATTAATGCCCCTCAGGCTCTGGACGTCACAGCTCCATGCTGTTGGTGCCTGCAGGTAGCCGACAGCATGGAGCTGTCATCCATTGGATAGCGCCGATCGCAATAAAGTAAATAAAACAGTGAAAAATGTTAAAGATTCAGCTGCCCTGATGGATCGGATCCATCAGGGCAGCTGAAAATACTCACCCGGCTTGTCGCAGATGTCCCGCGGTGAATGGGTCTTCCGGGACCCGGAGCCGCTCTTCTGCGCATGCTTGCCAGACGCATGATGTCACGCGCATGCGCAGAAGGCCAGGTGCCCCGACACATTCAAAATCTCCTGGCTCCCGGCTCCTGAAGGTAGCTGGGAAACAGGAGATGTTACCGGGGACCGCGGTGAGCGGTCCCCGGGCACGCGATCGGCGCTATCCACTGGATAGCGGCAATCGCGAAAAAGTTCAAAAAGTTGAAAAAAAGTACAAGTACAAGTACAAGTAAAAATACTCACCTCAGGTCCGCCGATGTCCCCGCTGTTCCGGGACCCGAAGTCCCCGTCTGTGCATGTGCGCCCGATGTCAATCATCGGGCACGTGCACAGAGGGGCTCGAGACCCGGAAATTTAAAATCCCTCTGCTCCTGGCTGCCATGTGTAGTCAGGAGCAGAGAGATTTCACCGGAGACATGATCACTGTTATCCTATGGATAACAGTGATCATGTAAAGTAAAAAAAAGGATAAAAAGTAAAAAAAAAGTTTAAAAAGCTTACGTTTCATCTCCCCCCACGGATCATATCCGTGAGGGAGGATAAAATGACGTACCTAAGGCCCGCGGATATATTTGCGTACCTTACCCCAGCTTCTGCGCACGCGCCCGTCGCCACAGTGGCGGACGCATGCGCAAACGCTGTAGATTGCCAGGATAACTTAAAATCTTCCTGCTCCTGGCTACAAAACTGAGCCAAGAGCCCGGAGATTTCACGGGGGGCCGCGGTGAGCGGTTCCTGGTCACGTGTTCGCCGTTATCCAATGGATAATGGCCATAACGCAAAAGTAAAAAAAACGTGAAACTTCATCTCCCCTCACCGATGCGATCGGTGAGATGAGATGAAACTTTTTACCGGAGGCCTCCGTATTTGCATCCCAACGCGATCTTCCTCTGTGAACTTTCCCGGATTCTGCACATGCGACCGCCGGCAAAACACCGGACACATGCGCAGGAGGCGGGGAGCCCAGGAAATTTAAAATCTCCTTGCCATGTCGCGCGAGAGCCTGGAGCAGTGACCTTGTTGAGCGGTCCCCGGTCACGTGATAAAAAGGTAGCGATCTACCTTAGGCCGGTCTCACATGACCGGATAAGAATTCAGTTGTGCCCTGCAATCCAACGGGTGTTCCCTCCATTACAGGCCTTGCCATGTTTCCTGTAAGTAGATTAGGGCCACAATGGGTATGTTTTTGAAAACGGGACAAATGGAAGGATCCATTTTGGGGTGAAGGTCTTCATTCCTATGTACACTGTACAAAAAAACCAGTTTTTAAATTGCCAAAATTGCCAAAAAAATGAAAATCGTAATTTTTTCCTTCTGCTTTGCTTAAATTCATTCAAATACTGTGGGGTAAAAATACGCAGTATAACCCTAGATGAATTTGTTAAAGGGTCTAGTTTTCAAAATGGGGTCATTTGAGGGGGTTCTTTATAGTTTTGGCCGCTCAATGGCTCTATAAGTGGGCAATGGGGCCTGGAATTTATTCCGTTGTACCCTGAAAACCAACGGGTGCTCCTTCCATTATAGGCCTAGCCATGTGTCCTGTAAGTAAATTAGGGCCACAAGGGGTATGGTTCTGAACATGGGACAAACGGGGGTATCCATTTTGGGATGAAAGTCTTCATTTATATGTGTGCTGTACAAAAAAAAACTGTTTTTAAATTGATACAATTGCCAAAAAAATGAAAATTGTAATTTTTTTCCTACTGCTTTGCTTAGATCTATTCAAAAATTGTAGGGTTAAAATACACAGTCCACCCCTAGATAAATAAGTTCAGGGGTCTAGTTTTCAAGAGGGAGTCATTTGTGGGGGTCCGCTGTCGTTTTGGCCGCTCAAGAGCTCTACAAGTGGGCAATGGGGCCTAAATCACCTTCATGCTAAATTTCTGTTCTGAAAGCCACTGACTACTCCTTTCATTTTGGGCCCCATTGTGCATCCAGACATAAGATTAGGGCCACAATGGGTATGTCTCTGAACACGGCACAAACAGGGGTATCTATTTTGGGGTGAAAGTCTTCCTTCATATGTGTGCTGTACAAAAAAAGCTGTTTTTAAAATGACACAATTGCCAAAAGCGAAAATCACAATTTTTTCCTTTTGCTTTGCTTGAATTCATTCAAAAACTGTGGGGTCAAAATCCGCAGTACACCCCTAGATAAATTCGTTAAGGGGTCTAGTTTTCAAAATGGGCTCACTTGTGGGGGTTCTCTTTGGTTTTGGCTGCTCAAGAGCTCTACAAAAGTGGTATGGGGACTAAAACGCTTTCAAGCAAAATTTATGTTCTGAAAGACACCGACTACTCCTTTCAGTTTGGGCCCCGTAGTGCATCCACACATAAGATTAGGGCCACAATGGGTATGTTTCTGAACACGGGACAAACAGAGGTATCTATTTTGGGGTGTCAATCCTCATTTTCATGGGCACTATAGGAAAAATATGTCTTTAAAATGACATTTGCAAAAATATGAAATTTTATTTTTTCTCTTCTAAATTAAATTAATTCCTGGAAAAAAAACGGTGGGGTCAAAATACTCCTGATCCCCCTCAGTGAATACATTAAGGGGTGTAGTTTTTAAAATGGGGTCACTTGGGGGGGTATGTATTATTCTGACACTCATGAGCCTTTGCAAACTTGGCTTGGTGCAGGAAAACAAAGTGTTCCTCAAAAGTAATGTTAAATTTGTACGTCATCTAAATGGTTGAAAAAAAAAAAAAAAAGGTTTTCAAATGTGCATCCAGAATAAAGTAAATAGATGGAAATATAAATCTTAGCAAAAATTTGTACAGTATGTTTGGACATATTTGAGATATTACAGTTGAAAATGTGAAAAAAACTTTTTTTCAAAATTTTCCCAATATTGGTACTTTTAATAAATATACACAAATTATATCGGTCTCTTTTTACATCCAAAATGAAGTACAACATGTGGCAAAAAAACAATGTCAGAATCTTTTGGATATGCAAAACTTTTACGGAGTTATGCTATGTTAAACGACGCATGTCAGATTTCCAAAATTTGGCTCAGTCACTAAGGGGTTAAAATCGTTAGTTTTTTACCGCAAGGTCACCGGTGGATATATATACATTAGTGTCCGTGCACTTCCTCCGTATCCTTCTGATTTGCCCATAGGAGGTATTTATCTTCCACCCTCTCGCATGACTACTGCTGAAACCTAAATAGCCGTTCATATCCACCGATTTAAAGGGGGTCTTTGTAAGCGAGGGGTCTTCCTCAACAGAAAGTTCCAGGTGTAAAAACTAATGTTGGAGGGGCTTATGGTGCTGGTAAACTCAAGCCCTCTATCCAAGGTAGATTTAGGAAACCTTGGGATTCGCAGGCCTGGGACCTTCTCTTTGACCTCTGGGACGTCATCTCAGTTTGTGGTTGGCCCTTCTTTTAGGGCTGATATTGCAGACGCCGAGTCCCACCACTGTGTTTTATCCTAATCCACGTATACTCTCAGAGCGCTGTCCTTTTAACCATTTTTCCAGTTAATACCATGACCTACATTGCATTTCCCCACAGATTGTACAGATATTCAAAACTGTCATCTGTATGTACGTGCAATCCGCTAGCTTGCAGCGGTCAGTAGGATCTCTGAGGTGAATGCAGTCCACATGATGGCGGTGTGTGCCCAGCTAGGTGTCTGCGCTGACCCCGTCAGTCTGCAGCCTGGCCGACCGCACGTTGGTATCCAGACCAGCCGGCTTGGATCTGTTGTTGGAACGGTTTGTAGCGAGTGAATCTCTGTGGAGGCGGAGTCTCTACTGCAGCGCTCAGCTCCATGTCCGCGCTGGGCAGGCCCACCACCGCTGCTTCATACGCCCAGCACTCAGCGGAACGTGGTTGGCCGTCAGAAACGGGTTATCCCCATAATCAGCTAATTGCTGCTGTTCTTCAGTTTATAGGCTTAAAATTATAGGCTGTTCATGTCTGACAGCGGGCAAACTTACAGAATCAGCAAGGGGTCACATACTTATTTCCTTCACTGTATATCATGTAATTACTAACTGCAAAAAGATTGGGAAATGTAAAGGAAGGACTTCTTGTTTTTCCTGCTGGATCCACTTCTGCCTTTGGCTCAAAAATATGTAATTAAAAACTACATGTGTCTTCACTCTAATAGCAATGTTATAAACTTGTGATTTGGATAAAAAATATCCTGAAATCTATTTTTAATCCTGACAGACAATCCCGGTGAGACCTCTGAGGAAAACCTCATGTTATCGGTAAATTATAAGGTAGAAGATGAAGATATCGTGCCACGCTCTTCAGGGGAAAACCTCATTCCCATTAATGTACCTCCAGGACTTTACACTACAGATACATCATGTAATCCCCCTAATCATGAGGAACCTTCTCCTGACCAATCACAGATGGTTACCACAAGTGCAGAACAGGGCGGTGGGAAAAGAAATCTGTGTGGTAAAAGTATGAAACCGTCTACAAAAAGTTCGGGTTTGTTTACAAACAAAAAAATTCGCTCAGGAGAGAAGCCGTATTCATGTTCAGAATGTGGAAAAGGTTTTACAGATAAATCCACTCTTGTTGTACATGAGAGAAGTCACACAGGAGAGAAACCGTATTCATGTTCAGAATGTGGGAAATGCTTTGCAGGTAAATCATATCTTGCTACACATAAGAGAATTCATACAGGAGAGAAGCCATTTTCATGTTCAGAATGTGGAAGATGCTTTGGAAGTAAAGGAAGTCTTGTTATACATGAGAGAACCCACACAGGAGAGAAGCCGTTTTCCTGCTCAGAATGTGGGAAAGGTTTTACAAATAAATCAGATCTTGTTAAACATAAAAGAAATCACACGGGGGAGAGACCATATACATGCTCAGACTGTGGGAGAGGATTTGTTACTAAAGGCAAACTTACAGATCATGAGAAAACTCACACAGGGGAGAGGTCGTATTCATGTACAGAATGTGGGAGAACTTTTATAAATAAATCAAATCTTAATGCACATCTGAAAAAACACACAGAGGAGGAACAGAAAAAACAAACAGGAGAGAAATCCTATTCATGTACAGAATGTGGAAAATGCTTTTCAAGTAAATCAGATCTTTTTAGACATGAAAGAATTCACACAGAAGAGACACCATTTCCATGTTCAGAATGTGGGAGATGTTTTTTAAACCAATTTGGTCTTGCTACACATCAGAGATGCCACACAACATAGAAGCTGTTTTAATCTTCTTTATGGAAAAAATGTTCTGGAATGAAATCAGATTTTGGAACTTGTCAGAGAATTCACACAGAGAAGAAACCAGATTGTGATTCATTGAAAAATGTAACCCATCAGTTATTCACAGACATTAAACAGTCAATACGAGAGATTATTTCTGGGTGGAGTCAGACTGGATCTGCCAAACACCCAAATGCTATGTACCGGAGGTGACCTGTGAGCGTGATCCATGGAGGAGAAGTATTGTGGATGGAAGAAGAGAAGATCCTGGTTTACTCCCAGAGCAGCGACCCTGAATTGTCCCCATGAGCCTTCTTATTACTGTAATGATCACTGAATAAACCTACTGGTGAAATATAACTTTTATTTTGTACCTTTTTAAATTTATCAAATACACTGAAAATAACCCCCCTCCAACTGATCTAAGTACTGAATTCGGGGGAGATTGCTGCTGGTCCTAGTGACACCCCAGTCCTCTACTGTGGATTTACCATCCCGAAAAGGCCACTTTTCCCACCAGTCTTACATTGGACATCCTTATTTGCCTCTTTAGTATTCCTCATTCAAAAAGATGGACCTCCTGTTGGGACAGTATACAGGGCAGTATACAGCATGTTATAGATGGACCTCCTGTGAGGACAGTATACAGGGCAGTATACAGCGTGTTATAGATGGACCTCCTGTGGGGACAGTATACAGGGCAGTATACAGCATGTTATAGATGGACCTCCTGTTGGGACAGTATACAGGGCAGTATACAGCATGTTATAGATGGACCTCCTGTTGGGACAGTATACAGGGCAGTATACAGCATGTTATAGATGGACCTCCTGTGGGGACAGTATACAGCGTATTATGGATAGGATGGATAGCAGTAGAACAGTGTAGCCGACAATCGGAGGAGGTACTTACCTGGGATTGTCCTTTCTTTGGATCCTCGGCAGCACAATATAGACGGTTTATTTTGCCTCCCGCTACCGCGGACAGAAGAGAAAACGAGCGGTTAAGCAATTAATCAGATTGTCAGGAATCCCTCCGGAGGCAGAAACCATTCCTGATAGGAGCAGCAGTAGAACTTGTGGAGCCTTCAGAGGAAAGGAAGATTACAGGTAACAGTGTGATCTCTATATGGACCGGCAGCACAAGACATAGGGGATGGGAGAAGCTGCAGTACCAAGCAGTTGCCTGCCAGAGGCGCCATCTCCTAAAGCAGCTACTTCCTGCCTGTAGCGGTTAGTATATATAGAAGGTGAGGCCCAAGTCACCGCTATGTAAATCTCATGAGAGCATGGGTGAAGGGAGTGAGCAGCGCCCTGCTCCCCTCTTATGATCGCAGCTTGGCCAGAGTCAGTTGCTTTGTGGCATTCTAGAAGGAGCTCAGAAGACAAATGTTCAACATTGTTATAAATGATCTGGAGGAGGGAAGTGATGGGAAACGGATTAAATGTGCCAACGACACAAAGCTAGAAGGGATAGCTAACACTAGGGAAGAGAGGGAGGATTCAAAAAGATCTAGAAAAGCTTGTACAGTGGGCGGCGACTAACAGAATGGTAATATCTTTTTTTAATTCAATAACTTTTATTGAGAGTTTCGACATTTTTTTCAAACATAAACTTAGATTTCTAACTCCCCCCCCCCCCTTCCCGCTCTCTCTCACATTCCCAACAGTTAAATCGGCACGTAACGCCATATTCATCAAACACGTTAGAGTGCATACACGGCATCCTAGATGAAGAGGCTTTTTTCTTGGTATTGTTAGTGTGATTCCTTCCATGGAACAAAGGTAGTCGGCCTGTAGCGTTCCATCCAGTAGAGAAGTATAGCCAGTGACCCATATAACATATTTACTATATTATTAAGCTTGCACCTCCACTACCACCCAAAGCAGATCCCCAACTCTCATTCCCAGGCTGGGACATCGCCATAATCTAGTTGTTAACAATTAGTGTCCGGTTTGCCACTCCTGGTGTATTCAGCCAATTCCCCCATAGCTTGTCATATTTGTGGGCAGCGTTTCTTTTGAGACATATCCCTTTTATCCCGGGGTAAAAGACAATTACCTTTAGTTTTAAATTCTCCGACAGTGGGGGGCGCTTCATCCAGCCAATGTTGGGCTATCTGTTTCCTTGCACATAGAGTAAACTCGCCACCGCTATTCGCTCCTCTATCGGCAGATCACTGACATAACCGAGTATGCACACTGGTGGGGAAAGATGCAGATTAACTTTGTATACAGTATTGATTAATGAGTGTACACCCATCCAATATCTGCTCAGTTTTGGGCTTCTCCACGTCATGTGTATTAACCCCACTTTTTGGATCTTACTGGTATTTAACAAGGAGATATGCAACTTCCTACATCTGGGCATGAAAAATGAAAAAAGCACATACGGAATGGGAGGAATTGGGCTAAGCAGCAGCACATGTGAAAAAGACTTGGGTATACTAATAGATCATAGACTGAACATGAGTCAACAATGTGATGCAGCAGCCAAAAAGGCAAACACAATTCTGGGATGTATTAAGAGAAGCATAGAGTCTAGATCACGTGAGGTCATTATCCACCTCTACTCTTCATTAGTCAGACCTCATCTGGAATACTGGGTCCAGCTCTGGGCACCCCACTTTATAAAGACATAAACAAACTGGAGCAAGTTCAGAGAAGAGTTACCAAGATGGTGAGCGGTCTGCAAATCATGTCCTATGAGGAATTGTTAAAGGATCTGGGAATGTTTAGCAGAAGAGAAGGCTGAGAGGACACCTTAATAGTGGTCTACAAATATCTAAAGAGCTGTCACAGTGCAGAGGGATCAGCCCTATTCTCATCTGTACAAGGAAAGACTAGAAGCAAGGGGATAAAACTGAAAGAGAGGAGACACAGATTAGATATTAGACAGTGAGGGGATCAATGAGTGGAACAGGTTACCACAGGAGGTGGGGAGTTCTCCTACAATGGAAGTCTTCAGAGGCCGGACAGACATCTGTCTAGGATGATAGTAGAGAACAACCTCCAGACGCAATGCAATAGACCTTACAGTGTTCCTGGAAGTCCGTGGCTAACTCCCACAGGCACTGCAATGGCTTCCATAAAAACTTCTCACACACGTATTACCCATGAGATCATCAAATACAGTAGAATATTGGCAGATGCTTTTATGGATATTTTCCTACCTTCCCTTCCTCCTTTTAAACTCAGCTGGAGGAGTGACGCTGTATTTAGAGGGCGCTCGCAGGGTGGTTTCATACTTTCATAGTAAATATGAAAGCTAAGATTTTCAATTTGTACTCAATGAGGAATTAGCAAGAATTCTATTACATTAGGAGTCCCAGAACACCTCTGGAATCTGTGCAGAACCTATAGCACAGATTGTGGTTCACTGCTTAATTAAAGGCCTAATACCTATAACACAATTTGGGGCATTTTCAATTTCTGCTTGTATCACTGGAAGTATATCTGCCCTAATAGGTGAGAGAGAGGGGAGGTAGATTCTCCTCAGTATATACACACAGAGGGGAGGTAGATTCTCCTCAGTATATACACATAGAGGTGAGGTAGATTCTCCTCAGTATATATACACATAAAGGTGAGATAGATTCTCCTCAGTATATACACATAGAGGGGAGGTAGATTCTCCTCAGTATATACACATAAAGGTGAGGTAGATTCTCCTCAGTATATACACATAAAGGTGAGGTAGATTCTCCTCAGTATATACACATAGAGGGGAGGTAGATTCTCCTCAGTATACATACACATAGAGGGGAGGTAGATTCTCCTCAGCATATACACAGAGAGGTGAGGTAGATACTCCTCAGTATATACACATAGAGGGAAGGTAGATTCTCCTCAGAATATACACATAGAGGTGAGGTAGATTCTCCTCAGTATATACACATAGAGGGGAGGTAGATTCTCCTCAGTATACATACACATAGAGGGGAGGTAGATTCTCCTCAGTATATACACAGAGAGGTGAGGTAGATACTCCTCAGTATATACACATAGGGAGGAGGTAGATTCTCCTCAGTATATACACATAGAGGTGAGGTAGATGCTCCTCAGTATATACACATAGAGTTGAGGTAGATTCTCCTCAGTATATACACATAGAGAGGAGGTAGATTCTCCTCAGTATATACACAGAGGGGAGGTAGATTCTCCTCAGTATATACACTTAGAGGTTAGGTAGATTCTCCTCAGTATATACACATAGAGAGGAGGTAGATTCTCCTCAGTATATACACAGAGGGGAGGTAGATTCTCCTCAGTATATACACATAGAGGGGAGGTAGATTCTCCTTAGTATATACACATGGAGGCGAGGTAGATTCTTCTCAGTATATATACACAGAGGGGAGGTAGATTCTCCTCAGTATATACACATAGAGGGGAGGTAGATTCTCCTCAGTATATACACATAGAGGTAAGGTAAATTCTCCTCAGTATATACACATAGAGGTAAGGTAAATTCTCCTCAGTATATACACATAGAGGTGAGGTAGATTCTCCTCAGTATATACACATAGAGGTGAGGTAGATTCTCCCCAGTATATACACAGAGGTGAGGTAGATTCTCCTCAGTATACACACATAGAGGTAAGGTAAATTCTCCTCAGTATATACACATAGAGGTGGGGTAGATTGTCCTCAGTATATACATATAGAGGGGAGGTAGATTCTCCTCAGTATATACACATAGAGGTGAGGTAGATTCTCCCCAGTATATACACAGAGGTGAGGTAGATTCTCCTCAGTATACACACATAGAGGTAAGGTAAATTCTCCTCAGTATATACACATAGAGGGGAGGTAGATTCTCCTTAGTATATACACATGGAGGCGAGGTAGATTCTCCTCAGTATATATACACAGAGGGGAGGTAGATCCTCCTCAGTATATACACATAGAGGGGAGGTAGATTCTCCTCAGTATATACACATAGAGGTGAGGTAGATTCTCCTCAGTATATACACATAGAGAGGAGGTAGATTCTCCTCAGTATATACACATAGAGGTGAGGTAGATTCTCCTCAGTATATACACATAGAGGTGAGGTAGATTCTCCTCAGTATATACACATAGAGAGGAGATAGATTCTCCTCAGTATATACACAGAGGGGAGGTAGATTCTCTTCAGTATATACACATAGAGAGGAGGTAGATACTCCTCAGTATATACACATAGGGGTGAGGTAGATTCTCCTCAGTATATACACTTAGAGGTTAGGTAGATTCTCCTCAGTATATACACATAGAGAGGAGGTAGATTCTCCTCAGTATATACACAGAGGGAAGGTAGATTCTCCTCAGTATATACACAGAGAGGTGAGGTAGATTCTCCCCAGTATATACACAGAGGTGACGTAGATTCTTTTCAGTATACACACATAGAGGTAAGGTAAATTCTCCTCAGTATATACACAGAGGTGAGGTAGATTCCCCTCAGTTTATACACATAGAGGGGAGGTAGATTCTCCTCAGTATATATACACAGAGGGGAGGTAGATTCTCCTCAGTATATACACATAGAGGGGAGGTAGATTCTCCTCAGTATATACACATAGAGGTAAGGTAAATTCTCCTCAGTATATACACATAGAGGTAAGGTAAATTCTCCTCAGTATATACACATAGAGGTGAGGTAGATTCTCCTCAGTATATACACATAGAGGTGAGGTAGATTCTCCTCAGTATATACACATAAGGCTATGTAGATCCTCCTCAGTATATACACAGAAGTAAGGTAGATTCTCCTCAGTATATACACAGAAGTAAGGTAGATTCTCCTCAGTATATACACAGAAGTAAGGTAGATTCTCGGTATATACACAGAGGGGAGGTAGATTCTCATCGGTATATACACAGAGGGGAGGTAAATTCTCCTCGGTATATACAAAGAGGGGAGGTAGATTCTCCTCAGTATATACACAGAGGGGAGGTAGATTCTCCTCGGTATATACACAGAGGGGAGGTAGATTCTCCTCGGTATATACACAGAGGAGAGGTAGATTCTCCTCAGAATATACACAGAGGGGAGGTAGATTCTCCTCAGTATATACACAGAGGGGAGGTAGATTCTCCTCAGTATATACACAGAGGGGAGGTAGATTCTCCTCAGTATATACACTTAGAGGGGAGGTAGATTCCCCTCAGTATATACACATAGAGGCGAGGTAAATTCTCCTAAGTATATACACATAAAGGTTATGTAGATTCTCCTCAGTATATACACAGAGGGGAGGAAGATTCTCCACAGTATATGCACATTAAGGGGAGGTAGATTCTGCTCAGTATATACACATAGAGGGGAGGTAGATTCTCCTCAGTATATACACAAAGAGGGGAGGTAGATTCTCCTCAGTGTATACACATAGAGGGGAGGTAGATTCTCCTCAGTATATACACAGAGAGGGCAGGTAGATTCTCCTCAGTATATACACATAGAGCTGAGGTAGATTCTCGTCAGTATATACAAATAGAGGGGAGGTAGATTCTCCTCAGTATATACACATACAGGTTATGTAGATCCTCCTCAGTATATACAAATAGAGGTGAGGTAGATGCTCCTCAGTATATACACATAGAGGTTATGTAGATCTTTCTCATTATATACACAGAGGTGAGCTAGATTCTTCTCAGTATATACACACATAGAGATGAGGTAGATTCTGCTCAGTATATACACATAGAGGTGGGGTAGATTGTCCTCAGTATATACATATAGAGGGGAGGTAGATTCTCCTCAGTATATACACATAGAGGGGAGGTAGATTCTTCTCTGTATATACACATAGAGGGGAGGTAGATTCTCCTCAGTATATTGACATAGAGCTGAGGTAGATTCTCGTCAGTATATACACATAGAGGGGAGGTAGATTCTCCACAGTATATACACATAGAGGTGAGGTAGGTTCTCCTCAGTATATACACATAGAGGGGAGGTAGACTCTCCTCAGTATATACACAGAGAGGGCAGGTAGATTCTCCTCATTATATACACAGAGAGCTGAGGTAGATTCTCGTCAGTATATACAAATAGAGGGGAGGTAGATTCTCCTCAGTATATACAGATATAGGTTATGTAGATCCTCCTCAGTATATACACAGAGGTGCGGTAGATTCTCCTCAGTATATACAGATATAGGTTATGCAGATCCTCCTCAGTATATACACAGAGGTGCGGTAGATTCCCTCAGTATATACACACATAGAGATGAGATACATTCTCCTCAGTATATACACATAGAGGTGAGGTAGATTCTCCTCAGTATATACACATAGAGGGGAGGTAGATACTCCTCAGTATATACACAGAGGTGAGGTAGATTCTCCTCAGTATATACACATAGAGGGAAGGTAGATTCTCCGTAGTATATACACATAGTGGGAAGGTAGATTCTCCTCAGCATATACACACAGAGCTGAGCTAGATTCTCCTCAGTATATACACAGAGGTGAGCTAGATTCTCCTCAGTATATACACATAGAGGTGAGGTAGATTCCCCTCAGTATATACACATAGAGGTGAGGTAGATTCTCCTCAGTATATACACATAGAGGTGAGGTAGATTCTCCTCAGTATATATACATAGAGGGGAGGTAGATTCTCTTCAGTATATACACAAAGAGCAGAGTTAGATACTGCTCAGTATATACACAGAGGGGAGGTAGATACTCCTCAGTATATACACAGAGGTGAGGTAGATTATCCTCAGTATATACACTTAGAGGGGAGGTAGATTCTCCTCAGTATATATACACAAAGAGGGGAGTTAGATACTGCTCAGTATACACAAAGAGGGGAGGTAGATTCTTCTCAGTATATACACATAGAGGGGAGGTTGATTCTACTCAGTATATACACAGAGGTGAGCTAGATTCTCCTCAGTATATACACATAGAGGGGAGGTAGATTCTCCTCAGTATATACACATAGTGAAAAGGTAGATTCTCCTCAGTATATACACATAGAGGGGAGGTAGATTCTCCTCAGTACATACACATAGAGGGGAGGTAGATTCTCCTCAGTATATACACATAGTGAAAAGGTAGATTCTCCTCAGTATATACACATAGAGGTGAGGTAGATTCTCCTCAGTATATACACATAGTGAGAAGAAAGATTCTCCTCCTTATATACACATAAAGGGGAGGTAGATTCTCCTCAGTCTATACACAGTGGGAGGTAGATTCTCCTCAGTATATACAAATAGTGAGAAGGTAGATTCTCCTCAGTATATACACATAAAGGGGAGGTAGAGTCTCATGAGTATGTACGCATAGAGGCGAAATAAATTCTCCTCAGTATATACACATAGAGGGGAGGTAGATTCTCCTCAGTATATACACACAGTGAGGAGGTAGATTCTCCTCAGTATATACACACAGTGAGAAGGTAGATTCTCCTCAGTATATACACATAGAGGTGAGGTAGATTCTCCTCAGTATATACACATAGTGAGAAGTTAGATTCTCCTCCGTATATACACATAAAGGGGAGGTAGATTCTCCTCAGTCTATACACATAGGGGTGAGGTAGATTCTCCTCAGTATATACACATAGAGGTGAGGTAGATACTCCTCAGTATATACACATAGTGAGAAGTTAGATTCTCCTCCGTATATACACATAAAGGGGAGGTAGATTCTCCTCAGTATATACACATAGAGGGGAGGTAGATTCTCCTCAGTATATACACATAGGGGTGAGGTAGATACTCCTCAGTATATACACATAGTGGGAAGGTAGATTCTCCTCAGCATATACACATAGAGCTGAGGTAGATTCTCCTCAGTATATACACATAGAGGTGAGGTAGATTCTCGTCAGTATATGCACAGAGGGGAGGTAGATTATCCTCAGTATACACACATAGAAGTAAGGTTGATTCTCCTCAGTATATACACACACAGGGGAGGTAGATTCTTCTCAGTATATACACACAGAGGTGGGGTAGATTCTCCTTAGCATATACACATAGAGGTGAGGTAGATTCTCCTCAGTATATACACATAGAGGGGAGGTAGATACTGCTCAGTATATACACATAGAGGGGAGGTAGATTCTCCTCAGTATATACAGATAGAGGTGAGGTAGACTCTCCTCAGTATATACACATAGAGTTGTGGTAGATTCTCCTCTGTATATACACATAGAGGGGAGGTAGATTCTCCTCAGTATATACACATAGGGGTGAGGTAGATACTCCTTAGTATATACACTTTGCGGGAAGGTAGATTCTCCTCAGTATATACAAATAGTGAGAAGGTAGATTCTCCTCAGTATATACACATAGAGGTTAGGTAGACTCTCCTCAGTATATACACATAGAGGTAATATAGATTCTCCTCAGTATATACACACAGAGGGGAGGTACATTCTCCTCACTATATACACAAAGAGGTGAGGTAGATTCTCCTCAGTATACACATAGAGGTGAGGTAGATTCTCGTCAGTATATATACACAGAGGGGAGGTAGATTCTCCTCAGTATATACACATAGAGGTGAGGTAGGTTCTCCTCAGTATATACACATAGAGGGGAGGTAGATTCTCCTCAGTATACACACATAGAGGTGAGCTATATTCTTCCCAGTATATTCACACAGGGGTGAGGTAGATTCTCCTCAATATATACACATAGAGGGGAGGTAGATTCTCCTCAGTATACACACATAGAGGTGAGGTAGATTCTCCTCAGTTTATATACACAGAGGGGAGGTAGATTCTCCTCAGTTTATATACACAGAGGGGAGGTAGATTCTCCTCAGTATATATACACAGAGGTGAGGTAGATTCTCCTCAGTATACACACATAGAGGTGAGGTAGATTCTCCTCAGTATATATACACAGAGGGGAGGTAGATTCTCCTCAGTATATACACAAAGAGGTGAGGCAGATTCTCCTCAGTATACACACATAGAGTTGAGGGAGATTCTCCTCAGTATACACACATAGAGGTGAGCTATATTCTTCCCAGTATATTCACAAAGAGGGGAGGTAGATTCTCCTCAGTATATACACATAGTGGTGAGGTAGATTCTCCTCAGTATATACACATAGAGGTGAGGTAGATTCTCCTCAGTATATACACATATAGAGGGGAGGTAGATTCTCCTCAGTATATACACACAGAGTTGAGGTAGATTCTCCTCAGTATATACACATAGAGGGGAGGTAGATTCTCCTCAGTATATACACATAGAGGTGTGGTAGATTCTCCTCAGTATACACACATAGAGGTGAGGTAGATTCTCCTCAGTATATATACACAGAGGGGAGGTAGATTCTCCTTAGTATACACACAAAAAGGTGAGGTAGATTCTCCTCAGTATACACACATAGAGGTGAGGTAGATTCTCCTCAGTATATACACAGAAAGGGGAGGTAGATTCTCCTCAGTATATACACATAGGGGGAGGTAGATTCACCTCAGTATATACACATAGGGGTGAGGTAGATTCTCCTCAGTATATACACAAAGAGGGGAGGTAGATACTGCTCAGTATATACTCCGAGTGGGAAGGTAGATTCTCCTCAGCATATACACATAGAGCTGAGGTAGATTCTCCTCAGTATATACACATAGGGGTGAGGTAGATACGCCTCAGTATATACACAAAGAGAGGAGTTAGATACTGCTCAGTATATACACATAGAGGGCAGGTTGATTCTCCTCAGTATATACACAAAGGGGAGGTAGATTCTCTTCAGTATATACACAAAGAGGGGAGTTAGATACTGCTCAGTATATACACATAGAGTGGAGGTAGATTCTCCACAGTATATACAAATAGTGAGAAGGTAGTTTCTCCTCCGTATATACACATAGAGGTGAGGTAGACTCTCCTCAGTATATACACATAGAGGTGAGATAGATTCTCCTCAGTATATACACATAGTGAGAAGGTAGATACTCCTCCATATATACACATAAAGGGGAGGTAGATTCTCCTCAGTATAAACACATAGAGGGGAGGTAGATTCTCCTCAGTATATACACATAGGAGTGAGGTAGATACTCGTCAGTATATACACTTAGAGGGAAGGTAGATTCTCCTCAGTATATACACATAGAGGGGAGGTAGATACTGCTCAGTATATACACATAAAGGGGAGGTTGATTCTCCTCAGTATATACACAGAGGGGAGGTAGATTCTCTTCGGTATATACACAAAGAGGGGAGGTAGATACTGCTCAGTATATACACATAGAGGGGAGGTAGATTCTCCTTAGTATATGCACAGAGGGGTGATAGATTTTCTCCAGTATATACGCATAGAGGTGAGGTAGATTCTCCTCAGTATACACACATAGAGGTGAGGTAGATTCTCTTCAGTATATACAGGTAGAGGTCAGATAGATTGTCCTCAGTATATACACATAGAGGGGAAGTAGATTCTCCTGAGTATATACGCATAGAGGCGACAGAAATTCTCCTCAGTATATACACATAGAGGGGAGGTAGATTCTCCTCAGTCTATACACAGAGGGGAGGTAGATTCTCCTCAGTATATACACATAGAGGGGAGGTAGATTCTGCTCAGTATATACACATAGAGGTGAGGTAGACTCTCCTCAGTATATACACATAGAGGTGAGGCAGATTCTTCTCAGTATATACACATAGAGAGGAGGTAGATTCTCCTCAGTATATAGACACAGAGGGGAGGTAGATTCTCTTCAGTATATACGCATAGAGGTGAGGTAGATTCTCCTCAGTATACAAACATAGAGGGGAGGTAGATTCTCCTCAGTATATACACAGAGGGGAGGTAGATTCTTCTCAGTATATACGCATAGAGGTAAGGTAGATTCTCCTCAGTATACACATAGAGGTGGGGTAGACTCTCCTCAGTATATACACACAGAGGTGAGGCAGATTCTTCTCAGTATATACACATAGAAAGGAGGTAGATTCTCCTCAGTATATACACAGAGGGGAGGTAGATTCTCTTCAGTATATACGCATAGAGGTGAGGTAGATTCTCCTCAGTATATACACACAGAGGTGAGGCAGATTCTTCTCAGTATATACACATAGAAAGGAGGTAGATTCTCCTCAGTATATACACAGAGGGGAGGTAGATTCTCTTCAGTATATACACATAGAGGGGAGGTAGATTCTCCTCAGTATATACACATAGAGGGGAGGTAGATTCTCCTCAGTATATACACATAGAGGTGAGGTAGATTCTCCTCAGTATATACACATAGAGGTGAGGTAGATTCTCCTCAGTATATACACATAGAGGGGAGGTAGATTCTCCTCAGTATATACACAAAGGGGAGGTAGATTCTCTTCAGTATATACACAAAGAGTGGAGGTAGATTCTCCACAGTATATACAAATAGTGAGAAGGTAGTTTCTCCTCCGTATATACACATAGAGGTGAGGTAGACTCTCCTCAGTATATACACATAGAGGTGAGATAGATTCTCCTCAGTATATACACATAGAGAGAAGGTAGATACTCCTCCATATATACACATAAAGGGGAGGTAGATTCTCCTCAGTATAAACACATAGAGGGGAGGTAGATTCTCCTCAGTATATACACATAGGGGTGAGGTAGATACTCGTCAGTATATACACACAGAGGGGAGGTAGATTCTCCTCAGTATATACACATGGAGGTGAGGTAGATTCTCCTCAGTATATACACATAGAGGTGAGGTAGATTCTCCTCAGTATATACACTTAGAGGGAAGGTAGATTCTCCTCAGTATATACACATAGAGGGGAGGTAGATACTGCTCAGTATATACACATAAAGGGGAGGTTGATTCTCCTCAGTATATACACAGAGGGGAGGTAGATTCTCTTCGGTATATACACAAAGAGGGGAGGTAGATACTGCTCAGTATATACACATAGAGGGGAGGTAGATTCTCCTTAGTATATGCACAGAGGGGTGATAGATTTTCTCCAGTATATACGCATAGAGGTGAGGTAGATTCTCCTCAGTATACACACATAGAGGTGAGGTAGATTCTCTTCAGTATATACAGGTAGAGGTCAGATAGATTGTCCTCAGTATATACACATAGAGGGGAAGTAGATTCTCCTGAGTATATACGCATAGAGGCGACAGAAATTCTCCTCAGTATATACACATAGAGGGGAGGTAGATTCTCCTCAGTCTATACACAGAGGGGAGGTAGATTCTCCTTAGTATATACAAATAGTGAGAAGGTAGATTCTGCTCAGTATATACACATAGAGGTGAGGTAGACTCTCCTCAGTATATACACATAGAGGTGAGGCAGATTCTTCTCAGTATATACACATAGAGAGGAGGTAGATTCTCCTCAGTATATAGACACAGAGGGGAGGTAGATTCTCTTCAGTATATACGCATAGAGGTGAGGTAGATTCTCCTCAGTATACAAACATAGAGGGGAGGTAGATTCTCCTCAGTATATACACAGAGGGGAGGTAGATTCTTCTCAGTATATACACATAGAAAGGAGGTAGATTCTCCTCAGTATATACACAGAGGGGAGGTAGATTCTCTTCAGTATATACGCATAGAGGTGAGGTAGATTCTCCTCAGTATATACACACAGAGGTGAGGCAGATTCTTCTCAGTATATACACATAGAAAGGAGGTAGATTCTCCTCAGTATATACACAGAGGGGAGGTAGATTCTCTTCAGTATATACGCATAGAGGTGAGGTAGATTCTCCTCAGTATATACACATAGAGGGGAGGTAGATTCTCCTCAGTATATACACAAAGGGGAGGTAGATTCTCTTCAGTATATACACAAAGAGGGGAGTTAGATTCTCCTCAGTATATACACATAGAGTGGAGGTAGATTCTCCACAGTATATACAAATAGTGAGAAGGTAGTTTCTCCTCCGTATATACACATAGAGGTGAGGTAGACTCTCCTCAGTATATACACATAGAGGTGAGATAGATTCTCCTCAGTATATACACATAGAGAGAAGGTAGATACTCCTCCATATATACACATAAAGGGGAGGTAGATTCTCCTCAGTATAAACACATAGAGGGGAGGTAGATTCTCCTCAGTATATACACATAGGGGTGAGGTAGATACTCGTCAGTATATACACACAGAGGGGAGGAAGATTCTCCTCAGTATATACACATGGAGGTGAGGTAGATTCTCCTCAGTATATACACATAGAGGTGAGGTAGATTCTCCTCAGTATATACACTTAGAGGGAAGGTAGATTCTCCTCAGTATATACACATAGAGGGGAGGTAGATACTGCTCAGTATATACACATAAAGGGGAGGTTGATTCTCCTCAGTATATACACAGAGGGGAGGTAGATTCTCTTCGGTATATACACAAAGAGGGGAGGTAGATACTGCTCAGTATATACACATAGAGGGGAGGTAGATTCTCCTTAGTATATGCACAGAGGGGTGATAGATCTTCTCCAGTATATACGCATAGAGGTGAGGTAGATTCTCCTCAGTATACACACATAGAGGTGAGGTAGATTCTCTTCAGTATATACAGGTAGAGGTCAGATAGATTGTCCTCAGTATATACACATAGAGGGGAAGTAGATTCTCCTGAGTATATACGCATAGAGGCGACAGAAATTCTCCTCAGTATATACACATAGAGGGGAGGTAGATTCTCCTCAGTCTATACACAGAGGGGAGGTAGATTCTCCTCAGTATACACAAATAGTGAGAAGGTAGATTCTGCTCAGTATATACACATAGAGGTGAGGTAGACTCTCCTCAGTATATACACATAGAGGTGAGGCAGATTCTTCTCAGTATATACACATAGAGGGGAGGTAGATTCTCTTCAGTATATACGCATAGAGGTGAGGTAGATTCTCCTCTGTATACAAACATAGAGGTGAGGTTGATTCTCCTCAGTATATACACATAGAGGGGAGGTAGATTCTTCTCAGTACATTCACACAGAGGGGAGGTAGATTCTTCTCAGTATATACGCATAGAGGTGAGGTAGATTCTCCTCAGTATACACATAGAGGTGGGGTAGATTCCCCTCAGTATATACACATAGACGTGAGGTTGATTCTCCTCAGTATATACACACAGAGGGGAGGTAGATTCTTCTCAGTACATTCACACAGAGGTGAGGCTTATTCGCCTCAGTTTGTACACATAGAGGGGAGGTAGATTCTCCTCAGTATATACACATAGAGCTGAGGTAGATTCTCCTCAGTATATACACATAGAGGTGAGGTAGATTCTCCTCAGTTTATACATAGAGATGAGGCAGATTCTCCTCAGTATATACACATAGAGGGGAGGTAGATTCTCCTCAGTATATACACACAGAGGTGAGGTAGATTCTCCTCAGTTTATACATAGAGATGAGGTAGAGTCTCCTCAGTATATACACATAGAGGGGAGGTAGATTCTCCTCAGTATATACACATAGAGGTGAGGTAGATTCTCCTCAGTATATACACATAGAGGGGAGGTAGATTCTCCTCAGTATATACACGTAGCGGTGAGGTAGATTCTCCTCAGTATATACACATAGCGGTGAGGTAGATTCTCCTCAGTATATACAGATAGAGGGGAGGTAGATTCTCCTGAGTATATACGCATAGAGGCGACGTAAATTCTCCTCAGTATATACACACATAGAGGGGAGGTAGATTCTCCTCAGTATATACACACATAGAGGCGACGTAAATTCTCCTCAGTATATACACACATAGAGGGGACGTAGATTCTCCTCAGTATATACAAATAGTGAGAAGGTAGATTCTCCTCAGTATATACACATAGAGGTGAGGTAGATTCTCCTCAGTATATACACATAGAGGTGAGGCAGATTCTCCTCAGTATATACACATAGAGGTGAGGTAGATTCTCCTCAGTATATACACATAGAGGGGAGGTAGATTCTCCTCAGTATATACACATAGTTGTGAGGTAGATTCTCCTCAGTATATACACATAGAGGGGAGGTAGATTCTCCTCAGTATATACACATAGAGGTGAGGCAGATTCTCCTCAGTATATACACATAGAGGGGAGGTAGATTCTCCTCAGTATATACACATAGAGAGGAGGTAGATTCTCCTCAGTATATACACATAGAGGGGAGGTAGATTCTCCTCAGTATATACACATAGAGGGGAGGTAGATTCTCCTCAGTATATACACATAGAGGTGAGGCAGATTCTCCTCAGTATATACACATAGAGCTGATGTCTCTCTGGGGGGCATTATAACAAAACCAGCCTAAACTACATATATCTATCCTGATGAAGTGATACACTGGTTTAGTGTCACAGAAACGCGTTGATGGAAATAATGGATGATGAAGACTAAGCTCCATAATAATAACCTCTGCTCCATAAGGAACAGATACGAACATAAATCTGATGTATCTGTGACCGGATAAAATTACCAACTCTAGATTCTTTTGGGAGAGTTACTTAGACAGACCTTTAAACTATAACCTGATAGAGGGTGTTCTATGCAAAATAACATGCTCTGTCATGTGGGTTTATTGATTAAGCGGCTACTCTTGGCCCTGATTATCCGTGGTGAAGTATCAGAGTGACCGCGTTTGAATATATAGGATCTAAATGGTACCTTGGTCCAGAGGTGGATAGTGAAATCAAGGCAAGAGTAAATAATAGGGCATTGTGACCATTGCCCCTTAAATATACATGAGCATCAAATAGCTCTGTGGCCTTGAGAAAACACTCTGGAAGGGATAGTACCATTGATCACATATAAGCCCTCTATCGCTCCTAGACTAGAGAAGAAGCTACATTTTTAGTATTATATTTTTGTTCGTTGTGTGTACATACTAGCTCTTTTTAAGAGGATATTTAATAAAGGTTAAATTTTAACTACCAATAAGGTTCTTTTCGGTGAGAAAATCTTTATTCAAGTTCTAAAGAACTTAAACGCCTCAGTGACTTTTTTGACATTCTTATGACTCGGCACAGACACGGATATGATTGGTTTGCACTTAAAAGGAATACTGCAACAGAAAACAAACTTTTTTTGTCTAGGCACTGATAGAGTGAAAGTTTTATGGTCCCTGAATTACTGTTGGGGGGATTATAAAGTTTCTCAAGTTAGGAGGTTGCCTGTAACACAGGAGCGGAGGGTCTGGGAATATGATGGTCAGACAGTCATCTTTGTGTAGGGTCTGGTGGAGTTTCTTCACGGTTTTCCTTAGTACCTCTAGTTGCGGATTGTCGGTCACTACTAGAGGCACACAATTTTTTTTTCCCTTCTCCTTGTATTGAAGTAGATGATTTATGGGGATCCTGGTGTCTCTGGTGATTCCTGGGTATCCTGGTGGCTCTGGTGATTTCTGTGTACCCTGGTGGCTCTGGTGATTACTGGGTATCCTGGTGGCTCTGGTGATTACTGGGTATCCTGGTGGCTCTGGTGATTACTGGGTATCCTGGTGGCTCTGGTGATTTCTGGGTATCCTGGTGGCTCTGCTGATTTGGTCATCAGTTTAGGTCGGATGGTCATCCTGGTTTATAAATGTCCTTGTAAGAAGTTAAAGATGTTCCTGTCTGTCTGTGTGGTAGAGCAGATCCGGTTGTATCTGATGGCCTGGCTGTAGATGATGGACTTTTTGATGTGTTAAGGATGGAAACTGTCCCATCTACGATATGTGGGCTGATCAATTGGTTTTTGGTATAGGGATGTCTGTATTGAGTTGTTTGAAATCTTTATGGTGGTGCCCAAGAAGTTGATTTCGGTATACATGTAGCTTAATGTCAGGTTTATGGTGGGGTGGAATGCACCCCATGGAATTTTATTAATTGTTGTTTGGTGTGGATCCAGATGATCATGATGTCATCAATGTAGCAGACGTAGGCCAATGGTTTGCTGGGGCAGGAGGCCAGAAAGTCACTCTCCAGTTCTGCCATAAAAAAGTTGTCATATTGCGGTGCTATTTTACTGCCCATGGCAGTCCCGGTGAGTTGCAGGAATATCTCTTTCCCAAAGGAGAAATAACTGTGTGTGAGGATGAACCTTGTGAGTTGTAGCACTGCATCGGAGGTGACCCCATTGACCTCAAGGTGTTCCTGGAAGGCGGTCAGTCCATCTTTATGTGGGATGTTGGAATACAAGGATTCCACATCCATAGTGGCCAGGATGGCGCCAATGGGGAGGGGACCTACGGTTGACAGTTTGTTCAGTAGGTCCGTGGTGTCTTGTAAGTAGCTGGTTGTGTTTCTCACCAGTGGTTTGAGAACACCTTCCATCCATCCTGAGATTCCTTCAGTAAGGGTTCCACACCGGAGATAATCGGCCTCCCTGGGTTGCCAGCTTTGTGTAGTTTTGGAAGCATGTAGAATGTTCCAAACTTGGAATTCTCCAGTATCAAGTCCAAAAGTTTTGTGATACCCACAGACTGGCTTCTGATGACCCTTCTCAATTTCCTCACATATTTCTGAGTCGGGTCTTGATTCAGTTTGGTGTAGTATCTGGTGTCAGTCTGGTGTAGTATCTGGTGTCCATCCCATGTAGTATCTGGTGTCAGTCTGGTGTAGTATCTGGTGTAGTGTTTGGTGTCAGTCTGGTGTCAATTTGGTGTAGTATCTGGTGTCAGTGTGGTGTAGTATTTGGTGTCAGTCTAGTGTCAGTCTGGTGTAGTATCTGGTGTCAGTCTGGTGTAGCATCTCGTGTCGGTCTGGTGTAGTATCTAGTGTCAGTCTGGTATAGTATCTGGTGTCACTCTGGTATAGTATCTGGTGTCAGTATGGTGTAGTATTTGGTGTTAGTCTGGGGTCAGTCTGATGTAGTATCTGGTGTCAGTCTGGTGTAGTATTCGGTGTCAGTCTGGTGTATCTGGTGTCAGTCTGGTGTAGTATCTGGTGTCCTTCTGGTGTAGTATCTGGTGTCAGTCTGGTGTAGTATTTGGTGTCAGTCTGGGGTCAGTCTGATGTAGTATTCGGTGTCAGTCTGGTGTAGTATCTGGTGTCAGTCTGGTGTGGTATCTGGTGTCAGTCTGTTGTAGTATCTGGTGTCAGTCTGATGTAGTATTCAGTGTCAGTCTGGTGTAGTATCTGGTGTCAGTCTGGTGTAGTATCTGGTGTCAGTCTGGTGTAGTATTCGGTGTCAGTCTGGTGTAGTATTCGGTGTCAGTCTGATGTAGTAACTGGTGTCAGTCTGGTGTAGTATCTGGTGTCAGTCTGGTGTAGTTTACGGTGTCAGTGTGGTGTAGCATCTGGTGTCAGTCTGGTGTAGCATCTTGTGTCAGTCTGATGTAGTATTTGGTGTCAGTCTAGTATCAGTCTGGTGAAGTATCTGGTGTCAGTGTGGTGTAGTGTTCGGTGTCAGTCTGGTGTAGTGTCTGGTGTCTGTCTGGTGTAGTATTTCGTGTCAGTCTAGTGTCAGTCTGGTGTAGTATCTGGTGTCAGTCTGGTGTAGTATCTGGTGTCAGTCTGGTGTAGTATTCCGTGTCAGTGTGGTGTAGTATCTGGTGTCAGTCTGATGTAGTTTCTGGTGTCAGTGTGGTGTAGGATCTGGTGTCAGTGTGGTGTAGTTTCTGGTGTCAGTCTGGTGTAGTATTCGGTGTCAGTCTGGTGTCAGTTTGGTGTAGTATCTGGTGTCAGTCTGGTGTAGTATTTCGTGTCAGTCTAGTGTCAGTCTGGTGTAGTATCTGGTGTCAGTCTGGTGTAGTATTCCGTGTCAGTGTGGTGTAGTATCTGGTGTCAGTCTGATGTAGTTTCTGATGTCAGTCTGATGTAGTTTCTGGTGTCAGTGTGGTGTAGGATCTGGTGTCAGTGTGGTGTAGTATTCGGTGTCAGTCTGGTGTCAGTTTGGTGTAGTATCTGGTGTCAGTCTGGTGTAGTATTTGGTGTCAGTCTAGTGTCAGTCTGGTGTAGTATCTGGTGTCTGTCTGGTGTAGTATGTGGTGTTTGTCTGGTGTAGTATCTGGTGTCAGTCTGGTGTAGTATTTCGGTGTCAGTGTGGTGTAGTAACTGGTGTAAGTCTGGTGTTGTATCTGGTGTCAGTCTGATGTAGTATTTGTTGTCAGTCTGGTGTCAGTTTGGTGTAGTATCTGGTGTCAGCTGTTGTAATATTTGGTGTCAGTCTAGTGTCAGTCTGACAGTGGTGTCTGGTATTGTATCCGGTGTCAGTCTGGTGTAGTATCTGGTATCAGTCTGGTGTAGTATCGGTGTCAGTCTGGTGTAGTATTCCGTGTCACTCTGGTGTAGTATCTGGTGTCCGTCTGGTGTAGTATTTCGTGTCAGTCAAGTGTCAGTCTCGTCTAGTATATTGTGTCAGTCTGGTGTAGTATCTGGTGTCAGTCTGGGGTAGTTTCTGGTTTCAGTCTGGTGTAGTATCTGGTGTCAGTCTGGTGTAGTTTCTGGTGTCAATCTGGTGTAGTATTTGGTGTCAGTCTGGTGTCAGTTTGGTGTAGTATCTAGTGTCAGTCTGGTGTAAAATTTGGTATCAGTCGAGTGTCAGTCTGGTGTAGTATCTGGTGTCTGTCTGGTGTAGTATCTGGTGTCAGTCTGGTGTAGTATCTGGTGTCAGTCTGGTGTAGTATCTCGTGTCAGTCTGGTGTAGTATCTCGTGTCAGTCTGGTGTAGTATTTGGTGTAAGTCTAGTGTCAGTCTGGTGTCAGTTTGGTGTAGTATCTGGTGTCAGTGTGGTGTAGTATTTAGTGTCAGTCTAGTGTCAGTCTGGTGTAGTATCTGGTGTCCGCCTGGTGTAGTATCTGGTGTCCGTCTGGTGTAGTATTAGGTGTCAGTCTAGTGTAGTATCTGGTGTCCGTCTGGTGTAGTATTTGGTGTCAGTCTGGTGTAGTATCTGGTGTCAGTCTTGCGTAGTATCTGGTGTCAGTCTGGTGTAGTATTCAGTTTCAGTGTGGTGTAGTATCTGGAGTCAGTCTGGTGTAGTATCTGGTGTCAGTTTGGTTTAGTGTCTGGTATCAGTCTGATGTACTATTTGGTGTCAGTCTATTGTCAGTCTGGTGTAGTATTCAGTGTCAGTTTGGTGTAGTATCTGGTGTCCGTCTGGTGTAGTTTTTGGTTTTAGTTTGGTGTAGTATCTGGTGTCCGTCTGGTGTAGTATTTGGTGTTAGTCTGGTGTAGTATCTGGTGTCAGTCTGGTGTAGTATTCAGTGTCAGTGTGGTGTAGCATCTGGTGTCAGTCTGGTGTAGTATTTGGTGTCAGTCTGGGGTCAGTCTGGTGTAGTATCTGGTGTGGTATCTGGTGTCAGTCTGTTGTAGTATCTTGTGTCAGTCTGGTGTAGTATTCGGTGTCAGTCTGGTGTAGTATCTTGTGTCAGTCTGGTGTAGTATTTGGTGTTAGTCTGGTGTAGTATCTGGTGTCAGTCTGGTGTAGTATTCAGTGTCAGTGTGGTGTAGCATCTGGTGTCAGTCTGGTGTAGTATTTGGTGTCAGTCTGGGGTCAGTCTGGTGTAGTATCTGGTGTGGTATCTGGTGTCAGTCTGTTGTAGTATCTTGTGTCAGTCTGGTGTAGTATTCGGTGTCAGTCTGGTGTAGTATCTTGTGTCAGTCTGGTGTAGTATCTGGTGTCAGTCTGGTGTAGTATTTGGTGTCAGTCTGGTGTGGTATCTGGTGTGGTATCTGGTGTCAGTCTGGTGTAGTATCTGGTGTCAGTCTGGTGTAGTTTTCGGTGTCAGTGTGGTGTAGTATTTGGTGTCAGTCTGGTGTAGTATTTGGTCTCAGACTGGTGTCAGTTTGGTGTAGATTGTGGTGTCAGTCTGATGTAGTATTTGGTGTCAGTCTAGTGTCAGTCTGGTGTAGTATCTGGTGTCAGTCTGGTGTAGTATCTGGTGTAGTGTCTTGCGTAGTGTCTGGTGTAGTATTTGGTGTCAGTCTGGTGTAGTATCCGGTGTCAGTCTGGTGTAGTATCTGGTGTCAGTCTGGTGTAGTATTCCGTGTCAGTCTGGTGTAGTATCTGGTGTCCGGCTGGTGTAGTATTTCGTGTCAGTCAAGTGTCAGTCTCGTCTAGTATATTGTGTCAGTCTGGTGTAGTATCTGGTGTCAGTCTGGGGTAGTATCTGGTGTCAGTCTGGTGTAGTATTCGGTGTCAGTGTGGTGTAGTATCTGGTGTAAGTCTGGTTTTGTATCTGGTGTCAGTCTGATGTAGTATTTGTTGTCAGTCTGGTGTCAGTTTGGTGTAGTATCTGGTGTCAGCTGTTGTAATATTTGGTGTCAGTCTAGTGTCAGTCTGGTGTAGTATCTGGTGTCCGTCTGGTGTAGTATTTGGTGTCCGTCTAGTGTATTTTCTGGTGTCTGTCTGGTGTAGTATTTGGTGTCAGTCTGGTGTAGTATCTGGTGTCAGTCTGGTGTAGTATTCAGTTTCAGCCTGGTGTAGTATTCAGTGTCACTGTGGTGTAGTATCTGGTGTCAGTCTGGTGTAGTATTTGGTGTCAGTCTGGGGTCACTCTGGTGTAGTATCTGGTGTGGAATCTGGTGTCAGTCTGTTGTAGTATCTTGTGTCAGTCTGGTGTAGTATTCGGTGTCAGTCTGGTGTAGCATCTGGTGTCAGTCTGGTGTAGTATCTGGTGTCAGTCTGGTGTAGTATTCGGTGTCAGTCTGGTGTAGCATCTGGTGTCAGTCTGGTGTAGTATTCGGTGTCAGTCTGATGTAGTATTCAGTGTCAGTCTGGTGTAGTATTCAGTGTCACTGTGGTGTAGTATCTGGTGTCAGTCTGGTGTAGTATCTGGTGTCAGTCTGGTGTAGTATTTGGTGTCAGTCTGGTGTAGTATCTGGTGTGATATCTGGTGTCAGTCTGGTGTAGTATCTGGTGTCAGTGTGGTGTAGTTTTCGGTGTCAGTGTGGTGTAGTATTTGGTGTCAGTCTGGTGTAGTATTTGGTCTCAGACTGGTGTCAGTTTGGTGTAGAATGTGGTGTCAGTCTGATGTAGTATTTGGTGTCAGTCTAGTGTCAGTCTGGTGTAGTATCTGGTGTCAGTCTGGTGTAGCATCTGGTGTAGTGTCTTGCGTAGTGTCTGGTGTAGTATTTGGTGTCAGTCTGGTGTAGTATCCGGTGTCAGTCTGGTGTAGAATCTGGTGTCAGTCTGGTGTAGTATTCCATGTCAGTCTGGTGTAGTATCTGGTGTCCGTCTGGTGTAGTATTTAGTGTCAGTCAAGTGTCAGTCTCGTCTAGTATATTGTGTCAGTCTGGTGTAGTATCTGGGGTCAGTCTGGGGTAGTTTCTGGTTTCAGTCTGGAGTAGTTTCTGGTGTCAATCTGGTGTAGTATTTGGTGTCAGTCTGGTGTCAGTTTGGTGTAGTATCTAGTGTCAGTCTGGTGTAAAATTTGGTATCAGTCGAGTGTCAGTCTGGTGTAGTATCTGGTGTCTGTCTGGTGTAGTATCTGGTGTCTGTCTGGTGTAGTATCTGGTGTCAGTCTGGTGTAGTATCTCGTGTCAGTCTGGTGTAGTATCTGGTGTCAGTCTGGTGTAGTTTTTGGTGTCAGTCTGGTGTAGTATCCGGTGTCAGTCTGGTGTAGAATCTGGTGTCAGTCTGGTGTAGTATTCCATGTCAGTCTGGTGTAGTATCTGGTGTCCGTCTGGTGTAGTATTTAGTGTCAGTCAAGTGTCAGTCTCGTCTAGTATATTGTGTCAGTCTGGTGTAGTATCTGGGGTCAGTCTGGGGTAGTTTCTGGTTTCAGTCTGGAGTAGTTTCTGGTGTCAATCTGGTGTAGTATTTGGTGTCAGTCTGGTGTCAGTTTGGTGTAGTATCTAGTGTCAGTCTGGTGTAAAATTTGGTATCAGTCGAGTGTCAGTCTGGTGTAGTATCTGGTGTCTGTCTGGTGTAGTATCTGGTGTCTGTCTGGTGTAGTATCTGGTGTCAGTCTGGTGTAGTATCTCGTGTCAGTCTGGTGTAGTATCTGGTGTCAGCGTGGTGTAGTATTTAGTGTCAGTCTAGTGTCAGTCTGGTGTAGTATCTGGTGTCCGCCTGGTGTAGTATCTGGTGTCCGTCTGGTGTAGTATTAGGTGTCAGTCTGGTGTAGTATCTGGTGTCAGTCTTGTGTAGTATCTGGTGTCAGTCTGGTGTAGTATTCAGTTTCAGTGTGGTGTAGTATCTGGAGTCAGTCTGGTGTAGTATCTGGTGTCAGTTTGGTTTAGTATCTGGTATCAGTCTGATGTACTATTTGGTGTCAGTCTATTGTCAGTCTGGTGTAGTATTCAGTGTCAGTTTGTTGTAGTATCTGGTGTCCGTCTGGTGTAGTTTTTGGTTTTAGTTTGGTGTAGTATCTGGTGTCCGTCTGGTGTAGTATTTGGTGTTAGTCTGGTGTAGTATCTGGTGTCAGTCTGGTGTAGTATTCAGTGTCAGTGTGGTGTAGTTTCTGGTGTCCGTCTGGGGAAGTATTTGGTGTCAGTCTGGTGTAGTATCTGGTGTCCTTCTGGTGTAGTATTCAGTGTCAGAGTGGTGTAGTATCTGGTGTCAGTTTGGTGTAGTATCTGGTATCAGCCTGGTGTAGTATTTGGTGTCAGTCTGGTGTAGTATCTGGAGTCCGTCTGGTGTAGTATCTGGTGTCAGTCTGGTGTAGTACTCAGTGTCAGTTTGGTGTAGTATCTGGTGTCCGTCTGGGGAAGTATTTGGTGTCAGTCTGGTGTAGTATCTGGTGTCCTTCTGGTGTAGTATTCAGTGTCAGAGTGGTGTAGTATCTGGTGTCAGTTTGGTGTAGTATCTGGTATCAGTCTGGTGTAGTATTTGGTGTCAGTCTGGTGTAGTATCTGGAGTCCGTCTGGTGTAGTATTTGATGTCAGTCTGGTGTAGTATCTGGTGTCCGTCTGGTGTAGTATCTGGTGTAGTTTCTGGTGTCAGTTTGGTGTAGTATTTGGTGTACATCTGGTGTAGTATCTGGTGTCAGTCTGGTGTAGTATTCGGTGTCAGTCTGGTGTAGTATCTGGTGTCAGTCTAGTGTAGTATCTGGTGTCCATCTGGTGTCAGTCTGGTGTCAGTTTGGTGCAGTATCTGGTGTCAGTGTGGTGTAGTATTTGGTGTCAGTCTAGTGTCAGTCTGGTGTAGTATCTTGTGTCAGTCTGGTGTACCATCTCGTGTCAGTCTGGTGTAGTATCTGGTGTCAGTCTGGTATAGTATCTGGTGTCAATCTGGTATAGTATCTGGTGTCAGTCTGGTGTAGTATTTGGTGTTAGTCTGGGGTCAGTCTGATGTAGTATCTGATGTCAGTCTGGTGTAGTATTCGGTGTCAGTCTGGTGTATCTGCTGTCAGTCTGGTGTAGTATCTGGTGTCCTTCTGGTGTAGTATCTGGTGTCTGTCTGGTGTAGTATTCGGTGTCATTCTGTTGTAATATCTGGTGTCAGTCTGGTGTAGTATTTGGTGTCTGTCTGGTGTAGTATCTGGTGTCAGTCTGGTGTAGTATCTGGTGTCATTCTGGTGTAGCATCTGGTGACAGTCTGGTGTAGTATCTGGTGTCAGTCTAGTGTAGTATTCGGTGACAGTCTGGTGTAGTATTCGGTGTCCGTCTGGTGTAGTATCTGGTGTCATTCTGGTGTAGTATCAGGTGTCAGTCTGGTGTAGCATCTGTTGTCAGTCTGGTGTCAGTTTGGTGTAGTATCTGGTATCAGTGTGGTGTAGTATTTGGTGTCAGTCTAGTGTCAGTCTGGTGTAGTATCTGGTGTCCAGTTGGTGTAGTATCTGGTGTCAATCTGGTGCAGTGTCTTGTGTAGTGTCTGGTGTAATATCTGTTGTCAGTCTGGTGTAGTATCTGGTGTCAGTCTGGTGTAGTATTTGGTGTCAGTCTGGTGTCAGTCTGATGTAGTATTCGGTGTCAGTCTGGTGTAGTATGCGGTGCCAGTCTGGAGTAGTATCTGGTGTCAGTCTGGAGTAGTATCTGGTGTCAGTCTGGTGTATTATTCGGTGTCTGTCTGGTGTAGTATTCGGTGTCAGTCTGATGTAGTAACTGGTGTCAGTCTGGTGTAGTATCTGGTGTCAGTCTGGTGTAGTTTACGGTGTCAGTGTGGTGTAGTACCTGGTGTCAGTCTGGTGTATCATCTTGTGTCAGTCTGGTGTAGTATTTGGTGTCAGTCTGGTGTCAGTTTGGTGTAGTATCTGGTGTCAGTTTTATGCAGTATTTGGTGTCAGTCTAGTGAAGTATCTGGTGTCACTATGGTGTAGTATCTGGTGTCAGTCTGGTGTAGTGTCTTGTCTAGTGTCTGGTGTAGTATTTGGTGTCAGTCTGGTGTAGAATCTGGTGTCTGTCTGGTGTAGTATTTGGTCGCAGTCTGGTGTAGTATCTGGTGTCAGTCTAGAGTAGTATTCGGTGTCAGTCTGGTGTAGTATCTGGTGTCAGTCTGGTGTAGTATCTGGTGTCAGTCTGGTGTAGTATTCGGTGTCAGTGTGGTGTAGTATTCGGTGTCAGTCTGGTGTAGTATCTGGTGTCCGTCTGGTGTAGTATTTTGTGTCAGTCTAGTGTCAGTCTGGTGTAGTATCTGGTGTCAGTCTGGTGTAGTATCTGGTGTCAGTCTGGTGTAGTATTTGGTGTCAGTCTGGTGTAGTATCTGGTGTCAGTCTGATGTAGTTTCTGGTGTCAGTGTGGTGTAGTATCTTGTGTCAGTCTGGTGTAGTCTCTGGTGTCAGTCTGGTGTAGTATTCGGTGTCAGTCTGGTGTCAGTTTGGTGTAGTATCTGGTGTCAGTCTGGTGTAGTTTTTGGTGTCAGTCTAGTGTCAGTCTGGTGTAGTATCTGGTGTCTGTCTGTTGTAGTATCTGGTGTCAGTCTGGTGTAGTATCTGGTGTCAATCTGGTGTAGTATTCGGTGTCAGTGTGGTGTAGTATCTGGTGTAAAGCTGGTGTTGTATCTGGTGTCAGTCTGATGTAGTATTTGTTGTCAGTCTGGTGTCAGTTTGGTGTAGTATCTGGTGTCAGCTGTTGTAATATTTGCTGTCAGTCTAGTGTCAGTCTGGTGTAGTATCTGGTGTCCGTCTGGTGTAGTATTTTGTGTCTGTCTAGTGTTTTATCTGGTGTCCGTCTGGTGTAGTATTTGGTGTCAGTCTGGTGTGGTATCTGGTGTCAGTCTGGTTTAGTATTCAGTGTCAGTCTGTTGTAGTATTCAGTGTCACTGTGGTGTAGTAACTGGTGTCAGTCTGGTGTAGTATCTGGTGTCAGTCTGGTGTAGTATTCGGTGTCAGTCTGGTGTAGTATCTGGTGTCAGTCTGGTGTAGTTTTCTGTGTCAGTGTGGTGTAGTATCTGGTGTCAGTCTGGTGTAGTATTTGGTCTGTCTGGTGTCAGTTTGGTGTAGAATCTGGTGTCAGTCTGATGTAGTATTTGGTGTCAGTCTAGTGTCAGTCCGGTGTAGTATCTGGGGTCAGTCTGGTGTAGTATCTGGTGTCAGTCTGGTGTAGTGTCTTGCGTAGTGTCTGGTGTAGTATTTGGTGTTAGTCTGGTGTAGTATTTGGTCTCAGTCTGGTGTAGTATCTGATGTCAGTCTGGTGTAGTATAAGGTGTCAGTCTGGTCTAGTATCTGGTGTCAGTCTGGTGTAGCATCTGGTTTCAGTCTGGTGTGGCATCGGTTGTCAGTCTGGTGTCAGTTTGGTGTAGTATCTGGTATCAGTGTGGTGTAGTATTTGGTGTCAGTCTAGTGTCAGTCTGGTGTAGTATCTGGAGTCCGTCTGGTGTAGTATTTGATGTCAGTCTGGTGTAGTATCTGGTGTCCGTCTGGTGTAGTATCTGGTGTAGTTTCTGGTGTCAGTTTGGTGTAGTATTTGGTGTACATCTGGTGTAGTATCTGGTGTCCATCTGGTGTAGTGTTTGGTGTCAGTCTGGTGTCAGTTTGGTGCAGTATCTGGTGTCAGTGTGGTGTAGTATTTGGTGTCAGTCTAGTGTCAGTCTGGTGTAGTATCTTGTGTCAGTCTGGTGTAGCATCTCGTGTCAGTCTGGTGTAGTATCTGGTGTCAGTCTGTTATAGTATCTGGTGTCAGTCTGGTATAGTATCTGGTGTCAGTCTGGTGTAGTATTTGGTGTTAGTCTGGGGTCAGTCTGATGTAGTATCTGATGTCAGTCTGGTGTAGTATTCGGTGTCAGTCTGGTGTATCTGCTGTCAGTCTGGTGTAGTATCTGGTGTCCTTCTGCTGTAGTATCTGGTGTCTGTCTGGTGTAGTATTCGGTGTCATTCTGTTGTAGTATCTGGTGTCAGTCTGGTGTAGTATTTGGTGTCTGTCTGGTGTAGTATCTGGTGTCAGTCTGGTGTAGTATCTGGTGTCATTCTGGTGTAGCATCTGGTGACAGTCTGGTGTAGTATCTGGTGTCAGTCTGGTGTAGTATTCGGTGACAGTCTGGTGTAGTATTCGGTGTCCGTCTGGTGTAGTATCTGGTGTCAGTCTGGCGTAGTATCAGGTGTCAGTCTGGAGTAGCATCTGGGGTCAGTCTGGTGTAGTATCTGTTGTCAGTCTGGTGTCAGTTTGGTGTAGTATCTGGTATCAGTGTGGTGTAGTATTTGGTGTGTCTAGTGTCAGTCTGGTGTAGTATCTGGTGTCCGTTTGGTGTAGTATCTGGTGTCAATATGGTGTAGTGTCTTGTGTAGTGTCTGGTGTAATATCTGTTGTCAGTCTGGTGTAGTATCTGGTGTCAGTCTGGTGTATTATTCGGTGTCAGTCTGGTGTAGTATTCGGTGTCAGTCTGATGTAGTAACTGGTGTCAGTCTGGTGTAGTATCTGGTGTCAGTCTGGTGTAGTTTACGGTGTCAGTGTGGTGTAGTATCTGGTGTCAGTCTGGTGTTGCATCTTGTGTCAGTCTGGTGTAGTATTTGGTGTCAGTCTGGTGTAGTATTCAGTTTCAGTGTGGTGTAGTTTCTGGAGTCAGTCTGGTGTAGTATCTGGTGTCAGTTTGCTTTAGTATCTGGTATGAGTCTGATGTACTATTTGGTGTCAGTCTATTGTCAGTCTGGTGTAGTATTCAGTGTCAGTTTGGTGTAGTATCTGGTGTCCGTCTGGTGTAGTTTTTGGTTTTAGTTTGGTGTAGTATCTGGTGTACGTCTGGTGTAGTATTTGGTGTTAGTCTGGTGTAGTATCTGGTGTCAGTCTGGTGTAGTATTCAGTGTCAGTGTGGTGTAGTATCTGGTGTCAGTCTGGGGTCAGTTTGGTGTAGTATCTGGTGTCCGTCTGGTGTAGTTTTTGGTTTTAGTTTGGTGTAGTATCTGGTGTCAGTCTGGTGTAGTATTCAGTGTCAGTGTGGTGTAGTATTTGGTGTCAGTCTGGGGTCAGTCTGGTGTAGTATCTGGTGTGGTATCTGGTGTCAGTCTGTTGTAGTATCTTGTGTCAGTCTGGTGTAGTATTCGGTATCAGTCTGGTGTAGTATCTGGTGTCAGTCTGGTGTAGTATCTGGTGTCAGTCTGGTGAGTATTCGGTGTCAGTCTGATGTAGTATTCAGTGTCAGTCTGGTGTAGTATTCAGTGTCACTGTGGTGTAGTATCTGGTGTCAGTCTGGTGTAGTATCTGGTGTCAGTCTGGTGTAGTATTTGGTGTCAGTCTGGTGAAGTATCTGGTGTGGTATCTGGTGTCAGTCTGGTGTAGTATCTGGTGTCAGTCTGGTGTAGTTTTCTGTGTCAGTGTGGTGTAGTATTTGGTGTCAGTCTGGTGTAGTATTTGGTCTCATACTGGTGTCAGTTTGGTGTAGAATGTGGTGTCAATCTGATATAGTATTTGGTGTCAGTCTAGTGTCAGTCTGGTGTAGTATCTGGTGTCAGTCTGGTGTAGTATCCGGTGTCAGTCTGGTGTAGTATCTGGTGTCAGTCTGGTGTAGTATTCCGTGTCAGTCTGGTGTAGTATTTGGTGTCCGGCTGGTGTAGTATTTCGTGTCAGTCAAGTGTCAGTCTCGTCTAGTATATTGTGTCAGTCTGGTGTAGTATCTGGTGTCAGACTCGGGTAGTATCTGGTGTTAGTCTGGTGTAGTATTCGGTGTCAGTGTGATGTAGTATCTGGTGTAAGTCTGGTGTTGTATCTGGTGTCAGTCTGATGTAGTATTTGTTGTCAGTCTGGTGTCAGTTTGGTGTAGTATCTGGTGTCAGCTGTTGTAATATTTGGTGTCAGTCTAGTGTCAGTCTGGTGTAGTATCTGGTGTCCGTCTAGTGTATTATCTGGAGTCCGTCTGGTGTAGTATTTGGTGTCAGTCTGGTGTAGTATCTGGTGTCAGTCTGGTGTAGTATTCAGTGTCAGCCTGGTGTAGTATTCAGTGTCACTGTGGTGTAGTATCTGGTGTCAGTCTGGTGTAGTATTTGGTGTCAGTCTGGGGTCAGTCTGGTGTAGTATCTGGTGTGGTATCTGGTGTCAGTCTGTTGTAGTATCTTGTGTCAGTCTGGTGTAGTATTCGGTGTCAGTCTGGTGTAGTATCTGGTGTCAGTCTGGTGTAGTATCTGGTGTCAGTCTGGTGTAGTATTCGGTGTCAGTCTGATGTAGTATTCAGTGTGAGTCTGGTGTAGTATTCAGTGTCACTGTGGTGTAGTATCTGGTGTCAGTCTGGTGTAGTATCTGGTGTCAGTCTGGTGTAGTATTTGGTGTCAGTCTGGTGTAGTATCTGGTGTGATATCTGGTGTCAGTCTGGTGTAGTATCTGGTGTCAGTGTGGTGTAGTTTTCGGTGTCAGTTTGGTGTAGAATGTGGTGTCAGTCTGATGTAGTATTTGGTGTCAGTCTAGTGTCAGTCTGGTGTAGTATCTGGTGTCAGTCTGGTGTAGTATCTGGTGTAGTGTCTTGCGTAGTGTCTGGTGTAGTATTTGGTGTCAGTCTGGTGTAGTATCCGGTGTCAGTCTGGTGTAGAATCTGGTGTCAGTCTGGTGTAGTATTCCATGTCAGTCTGGTGTAGTATCTGGTGTCCGTCTGGTGTAGTATTTCGTGTCAGTCAAGTGTCAGTCTCATCTAGTATATTGTGTCAGTCTGGTGTAGTATCTGGTGTCAGTCTGGGGTAGTTTCTGGTTTCAGTCTGGAGTAGTTTCTGGTGTCAATCTGGTGTAGTATTTGGTGTCAGTCTGGTGTCAGTTTGGTGTAGTATCTAGTGTCAGTCTGGTGTAAAATTTGCTATCAGTCGAGTGTCAGTCTGGTGTAGTATCTGGTGTCTGTCTGGTGTAGTATCTGGTGTCTGTCTGGTGTAGTATCTGGTGTCAGTCTGGTGTAGTATCTCGTGTCAGTCTGGTGTAGTATCTGGTGTCAGTCTGGTGTAGTATTTGGTGTCAGTCTAGTGTCAGTCTGGTGTCAGTTTGGTGTAGTATCTGGTGTCAGTGTGGTGTAGTATTTAGTGTCAGTCTAGTGTCAGTCTGGTGTAGTATCTGGTGTCCGCCTGGTGTAGTATCTGGTGTCCGTCTGGTGTAGTATTAGGTGTCAGTCTAGTGTAGTATCTGGTGTCCGTCTGGTGTAGTATTTGGTGTCAGTCTGGTGTAGTATCTGGTGTCAGTCTGGTGTAGTATTCGGTGTCAGTCTGGTGTAGTATCTGGTGTCAGTCTGGTGTAGTTTTCTGTGTCAGTGTGGTGTAGTATCTGGTGTCAGTCTGGTGGAGCATCTGGTGTCAGTCTGGTGTAGTATTTGGTCTCAGTCTGGTGTCAGTTTGGTGTAGAATCTGGTGTCAGTCTGATGTAGTATTTGGTGTCAGTCTAGTGTCAGTCCGGTGTAGTATTTGGTGTCAGTCTGGTGTAGTATCTGGTGTCAGTCTGGTGTAGTGTCTTGCGTAGTGTCTGGTGTAGTATTTGGTGTTAGTCTGGTGTAGTATTTGGTCTCAGTCTGGTGTAGTATCTGACGTCAGTCTGGTGTAGTATAAGGTGTCAGTCTGGTCTAGTATCTGGTGTCAGTCTGGTGTAGCATCTGGTTTCAGTCTGGTGTAGCATCTGTTGTCAGTCTGGTGTCTGTTTGGTGTAGTATCTGGTATCAGTGTGGTGTAGTATTTGGTGTCAGTCTAGTGTCAGTCTGGTGTAGTATCTGGTGTCCGTTTGTTGTAGTATCTGGTGTCAATCTGGTGTAGTGTCTTGTGTAGTGTCTGGTGTAATATCTGTTTTCAGTCTGGTGTAGTATCTGGTGTCAGTCTGGTGTAGTATTTGGTGTCAGTTTGGTGTAGTATCTGGTGTTAGTCTGGTGTAGTATTTGGTGTCAGTATATTGTCAGTCTGGTCTAGTACTCAGTGTCAGTTTGGTGTAGTATCTGGTGTCCGTCTGGTGTAGTATTTGGTGTCAGTCTGGTGTAGTATCTGGTATCCGTCTGGTGTAGTATTTGGTGTCAGTCTGGTGTAGTATCTGGTGTCAGTCTGGTGTAGTATTCAGTGTCAGTGTGGTGTAGTATCTGGTGTCAGTCTGGTGTAGTATCTGGTGGCAGCTTGGTGTAGTATCTGGTATCAGCCTGGTGTAGTATTTGGTGTCATTCTGGTGTAGTATCTGGTGTCCGTCTGGTGTAGTATTTAATGTCAGTCTGGTGTAGTATCTGGTGTCCATCTGGTGTATTATCTGGTGTAGTGTCTGGTGTAGTATATGGTGTCAGTCTGGTGTAGTATCTGGTGTCAGTCTAGTGTAGTATTTGGTGTCCGTCTGGTGTAGTATTTGGTGTCAGTCTGGTGTAGTATCTGGTGTCAGTCTGGTGTAGTTTCTGGTGTCCGTCTGGTGTAGTATCTGGTGTCAGTCTGGTGTAGTATCTGGTGTCAGTCTGGTATAGTGTTTGGTGTCAGTCTGGTGTAGTATTCAGTATCAGTCTGGTGTAGTATCTGGTGTCAGTCTGGCGTAGTATCTGGTGTCAGTTTGGTGTAGTATCTGGTGTCAGTCTGTTGTAGTATCTGGTGTAAGTCTGGTGTAGTATCTGGTGTCAATCTGGTGTAGTATCTGGTGTCAGTCTGGTGTAGTATTTGGTGTCAGTCTGGTGTAGTATCTGTTGTCAGTCTGGTGTAGTATCTGTTGTCAGTCTGATGTAGCATCTGTTGTCAGTCTGGTGTAGTATCTGGTGTCAGTCTGGTGTCCGTCTGGTGTAGTGTTTGGTATCAGTCTGGTGTAGCATCAGGTGTAGTATCTGGTGTCAGTCTGGTGTAGTATCTGGTGTCCGTCTGGTGTAGTATCTGGTGTCCGTCTGGTGTAGTGTATTAGTGTCAGTCTGGTGTAGAATCTGGTGTCAGTCTGGTGTAGTGTCTTCGTGTCAGTCTGGTGTAGTATTTGGTGTCTGTCTTGTGTAGTTTCTGGTGTCAGTCTGGTGTAGTTTTGGGGGTCAGTCTGGTGTAGTGTCTGGTGTAGTATCTGGTGTAGTATCTGGTGTAGTGTCTTTGTGTCAGTCTGGTGTAGTATCTGGTGTCAGTCTGGTGTAGTATGTAGTGTCAGTCTGGTGTAGTATCTGGTGTCCGTCTGCTGTAGTATCTGGTGTCAGTCTGATGTAGTATTTGGTGTCAGTCTGGTGTAGTATTTGGTGTCAGTCTGGTGTAGTATTTGGTGTCTGTCTTGTGTAGTATCTGGTGTCCGTCTGGTGTAGTATTTGGTGTGTCTGGTGTAGTATTTGGTGTCAGTCTGGTGTAGTATCTGGTGTCTGTCTGGTGTAGTGTCTTTGTGTCAGTCTGTTGTAGTGTCTTCGTGTCAGTCTGGTGTAGTATCTTGTGTAGTATTTGGTGTCAGTCTGGTGTAGTATTTGGTGTCTGTCTTGTGTAGTATCTGTTGTAGTATCTGGTGTAGTATCTGGTGTCAGTCTGGTGTAGTGTCTTCGTATCAGTCTGTTGTAGTGTCATCGTGTCAGTCTTGTGTAGTATCTTGTGTAGTATTTGGTGTCAGTCTGGTGTAGTATTTGGTGTCTGTCTTGTGTAGTATCTGGTGTAGTATCTGGTGTAGTATCTGGTGTCCGTCTGGTGTAGTATTTGGTGTCCGTCTGGTGTCAGTCTGGTGTACTATCTGGTGTCAGTCTGGTGTAGTGTGTTTAGTGTCAGTCTGGTGTAGTATTTCGTGCTAGTCTGGGGTCAGTCTGGTGTAGTATCTGGTGTCAGTCTGGTGTAGTATTTGGTGTCCGTCTGGTGTAGTGTCTGGTGTCCTTCTGGTGTAGTATCTGGTGTCAGTCTGGTGTAGTGTCTGGTGTACTATTTGGTGTCAGTCTGGTGTAGTATCTGGTGTCAGTCTGGTGTAGTATCTGGTGTCCGTCTGGTGTAGTATCTGGTGTCAGTCTGGTGTAGTATCTGGTGTCAGTCTGGTGTGGTGTCTTCGTGTCAGTCTGGTGTAGTATCTAGTGTCAGTCTGGTGTTGTATTTGGTGTCCGTCTGGTGTAGTGTCTGGTGACAGTCTGGTGTAGCATCTGGTGTCAGTCTGGTGTAGTATCTGGTGTTCGTCGGATGTAGTATTTGGTGTCAGCCTGGTGTAGTATCTGGTGTCAGTCTGGTGTAGTTTCTGGTGTCAGTCTGGTGTAGTATCTAGTGTCAGTCTCATGTAGTATTTGGTGTCCGTCTGGTGTAGTATCGGGTGACAGTCTGGTTTAGTATTTGGTGTCAATCTGGTGTAGTATCTGGTGTCAGTCTGGTGTAGTGTCTGGGGTCAGTCTGATGTAGTATTCGGTGTCAGTCTGGTGTAGTATTTGGTGTCAGTTCGGTGTAGTATCTAGTGTCAGTCTGGTGTAGTATTTGGTGTCAGTTCGGTGTAGTATCTGGTGTCAGTCTGGTGTAGTGTCTGGGGTCAGTCTGGTGTAGTATTTGGTGTCCGTCTCATGTAGTATCTGGTGACAGTCTGGTGTAGTATTTGGTGTCAGTCTGGTGTACTATTTGGTGTCAGTTCGGTGTAGTTTGTGGTATCAGTCTGGTGTAGTGTCTTCGTGTCAGTCTGGTGTAGTATTCAGTGTCAGTGTGGAATAGTGTCTGGTGTTAGTCTGGTGTAGTATTTGGTGTCAGTCTGGTGTAGTATTTGGTGTCAGTTCGGTGTATTGTCTGGTGTCAGTCTGGTGTAGTATCTGGTGTAAGTCTGGTGTAGTATCTGGTGTCAGTCTGGTGTAGTGTCTGGTGTCAGTCTGGTGTAGTATCTGGTGTCCGTCCTGTGTAGTATTTGGTGTCTGTCTTGTGTAGTTTCTGGTGTCAGTCTGGTGTAGTATTCAGTGTCAGTGTGGAATAGTGTCTGGTGTCAGTCTGGTGTAGTATCTGGTGTCAGTCTGGTGTAGTATGTAGTGTCAGTCTGGTGTAGTATCTGGTGTCCGTCTGGTGTAGTATTTGGTGTCAGTCTGGTGTAGTGTCTGGTGTCAGTCTGGTGTAGTGTCTTCGTGTCAGTCTGGTGTAGTATCTGGTGTCAGTCTGGCGTAGTATCTGGTGTCAGTCTGGTGTAGTATTGGTGTCTGTCTTGTGTAGTTTCTGGTGTCAGTCTGGTGTAGTTTTTGGTGTCAGTCTGGTGTAGTGTCTGGTGTAGTATCTGGTATCAGTCTGGTGTAATGTCTTTGTGTCAGTCTGGTGTAGTATCTGGTGTCAGTCTGGTGTAGTATTTGGTGTCAGTCTGGTGTACTATTTGGTGTCCGTCCTGTGTAGAATTTGGTGTCAGTCTGTTGTCAGTCTGATGTAGTATTCGGTGTCAGTCTGGTGTAGTGTTTTGTGTAGTGTCTGGTGTAGTATTTGGTGTCAGTCTGGTGTAGAATCTGGTGTCAGTCTGGTGTAGTATTTGGTCTCAGTCTGGTGTAGTATCTGGTGTTTGTCTAGTGTAGTATTCGGTGTCAGTCTGGTGTAGTATCTGGTGTCAGTCTGGTGTAGTATCTGGTGTCAGTCTGGTGTAGTATTCGTTGTCAGTGTGGTGTAGTATTCGATGTCAGTCTGGTGTAGTATCTGGTGTCAGTTTGGTGTAGTATCTGGTGTCAGTCTGGTGTAGTATTTGGTGTCAGTATATTGTCAGTCTGGTCTAGTACTCAGTGTCAGTTTGGTGTAGTATCTGGTGTCCGTCTGGTGTAGTATTTGGTGTCAGTCTGGTGTAGTATCTGGTATCCGTCTGGTGTAGTATTTGGTGTCAGTCTGGTGTAGTATCTGGTGTCAGTCTGGTATAGTATTTAATGTCAGTGTGGTGTAGTATCTGGTGTCAGTCTGGTGTAGTATCTGGTGGCAGTTTGGTGTAGTATCTGGTATCAGCCTGGTGTAGTATTTGGTGTCAGTCTGGTGTAGTATCTGGTGTCCGTCTGGTGTAGTATTTAATGTCAGTCTGGTGTAGTATCTGGTGTCCGTCTGGTGTATTATCTGGTGTAGTGTCTGGTGTAGTATATGGTGTCAGTCTGGTGTAGTATTCGGTGTCAGTCTGGTGTAGTATCTGGTGTCAGTCTAGTGTAGTATTTGGTGTCCGTCTGGTGTAGTATTTGGTGTCAGTCTGGTGTAGTATCTGGTGTAGTTTCTGGTGTCAGTCTGGTGTAGTATCTGGGGTCTGTCTGGTGTAGTATCTGGTGTCAGTTTGGTGTAGTATCTGGTGTCCGTCTGGTGTAGTATCTGGTGTCAGTCTGGTGTAGTATTTGGTATCAGTCTGGTGTAGTATCTGGTGTAGTATCTGGTGTCAGTCTGGTGTAGTATCTGGTGTCAGTCTGGTGTAGTGTCTGGGTGTCAGTCTGGTGTAGTATCTGGTGTCAGTCTGGTGTAGTATTTGGTCTCAGTCTGGTGTAGTATCTGGTGTTTGTCTAGTGTAGTATTCGGTGTCAGTCTGGTGTAGTATCTGGTGTCAATCTGGTGTAGTATCTGGTGTCAGTCTGGTGTAGTATTCGTTGTCAGTGTGGTGTAATATTCGATGTCAGTCTGGTGTAGTATCTGGTGTCAGTTTGGTGTAGTATCTGGTGTCAGTCTGGTGTAGTATTTGGTGTCAGTATATTGTCAGTCTGGTCTAGTACTCAGTGTCAGTTTGGTGTAGTATCTGGTGTCCGTCTGGTGTAGTATTTGGTGTCAGTCTGGTGTAGTATCTGGTATCCGTCTGGTGTAGTATTTGGTGTCAGTCTGGTGTAGTATCTGGTGTCAGTCTGGTATAGTATTTAATGTCAGTGTGGTGTAGTATCTGGTGTCAGTCTGGTGTAGTATCTGGTGGCAGTTTGGTGTAGTATCTGGTGGCAGTTTGGTGTAGTATCTGGTATCAGCCTGGTGTAGTATTTGGTGTCAGTCTGGTGTAGTATCTGGTGTCCGTCTGGTGTAGTATTTAATGTCAGTCTGGTGTAGTATCTGGTGTCCGTCTGGTGTATTATCTGGTGTAGTGTCTGGTGTAGTATATGGTGTCAGTCTGGTGTAGTATTCGGTGTCAGTCTGGTGTAGTATCTGGTGTCAGTCTAGTGTAGTATTTGGTGTCCGTCTGGTGTAGTATTTGGTGTCAGTCTGGTGTAGTATCTAGTGTAGTTTCTGGTGTCAGTCTGGTGTAGTATCTGGTGTCTGTCTGGTGTAGTATCTGGTGTCAGTTTGGTGTAGTATCTGGTGTCCGTCTGGTGTAGTATCTGGTGTCAGTCTGGTGTAGTATTTGGTGTCAGTCTGGTGTACTATTTGGTGTCCGTCCTGTGTAGTATTTGGTGTCAGTACGGTGTAGTATTTGGTGTCAGTCTGCTGTAGTATTTGGTGTCAGTTCGGTGTAGAATCTAGTGTCAGTTTGGTGTAGTATTCGGTGTCAGTCTGGTGTAGTATCTAGTGTCAGTTTGGTGTAGTATCTGGTGTCAGTCTGGTGTAGTATTTGGTGTCAGTCTGGTGTACTATTTGGTGTCCGTCCTGTGTAGTATTTGGTGTCAGTACGGTGTAGTTTTTGGTGTCAGTCTGCTGTAGTATTTGGTGTCAGTTCGGTGTAGAATCTAGTGTCAGTTTGGTGTAGTATCTGGTGTCAGTCTAGTGTAGTATCTGGTGTCAGTTCGGTGTAGTATCTGGTGTCCGTCTGGTGTAGTATCTGGTGTCCGTGTGGTGTCAGTCTGGTGTAGTATCTGGTGTCCGTCTGGTGTCAGTTTGGTGTAGTATTCGGTGTCAGTCTGGTGTAGTATCTAGTGTCAGTTTGGTGTAGTATCTGGTGTCAGTCTGGTGTAGTATCTGGAGTCAGTTTGGTGTAGTATCTGGTGTCCGTCTGGTGTAGTATCTGGTGTCCGTCTGGTGTAGCATCTGTTGTCAGTCTGGTGTCCGTCTGGTGTCAGTTTGGTGTAGTATTCGGTGTCAGTCTGGTGTAGTATCTAGTGTCAGTTTGGTGTAGTATCTGGTGTCAGTCTGGTGTAGTATTTGGTGTCAGTCTGGTGTAGTATTTGGTGTCCGTCCTGTGTAGTATTTGGTGTCAGTCTGGTGTAGTATCTGGTGTCTGTCTGGTGTAGTATCTGGTGTAAGATTGGTGTAGTATCTGGTGTCCGTCTGGTGTCAGTTTGGTGTAGTATTCAGTGTCAGTCTGGTGTAGTATCTAGTGTCAGTTTGGTGTAGTATCTGGTGTCAGTCCGGTGTAGTATTTGGTGTCAGTCTGGTGTACTGTTTGGTGTCCGTCCTGTGTAGTATTTGGTGTCAGTACGGTGTAGTATTTGGTGTCAGTCTGCTGTAGTATTTGGTGTCAGTTCGGTGTAGAATCTAGTGTCAGTTTGGTGTAGTATTCGGTGTCAGTCTGGTGTAGTATCTAGTGTCAGTTTGGTGCAGTATCTGGTGTCAGTCTGGTGTAGTATTTGGTGTCAGTCTGGTGTAGTATTTGGTGTCAGTCTGGTGTACTATTTGGTGTCCGTCCTGTGTAGTACTTGGTGTCAGTACGGTGTAGTATTTGGTGTCAGTCTGCTGTAGTATTTGGTGTCAGTTCGGTGTAGAATCTAGTGTCAGTTTGGTGTAGTATCTGGTGTCAGTCTGGTGTAGTATCTGTTGTCAGTCTGGTGTAGTGTCTGGTGTCAGTCTGGTGTAGTATCTGGTGTCAGTCTGGTGTAGTATGTAGTGTCAGTCTGGTGTAGTATCTGGTGTCCGTCTGGTGTAGTATTTGGTGTCAGTCTGGTGTAGTGTCTGGTGTCAGTCTGGTGTAGTGTCTTCGTGTCAGTCTGGTGTAGTATCTGGTGTCAGTCTGGCGTAGTATCTGGTGTCAGTCTGGTGTAGTATTGGTGTCTGTCTTGTGTAGTTTCTGGTGTCAGTCTGGTGTAGTTTTTGGTGTCAGTCTGGTGTAGTGTCTGGTGTAGTATCTGGTATCAGTCTGGTGTAATGTCTTTGTGTCAGTCTGGTGTAGTATCTGGTGTCAGTCTGGTGTAGTATTTGGTGTCAGTCTGGTGTACTATTTGGTGTCCGTCCTGTGTAGAATTTGGTGTCAGTCTGTTGTCAGTCTGATGTAGTATTCGGTGTCAGTCTGGTGTAGTGTTTTGTGTAGTGTCTGGTGTAGTATTTGGTGTCAGTCTGGTGTAGAATCTGGTGTCAGTCTGGTGTAGTATTTGGTCTCAGTCTGGTGTAGTATCTGGTGTTTGTCTAGTGTAGTATTCGGTGTCAGTCTGGTGTAGTATCTGGTGTCAGTCTGGTGTAGTATCTGGTGTCAGTCTGGTGTAGTATTCGTTGTCAGTGTGGTGTAGTATTCGATGTCAGTCTGGTGTAGTATCTGGTGTCAGTTTGGTGTAGTATCTGGTGTCAGTCTGGTGTAGTATTTGGTGTCAGTATATTGTCAGTCTGGTCTAGTACTCAGTGTCAGTTTGGTGTAGTATCTGGTGTCCGTCTGGTGTAGTATTTGGTGTCAGTCTGGTGTAGTATCTGGTATCCGTCTGGTGTAGTATTTGGTGTCAGTCTGGTGTAGTATCTGGTGTCAGTCTGGTATAGTATTTAATGTCAGTGTGGTGTAGTATCTGGTGTCAGTCTGGTGTAGTATCTGGTGGCAGTTTGGTGTAGTATCTGGTATCAGCCTGGTGTAGTATTTGGTGTCAGTCTGGTGTAGTATCTGGTGTCCGTCTGGTGTAGTATTTAATGTCAGTCTGGTGTAGTATCTGGTGTCCGTCTGGTGTATTATCTGGTGTAGTGTCTGGTGTAGTATATGGTGTCAGTCTGGTGTAGTATTCGGTGTCAGTCTGGTGTAGTATCTGGTGTCAGTCTAGTGTAGTATTTGGTGTCCGTCTGGTGTAGTATTTGGTGTCAGTCTGGTGTAGTATCTGGTGTAGTTTCTGGTGTCAGTCTGGTGTAGTATCTGGGGTCTGTCTGGTGTAGTATCTGGTGTCAGTTTGGTGTAGTATCTGGTGTCCGTCTGGTGTAGTATCTGGTGTCAGTCTGGTGTAGTATTTGGTATCAGTCTGGTGTAGTATCTGGTGTAGTATCTGGTGTCAGTCTGGTGTAGTATCTGGTGTCAGTCTGGTGTAGTGTCTGGGTGTCAGTCTGGTGTAGTATCTGGTGTCAGTCTGGTGTAGTATTTGGTCTCAGTCTGGTGTAGTATCTGGTGTTTGTCTAGTGTAGTATTCGGTGTCAGTCTGGTGTAGTATCTGGTGTCAATCTGGTGTAGTATCTGGTGTCAGTCTGGTGTAGTATTCGTTGTCAGTGTGGTGTAATATTCGATGTCAGTCTGGTGTAGTATCTGGTGTCAGTTTGGTGTAGTATCTGGTGTCAGTCTGGTGTAGTATTTGGTGTCAGTATATTGTCAGTCTGGTCTAGTACTCAGTGTCAGTTTGGTGTAGTATCTGGTGTCCGTCTGGTGTAGTATTTGGTGTCAGTCTGGTGTAGTATCTGGTATCCGTCTGGTGTAGTATTTGGTGTCAGTCTGGTGTAGTATCTGGTGTCAGTCTGGTATAGTATTTAATGTCAGTGTGGTGTAGTATCTGGTGTCAGTCTGGTGTAGTATCTGGTGGCAGTTTGGTGTAGTATCTGGTGGCAGTTTGGTGTAGTATCTGGTATCAGCCTGGTGTAGTATTTGGTGTCAGTCTGGTGTAGTATCTGGTGTCCGTCTGGTGTAGTATTTAATGTCAGTCTGGTGTAGTATCTGGTGTCCGTCTGGTGTATTATCTGGTGTAGTGTCTGGTGTAGTATATGGTGTCAGTCTGGTGTAGTATTCGGTGTCAGTCTGGTGTAGTATCTGGTGTCAGTCTAGTGTAGTATTTGGTGTCCGTCTGGTGTAGTATTTGGTGTCAGTCTGGTGTAGTATCTAGTGTAGTTTCTGGTGTCAGTCTGGTGTAGTATCTGGTGTCTGTCTGGTGTAGTATCTGGTGTCAGTTTGGTGTAGTATCTGGTGTCCGTCTGGTGTAGTATCTGGTGTCAGTCTGGTGTAGTATTTGGTGTCAGTCTGGTGTACTATTTGGTGTCCGTCCTGTGTAGTATTTGGTGTCAGTACGGTGTAGTATTTGGTGTCAGTCTGCTGTAGTATTTGGTGTCAGTTCGGTGTAGAATCTAGTGTCAGTTTGGTGTAGTATTCGGTGTCAGTCTGGTGTAGTATCTAGTGTCAGTTTGGTGTAGTATCTGGTGTCAGTCTGGTGTAGTATTTGGTGTCAGTCTGGTGTACTATTTGGTGTCCGTCCTGTGTAGTATTTGGTGTCAGTACGGTGTAGTTTTTGGTGTCAGTCTGCTGTAGTATTTGGTGTCAGTTCGGTGTAGAATCTAGTGTCAGTTTGGTGTAGTATCTGGTGTCAGTCTAGTGTAGTATCTGGTGTCAGTTCGGTGTAGTATCTGGTGTCCGTCTGGTGTAGTATCTGGTGTCCGTGTGGTGTCAGTCTGGTGTAGTATCTGGTGTCCGTCTGGTGTCAGTTTGGTGTAGTATTCGGTGTCAGTCTGGTGTAGTATCTAGTGTCAGTTTGGTGTAGTATCTGGTGTCAGTCTGGTGTAGTATCTGGAGTCAGTTTGGTGTAGTATCTGGTGTCCGTCTGGTGTAGTATCTGGTGTCCGTCTGGTGTAGCATCTGTTGTCAGTCTGGTGTCCGTCTGGTGTCAGTTTGGTGTAGTATTCGGTGTCAGTCTGGTGTAGTATCTAGTGTCAGTTTGGTGTAGTATCTGGTGTCAGTCTGGTGTAGTATTTGGTGTCAGTCTGGTGTAGTATTTGGTGTCCGTCCTGTGTAGTATTTGGTGTCAGTCTGGTGTAGTATCTGGTGTCTGTCTGGTGTAGTATCTGGTGTAAGATTGGTGTAGTATCTGGTGTCCGTCTGGTGTCAGTTTGGTGTAGTATTCAGTGTCAGTCTGGTGTAGTATCTAGTGTCAGTTTGGTGTAGTATCTGGTGTCAGTCCGGTGTAGTATTTGGTGTCAGTCTGGTGTACTGTTTGGTGTCCGTCCTGTGTAGTATTTGGTGTCAGTACGGTGTAGTATTTGGTGTCAGTCTGCTGTAGTATTTGGTGTCAGTTCGGTGTAGAATCTAGTGTCAGTTTGGTGTAGTATTCGGTGTCAGTCTGGTGTAGTATCTAGTGTCAGTTTGGTGCAGTATCTGGTGTCAGTCTGGTGTAGTATTTGGTGTCAGTCTGGTGTAGTATTTGGTGTCAGTCTGGTGTACTATTTGGTGTCCGTCCTGTGTAGTACTTGGTGTCAGTACGGTGTAGTATTTGGTGTCAGTCTGCTGTAGTATTTGGTGTCAGTTCGGTGTAGAATCTAGTGTCAGTTTGGTGTAGTATCTGGTGTCAGTCTGGTGTAGTATCTGTTGTCAGTCTGGTGTAGTGTCTGGTGTCAGTCTGCTGTAGTATCTGGTGTCAGTCTGGTGTAGTATGTAGTGTCAGTCTGGTGTAGTATCTGGTGTCCGTCTGGTGTAGTATTTGGTGTCAGTCTGGTGTAGTGTCTGGTGTCAGTCTGGTGTAGTGTCTTCGTGTCAGTCTGGTGTAGTATCTGGTGTCAGTCTGGCGTAGTATCTGGTGTCAGTCTGGTGTAGTATTGGTGTCTGTCTTGTGTAGTTTCTGGTGTCAGTCTGGTGTAGTTTTTGGTGTCAGTCTGGTGTAGTGTCTGGTGTAGTATCTGGTATCAGTCTGGTGTAATGTCTTTGTGTCAGTCTGGTGTAGTATCTGGTGTCAGTCTGGTGTAGTATTTGGTGTCAGTCTGGTGTACTATTTGGTGTCCGTCCTGTGTAGAATTTGGTGTCAGTCTGTTGTCAGTCTGATGTAGTATTCGGTGTCAGTCTGGTGTAGTGTTTTGTGTAGTGTCTGGTGTAGTATTTGGTGTCAGTCTGGTGTAGAATCTGGTGTCAGTCTGGTGTAGTATTTGGTCTCAGTCTGGTGTAGTATCTGGTGTTTGTCTAGTGTAGTATTCGGTGTCAGTCTGGTGTAGTATCTGGTGTCAGTCTGGTGTAGTATCTGGTGTCAGTCTGGTGTAGTATTCGTTGTCAGTGTGGTGTAGTATTCGATGTCAGTCTGGTGTAGTATCTGGTGTCAGTTTGGTGTAGTATCTGGTGTCAGTCTGGTGTAGTATTTGGTGTCAGTATATTGTCAGTCTGGTCTAGTACTCAGTGTCAGTTTGGTGTAGTATCTGGTGTCCGTCTGGTGTAGTATTTGGTGTCAGTCTGGTGTAGTATCTGGTATCCGTCTGGTGTAGTATTTGGTGTCAGTCTGGTGTAGTATCTGGTGTCAGTCTGGTATAGTATTTAATGTCAGTGTGGTGTAGTATCTGGTGTCAGTCTGGTGTAGTATCTGGTGGCAGTTTGGTGTAGTATCTGGTATCAGCCTGGTGTAGTATTTGGTGTCAGTCTGGTGTAGTATCTGGTGTCCGTCTGGTGTAGTATTTAATGTCAGTCTGGTGTAGTATCTGGTGTCCGTCTGGTGTATTATCTGGTGTAGTGTCTGGTGTAGTATATGGTGTCAGTCTGGTGTAGTATTCGGTGTCAGTCTGGTGTAGTATCTGGTGTCAGTCTAGTGTAGTATTTGGTGTCCGTCTGGTGTAGTATTTGGTGTCAGTCTGGTGTAGTATCTGGTGTAGTTTCTGGTGTCAGTCTGGTGTAGTATCTGGGGTCTGTCTGGTGTAGTATCTGGTGTCAGTTTGGTGTAGTATCTGGTGTCCGTCTGGTGTAGTATCTGGTGTCAGTCTGGTGTAGTATTTGGTATCAGTCTGGTGTAGTATCTGGTGTAGTATCTGGTGTCAGTCTGGTGTAGTATCTGGTGTCAGTCTGGTGTAGTGTCTGGGTGTCAGTCTGGTGTAGTATCTGGTGTCAGTCTGGTGTAGTATTTGGTCTCAGTCTGGTGTAGTATCTGGTGTTTGTCTAGTGTAGTATTCGGTGTCAGTCTGGTGTAGTATCTGGTGTCAATCTGGTGTAGTATCTGGTGTCAGTCTGGTGTAGTATTCGTTGTCAGTGTGGTGTAATATTCGATGTCAGTCTGGTGTAGTATCTGGTGTCAGTTTGGTGTAGTATCTGGTGTCAGTCTGGTGTAGTATTTGGTGTCAGTATATTGTCAGTCTGGTCTAGTACTCAGTGTCAGTTTGGTGTAGTATCTGGTGTCCGTCTGGTGTAGTATTTGGTGTCAGTCTGGTGTAGTATCTGGTATCCGTCTGGTGTAGTATTTGGTGTCAGTCTGGTGTAGTATCTGGTGTCAGTCTGGTATAGTATTTAATGTCAGTGTGGTGTAGTATCTGGTGTCAGTCTGGTGTAGTATCTGGTGGCAGTTTGGTGTAGTATCTGGTGGCAGTTTGGTGTAGTATCTGGTATCAGCCTGGTGTAGTATTTGGTGTCAGTCTGGTGTAGTATCTGGTGTCCGTCTGGTGTAGTATTTAATGTCAGTCTGGTGTAGTATCTGGTGTCCGTCTGGTGTATTATCTGGTGTAGTGTCTGGTGTAGTATATGGTGTCAGTCTGGTGTAGTATTCGGTGTCAGTCTGGTGTAGTATCTGGTGTCAGTCTAGTGTAGTATTTGGTGTCCGTCTGGTGTAGTATTTGGTGTCAGTCTGGTGTAGTATCTAGTGTAGTTTCTGGTGTCAGTCTGGTGTAGTATCTGGTGTCTGTCTGGTGTAGTATCTGGTGTCAGTTTGGTGTAGTATCTGGTGTCCGTCTGGTGTAGTATCTGGTGTCAGTCTGGTGTAGTATTTGGTGTCAGTCTGGTGTACTATTTGGTGTCCGTCCTGTGTAGTATTTGGTGTCAGTACGGTGTAGTATTTGGTGTCAGTCTGCTGTAGTATTTGGTGTCAGTTCGGTGTAGAATCTAGTGTCAGTTTGGTGTAGTATTCGGTGTCAGTCTGGTGTAGTATCTAGTGTCAGTTTGGTGTAGTATCTGGTGTCAGTCTGGTGTAGTATTTGGTGTCAGTCTGGTGTACTATTTGGTGTCCGTCCTGTGTAGTATTTGGTGTCAGTACGGTGTAGTTTTTGGTGTCAGTCTGCTGTAGTATTTGGTGTCAGTTCGGTGTAGAATCTAGTGTCAGTTTGGTGTAGTATCTGGTGTCAGTCTAGTGTAGTATCTGGTGTCAGTTCGGTGTAGTATCTGGTGTCCGTCTGGTGTAGTATCTGGTGTCCGTGTGGTGTCAGTCTGGTGTAGTATCTGGTGTCCGTCTGGTGTCAGTTTGGTGTAGTATTCGGTGTCAGTCTGGTGTAGTATCTAGTGTCAGTTTGGTGTAGTATCTGGTGTCAGTCTGGTGTAGTATCTGGAGTCAGTTTGGTGTAGTATCTGGTGTCCGTCTGGTGTAGTATCTGGTGTCCGTCTGGTGTAGCATCTGTTGTCAGTCTGGTGTCCGTCTGGTGTCAGTTTGGTGTAGTATTCGGTGTCAGTCTGGTGTAGTATCTAGTGTCAGTTTGGTGTAGTATCTGGTGTCAGTCTGGTGTAGTATTTGGTGTCAGTCTGGTGTAGTATTTGGTGTCCGTCCTGTGTAGTATTTGGTGTCAGTCTGGTGTAGTATCTGGTGTCTGTCTGGTGTAGTATCTGGTGTAAGATTGGTGTAGTATCTGGTGTCCGTCTGGTGTCAGTTTGGTGTAGTATTCAGTGTCAGTCTGGTGTAGTATCTAGTGTCAGTTTGGTGTAGTATCTGGTGTCAGTCCGGTGTAGTATTTGGTGTCAGTCTGGTGTACTGTTTGGTGTCCGTCCTGTGTAGTATTTGGTGTCAGTACGGTGTAGTATTTGGTGTCAGTCTGCTGTAGTATTTGGTGTCAGTTCGGTGTAGAATCTAGTGTCAGTTTGGTGTAGTATTCGGTGTCAGTCTGGTGTAGTATCTAGTGTCAGTTTGGTGCAGTATCTGGTGTCAGTCTGGTGTAGTATTTGGTGTCAGTCTGGTGTAGTATTTGGTGTCAGTCTGGTGTACTATTTGGTGTCCGTCCTGTGTAGTACTTGGTGTCAGTACGGTGTAGTATTTGGTGTCAGTCTGCTGTAGTATTTGGTGTCAGTTCGGTGTAGAATCTAGTGTCAGTTTGGTGTAGTATCTGGTGTCAGTCTGGTGTAGTATCTGTTGTCAGTCTGGTGTAGTGTCTGGTGTCAGTCTGCTGTAGTATCTGGTGTCAGTCTGGTGTAGTGTCTGGTGTCAGTCTGGTGTAGTATCTGTTGTCAGTCTGGTGTAGTGTCTGGTGTCAGTCTGCTGTAGTATCTGGTGTCAGTCTGGTGTAGTATCTGGTGTCAGTCTGGTGTAGTATCTGTTGTCAGTCTGGTGTAGTGTCTGGTGTCAGTCTGCTGTAGTATCTGGTGTCAGTCTGGTGTAGTGTCTGGTGTCAGTCTGCTGTAGTATCTGGTGTCAGTCTGGTGTAGTATCTGTTGTCAGTCTGGTGTAGTGTCTGGTGTCAGTCTGCTGTAGTATCTGGTGTCAGTCTGGTGTAGTGTCTGGTGTCAGTCTGGTGTAGTATCTGGTGTCCGTCTGGTGTAGTGTCTGGTGTCAGTCTGCTGTAGTATCTGGTGTCAGTCTGGTGTAGTATCTGGTGTCAGTCTGGTGTAGTATCTGGTGTCCGTCTGGTGTAGTGTCTGGTGTCAGTCTGCTGTAGTATCTGGTGTCAGTCTGGTGTAGTATCTGGTGTCTGTCTGGTGTAGTATCTGGTGTCAGTCTGATGTAGTATTCGGTGTCAGTCTGGTGTAGTATCTGGTGTCAGTCTGGTGTAGTATTTGGTGTCAGTTCGGTGTAGTATCTGGTGTCCGTCAGCTGTCTGTCTGCCTCTGTCTTGTAGTCCGATGTATCCATGAGGACTATAGCGCCCCCCTCATCTGCAGGCTTAATGGGGATCTCCTTGTTGCTCCTAAGTGCATGGATGGCCCTTCTGTCCTGCATACTGATATTAAATGCTCCCCTTCCCATGCTTGTCCAGTATAGTGGATTGCACCGCATGCCTAAAGGAGTCCATGTATTTGCCCAAAGTGGATTGCGGCCAGGAGGCGGCGTCCAATCAGACGTCTTCTTGGCGCCCAGTTCCTCCTGTCTCCTCTTTATCATGGAAGAACTCTTTCAGTCTTAGTCTTATGAAATATTCCTCCATGTCGCTGCAGAGTTCTGTTTCAGTGCCCTAGAGAGAGGGGGACTACAACTCCCAGCATTCAGCTGGTATTGATTAGATTAGTGACATCTTCACTCCTGGATCCCCTCCCTCCAGCTAAGTCCCGCCCATCAGCACGTGACTGTGATGTCATCACAGGTCTCTTATCACTTCTCTTTACTTCTGAGCTCCGCCCCCTGGTCACCTGACGGTGACATCATCACAGGTCCTTCAGCTCCTACGGTGTATACAGAGCAGGTCCTGGTGTGCTGTTGCCTCTGTTATCAGCCAGTAACAGAGTGTATATATACAGCAGTATGGTAAGCTGACATTGGGGTTGTCCTCTCTGTTATCAGCCGGTATCAGAGGATATGTATATACAGCAGTACAGTAAGCTGACATGGGGGTTGCACTCTCTGTTATCAGCCAATATATATATATATATATATATATATATATATATATATATATATATATATATATATATAGCAGTGTAGTAAGCTGACATCGGGGTTGTTCTCTGTTATCAGCCAGTATCAGAGGATATATATATACAGCAGTACAGTAAGCTGCCATGGGGGTTGCACTCTGTGTAATCAGCCGCTACCAGAGGATATATATATACACAGCAGTACAGTAAGCTAACATCGGGGGCTCCGCTCTCTGTTATCAGCCAGTATCAGAGGACATATATATATATATACAGTAGTACAGTAAGCTGGCATCAGGGGTTGTTCTCTCTCTGTTATCAGCTGGTATCAAAAGATATATATATATATATATACACAGCAGTACAGTAAGTTGGCATCGGGGTTGTGCTCTCTGTTATCAGCTGGTATCACAGGATATATATATATATATATATATATATATATATATATATATATATATATACAGCAGTACAGTAAGCTGACATCGGGGGTTATTCTCTCTGTTATCAGCTGGTATCACAGGAGATATATATATATATATATATATATATATACACAGCAGTACAATAAGTCGACATCGGGGTTGTGCTCTCTGTTATCAGCTGGTATCACAGGATATATTTATATATATATATATATATATATATATATATACATACATACAGCAGTACAGTAAGCTGACATCAGGGGTTATTCTCTCTGTTATCAGCTGGTAACACAGGATATATATATATATATATATATATATATATATATATAGTAGCAGGGTAGTGTCAGTCTAGCCTGCAGAGGGTGCTAGATAGGCATTCTGACACCTGCAAAAGGAGAAGTAAGGGTTCACACCTGATGGGTGTAGCAGGAACTGGGTGCATATAAGCCAGTTCCTGCCAGAAGCAAGGGGGGAGTTACAGTTCGGCAGTGCAGGACAGGCTGCAAGCTGAGGTCCAGTGTGGACCAGTTGGATCTGTCACCCGGTCTGATGGAGGAAGACGCCCTCCAGACACCCAGGACAGGTTAGTGACTGCACCCTGTGGGCTGTGAACCCCAGGCTTATGTGGCCTGTGTATAATTCACCTGTATGCTGTGGATAGAGGCTGGCAGGAGCCAGAACTAAAGAGAACTTCAGGCTGCTGGAGCCTGTTGTCGTGTAAGGTGGCCATTCCGGTATCAAAAGTGGGCGATCCCGTGGCAAGGAGACCCCAACTTGTCAGATATGGTGGAGGATGCGGGCACAAAGTGGAGTGGGACACAAAGAGCAGCGCGTGGAGGGGATGTCTACTGGGTGCAGCATTTAAAGGGCCAGGAGGCCGAGTGTGCGGTTGGGAGGGCAACGACAGAGGTCAAGCAGAGGAGGGCGTCCGCGAGGCAAGTGGATGGACTTGTTTTATGTCTGTTCATACTGACTGCAGTCAAGATGGCGGTTGTTCCAGGAGGCAACCAGAAAGAGCCATGCTGGGGGTGTCTGCACAGGGATCTGTGTATGTACGGCTGTCCCGTGGCCAGTAACACCCACTGGGCGGTGCTGGGGGTTAACTGTGGGGTTTTCAGGGCTCAGCAGGAGGTGGACTGTGACAAACGTCCGGAGAAGACTCCATGGAGTGGTGAGGCCACTAATAGAAGGTCCTACGTGCGGGGCGGCTCAGCAGAAGCTGCACCATGTAACGGGCCATTTGGTGAGGATTGGGCCCAGGACTCCATTGCCGATGATGATGGGTGGAAAGTGTTGCACAACCAAATGTTTTCCTTGCAGGAGGGTGTCGGGGGAACTGCAGCGTCTGCAGGGGGGGAGAAGTCCAAAAACCGTATTGTGGATAATGTGGTGCAGAAACGCTTCATTAACCCTGAAATGTGTGTGGGGGATGGTGGGATGTGGATAGGTAGGGTGTGCACAGGTCACTAGAGGGAGGGCAGCCAACATCCATGGGGGAGCCAGTACAGCTATGCCTCCAGTGCTAGAAGGGAGTAGTGAAAGCCAACTTTTCAGCGAGTGGACAAGTAGCATTACAGGTGCAAAAAAGAAAAAGACTGCTAGCAAAGAGACCGTGCAGACCCTGATGTCCAAAGGGAGACAGACAGAATCCAGAGGGAAAGGGAAAATGCTATCCAGGTCGCTGCCCAGCTGAAAGCAGAGAATGCTGCTGTCTTAAAGGAGAATGAGCGCCTTGGAAGATTAGCTAAGAGGGAAGCTGATCACAGGGTGATGCTGGAGAAAGAAGCCGCTCAGTGTGAACAAGGCTTGTAAATGCAGCCTACAAAGAGGAATGGCGAATTGGAATCCCAGATAAGTCAGCTCAAGGAAAAGCTGGAAATGCAGAAAGCTGCTTGCAGTCATGCAGAGAAGCAAGCAGAGGTCTTGAGAGACATACTAGGTTACAGGGAAAACCAGGAAGCACTTCATGAGCAAGTGGTGATCCAGCTACAGATGAGCCGGGATGAAGAAATTGAATTATATGAAGCCCAGACCCGGGACCCTAAGCAGACTCATGCGCTAGCTATGGGGGAAATGTCCCAACGGTTGGAGCAAGCTGGAAGAGTGAAGGAAACCTTGGAAGAGGTCAAACAGGCTATGGAAAAGGAGTGTACTGAGCTGACCCATAAGGTGAAGGTGCTGTTGAAGGACAAGCAGGCGTGTCAATGCCAGAGAGATGCAGTAGAGAAGCGGCTTCAAGTACAAATCACTGAAGATGACAGAGTGCTGACAGAGCTGTCTGGGCAGGTGAGCAGGCTGCAGGTGAAGCTGGAACCTCAGAGTGAAGAGTCTCAGAGGCTGGTGCAAGAAGTGACGCAGCAGAGGATTGGTCTCAGTGTACACCTGAAGACAATGCAAGAGGAGAGAGATGTGTTCCTCAAGTGGCTAGAGGAAGATGCAGAAGCTAAGAGCAACCTGTCACAGCAGATTGCCACACTTCAGGCTGAGGTGTCTGACCTAGAATATAGACTGGAGAAGAGTGCTGCGTGCTTGGATTCTGTGGAAGAGCAGAAAAGAGAAATACAAGAGGAGTTAGAAGCTACAAGGCAGCAGTATGAAGAGAAGACAGCTGCCTGTGATAAGCTTGAGAAGGTTAAAGTACATCTTCAGCAACAGATAGAAGGTGCTTCTGTGAAGCTTGGTCTCCAAAAGGAGCTTGTGTCCAAACTAAGAAAGGCGTAGAAAATATGTGAACAGCAGCTCACAGAGGAGACAATCAGGTCTGCAAGATATGTCACTGGATGTGAGCGTGCTGAAGAAAGGGTGTATATAGGTATATATCAGGGGTGTAACTATAGAGGATGCAGGCAGGACTGCGGTCCATTATACTATAAGGTGTATATAGGTATATATCAGGGGTGTAACTATAGAGGATGCAGACAGGACTGCGGTCCATTATACTATAAGGTGTATATAGGTATATATCAGGGGTGTAACTATAGAGGATGCAGACAGGACTGCGGTCCAGTATACTATAAGGTGTATATAGGTATATATCAGGGGCGTAACTATAGAGGATGCAGACAGGACTGCGGTCCAGTATACTATAAGGTGTATATAGGTATATATCAGGGGCGTAACTATAGAGGATGCAGACAGGACTGCGGTCCATTATACTATAAGGTGTATATAGGTATATATCAGGGGCGTAACTATAGAGGATGCAGACAGGACTGCGGTCCATTATACTATAAGGTGTATATAGGTATATATCAGGGGTGTAACTATAGAGGATGCAGACAGGACTGCGGTCCATTATACTATAAGGTGTATATAGGTATATATCAGGGGTGTAACTATAGAGGATGCAGACAGGACTGCGGTCCATTATACTATAAGGTGTATATAGGTATATATCAGGGGTGTAACTATAGAGGATGCAGACAGGACTGCGGTTCATTATACTATAAGGTGTATATAGGTATATATCAGGGGTGTAACTATAGAGGATGCAGACAGGACTGCGGTCCATTATACTATAAGGTGTATATAGGTATATATCAGGGGTGTAACTATAGAGGATGCAGACAGGACTGCGGTCCATTATACTATAAGGTGTATATAGGTATATATCAGGGGTGTAACTATAGAGGATGCAGACTGGACTGCGGTCCATTATACTATAAGGTGTATATAGGTATATATCAGGGGCGTAACTCTAGAGGATGCAGACAGGACTGCGGTCCATTATACTATAAGGTGTATATAGGTATATATCAGGGGTGTAACTATAGAGGATGCAGACAGGACTGCGGTCCATTATACTATAAGGTGTATATAGGTATATATCAGGGGTGTAACTATAGAGGATGCAGACAGGACTGCGGTCCATTATACTATAAGGTGTATATAGGTATATATCCATAGTGGTAATATATGGCTTTCATCTTTCTTTTATTCTATCTGCATTTTACCAACATGCTGATGAATTGTGGGCTGCAGCCTGCAGGATTAATTAGGTCATCTCCCTGTCATTCAAGCGGGATTATCCATTGGTGAGACGTCCTCGGTGCGTCCTCTCCTGCGCATGCGCAGCCGCCCGGTGAACGTAAACATAGTAACATAGTTCGTTAGGCTGAATGAAGACAATGTCCATCTAGTCCAGCCTGTCTATCCTCCTGTGTTGATCCAGAGGAAGGCAAAAAAGCCCAAGGGCAGAAGCAAATTAGCCCTTTTGGGGAAAAATTCCTTCCCGACTCCCTAATGGCAATCAGACTGTTCCCTGGACCAACCCCTAATAGTTCCTACCTGCCTGTATACCCGGATTGACAATCAATCTAAGATTTATATCCTGTAATATCCTTCCCCTCCAGAAAGACATCAAGTCCCTCTTACACTCCTCTGTGGATTTTGCCATCACCACATCCTCAGGCAGAGAGTTCCACAGTCTCACTGCTCTTACAGTAAAGAACCCCCTTCTGTGTTGGTGATGAAACCTGCTTTCCTCTAGAGGTAGCGGATGTCCTCTTGTTACCGTCGCAGTCCTGGGTATAAACAGATCCTGGCAGAGATCCTTGTATTGTCCCCTCATGGATTTATACAGTTATTTGGTCGCCCCTTAGCCGTCTTTTTTCCGGGGTGAATAATCCCAGTTTTGGTGCCTCTCTGGGTATTCCAGTCCCGTCATTCCATGTATTAGTTTAGTTGCCCTTCTTTGTACCCCTCCAGCACTGCAACATCTTTCCTGAGCCCCGGTGACCAGAACTGTACGCAGTATTCCATGTGGGGCCTGACTAGTGGCTTGTACTGACAGGCTGCGAGATCTCGCGATAGTTGGCTGGCCCCGCACATGGGCAGCAGCTCCAGGGGGACGCCGATATGGTGTAAGCCTCTCCGCCAACACAGGATGCCGCATGCCTTGTATATTTGTATGTTTTGTTGTATTGAGCATTAACTAAGGGACGGCCGGTAATTAGGGGGCGTGTCCTATTTAACAGGATCGGCTATTTAAACACGGTTTCTGAGCGAAACGTCGCTTCATTTTATGATGGGAGAATAAAACTTATTACGTCTTAATACACCCGTGGATGCCGCCATGTTCTTTATGGATTGAAGACCTATTACGGAGGCGGTCTGGCTCTGGACGGCCGGTGCATTCTTTTGAGGTTGATCCGACCACAGGAGTGGTGCAGTTTAAGTGCTGCTGGGACACCTTCTCTGCAGAGGGTGTTAGTCAGGCAGTCTGATACCTGGAAAGGGAAAGATAGGGTTCACACCTGATGGGTGTCGCAGGAACTGGGTGCATATAAGCCAGTTCCTGCCAGAAGCAAGGGGGAAGTTACAGTTCGGCAGTGCAGGACAGGCTGCAAGCTGAGGTCCAGTGTGGACCAGTTGGGTCTGTCATCCAGTCTGATGGAGGAAGACGCCCTCCAGACACCCAGGACAGGTTAGTGACTGCACCCTGTGGGTTGTGAACCCCAGGCTTATGTGGCCTGTGTATAATTCAGCTGTATGCTGTGGATAGAGGCTGGCAGGAGCCAGACTTAAAGAAAACTTCAGGCTGCTGGAGCCTGTTGTCGTGTAACGTGGCCATTCCAGTATCAAAAGTGGGCGATCCCGTAGCAAGGAGACCCCAACTTGTCAATAATATATAGCAGTACGGTAAGCTGACCTCTGGGGTGGCTCTCTGTTATCAGCCAGTATCAGAGGAGATATATATACAGCAGTACAGTAAGCTGACATCGGGGTTGCGCTCTCTGTTATCAGGCTCCAGCAGACATGTGACCTCTTTGTCTTCAGGGCCGGATGGACGGCACGGAGATGAGCGGAAGGATATTAGCCGTCACCTGGGAGATCATCTACCTGCTGACCGGAGAGGTGAACTTCCCTCCATTCCTCCCATCTGTCTTGTATTTGTGCCATCCCTGAGCGTCTCCCTCCATCCACAGGAGTACACAGCAGTGAAGAAGACAGCGACTCCCATCATCCATCCTCACTCCCTGATCCAGAAGCTTCTAGAACTCACCAACAAGATGACGGAGCTGCTGACAGGAGAGGTGACTGCGGGGAATGTGGGGGGACATTCTAGCGGGGGGCTCTGGCTGATGACTGGATATTGTGTTGTCAGGTTCCTATAAGGTGTCAGGATGTGGCCGTCTATTTCTCCATGGAGGAGTGGGAGTATGTAGAGGGCCGGCGGGATGTGTACGGGGCCGCCATGCTGGAGGCGGGGTCACCAGGTAAGAGGGGTGGGAGTATGTAGAGGGATGTGTACGGGGCCGCCATGCTGGAGGCGGGGCCACCAGGTAAGAGGAGTGGGAGGATGTAGAGGGATGTGTACGGGGCCGCCATGCTGGAGGCGGGGTCACCAGGTAAGAGGAGTGGGAGTATGCAGAGGGCCGGCGGGATGTGTACGCGGCCACCATGCTGGAGGCGGGGTCACCAGGTAAGAGGAGTGGGAGTATGTAGAGGGCCGGCGGGATGTGTACGCGGCCACCATGCTGGAGGCGGGGTCACCAGGTAAGAGGAGTGGGAGTATGTAGAGGGATGTGTACGGGGCGCCATGCTGGAGGCGGGGTCACCAGGTAAGAGGAGTGGGAGGATGTAGAGGGCCAGCAGGATGTGTACGCGGCCGCCATGCTGGAGGCGGGGTCACCAGGTAAGAGGAGTGGGAGGATGTAGAGGGCCGGCGGGATGTGTAGGCGGCCACCATGCTGGAGGTGGTGTCACCAGGTAAGAGGAGTGGGAGTATGTAGAGGGCCACCATGCTGGAGGGGCTCCCGTCCGCGGGGTCACCAGGTAAGAGGCGGCAGGTATGAGGTCGCCTACATTCTCCCATCCTTGGATGTATAATCTATTCTATCACTGTGTGTCTCCACAGATGGAGGCGGGAGGAGAAACCCCCCAGAGAGATGTCACTGTACTCCGTATTTCCAGGACCGTCCAGAGGAAGATATCCTGGAGAACTGGCAGGTAGATGCCTCTGAGCCCTGTAGTACATCTATATAGGGGTGGAGCTCTCTGGTCCTGCTTTATATAGTGGGTGGAGTTCTCTGGTCCTGCTCTATATAGGGGGTGGAGCTCTGTGGTCCTGCTCTATATAGGGGGTGGAGCTCTGTGGTTCTGCAGTATATAGGGGGTTAAGCTCTCTTGTCCTGCTCCAGAGGAAGATGTCCCGGAGAACCAGCAGGTAGATGGTGCTGAGGACTCACCAGGATCTGACCATAAAGTGATGGAACTAAATAGCATTTTACATTCTTCTTCTCTGTTTAGGGTGGAAATCTGTTGGACATTAAGGTTGAGGTTATAGATGAAGAAGCAGAAGAGCCGGATATAAGGGCTGATCAGCAGTGTAAGGAGGGGAGACTGTCATTGGGGTCACCTAGATACGCCCGTCATCTGTTCATCACATGGAGATAATCTATTCCATCACTGTGTGTCTCCACAGATGGAGGCGGGAGGACAAACCCACCAGAGAGATGTCCCCGTCCTCCATATTCCCAGGACCGTTTAGAGGAAGATGTGCTGGAGAACTGGCAGGTAGGTGGTGCTAAGCCCTGTAGTACATCTATATAGGGGGCGGAGCTCTGTGGTCCTGCTGTATATAGTGGGTGGAGCTCTCTGGTCCTGCTCTGTATAGGCTGTGGAGCTCTTTCCTCCTGCAGACATAGATTTTGGCGGTCGGTTAGATTTCCCACCTCTCCGCCCTATTGTACTGAATTATCCCATATGACACATCAGGGTGAAGATGATATTAAAGTGGAGGTAGAAGAAGAGAGGATGAGGGGCGATCACCCGTGGAAGAGTGAAGTGGAGGAAGATGTTCCCGCAGGTAGGTGATGATGAGCTGGGGGGTTCCTTGAGGTTCGGTTGCCCCTTAGCTCTCTAGTAACCCTTCAGGTGGTGATACACGGTGTTTGGTGCAGGATCGGAGGGAATGTACATGTTGCACACACAATGAGGAATCTCTTTACGGTTGAGGTTTTGCTTCTATCATCACTCATTGCTCTGTAATAAAGATGAATCACACATGGAGAGCAGGAGTTCCCTCCTCCAAGTTGTGCAACACAAGAAGTATCCCACCTGGAGCCCGTACCTGAGGTTGATGGTCCCCTTTAGTATCGTATTACAGAACTTTTATATTGCTGTGATGTCACACGTGTTCCCATAATTTCACAAGGGCCTTCTAGGTACAGTGCCAGCAGCGAGACCTGAAAGTCCCTGCTGGTTCTCAGTATGTATTAGGAGCCTCTAGCAGAGGAATATATATATATATGGTGTAAGGAAATTAGTTCCTCTCTAATGAAGGCTTTGTGGGAGACTAACGGGCACAAGTCACCTCATCTATACAGAACTCCCAAACCTCCATGAGCACATAGAGAAAAACAACACAACCATCCTCTGAATATTTTCACTAATGGGTAGAAGAAAAACTGCATCTTTTCATTTCTTTGCTGCCCTTAATGTGATTAATTGGTGTACTTAGCTAAGTTAATTACTTGATGTTTAACATGCTTTTGTATTCACAGTAGATAGCAAGACTATTAACCCATTATGTGTTGCCATAGGACACCCAGGAAGTGATACATGTGTCTAGTTTGTGGTTTGGAATAAAAAGTAACAATCTATTTTATTCCCAGCAGACAATCCCGGTGAGACCTTTGAGGAAAACCTCATGTTATCAGTAAATTATAAGGTAGAAGATGAAGATATCGTGCCACGCCCTTCAGGAGAAAACCTCATTACCATCAATGTACCTCCAGGACTTTACACTACAGATACATCATGTAATCCCCCTAATCATGAGGAACCTTCTGACCAATCACAGGTTGTTACCGCAAGTGCTGGTCAGACCGGAGAGAAAAGGTTCCAATGTGGTGAATGTGGCAAATGGTTTTCACATAGGTCAAATCTTTATGTGCACAGAAAAGCTCACACAGGAGAGAAGCCGTATTCATGTTCAGACTGTGGGAAATGTTTTACAAAGAAATCAAATCTTGTTGCACATGAGAGAATTCACAGAGCAGAGAAAACGTATTCATGTGCAGAATGTGGGAAAAGTTTTAAGAATAAATCAAGTCTTGTTACCCATCAGAGAATTCACACAGGACTGAAGCCATATTCATGTTCAGAATGTGAGAAATGTTTTACAAATAAATCAGATCTTGTTATACATGAGATAATTCACACAGGAGAGAAGCAACTTTCATGTTCAGAATGTGGAAAATGTTTTAAAGTTAAATCAAGTCTTGTTTTGCATAAGAGAATTCACACAGGAGAGAATCCATATTCATGTTCACGCTGTGGGAAATGTTTTACAAGTAAATCAGGCCTTGTTATACATGAGAGAATTCACACAGGAGAGAAGCCGTATTCATGTTCAGAGTGTGGGAAATGTTTTACCAATAAATCAGATCTTGTTAAACATAAGAGAAGTCACACAGGAGAGAAGCCGTATTCATGTTTAGAATGTGGGAAAGGTTTTGTAACTAAAACAAAGCTAAGGGATCATCAAAGAATTCACACAGGAGAGAAACCACATTCATGCTCAGAATGTGGAAAAGGTTTTATAGAGAAATCACATCTTGTTATACATGAGAGAGTTCACACAGGAGAGAAGCCGTTTACATGTTCAGAATGTGGGAAATGTTACTCAAATAAATCAGATCTTGTTAAGCATCAGAGAATTCACACAGGAGAGAAGCCGTATTCAGCTTCAGAATGTGGGAGATGGTATATTACTAAAAACAATTTTGGGGTTCGTCAGGGAAGTCACACAGGAGAGAAGCCATTTTGATGCTCTGTATCCAGACAATGTTTTACAGAGAAATAAAATGTTGAAACCTCAGTGAAAATCTATTTTTGTGTAGAATGTGGGAAATGCTTTAAGATTTTTAATCCATCAGTTATTCACAGCCGATAAGAGCAATTATTTCTGGGTGGAATCAGTCCGGTTTTGCCAAACATCCACATTCTGTGAACCTGAGGTGGCCTGTGAGCTGGAGCCATGGAGGAGAAGTATTGTGGATGGAAGGAAGAAGAGAAGATCCGGGTTTACTTCCAAAGCAGCGACCCTGAATTGTCCTCATGAACTTTGCTTCTTTTTTTTTTTAAATTTGTCTTTATTAAACAGGTTAAAACATACATTCAGTGTTATCATAGTTTTGCAGGATTTTTCTTTGTTTCTTGTATCAACCTGCATTTTTTTGTATTTTTATAAAACATAAAATAAAACATTAAATCAAACAAATTATACATATTAAATCAAAACTTTTGACCCACTTTGACCACAAGTTTTTGTTTTTTTGGTCTACTGACCTGTTTGTTGAGGATCTGCAAAACTTTGTGGAGGCCCCGCACGGCTACGGCATGGTCTGTGTTTCACCCTAGATAGGTATGTCTCCTATTGCCACCTGTTCCTGGAACCAGCAAGTATAGTGGAAGGAGCTTTTCAGTCTATCTTTTACCCTTTGTGGTAATAATTGAATGAAACTCCCCCAGGTTTCAAAGAAGGCTTGTACCTTTTTTTCTTTAAAAAGCGATGTTTCTGCCCAGTCCATTTGAAACAGAAACGCTAGCTTGTCCAGGAACAGTCTAAATGGAGGCCCTGTTGGTTGTATCCATGTCTGTAAAATGGCCTTTAATCCTGCCGCTGCTATGAAGTGCAGTAATTTCCTGACGCCCCTTGAGCAGTGGTAGATTTCAGGATCTAAATAGCCAAGTATTGCCCATGTTGGTTCTTGTGGGCAAAAGTTCGTCAGGTGTGTTTTTGTGTAGTCGCCTATTCGTGTCCAAAATTCCTGTATTGAGGGGCATGTCCACAAACTGTGGTATAGGTTTGCGTGTGGTGCTTGACATTTGAAGCAGTTTGAGGTATTGTAAATTCCTATGTGGTATCCTCTGCTTGGGGTTAGGTATGATCTATGAACAATTTGCAATCTCATCTCTAAGAACCTGGCCGATGGTAAATACCTATGTGCCGAGGTTAGGGATTTCATTATCAGCGTCGGTGTGAAATCGGGGTTGTCCGTGGCCCATTTGCCCACCCCCGGATCAATATCCTCCTGCTCTCTCATATTTCTTATTGCCCTGTATAGCTTTGAGATCATGCCCCGCGGACCCGTTTTCCTGGTCATCCAAGTGTCGCCTGTTTGTACCCAATCAGGTTCTTGTAGTCGTGGTATGAGTTCTGTGATGTAATGTCTGACTTGCAGGTACGAGAATAGTGGAATTCGGAGTTCGGGGTATTTTTGTTTCATTTCGTCGTGTGTTAAAACTCGTCGTTCTCTTATGTGTAATAGTTTATCTATAGTATGTATTCCTTGGGCCCCCCATTCCCTAAATATATTGTGGGGATTACCGTCCTGGAAATTGGGGTTGTTCATTAGTGACAAATACAGTGATGTTTGTGGCGATGTTTGGCTATCTTTGCGCAGTTTATTCCATGTTTTCCAGGCCGTCAGTATCAAGGGATTCTTTTTAGCTTTTTCTGGGAGTTCTGCATATGTGTGATGGAGGATATTCTGGAGTCGTGTTGTGCCGACCATCTCTTGTTCAAGTGGTCTGTTTGTGAAGTATGACTTATCGTGAATCCAGTCGTGGATGATTCGCACCTGGGCTGCTAAATTATAGTCTCTGAGATTAGGTAAGTTAGTTCCTCCGTTCTCTCTGTGTTTCTGTAGCGCTTTGAGCGCGATACGCGGTCTTCTTCCCCCCCATATAAAGTTCCTATATAGGTAGTTTATTCTTTTTATATCTTTTAGTTTTAAAAATATGGGTAGCGAGTGTAGGATATATAATAAGCGGGGAAATTCTATCATTTTTATTAGGCTTATCCTTCCCAAGAAAGAGATCGTGAAGTTTTTCCATGTGTTTAGGGTGGTTTCTAGTTTTTTGATGTGGGGTTCTATATTTGTGTTATATAGTTTGAGTGGGCTTCTTGTGATTTGTACCCCCAAGTATTGTATAGCATGTTTTTCCCACTTGAATGGATATTGTGTTGACCACGGGGGTTTGGCCGGTCCTCTGAGAAGCAAAGCCTCTGTTTTGTCTAGATTTAAAGTGTAGCCCGAGAGTTTACCGATTTTCTTGATTTCTTGTAATATGGGGGTTAGTGTTTCCCTGGGGTTATTTATCACCAATAGGAGGTCGTCTGCAAATGCTTCAACTTTTATCTTAGTACCACCGCAGGTCGCCCCTGTAAAGAGTGTCGTTTGTGTCAGGTATCTAAGTAGGGGGTCTATTGATATATTAAATAACAGTGGTGAGAGAGGGCACCCTTGTCTGGCTCCTCTAAATAGATCTATGTTGGGGGTGTTAAGGCCGTTGACTGTGAGGGTGGTAGTGGCGTTCATTTGCGTCGTGTCTATGTAATTCGCAAAGATCTGTCCAAAACCTCTTTTTTCCAATATTATGTTTAAGAATGGCCATGCCATCTTATCGAAGGCTTTTTCTGCGTCCAGACTCAGTAGCATCGTAGTTTGGCCCTCGGGGTTTTGTGCTGCCACCGTCGCCGCTATGGCGGCTCTGATGTTCTTTAGAGCACTCCTCCCCTGTGTAAAGCCTTTCTGTGCTGGGTCTAGTATGGATGGGAGGATTAGCTGGAGTCTGTTGGCTAGTATCTTGGACAGAAACTTGTAATCACAGTTTAGCAGTGCTATTGGTCTGTAGGATCTTGGGTCTGTCAGGTCCTTGTTTGGTTTGGGAAGCAGTATCGTTCTCGATGTTCCAAAGTCTTCTGTCTGTGTGTTGTGTGTGTATATTGTGTTGTAGAGTTGAGTCAGGACTGGCACAATGTCTGCTATTAGTATTTTATAATATTCTGCGGAAAATCCGTCGGGGCCGGTGTTTTCCCCCCTTGTGCTGTTGTAATCGCCTCTCGTACCTCCTCCTCGTGTATGTCGGCGTCTAGTAGGGATTTTTGCTCTTCTGTTAGTTTTGGTAGATTCACGGATTCTAAGAAGTTGTTTATGTCTTGTACGTTTGTTGGTTCTGCCCTATATAGATTTTCGAAGTATTCGTGCAGTATTTGAGCCACCTCTTCTTGTTTTGTTGTAAGACTATCCCCATTAATATGTCTTAAGGTCAATATTGGCTTGTGTGGCTGTCTTTGTTTGGACAAGTTGGCTAGCAAGCGTCCCGTCTTATTACCCCACCTGTAAAATTTGTTTTTTGTTAATTGGTTTTGCCAATGTGCGTGGGTGTGTACAAACGTATTTAGTAGGTGTTTCGCTGTAAGAAGGGTTTGGTATGAGTTGTCATTGTGGGAGTTCGTATGTTCCTTTTGTGCTTCTAGGAGGGAATGATGTAGTGCCTCAAACTCCGTTTGGAATTTTTTCCTCCTATGGGACAAGTAGCTTATGATGTGGCCCCTCATCACTGCTTTTGAAGCCTGCCAGAATAGGTTTGTGTTGTCTATATGCGCATTATTGTCGTCTGCGTAGTTGTTCCAGTGGATTTTCAGGTATGCTCTAAAGTCCTCTGATTCCCATAGGAATGAGGGGAAGCGCCATATTTTGGTTAGCCTTTGCGGGGTTCTCAGTTGTAGTCTCATTACTATCGGTGCGTGGTCGCTAAGGGATATTGGGTGAATTTCCGATTGGTAGTGGTATTCAAAAATGCTGTTTGATATTAAGAAGAAGTCTATGCGTGAGAATGAGTGGTAGGCGTTGGAGCAGCATGTGTATTCTTTGCTAGTGGGGTTCAAGAGTCGCCATGGGTCACATACACTGAGTTGTTCTTTAAGTGTTAGTAGTGCATGTGTGGTTGAGGTTGCTTGGGTAGATGGTCCCGTTCTGTCTAGTGTTTCGTCTTGTATGCTGTTAAAATCGCCCCCCAGGATTATTCTGTCGCTTAGATATGGTTGTAGTTTTTCTATTAGTGTGACATAAAATGTTGGTTGGTCAGTGTTGGGGGCATAGACGTTCACCAAGGCATACGTCTGTTCTTCCATTTTGATTCTCACTATTAGGTATCTTCCCTCTGGGTCCGCTATGCTTTGCAGTATTGTGTGTGGCATATTTTTTCTGGTCAGGATGGCTACCCCTCGTGACGCTGATGTGTGTGAGGCTGTGTAACATGCGTCTATCCATGGTGCTCTCAGTTCTCCCTTCCCCTCTTTCTTCCAGTGTGTTTCCTGCAAGAATATTATGTCTGGCTTGTATCGTTTTAGATGTGTCAGTACTTTTTTCCGTTTAATGGGTGTGTTAAGTCCGTCTACGTTCCAAGATAGTGTTTGTATTGTGGTGGGTGTTTGGTATTCTGTTGTTTCTAAGTCTCTAGGCATGTTGGTAGGTGTAGTTTGGTCATAGTTACCGTAGTTTTTGCCTCTTTTTTTTTGTCGCATCCCTCGGTCCCAGCGAGCCGCGGATGCAACTGGATGTTGATCGTGCCGTGCCTGCGGGGCCTCCTGATCCTCCTAGTGGTCCATTTTTTAAAGGTCAGATGGGTCGGAAAAAAAGAAAAAAAAATGAAAAATGTGAGAAACATAGTAATAATAAACATGTAAACTTTAAACATCTATTTCGCCTTTTCTTTTTTGCGTGGCGTGCGCCACATCCACTGTATTTGGAACAGGATTGTAATAAAGAGCAACAGTACAGTTCCTTTTTTTCATTCTTTTTCAGCCTTGTTCTCCGTTCCCCTCCATCTGTAGGTGTCTTCTTGCTTCCTCCGGGGTATTGAATATTAAGGATTTGTTACCGTCTTGTATCCGGAGTTTTGCTGGGTACAGCAATTGGAAGCGTGTGTTTCGTTCGTGCAAGCTTTGGCAGATCGGGGTGAACAGTTTGCGCTTCTGTGACACCGCCACCGAGAAGTCTTGGAACAGCAGGATCTTTGCCCCTTGTATTATCAGTTCTCCTTGTCGTCTGTAGGCTCGTAGAATTGCTTCTTTTGTTGTCCAGTGCATATATTTTGCTATCACTGGGCGAGGTCTGCTTCTGTTGTTACGCCCATCCCCTGGTGGGCCGATTCTGTGGGCTCTTTCTATTGTTAGGGGGTCATTGGATATATCGATCTGTAGCGCTTGCGGTAGATCCGTGGTTAAGTAGGCTATAAGCTGGCTGTTAGATACTGTCTCCGGTATTCCCACGAAGCGGAGGTTATTGCGACGGTGTCTATTCTCCAGATCGTCGACTTTTTCCCGGAGCATTTCAGTTTCTGTCTGGCTTCTTTGTAGCGCGGTTTCTAGCGTTGTGATGGTCTGTTCTATGTTCTGGTTTTTTGTTTCTAGTTCCGTCAGCCTTTGGGTGTTATCTGTTATTTGTGACATTGCTGAGTTTATGGATTTGTGCAGCGCCTCAAGTCTGTTATCAAATAAGGGGAGAAGCATTTTTGAGACCTCTTGTGCCACTAGTGTCGCCTGCGTCATTTCTGCACTGTTGTTCGTTGGTTGTTCGTTAGTTTGTATAGAAGAAGTGTCCATTGCTTCGTAGTCAGAGCTTGGTGAAACCGCAGCGCGTGGTGGAGTATTTTTTGAAGGGGATGCAGATTGATGCGCAGTCTTACTCTCCTTTTCCTTGATGTTTTTGACGGGTCTACTTTTTTGTTTTCCACCTGTGGTTGTTTTGTCTATGTCTGACTGGCGGGTTGCTCGTGTTGGGGTGCCTGCACTTCTTTCGTTTAGATATTTGTCCATTTTTCTTTAATGACTTCTCGGTGTCGAGTGTTTTGTGCGAGTTTGTTGTATTAGAAGTTGTTTCCTGTTTCGGGTTGTTGGTGGTTTATTTTTTGTTGTGGATGTGGCTTTTTGTCCTAGATCTATTTGTTCATGTCTTTTTTGTTTAGTGTCTTTATGTCAGGTACCGGCTTTTCCTTTGCTAGTTCTGTCTTGTTTTCCTTCTTTCCCACTTTCCCAGTGTTTTTTGTCTTGTTTGGATATTGTTTGTGCTTAGAGTGGGCTTCGGGTAGGTTTCGGGGGGAGGGCTATGTTTTCCTGTAGTTTTTTGTTTGTGTTCCCGGTTTTGAGACCCTTTCTTTTATGTCTGTTATGATACTTGGGGTTTTCCCCTACTGTGGCTTCTATTCGGCTCCTCCCCCTGACTCTTATAACGGGCGGGGTTTGTCTCTGACGTCACGGCCTCAAATCTAGGCCGCGGCTTCAAGCGCCGCTAGGCCGCAACGTTCCGGCTGCTCCCCTGTAGGACCGCCGCTGCAGGGATGTCCCCTGGGCCGTTCGGAAGCCTCCCAGGGCTTCACTTCCCGTCTGGCGCTGAGTGGGGGCCTTGTCTGTTGGGGTGTGGGGTCGCAGCCTCTATCGCCGTCCGGCCTCTATCGCTGTCTGGCCCCGGCTCTCTGGCGGCCCCCCGATGTGTCACCTTACCCTCGGTGGGGCTCCCGTGCCTCTCAGCTGCTCCCCGAGGCTCTCACCCTCCTTGCGGCCCGGTCGGCGGTGGTCGCGGCTCACGCGGCCGGAAATCTAGGCCGCGGTCTCAGGTGCGGCCTATGTCGCGGCGCCACGAGTGCTCCCGGTGCGCCTCTGGCAGAAGTCGGCGGGTCCGCGCGCCCTTCCGGATACCCTCCAGGCAGGTAAGGTCCCGGTGGCTGTTGGGGTCGGGGTCGTGTTGTTCTTCCCGGTCGCGTCCCGCTCCTTCTCTCCTTTCCCCGCGGGTCGGATCGGGTGGTTCGCCGGGGGCTTTCCGAGTACCCCTCGGATGTGGGGGTCTTCCGCCAAGCAAGCAGGGGAGATGTCCGTCCCCCGCAGCTGCTTTTTTTGTGGGTCACCAGAGGGTCCCGGTGTCTCTGGGAGTTGTATCGCAGGAGCTCTGAGAGACACGTCCTGCTCCCTCTGTCATCTGCAATAATTCTGAACTTTGCTTCTTATTGCTGTATTTATAAACCACCCAGACTGCGGGACAATCTAGAGGGACAGATGTCTCGCCCCGACTGCAGGTATCTTGAACCGAACTGAGACCACCATATAAGTCTATAATGCTGTATTCAGGTCAGGATACCCACCATTGTCCAGGACAACCATTATGTTTTGTGCCAGTCATACGCTTGTGAAAAACTGATAGAAAAATGGATTGTAATGAATTATGGATAATTTTGGAATCCGTAATGTATAATGACGGGTTGAAATTCTGCATTGATATGGCGAGGTCTAAATCTCATATGTCTAGATTTTGTTACCAATGTTTAAAGGGGTTTTCCAGTACTATACTATTGATGGTCTGTCCTTAGAAGAGGTCGTCAATAGTTGATCACTAGAGATCCACTGCTCAGGATCCCCACTGACCAACTGATTGAATTGGTAGTGGCGCTCGAGAGAGCACTGCTGTCACTTAAGTCCATACCAGGCATAGTGTTGTATATTGTATGGTGGCTGTGCCTGATATTACAGCTTGGCAAATCTCCACCAATCAACTATTGATGACCCCATGAACCTTCTTATTACGGTAATCATAAATCCACCTAGACTACAAGGGAACCCAGTGGGACATAGTGAGGTTTAGAAACTGGTTTAAAATGAAAGTATTAAGGGTATTATGGACCAAACTGACCCCACCGTTTCAATCTATAATGGAGTGTTCGAGTCAGGATACCCACAGTCTGTTACAGATGCGTAAATGTGGCGATTGTACAATTATGAGAAACCAATATACAAAGGAATTGTAATTAATTATAGATATTGTGTATTATGTACATCTCCAATTCCATAAGAGTTGGGCCACTCCCTATGCACACAGGGGGTGGCTGGATGCACTTCATCGAAAATGGGAGCAACCCCCAAGAATAATCAAAAGTATGTAGTAGCAAATAAAACCTTTAGACGGGTGGAAAGAAAAGGAGGAACAGAACGAACAGTTATTTTGGTGTATAGCAGTAATATCAAGTATCGAGAGAGAGCACACGTCAGTATAATGGGCGCTCCGGAGGGCGTAGACCCGAAGGTTAGATTAGTACCCGCCCTCCGATATTTGCACGGGCATGCAAGATGCTCAGCGGCAAAAGACCGTGATATCTTGCGATAAGAGGTCAATGGGGGACCAAGTGTGCGAGGTCACCCAGTGCCCTCCCTGGGGTCTCTTGAGCCACACCTCCAGCACCCGTTATCTGTTTCTTAAGCCCCCTTGGTATCACATCGGCCGACATCCCCTGGACCATGTCCAACCTCTGCCACATGAACAACAGCTGTAATGGTGGTCTAAAGGAAAATAAAAAGGAGAAGAAGTAGAGAGAGAAGAAAAAAAAGGGGGTAGGGGTTGAAACCTGCCGAGGACACCCAGAGTTACCCAACAAGAAGATCTAGCTTAAGTTTTAGCCAACAGCCTTTTTATGCTTCGGGGTTCTAGAAGTCTTGACGAGTGACCATCTCTCTGGTTTCTCTAGTTGCGACAGATGGTTTCTTGGTTTGAGTTGGCATCCAGAACGGAATGTCAAGCGGTAGCAAGTCCAATTTCTTACACGCTTTCTGGGTCATGCGATGTTCTGATGTTGATCTTTTGGCCATCTTTAAACATAGAGAGACCAAATGGGGAGAGCCATGTCACCAGTAGTTTCTTTGCGTGCAAAGCCTCTATCAGTGGTTTTAATATACACCTTTTGGTCAATGTGCTGGGGCAAGTCCTAATTAAGTAGGATCTTGCTTTCGTATATAATGTGTTGTGAGTCTCTAGCCTTTTGCAGAATAGCTAAAGTATCCAAATAACTTGGCAGGCCACAGCAGAGTTCTCCTTCAATGGAAATCTTCAGAGGCGGACAGACATCTGTCTGATATGATTTAATGATCCTGCACTGAGTAGGGGGGTGGACCCGATGACCCCGGAGGTCCCTTCCAACTCTACCATTCTATGATAACATCCCTAGGAGGTTCAGATGGTGAAGGCCTAGGCCGGAGAGCTGTGTATGCGTTCTATGATTATTTTCTCAGCTCTTTCTATCCCAAGGATGGTCTAGAAGATGTTTAAGGCAGCTAAATGTAAAGTTTCAGATGCCGCTGATTCTGGGGGGCCTCTGATGCGAATGTTTTTCCTTCTGCTCCTGTTCTCCTAATCTATTAGCAGCATGGCTTGGTTTAATTGGTCTTGCTGTGCACTTAAATTAGACTGGAGAGCTAAATTGCAGTGTAGGAGTTTGTGATACAAGTTCTTTAGGTCTCTAACTCTGGCCGATTTGTTTGACTTCTGTCTTGATATCCGCCAGCTCCTTCATGACTGGAGAGATAAAATGAGCCAGAATTTTTAAGGGAAAGATCATGATATTTGGTCTCTATTAGAGATGAGCGAGCGTACTCGGTTCGGGTGTTTTTGGACCCGAGTACCGCTTTTTCCGAGTAACTGACTAGTCGGACGAAAAGATTCGGGGGGCACCGGGGGTGCGCGTGGGGTTGCAGAGGGGAGTGGGAGAGAGAGAGAGAGCTCCCCCCTGTTCCCCACTGCTACCCCCCGCCCCCCGAATCTTTTTGTCCGAGTAGTCAGTTACTCAGACAAAGCGGTGCTCGAGTCCAAAAACACCCGAACCGAGTACGCTCGCTCATCTCTAGTCTCTCTCCATTTCCTCGTCTTGATCCGAGGTGGCTGAGGCACAGTCCCCGCCAGAGTTCTCTATGTTTTGCTATGTGAGTTTTTCTTGTGGAGCCCTGTGCCTTTGTGCTGCAGGAGAATCATGTTGCTTTTTCTTTAAATATTTATCCATTTTGGCCTGATTTGTGTTTGTTTTAGGGGTATGTGTGTGTTCTCTGCTTCTATCTGTCCCGTATTTCACTATTCTGCAATGTAAACGGTGTTGCACTTCTGCAAGCCGCTCTCTCGGGTTATATTTTTATATAGTTACTCGTCAGGTCTGTCAGGTGTGATAGCTGCAGTCTCAGGGTCTGCCGTTTACATGCCAATCAATTATTCATCCATTTCGCCGCGTCCCCCTCTCTGGCCCTTGGTCGTTCGCATCTACAAGAGTGTGAAAGCCGTTATGCTGGAAGGAGTCACAATTTAGCTGCGGGTATCAGTCTACTAAGGGCTCTGGCAGTTATCAAGCCCTCTCAGCAGCTGTGGATCCACAAGGCTGTATTCAAAATTGCTGTGGAGAGGTTGGAGGGATGGATGGATGGATGGATGGTTGGAGGGATGACTGGATGGATGGTTGGAGGGATGACTGGATGGATGGATGGAGGGAGGGATGGATGAATGGTTGGATGGCTGGTGGGAGGGATGGATGGCTGGTTGGAGGGATGGATGGGTGGTTGGAGGGATGGATGGGTGGTTGGAGGGATGGACAGGATGCTGGGGAGCGGCTATGTTGTGTGTTCTGTGTAGGAGTTTAGCTTATCTTGTTTTAAAGTCCAGGGTATTCTCCACTCCCAGTTGTTTCTCTCCCATGAAGCCCCCGTTCCACTATGTGCCTGTGGGCCCTTTTTGTGCTGCTTTATGTTGTGGCTGCAGCAGTACTTCTTGTGGGGTCTGCTGACACTTTAACCCACGACTTATGAGCCTAGCTTCTTCTCTAGGCCTCCGGATCCCAGAGGGCTTTAGCACCGGCTGCTGCTGCTCCAGGTACGCACCGCAGGTACTGTGAGCCGTCAGCAGTCCCAGAGTCACCCCTCCCCCTCTCCAGTTTTCTCAGGGCTGGGAAAAGGGCTTTATGTTTTTCTGTGGGAGATCCTCTACAATGCCGCCTCTCAGTATTTGCTGCTGCCTGCGGTACCACCAGGGCCATACACCATTGTCTCACTTGTCAGTAGGGAGAGACTATCTGCTCGAGACGCCGGTCACCTCCTGAGAACAGGGCCACAACTTAAGCCCGTGTATGGAGTTGCTGCAGGCCGCAAACACCTCTTCAACGACGTTGGTCTCAGGGTGATAACCGGACAGTGGTGAGTCACTGCTCCACTACCGGGGTTCCTCCAGAGAATGCCAGGAGATGCAGGAAGCTAATAAGGGCTCTAGGAGAGGAAGATGTGACAATATTTTAGGTCTCTTAATGGTATAGCTCAGCTGTGTGCTTCCTGCTGCCTTGCTGGTTAAGTCATGCCCCCAGGAGGCTTTTTTTTCTGGCCCCTCCACCATAAAGCCCAGATTGATAAAGATTGCAGTGATAGTTGACCTTCTGGATGTATCTCTCATCTGCACACAGGATCATTGGAGCTCAGCCGGAGTGACCCCTGGGTTCCTAGTCACCTCTCTTACAAGATCTTTCTCCCTTTAGTTTGATGGCTCGGCGGCTCTAGGAAGAGTCCTGATTGTTCTTCCATGTGCGTATTATGGGGGCCGCTGGGCTCTTGGTCACCTCTCTTACAAGACCCTTCTCCCCCTTAGTTTGGGGGTTGGCGGCTCTAGGAAGAGTCCTGGTTGTTTTTCCATGTAAGTATTAAGGGGTCCGCTGGGTTCTTGGTCTTCTCTCCTTGCTCCGGTATTATCTCTGACTCTTCTCTGTACCCCTTAAAGCTCCAGTATTATCCCTGACTCTTCTCTGTACCCCCTGATTCTCCGGTATTATCCCTGACTCTTCTCTGTACCCCCTGACGCTTCGGCATTATCTCTGATTCTTCTCTGTACCCCCTGATGCTCCTGTATTACCCCTGACTCTTCTCTGTACCCCCTAAGGCTCCAGCATTATCCCCAACTCTTCTCTGTACCCCTGATGCTCCGGTCTTATCTCCGACTCTTCTTTGTACCCCCTGACACTCCGTCACTATGCCGACCCTTCTCTGTACCCCCTGATGCTCCGGTATTATCTCTGACTCTTCTATGTACCGCCTGACGCTCTGGCATTACCCCCGACTCGTCCTTATACCCCTGACGCTCCGGCATTATCCCCAACTCCTCTCCGTTCCCCCTGATGCTCCGGCATTATCTCCGACTCTTTTCTGTACCACCTGACGTTCGGCATTATCCCTGACTCTTCTCTGTACCCCTGACGCTCCAGCAGTAACCTCGACTCTTCTCTGTACGCCCTGACGATCCAGCATTGCTCCTGACTCTTCTCTTTACCCCATGACGCTCCGGCATTATGCTTGACTCTTCTCTGTACCCGCTAATGCTCCTGCACTATGCCTAACTTTTCTTTGTATCTCCTGACGCTCCGGCATTATCTCTGACTCTTCTCTGTACCCCCTAACGCTCCGGCATTACCCCCGACTCTTCTCTGTACCCCCTGATGCTTTGGCATTATCTCTGACTCTTCTCTGTACCCCTGATGCTCCTGCATTATCCCCGACTCTTCTCTGTACCCCCTGATGCTCCGGCATTATCCCCCAACTCTTCTCTGTACCCTCTAACACTCCCACATTATCCCTGACTCTTTTCTGTACCCCATGACGCTCCGGCATTATCTCTGACTCTTTTACGTACCCCCTGACACTCCGGCATTATCTCTGACTCTTCTTTGTACCCTCTGACTCTCCGGCATTATCCCCGACTCTTCTCCCGTACCCCCTGATGCTCCGGCATTATCCCTGACTCTACTCTATACCCTCTGATACCCGGCATTATCCCCGACTCTTCTATGTACCCTCTGACTCTCTGGCATTATCCCCCACTCTTCTCTGTACCCCCTGATGCTCCGGCATTATCCCCCACTCTTCTCTGTACCCCCTGACGCTCCAGCATTATCCCTGACTTTTCTCTGTACCCCCTGATGCTCCGATATTATCCCTGACTCTTCTCTGTACCCCCTAAAGCTCCAGGATTATCCCCAACTCTTCTCTGTACCCCCTGATGCTCCGGTATTATCCTTGACTCTTTTTTGTACCCCCTGACACTCCGGCACTATGCCCGACCCTTCTCTGTACCCCCTGATGCTCCGGTTTTATCTCTGACTCTTCTCTGTACCCCCTGACGCTCTGGCATTATCCCCGACTCTTCGCTGTACCCCCTGATGCTCCGGCATTATCCCCGACTCTTCTCCATTCCCCCTGATGCTCCGGCATTATATCTGACTCTTTTCTGTACCCTTTGACGTTCCGGCAGTATTCTCGACTCTTCTCTGTACGCCCTGACGATCCAGGATTATTCCTGATTCTTTTCTGTACCGCATGACGCTCCGGCATTATGCCCGACTCTTCTCTGTACCCGCTAATGCTCCTACCTTATGCCTTACTTTTCTCTGTATCTCATGACGCTCCGGCATTATCTCTGACTCTTCTCTGTACCTCCTGATACTCTGGCATTATCTCTGACTCTTCTCTGTACCGGTGACGCTCCTGCATTATCCCCGACTCTTCTCTATACCCCCTGATGCTCCGGCATTATCCCCCAACTCTTCTCTGTACCCCCTAACACTCCCACATTACCCCTGACTCTTTTTTGTACCCCATGATGCTCCGGCATTATCTCCGACTCTTCTCTGTACCCCCTGACACTCCGGCATTATCCCCGACTCTTCTCTGTACCCCCTGATGCTCCAGCATTATCCCAGACTCTACTCTATACCCTCTGATGCCCGGCATTATCCCCGACTCTTCTATGTACCCCCTGATGCTCCGGCATTACCCCTGACTCTTCTCTGTACCCCATGATGCTCCGGTATTTTCCCCGACTCTTCTTTGTGCCCCCTGATGCTCCGGCATTATCCCCGACTCGTCTCCATTCCCCCTGATGCTCCGGCATTATATCCGACTCTTTTCTGTACCCTTTGACGTTCCGGCAGTATCCTCGACTCTTCTCTGTATGCCCTGATGATCCAGGATTATTCCTGATTCTTCTCTGTACCGCATGACGCTCCGGCATTAGGCCCGACTCTTCTCTGTACCCGCAAATGCTCCTACCTTATGCCTTACTTTTCTCTGTATCTCATGATGCTCCGGCATTATCTCTGAATTTTCTCTGTACACCCTAACGCTCCGGCATTACCCCCGACTATTCTCTGTACCTCCTGATGCTCTGGCATTATCTGTGACTCTCCTCTATACTGCTGACGCTCCTGCATTATCCACGACTCTTCTCTATACCCCCTGATGCTCCAGCATTAGCCCCGAACTCTTCTCTGTACCCCCTAACACTCCCACATTATCTCCGACTCTTCTCTGTACCCCCTGACACTCCGGCATTATCTCTGACTCTTCTCTGTACCCTCTGACTCTCCGGCATTATCCCCGACTCTTCTCTGTACCCTCTGACTCTCCGGCATTATCCCCGACTCTTCTCTGTACCCCCTGATGCTCCAGCATTATCCCCGACTCTACGCTATACCCTCTGATGCCCGGCATTATCCCCGACTCTTCTATGTTCCCCCTGATGCTCCGGCATTACCCCTGACTCTTCTCTGTACCCCATGATGCTCCGGCATTGTCCCCGACTCTTCTCTGTGCCCCCTGATGCTCCGGCATTATTTCTGGCTCTTCTCTGTACCCTTTGACGCTCCAGTATTATGCCCGACTCTTCTCTGTACCCGCTAATGCTCCTACCTTATGCCTTACTTTTCTCTGTATCTCATGATGCTCCGGCATTATCTCTAAATCTTCTCTGTACACCCTAACGCTCCGACATTACCCCCGACTCTTCTCTGTACCTCCTGATGCTCTGGCATTATCTCTGACTCTCCTCTATACCGCTGACGCTCCTGCATTATCCCCGACTATACTCTATACCCCCTGATGCTCCAGCATCATCACCGAACTCTTCTCCGTACCCCCTAACACTCCCACATTATCCCTGACTATTTTCTGTACCCCATGACGCTCCGGCATTATCTCCGACTCTTCTCTGTACCCCCTGACACTCCGGCATTATCTCTGACTCTTCTCTGTACCCTCTGACTCTCCGGCATTATCCCCGACTCTATACCCTCTGATGCCCGGCATTATCCCCAACTCTTCTATGTTCCCCCTGATGCTCCGGCATTACCCCCGACTCTTCTCTGTACCCCATGATGCTCAGGCATTATCCCTGACTCTTCTCTGTGCCCCCTGATGCTCCAGCATTATTTCTGGCTCTTCTCTGTACCCTCTGACGCTCCAGTATTATGCCCGACTCTTTTCTGTACCCCATGATGCTCCGGCATTATCCCCGACTCTTCTCTGTGCCCCCTGATGCTCCGGCATTATTTCTGGCTCTTCTCTGTACCCTCTGATGCTCCAGCACTATGCCTATCTTTTCTCTGTACCCCCTGATGCTCCGGCATTATCCCCAACGCTTCTCAGTACCCCCTGATGCACCGGCAATATCTCCGACTCTTCTCAGTACCCCCTGATGCTCCGGCAATATCTCTGACTCTTTTCTGTACTTCCTGGCGTTCTGGCATTATCCCTGACTCTTCTCTGTACCCTCTGACACTCCGGCATTATCTCTGACTCTTCTCTGTACCCCATGATTCTCCAGCATTATCCCCAACTCTTCTCTGTACCCCCTGATGCTCCAGCAGTATCCCCGACTCTTCTCTGTACCCCCTGATGCTCCGGTATTATCTCTGACTCTTCTCTGTACACCATGATGCTCCGGCATTATCCCTGACTCTTTTCTATACCCTATGACAATCCGGCATTATCTCCGACTCTTCTCTGTACCCCCTGACGCTCCGGTATTATCCCCGACTCTTCTCTGTACCACCTGATGCTCCGGTATTATCTCTGACTCTTCTCTGTACCCCATGACGCTCCGGCATTGTCCGTGACTCTTCTCTGTACCCCCTGATGCTCCAGCATTATCTCGGACTCTTCCCTTTACCCCCTGATGCTAAGGCATTATCCCCCACTCTTCTCTGTACCCCCTGATGCTCCAGCATTATCTCAGACTCTTCTCTGTATCCCCTGAAGTTTCTGCATTATCCCCGACTCTTCTCTGTACCCCCTGACAGTCCGGCATTATCCCCGAGTCTTCTCTATACCCTATGACAATTTGGCATTATCTCTGACTCTTCTCTGTACCCCATGATGCTCCGGCATTATCCCCGACTCTTCTCTGTACCTCCTGACGCTCTGGCATTATCCCTGACTATTCTCTGTCCCCTCTGACACTCCGGCTTTATCTCTGACTCTTCTCTGTACCTCATCATGCTCCAGCATTATCCACAAATCTTCTCTGTACCCCCTGACGCTCCAGCAGTATCCCCGACTCTTCTCTGTACCCCCTGACAGTCCGGCATTATCCAGGAGTCTTCTCTGTACCCTATGACACTCTGGCATAATCTCCGACTCTTCTCTGTACCCCCTGATGCTTCAGCATTATCCCCGACTCTTTTCAGTCACCCCTGATGCTCCGGCATTATCTCCGACTCTTTTCTGTACCCCCTGATGCTCCAGCATTATCCCCGACTCTTCTCTGTACGCACTGATGCTCCAGCATTATCCCCGACTCTTCTCTGTACCCCCTGATGCTCCGGCATTATCTCCAACTCTTTTCTGTACCACCTGACGCTCCGGCATTATCCCTGATTCTTCTCTGTACCCCCAAAGCTCCGGCAGTATCCTCGAGTCTTCTCTCTACCCCCAACGCTCCGGCAGTATCCTCGAGTCTTCTCTGTACGCCCTGACGATCCAGCATTGTTCCTGACTCTTCTCTATACCCCATGACACTCCGGCATTATGCTTGACTCTTCTCTGTACCCCCTGATGCTGCAGCACTATGCCTTACTTTTTTTCTGTACCCCCTGACGGTCCGGCATTATCCCCGAGTCTTCTCTGTACCCTATGACACTCTGGCATTATCTCTGACTCTTCTCTATACCCCATGATGCTCCGGCATTATCCCCGACTCTTCGCTGCACCCCCTGATGCTCCGGCATTATCCCCGACTCTTCTCAGTACCCCCTGATGCTCCGGCATTATCTCCGACTCTTGTCTGTACCACATGACGTTCCGGCATTATCCCTGACTCTTCTTTGTACCCCTGACACACCGGCAGTATCCTCGACTCTTCTCTGTACCCCATGATGCTCCAGCATTATCCCCGACTCTTCGCTGTACCCCCTGATTCTCCGGTATTATCCCTGACTCTTTTCTGTACCCCCTGACGCTCCGGTATTATCCCAGACTCTTCTCTGTACCTCCTGAAGCTCCACTATTATCTCTGACTCTTCTCTGTACCCTATGACGCTCCGGCATTATCCCTGACTCTTCTCTGTACCCCCTGATGCTCCTGCATTATCTCCAACTCTTCCCTGTACCCCCTGATGCTAAGGCATTATCCCCCACTCTTCTCTGTACCCCCTGATGCTCCAGCATTATCTCCGAGTCTTCTCTGTACCCCCTGATGTTTATGCATTATCCCCGACACTTCTCTGTACCCCCTGACAGTCCGGCATTATCCCCGAGTCTTCTGTGTACCCTATGACACTCTGGCATTATCTCTGACTCTTCTCTGTACCCCATGATGCTCCGGCAATATCCCCGGCTCTTCTCTGTACCCCCTGATGCTCCAGCATTATCCCCGACTCTTCTCTGTACCTCCTGATGCTCCGGCATTATCCCCGACTCTTCTCTGTACCCCCTGATGCTCCAGCATTATTTCCGACTCTTCCCTTTACCCCCTGAAGTTTCTGCATTATCCCCGACTCTTCTCTGTACCCCCTGATGCTCCAGTATTGTCTCAGACTCCTCTCTGTATCCCCTGAAGTTTCTGCATTATCCCAGACTCCTCTCTGTATCCCCTGAAGTTTCTGCATTATCCCCGACTCTTCTCTGTACCCCCTGACAGTCAGGCATTATCCCCGACTCTTCTCTGAACCTCCTGACACTCTGGCATTATCTCCGACTCTTCTCTGTACCCCCTGATGCTCCGGCATTATCCGCGACTCTTCTCTGTACCCCCTGATGCTTCAGCATTATCCCCGACTCTTTTCAGTCACCCCTGATGCTCCGGCATTATCTCCGACTCTTTTCTGTACCCCCTGATGCTCCAGCATTATCCCCGACTCTTCTCTGTACGCCCTGATGCTCCAGCATTATCCCCGACTCTTCTCTGTACCCCCTGATGCTCCGGCATTATCTCCAACTCTTTTCTGTACCACCTGACGCTCCGGCATTATCCCTGATTCTTCTCTGTACCCCCAACGCTCCGGCAGTATCCTCGAGTCTTCTCTCTACCCCCAACGCTCCGGCAGTATCCTCGAGTCTTCTCTGTACGCCCTGACGATCCAGCATTGTTCCTGACTCTTCTCTATACCCCATGACACTCCGGCATTATGCTTGACTCTTCTCTGTACCCCCTGATGCTGCAGCACTATGCCTTACTTTTTTTCTGTACCCCCTGACGGTCCGGCATTATCCCCGAGTCTTCTCTGTACCCTATGACACTCTGGCATTATCTCTGACTCTTCTCTATACCCCATGATGCTCCGGCATTATCCCCGACTCTTCGCTGCACCCCCTGATGCTCCGGCATTATCCCCGACTCTTCTCAGTACCCCCTGATGCTCCGGCATTATCTCCGACTCTTGTCTGTACCACATGACGTTCCGGCATTATCCCTGACTCTTCTTTGTACCCCTGACACTCCGGCAGTATCCTCGACTCTTCTCTGTACCCCATGATGCTCCAGCATTATCCCTGACTCTTCGCTGTACCCCCTGATTCTCCGGTATTATCCCTGACTCTTTTCTGTACCCCCTGACGCTCCGGTATTATCCCAGACTCTTCTCTGTACCTCCTGAAGCTCCACTATTATCTCTGACTCTTCTCTGTACCCTATGACGCTCCGGCATTATCCCTGACTCTTCTCTGTACCCCCTGATGCTCCTGCATTATCTCCAACTCTTCCCTGTACCCCCTGATGCTAAGGCATTATCCCCCACTCTTCTCTGTACCCCCTGATGCTCCAGCATTATCTCCGAGTCTTCTCTGTACCCCCTGATGTTTATGCATTATCCCCGACACTTCTCTGTACCCCCTGACAGTCCGGCATTATCCCCGAGTCTTCTGTGTACCCTATGACACTCTGGCATTATCTCTGACTCTTCTCTGTACCCCATGATGCTCCGGCAATATCCCCGGCTCTTCTCTGTACCCCCTGATGCTCCAGCATTATCCCCGACTCTTCTCTGTACCTCCTGATGCTCCGGCATTATCCCCGACTCTTCTCTGTACCCCCTGATGCTCCAGCATTATCTCCGACTCTTCCCTTTACCCCCTGAAGTTTCTGCATTATCCCGACTCTTCTCTGTACCCCCTGATGCTCCAGTATTATCTCAGACTCCTCTCTGTATCCCCTGAAGTTTCTGCATTATCCCAGACTCCTCTCTGTATCCCCTGAAGTTTCTGCATTATCCCCGACTCTTCTCTGTACCCCCTGACAGTCAGGCATTATCCCCGACTCTTCTCTGAACCTCCTGACGCTCTGGCATTATCCCTGACTCTTCTCTGTACCCTATGACACTCTGGCATTATCTCTGACTCTTCTCTGTACCCCATGATGCTCCAGCATTATTCACAACTCTTCTCTTTACCCCCTGATGCTCCAGCAGTATCCCCGACTCTTCTCTGTACCCCCTGACGCTCCAGCAGTATCCCCGACTCTTCTCTGTACCGCCTGACAGTCCGGCATTATCCCCGAGTCTTCTCTGTACCCTACGACACTCTGGCATTATCTCTGACTCTTCTCTGTACCTCCTGATGCTCCGGCATTATTCTGACTCTTCTCAGTGCCCCCTGATGCTCCGGCACTATCTCCGACTCTTCTCTGTAACCCCTGATGCTCCGGCATTATCCCCGACTCTTCTCTGTACCCCCTGATGCTCCAGCATTATCCCCGACTCTTTTCAGTCACCCCTGATGCTCTGGCATTATCTCTGACTCTTTTCTGTACCCCCTGATGCTCCAGCATTATCCCCAACTCTTCTCTGTACCCCCTGATGCTCCAGCATTATCCCCAACTCTTCTCTGTACCCCCTGATGCTCCGGCATTATCTCCAACTCTTTTCTGTACCATCTGTTGTTCAGCATTATCCCTGACTCTTCTCTGTACCCCTAACGCTCCGGCAGTATCTTCGAGTCTTCTTTGTACGCCCTGACAATCTAGAATTGTTCCTGACTCTTCTCTATACCCCATGACACTCCGGCATTATGCTTGACTCTTCTCTGTACCCCCTGATGCTGCGGCACTATGCCTAACTTTTTTTCTGTACCCCCTGACGGTCCGGCATTATCCCCGAGTCTTCTTTGTACCCTATGACACTCTGGCATTATCTCTGACTCTTCGCTGTACCCCCTGATGCTCCGGCATTATCCCCGACTCTTCTCAGTACCCCCTGATGCTCCGGCATTATCTTCGACTCTTTTCTGTACCACCTGACGGTCCGGCATTATCCCTGACTCTTCTTTGTACCCCTGACACTCCGGCAGTATCCTCGACTCTTCTCTGTACCCCATGATGCTCCAGCATTATCCCCAACTCTTCTCTGTACCCCCTGATGCTCCAGCAGTATCCCCGACTCTTCTCTGTACACCATGATGCCCCGGCATTATCCCTGACTCTTTTCTGTACCCTATGACACTCCGGCATTATCTCCGACTCTTCTCTGTACCCCCTGACGCTCCGGTATTATCCCAGACTCTTCTCTGTACCTCCTGATGCTCCACTATTATCTCTGACTCTTCTCTGTACCCTATGACGCTCCGGCATTATCCCCGACTCTTCTCTGTACCCCCTGATGCTCCTGCATTATCTCTAACTCTTCCCTGTACCCCCTGATGCTAAGGCATTATCCCCCACTCTTCTCTGTACCCCCTGATGCTCCAGTATTATCTCCGAGTCTTCTCTGTACCCCCAGATGTTTCTGCATAATCCCCGACTCTTCTCTGTACCCCCTGACAGTCCGGCATTATCCCCGAGTCTTCTCTGTACCCTATGACACTCTGGCATTATCTCTGATTCTTCTCAGTCACCCCTTATGCTCTGGCATTTTCTCCGACTCTTTTCTGTACCCCCTGATGCTTCAGCATTATCCCCGACTCTTCTCTGTACCCCCTGATGCTCCGGCATTATCTCCGACTCTTTTCTGTACCACCTGACGTTCGGCATTATTCCTGACTCTTCTCTGTACCCCTGACGCTCTGGCAGTATTCTCGACTCTTCTCTGTACGCCCTGACGATCCAGCATTGTTCCTGACTCTTCTCTGTACCCCATGACGCTCCGGCATTATGCTTGACTCTTCTCTGTACCCCCTGATGCTGCGGCACTATGCTTAACTTTTTTCTGTACCCCCTGACAGTCCGGCATTATCCCCGAGTCTTCTCTGTACCCTATGACACTCTGGCAGTATCTCTGACTCTTCTCTGTACTCCATAATACTCTGGCATTATCCCCGAGTCTTCTCTGTACCCCCTGATGCTCCGGCATTATCCCCGACTCTTCTCAGCAACCCCTGATGCTCCGGCATTATCTCCGACTCTTTTCTGTACCACCTGACGTTCCGGCATTATCCCTGACTCTTCTTTGTACCCCTGACACTCCGGCAGTATCCCTGACTCTTCTCTGTACGCCCTGACTATCCAGCATTGTTCCTGACTCTTTTCTTTACCGAATGACGCTCCGGCATTAAGCTTGACTCTTCTCTGTAACCCCTGATGCTCCGGCATTACCCCTGACTCTTCTCTGTGCCCCCTGATGCTCCAGCATTATATCTGGCTCTTCTCTGTACCCTCTGACGCTCCGGTATTATGCCCGACTCTTTTCTGTACCCTCTGATGCTCCAGCACTATGCCTAACTTTTCTCTATAATGAAAACAAAGATCTGGTACCGTGTAAGCCAGTAGAGCAAACCGTGATTGTTCTCAGCAAGAGAAACGTCGTAATCTTGTAGATATGATACCTTTTAATGGCTAACAAAAATACATGATGTAATAAGAGCGAGCTTCCGAACCAACGCAGGGTTCTTCTTCAGGCTTATGGATTGGATCTGAAGAGGCATGCATATTTATACACACTTATAACATACTGTATCACCTGACGCTCTGGCATTATCTCTGACTCTTCTCTGTACCCCCTGACGCTCTGGCATTATCCCCGACTCTTCTCAGTACCCCCTGATGCACCGGCAATATCTCCGACTCTACTCAGTACCCCCTGATGCTCCGGCAATATCTCCGACTCTTTTCTGTACCCCCTGACGTTCTGGCATTATCCCTGACTCTTCTCTGTACCCCTGACGCTCCGGCATTATCCCCGACTCTTCTCTATACCTCCTGATGCTCCAGCATTATCCCTGACTCTTCTCTGTACCCCTGACGCTCCGGCATTATCCCCGACTCTTCTCTATACCTCCTGATGCTCCAGCATTATCCCCGACTCTTCTCTGTACCTCCTGACGCTCTGGCATTATCCCCCAACTCTTCTCTGTACCCCCTGACACTCCGGCATTATCTCAGACTCTTCTCTGTACCCCCTGACACTCCGGCATTATCTCAGACTCTTCTCTGTATCCCCCTCACACCCTGGCATTATCCCTACTCTTCTCTGTACCCCCTGAGGCTCCAGCATTATCCCCGACTCTTCTCTGCAGCCTATGACAATCCGGCATTATCTCCGACTCTTCTCTGTACCCCTTAATGCTCCAGCATTATCCCCGACTCTTCTCTGTACCCCCTGATGCTCTGGGATTATTTCCGACTCTTCTCTGTACCCCCTGATTCTCCGGCATTATCCCCAAATCTTCTGTGCATCCCCTTACGCTCCGGTATTATCCCTGACTCTTCTCTGTACCCTCTAATGCTCCGGCATTATCCCCGACTCTTCTCTGTACCCCTGACGCTCCGGCATTACCCCACCTCTTTTCTGTACCCTCGGAAACTCTGGCATTATCCCTGACTCTTCTCTGTACCCCCTGACGCTCCGGTATTATCCCCGACTCTTCTCTGTTCCCCCTGACGCTCCGGTATTATCTCTGTCTCTTCTCTGTACCCTCTGACGCTTCAGCATTATCCCTGACTCTTCTCTGTACCCCCTGATACTCTGGCATGATCTCTGTATCTTCTCTGTACCCTCTGATGCTACGGCATTATTCCTGATTCTTCTCTGTACCCCCTGATGCTCCGGCATTATCCCTGACTCTTCTCTGTACCCTCTGACGCTCAGGCATTATCCCCGACCCTTCTCTGTAACCCCTGATACTCTGGCATCATCTCTGACTCTTCTCTGTACCCTCTGACGCTCCGGTATTATCCCCGACTCTTCTCTGTACCCCCTAACGCTCCGGCATTATCTCTGACTCTTCTCTGTACCCTTTGACACTCCGGCATTATCTCCGACTCTTCTCTGTACCCCTTGATGCTCCAGTATTATTCCCGACTCTTCTCTGTACCCCCTGATGCTCCGGGATTATCCCCAAATCTTTTCTGTAACCCCTGACGCTCCGGTGTTATCCCTGACTTTTCTCTGTACCCCATGATGCTCCAGCATTATACCTGACTCTTCTCTGTACCCTCTGATGCTCCGGCATTATCCCTGACTCTTCTCTGTACCCCCTGACGCTCCAGCATTATCCCCGAGTCTTCTATGTACCCCCTGACGCTCAGGCATTATCCCCGACTCTTCTCTGTTACCCCTGATACTCTGGCATCATCTCTGACTCTTCTCTGTACCCTCTGACGCTCCGGCATTATCCCCGACTCTTCTCTGCACTCCCTGACGCTCCGGCATTATCCCCCACTCTTCTCTGTACCCTTTGACACTCCGGCATTATCTCCGACTCTTCTCTGTAACCCTTGATGCTCCAGTATTATTCCTGACTCTTCTCTGTACCCCCTGATGCTCCGGGATTATCCCCAAATCTTTTCTGTAACCCCTGATGCTCCGGTGTTATCCCTGACTCTTCTCTGTACCCCATGATGCTACAGCATTATCCCCGAGTCTTCTATGTACCCCCTGACGCTCCGGCATTATCTCTGACTCATCTCTGTACCCTTTGATGCTCCGGCATTATCTCTGACTCTTCTCTATACCCAATGATGCTCCTGCATTATCCCTGACTCTTCTCTGTACCCTCTTACACTCTGGCATTATCCCTGACTCTTCTCTGTACCCTCTGACGCTTTGGCATTATCCCTGACTCTTTTCTGTACCCCCTGACGCTCCGGTATTATCCCCGACTCTTCTCTGTACCCCCTGACGCTCCGGCATTATCTCTGACTGTTCTCTGTACCCCCTGACGCTGCGGCATTATCTCTGTCTCTTCTCTGTAACCCCTGACGCTGCGGCATTATCTCTGTACCCCCTGATGCTCCGGCATTATCTCTGAATCTTCTCTGTACCCTCTGATGCTCCGGCATTATCCCCGACTCTTCTCTGTACCCCCTGACACTTCGGCATCATCTCTGACTCTTCTCTGTACCCCCTGATGCTACGGCATTATCTCTGACTGTAAGGCCTCATGACCAGTAGCTAAATGGAATTGCGGATTCCGCAGGGGATTTTGCCCATAGGGAATCATTGGCCATCCGCGGTTCAATAAATTGATTTTTGCACCCGCAGATGGCATTTTAAAAGAATTGCGTTTTTCATGCGCGGGAGAAAAAAACGCGGCATGCTCCATTCTGCCGGCAGATTCTGCGCGGATTGCATTTTTCTAGTGGATTATGTTGGGGGTCTTCAATGGAGACCAGTGCTGATGTTGCCTGAGTCCAAATTCAAAGGAAAGTTATAACGAGTACCCGGAGAACCATAAGAAGCCACTACACACAGCAAATGAATCAAATGCATTCTACTTTATTCTTGAACATTGCCAGTTCTTATACAAGAGGAAAAGAAGGCGTATCCAAATGTTGCCTGGTACAAAGATTAGTGTTACAAAAGGTCAAGCTACTTTACATTCTAATATTGCTGACCAAGTCCTCATTCCAACAGATTACAATATGGCTGCAAACCAAGGTCTTCTAAACAAAAGGTATCAGCACACTCCTGTGTGAAGTGAACATCAAACAGTTGCATATGATCATAAAGATTGACTCCACACTGTCTGAGTACAAACTTAATTACACCTCTTCCCAGACCAGAATGTAATCTTAAATCCCCATCATGTTAAGTTCAACCTTGTCTCCAAGTCAATCGAATTTGCACATCAAAAGAGGGGGCATTGTTTCTAGTTTGCACATAAAACTGGTTTAGCCACCTACTTAGTATATTCAGTACATTCTGGTCAAAGGTTCAAACTTGTAATCAGAATGGCTGAATGAAATCTAAATAATCCTACATTTAGTATTTTAAAATCATCATTCAATTAAACGCTTGAATATACCTTTTTACATATGATTCTGTATCCAAGTTCTATTAGCAACTTCCGGAATGTTTTACATATTTTTCATTTCCATAATACATAACATTATACAACCAAATAACTAATGTCACATTTATTACACTATTTCCTTATTAGAGATGAGCGAGCACCAAAATGCTCGGGTGCTCGTTACTCGGGACGAAATTATCACGATGCTTGAGGGTTCGTTTCGAGTAACGAACCCCATTGAAGTCAATGGGCGACCTGAGCATTTTTGTATATCGCCGATGCTCGCTAAGGTTTTCATTTGTGAAAATCGGGGCAATTCAAGAAAGTGATGGGAACGACATAGCAACAGATAGGGCAGGCGAGGGGCTACATGTTGGGCTGCATCTCAAGTTGCACACTACCTCCAACAAAGCACAATCACTGCCTGCATGACACTCCGCTGCCACTTCTCCTGGGTTACATGCTGCCCAACCCCCTCCCCACACACACACACACGACCCAGTGTCCACAGCGCACACCAAACTGTCCCTGCGCAGCCTTCAGCTGCCCTCATGCCACACCACCCTCATGTCTATTTATAAGTGCGTCTGCCATGAGGAGGAACCGCAGGCACACACTGCAGAGGGTTGGCACGGCTAGGCAGCGACCCTCTTTAAAAGGGGAGGGGCGATAGCCCACAATGCTGTACAGAAGCAATGAGAAATCCAATCCTGTGCCACGTCCATCTGGAGCTGCACACGTGGGCATAGCAATGGGGAACGTATGTGCCACACACTATTCATTCTGTCAAGGTGTCTGCATGCCCCAGTCAGACCGCGTTTTTTTTATAAATAGTCACAGGCAGGTACAACTCCGCAATGGGAATTCTGTGTGCACCCACAGCATGGGTGGCTCCCTAGAACCCACTGGCTGTACATTAATGTATCCCATTGCATTGCCCATCACAGCTGAGGTAACGTCGTGCTTAATGCAGGTGGGCTTCGGCCCACACTGCATGCCCCAGTCAGACTGGGGTTCTTTAGAAGTGGACACATGCAGTTACTACTCCGTGTGGACCCACGGCATGGGTGGCTCCCTGGAACCCACCGGCGATACATAAAAATATCCCATTGTAGTGCCCAACACAGCTGATGTAACGGCAGCTGTAATGTAGGTGGGCTAAAAAATAATTGGATTACACTGTAGGCGAGGGCCCCCAAAAATTGGTGTACCAACAGTACTAATGTACCTCAGAAAAATTGCCCATGCCCAACCAAGAGGGCAGGTGAAACCCATTAATCGCTTTGGTTAATGTGGCTTAATTGGTAACTAGGCCTGGAGGCAGCCCAGTTAAAATAAAAATTGGTTGAGGTGAAAGTTTCAACACTTTAATGAGCATTGAAACGTATAAAAATTGTTTACAAAAATTATATGACTGAGCCTTGTGGGCCTAAGAAAAATTGCCCGTTCGGCGTGATTACGTGAGGTTTCAGGAGGAGCAGGAGGAGGAGGATGAATATTATACACAGATTGATGAAGCTAAAAGGTCCCCGTTTTTGATGGTGATAGAGAACGATGCTTCCATCCGCGGGTGCAGTCTACGTATTGTTTAGGTATCGCTGCTGTCCGCTGGTGGAGAAGAGAAGTCTGGGGAAATCCAGGCTTTGTTCATCTTGGTGAGTGTAAGCCTGTCGGCACTGTCGGTTGACAGGCGGGTACGCTTATCCGTGATGATTCCCCCAGCCGCACTAAACACCCTCTCTGACAGGACGCTAGCCGCAGGACAAGCAAGCACCTCCAGGGCATACAGCGCGAGGTTAGGCCACGTGTCCAGCTTCGACACCCAGTAGTTGTAGGGGGCAGAGGTGTCACCGAGGACGGTCGTGCGATCGGCTACGTACTCCCTCACCATCCTTTTACAGTGCTCCCGCCGACTCAGCCTTAACTGGGGACTGGTGACACAGTCTTGCTGGGGAGCCAGAAAGCTGGCAAAGGCCTTGGATAATGGTCCCCTGCCTGCGCTGTACATGCTGCCTGATCTCTGCGCCTCCCCTGCTACTTGGCCCTCGGAACTGCGCCTTCTGCCACTAGCGCTGTCGGATGGGAAGTTTACCATCAGTTTGTCCACCAGCGCCCTGTCCACCAGCATCATTCTGGAACCCCTTTCCTCTTCGGGAATGAGAGTGGAAAGGTTCTCCTTATACCGTGGGTCGAGCAGTGTGTACACCCAGTAATCCGTAGTGGCCAGAATGCGTGTAACGCGAGGGTCACGAGAAAGGCATCCTAACATGAAGTCAGCCATGTGTGCCAGGGTACCTGTACGCAACACATGGCTGTCCTCACTAGGAAGATCACTTTCAGGATCCTCCTCCTCCTCCTCCGGCCATACACGCTGAAAGGATGACAGGCAAGCAGCATGTGTACCCTCAGCAGTGGGCCAAGCTGTCTCTTCCCCCTCCTCCTCATGCTCCTCCCCCTCCTCCTCCTCCTCCTCAACGCGCTGAGATATAGACCTGAGGGTTCTCTGACTATCCAGCGACATACTGTCTGCCCCCGCCTCCGACATACTGTCTTCCCCCGCCAAAGCGTCTGCCTTTATGCTTTGCAGGGAACTTCTCAAGAGGCATAGCAGAGGAATGGTGATGCTAATGATTGCAGCATCCCCGCTCAGCATCTGGGTAGACTCCTCAAAGTTTCCAAGGACCTGGCAGATGTCTGCCAACCAGGCCCACTCTTCTGTAAAGAATTGAGGAGGCTGACTCCCAGTACGCCGCCCATGTTGGAGTTGGTATTCCACAATAGCTCTACGCTGCTCATAGAGCCTGGCCAACATGTGGAGCGTAGAGTTCCACTGTGTGGGCATGTCGCACAGCAATCGGTGCACTGGCAGATTAAACCGATGTTGCAGGGTCCGCAGGGTGGCAGCGTCCGTCTTGGAGTTGCGGAAATGTGCGCTGACCCGGCGCACCTTTCCGAGCAGGTATGACAAGTGTGGGTAGCTTTTCAGAAAGCGCTGAACCACCAAATTAAAGACATGGGCCAGGCATGGCACGTGCGTGAGGCTGCCGAGCTGCAGAGCCTCCACCAGATTACGGCCGTTGTCACACACGACCATGCCCGGTTGGAGGCTCAGCGGTGCAAGCCAGCAGTCGGTCTGCTCTGTCAGACCCTGCAGCAGTTCGTGGGCCGTGTGCCTCTTCTCTCCTAAGCTGAGTAGTTTCAGCACTGCCTGCTGACGCTTGCCCACCACTGTGCTGCCGTGCCGCACGACACCGACTGCTGGCGACGTGCTGCTGCTGACACATCTTGATTGCGAGACAGAGGTTGCGTAGGAGGAGGAGGAGGGTGGTTTAGTGGAGGAAGCATACACCGCCGCAGATACCACCACCGAGCTGGGGCACGCAATTCGGGGGGTGGGTAGGACGTGAGTGGTCCCAGGCTCTGACTCTGTCCCAGCCTCCACTAAATTCACCCAATGTGTCGTCAGGGAGATATAGTGGCCCTGCCCGCCTGTGCTTGTCCACGTGTCTGTTGTTAAGTGGACCTTGGCAGTAACCGCGTTGGTGAGGGCGCGTACAATGTTGCGGGAGACGTGGTCGTGCAGGGCTGGGACGGCACATCGGGAAAAGTAGTGGCAACTGGGAACCGAGTAGCGTGGGGCCGCCGCCGCCATCATGCTTTTGAAAGCCTCCGTTTCCACAAGCCTATACGGCAGCATCTCCAGGCTGATCAATTTGGCAATGTGCACGTTTAACGCTTGAGCGTGCGGGTGCGTGGCGTCGTACTTGCGCTTGCTCTCAAACAGTGGCGCTAGCGACGTCTGGACGCTGCGCTGAGAGACATTGCTGGATGGGGCCTAGGACAGCGGAGGTGAGGGTGTGGGTGCAGGCCAGGAGACGGTAGTGCCTGTGTCCTCAGAGGGGGGTTGGATCTCAGTGGCAGGTTGGGGCACAGGGGGAGAGGCAGCGGTGCAAACCGGAGGCGGTGAACGGGCATCGTCCCACCTTGTGGGGTGCTTGGCCATCATATGCCTGCGCATGCTGGTGGTGGTGCCTCCCCAGCGGATCTTGGCACGACAAAGGTTGCACACCACGGTTCATCGGTCGTCAGGCGTCTCTGTGAAAAACTGCCACACCGTAGAGCACCTTGACCTCTGCAGGGTGGCATGGCGCGAGGGGGCGCTTTGGGAAACAGTTGGTGGATTATTCGGTCTGGCCCTGCCTCTACCCCTGGCCACCGCACTGGCTCGGCCTGTGCCCACACCCTGACTTGGGCCTCTGCGTCCTTGCCCGCGTCCACGTCCTCTAGGCCTACCCCTACCCCTCAGCATGCTGTATTACCAGTAGTGCAGAAACAGAACGCTGTAATTAAATGTGCCGCTTATTGGCCTGTGGTTGGAGGCTGACTTCGCTTTCGGAACGCCAGGAAATAATTTTGCGCAAGCCTGCTGTAACACTTAGCTGGCTGCGTATGAATTAGGACAACTACCCCCAGCAGAGACCCAGAACACTGAGGACAGTCACAGGCAGCCCAAATAGATTTTTTTCCCCAAATGTTTTTGCAAAGGCCCACTGCCTATATTCAATAAGTATGTCTTCTGTCCCTGCCTCACCACTACTGGCCCTGGAGTATGTATAATTACTGAGGACGCAATGCTCTGCACGGCCGATATACAAAAAAAAAAAAAAGTGCAACACTGCAAAAAGCAGCCTCCACAGTACTGCACACGGTTAGATGTGGCCCTAAGAAGGACCGTTGGGGTTCTTGAAGCCTACACTAACTCCTAACGCTCTCCCTATAGCAGCTCCAGCATCAGCAGCACTTTCCCTGATCTCTGTCAGAATGCATCTGTGGCGAGCCGCAGGAGGGGCCGATTTATATACTCGGGTGACACCTGATCTCGCCAGCCACTCACTGCAGGGGGGTGGTATAGGGCTTGAACGTCGCAGGGGGAAGTTGTAATGCCTTCCCTGTCTTTCTATTGGCCAGAAATGCACGCTAACGTCTCAGAGATGAAAGTGAAAGTAACTCGAACATCGCGTGGTGCTCGCCTCTAGTAACGAGCATCTCGAACACGCTAATACTCGGAGTATCAAGCTCGGACGAGTACGTTCGCTCATCTCTACTCCTTATCTTTCTTATGTTGGGTTACTTAGAAATAGGATTAACCCTTAACAATTATTATATTACTGGGAGAAATAACCTCACTATCATTCAGTGGAATCTGATTGGCTGCTGAGGATCACGTGATCGGCCTTACTATAAGATGGGCCACCATATTGTGTCACGTGTTCTCTTCTCTGATGCCTCGGTATATCCCGACTGATACCCCTGCGGCACATAAACGAACAGACGCTGCAAATGAGCGCCATGAAAGAGGCGTCTATGCCACGCACAGCGCCACCTTGCCCACAGGACGGTGTCTGGCATTGCAGCTCAGCTCCCATTTATTTACCACCATGCACAAAGCACTGAGTCTGTGAGAAAGCCGCCATGTCTTCTATCCCTGAACGGCCATAAGTCCCGCCGCCACATCCTCCCGGCCAGGAGGCACAAATCACACAGACAGGCAGACATCACTCATCTGTACGGCCGGAGAATGGAGCTCACAGCTGTGTGAGGCCAACCTAACTTCAGCAGAGACACACCCTACAGAAAGGGATCACATGACCGTGACATCATCACAGGTCCTTCAACACCATTAATCCTCTTTTCAGCCGCAGTTCTCCGGCGCGGTGCATTCAGCCAATCAGCTGGCTGGAATCGGCACCACCTGACTACACTGTGTGCACGCGCATTGCCTTCAGCAGCCGTGCACTACACACTACAGTTAAGCAGCACGGGGTTAGGTTTAGGGTTAGGTTTAGGGTTAGGGTTGGGGTTAGGGTTAGGGTTAGGTTTAGGGTTTAGTAACCCTAACCCTAAACCTAACCCCGTGCTGCTTAACTGTAGTGTGTAGTGCACGGCTGCTGAAGGCGAGCACGCTGTGTAGTCACGTGGGGCCGATTCCAGCCAGCTGATTGGCTGAATGCGCCGCGCCGGAGAACTGCTGCTGAAAAGGGAAATATGCCTGCAGAGTTCCGCCTTCTGGTCATGTAACTACAGGTCCCGCCCACATCCGAAGTCACCAATACTCCGCCCTCTGATCACATGGCAGTGACATCATCACAGGTCCTTCAGTGTATACAGGCAGTTCATGGTGTGCTGTTCTCTCTGTTATCAGGTATAAGAGAATACATACGGTATATACAGTAATACGGTAAGCTGACATCGGGGGTTGTTCTCTCTGTTATCAGCCGGTATCAGAGAATATATATACAGCAGTACAGTAAGGTGACATGGGGGTTGTTCACTCTCTGTTATCAGCCGGTATCAGAGATATATATATATATATATATATATATATATTGTGAGACGGTGACCGGCAAGGTGCTGGAGGGCAGGTATGTGTCACCTAGGATGCTCTCCTATGCTGCTTTGGGGAGCGCTTGGGCAGATACGTGCCACTGAGCAGCCTGGGCTCGGTGGAGGAAGCCGGCAGTATAGTGTTAGTGGCATTAGGTCACTAACACGTTGTAGTGTGTAAGTGGCTCCAAGCCACATAATCCGGGCCGGCTTTTCCTGGAGTGACCAAAGCGAAGGGTGGGATGGCCACTCCCACGTACCAGGTGGGGCTGGTACCAGGCCATATAAAGCCTGGGCCTACAGGGCCTAGGGGAGAGCTGAGACCTCTGCAGGTCCGAGAGTCCTGGCTGGCTGTGTGCAGTAGCCATTTGTTCACCAGTACATAGACAGGGACGCTCCATGTATAGTAAGTGCTCGGACGAGCAGGATTTACTTTATGTTTGCCTGATGTTAAGGCCTGTATTTTGCTTTGTTTGCTTGGAAATAAACCCAGGCGAAGCCTGGACTAAAGACTTTATCGCAAGTGTCACTGTCTCTGACTGCTTATGCCCAGGTTGCTACCGATCCTAAACGCTAATCCCTCACATATGGTGTTTGGATGCGGGCAGCGGTCTTAAAGAGACATACACCAATTAATGGACATTTTGCTGCAACAGCTGGAGAACCGTTGCTAAGGGCAACCGCCCAAGAGAGATTGACTGGAGAGTGCTGTAACCCCCAGGTCCTGGGTGAAAGCTGCAACGGCACAGCCATCAGATACTGCCAAGATGGAGGAACTGATAAAGCAGCTGGTACAAATGAACGTGCAGCAACAGCAAGCGTTGGCCCAGCAGCAACAAGTGGCGGCGACCCAGCAAAAGATCCATGAGGAGGCCATGAGAGCTCAGGCCGAGACTAATGCTCTCCTGGCGCAAAGTGTGCAGAGGTCATCTGGTTCGCTCCCCACCGCCCGTACCGCGGTACAGGCGGCCTTACAAAAGATGACACCCACCGATGACATCGAGGCCTATCTCGCGGTCTTTGAGAGAGTGACCGAGAGGGAGAAGTTACCGGCACCTCAGTGGGCTGAGGTAGTAGCGCCTTTCCTGACGGGAGAACCCCAAAAGGCCTATTTTGACCTCGGTGAGCAGGATGCCAAGGATTATATTAAGCTCAAAGGTGAGATCCTGGCACGCTTGGGCGTGGACACCCATGTGCGGGCCCGACGAGTACACGCCTGGACTTTCACGGACGACCTACCAGCTCGCTCCCAGATGTACGACCTGTTCCACCTGGTGAGAAAGTGGCTGCAGCCGGAGGAGTCGTCCCCGGAAGAGATCGTACAGAAAGTGGTTCTGGATAAGTTTATACGCTCGTTGCCCCACCGCAATCCAGCGCTGGGTGGGACAAGGAGGTCCCCAGGACGTGGACCAACTCGTGAGCCTCGTCGAGAGGTATAAAGCCACAGAGGACTTACTGCAAGCCGTGCCTCCTCGACATTCCAACCCCGGGAACAGCAAGTCAGCCGGAGCACCTGGTAAGACTGTTCCGTATGTAAGGGGTGTCAAAAATGTCCCAAAGGGAGGCGGCTCAGAGGGGGATCATGTGGGACAGAAGAGGAGTCCCAACTGGACAGTCCGGTTCCGGGTAGAACCCCAAGGGGACCGGGGCCCCATACTGTGTTGGCGCTGTCGTGAGCCCGGGCATATTGCCGCCAACTGTCCACTTACTGTGGAAACAATGGACTGTGACTCTGCCCGGTGGAGGTTGATGTTTGCACGGCCAGTATGTTCTGCAGAGACTGCGTCAGAGACTGATCGACCATTATGTCACATAAAGGTGAATGACTTTGCAGTGACAGCTCTACTGGACTCAGGGAGCTTGGTTACGCTGGTGCACTCCAGCCTGGTCGATCCCACAACCTTCACCAGCCGTCGCATGGGGGTTGTTTGTGTGCATGGGGACACCAAGGAGTATCCTATTGCCCTTGTAAGACTTGAGACTCCGTGTGGACTTGCCACCCATGAGGTGGGCGTCGTCAAATCCTTAATGCACACCGTGATCCTCGGGAGAGACTTTCCCCTATTTTGGGAATTGTGGCGGCACCGAGGGTCGTCTGCAAATAAGGTTCATGATAATGCAAATGTGTATGATGTGTGTCCAGAACCGTTTTACCCTGAGGGTACGGTTCCGGCAGTAGGGGTGACCCAAGAGAATGGGGATAACTTTCCCTTAACAGTACTAGCGGGTGAGACGGAGGTACAGGACGAAGTGGTTGCTATGCCTGACTTAGAGGTCTCACGTGCCAATTTCGGAACTGAGCATCTCCGAGACCCCACCTTAGTAAAGGCCAGGGAAAATGTTAAAGTGATAAATGAGGAGCCTCAATTCCCGGGGGCTGATACTGTGTTTCCACACCTGGCAGTCAATCAAGAGTTGTTGTACCAGGTTGACAAGGTCCATGGGGAGGTTGTGGAACAGCTGGTGGTACCTCAGTCTTATCGCAGGATGGTCTTAGACCTGGCGCACAAGCATGTGCTGGGAGGTCATCTCGGGAGCGAAAAGACTAGGGAACGCATCCTTCAGCATTTTTTCTGGCCGGGGGTACATGGTGATGTAAAACGTTACTGTGAGTCGTGCCCGGAGTGTCAAATAACAGCTCCTATGCCCCATTACCGGAACCCCTTAGTGCCCTTGCCCATCATAGAGGTGCCGTTTGAGCGGATCGCTATGGACCTAGTTGGGCCCTTGGTAAAGTCTGCCCGGGGTCACCAACATATATTAGTGGTTGTAGACTATGCCACCCGTTACCCCCGAAGCCGTTCCTTTACGCAATTCGTCATCCAAGGGTATTGCAAAGGAACTACTTCACATGTTCTCCCGCACGGCATACCAAAAGAGATCCTGACGGACCAAGGAACCCTCTTTATGTCAAAGGTCATGAAGGAATTGTGTAAGCTGCTGAACATTAAGCACTTACGGACGTCTGTGTACCACCCACAGACGGACGGTCTGGTTGAGAGATTTAATAAGACCCTGAAAAGCATGCTAAAAAGGGTAGTCAATAAGGATGGGAAGGACTGGGACTGTCTGCTGCCATATTTAATGTTCTCAATCCGTGAAGTCCCACCATCCTCCACTGGGTTCTCTCCCTTTGAATTAGTTTATGGTAGACATCCTTGGGGGCTCCTTGATGTAGCTAAGGAGACCTGGGAGCACGAGTCCACCCCCTACAGGAGTGTTATTGAACACATCTCCCTCATGCAAGATCGAATTGCGGCGGTCATGCCCATTGTTAGAGAACATTTACAGCAGGCTCAAGAAGCCCAAAGCCGGGTATATAACCGGTCCGCCAAGGTGAGAAGCTTCAACCCTGGGGATCGGGTACTAGTGTTGGTGCCCACCCTAGAAAGTAAATTCCTAGCAAAATGGCAAGGGCCCTATGAAATAATTGAGAAAGTCAGAGAGGTAAATTATAAGGTATACCAGCCAGGTAGGCGGAAACCAGAACAGTTGTACCATGTAAACCTAATTAAGCCATAAAAGGACAGAGAAGCCCTGACTGAAGTGAGCACCCCCCATGGTGAGGTCCCAGAGGTGTGTGTATCAGGGTCCCTGTCCAAGTCCCAACAACAAGAGTCTAGGGAATTTATACGACGTAATGCGGATGTGTTCTCTGATATACCAGGGCGTACTGGTGTCATAAAACACGACATTATAACTGAACCAGGGGTAAAGGTTCAGTTGAAACCGTACAGGGTTCCAGAAGCCCGCAGACGAGCCATCTCAGAGGAGGTCAAGAAAATGCTAGACCTCGGAGTAATTGAGGAGTCGAAAAGCGAATGGTCCAGCCCTATCGTGCTGATACCAAAACCTGATGGCTCTCTGCACTTCTGTAACGACTTCCGGAAGCTAAGTGACGTGTCAAAATTTGACGCATACCCAATGCCGAGAGTGGACGAGTTAATTGAGAGACTGGGTCATGCCAGATACTTTTCCACTCTCGACCTTACTAAAGGCTACTGGCAGGTTCCCCTTACAGAGAGCGCGAAAGAAAAGACTGCGTTTGCCACACCAGAAGGGTTGTTTCAGTACATCTGCCTACCCTTCGGTTTGCATGGAGCCTCAGCAACCTTCCAAAGATTGATGGATATCATACTCAAACCCCATCGTCAATATGCGTCAGCATTAGAGATGAGCGAGCACCAAAATGCTCGGGTGCTCGTTACTCGGGACGAACTTTTCGCGATGCTCGAGGGTTCGTTTCGAGTAACGAACCCCATTGAAGTCAATGGGCGACCCGAGCATTTTTCTATATCGCCGATGCTCGCTAAGGTTTCCATTTGTGAAAATCTGGGCAATTCAAGAAAGTGATGGGAACGACACAGAAACGGATAGGGCAGGCGAGGGGCTACATGTTGGGCTGCATCTCAAGTTCCCAGGTCCCACTATTAAGCCACAATAGCGGCAAGAGTGGGCCCCCCCCCTGCACTGTCAGCATAAAGACCGTTCTCCTCTGCCATAGCTGTAACAGCTGTGGCAGAGAAGAACGATGTTTGCCCATTGAATTCAATGGAGCCGGCAATACAGCAGGTTCCACTGAAACCAATGGGCTGCCGGCGAGCGCGGGGATGAATTGTCGGGAAGGGCTTAAATATATAAGCCCTTCCCTGCAATTCATCCAGAAATGTGTTACAATAAAAATATATACCGGCGTATAAGGCGACGGGGCGTATAAGACGACCCCCCAACTGTCACCTTATGCGCCGGGAATACAGCAGAGCAAAGAATAAAAATCCTTACTCACTTCTCCTGGCGTTCTGCGGTGCTGCTGCAGACTGTCGCTCCCTCCTGGTCCCCGGCAGAGCATTGCTTTCTGGATGCAGTGGTTGAAATCCCCGCCTCCAGAAACACACATGCCTTCAGCCAATCACAGCCATTCAATGACATCATTGTCATTGGCTGTGATTGGCTGAAGGCATGTGTGTTTCTGGAGGCGGGGATTTAAAGCCCTTCGTAGAGAATGCAATGCTCTGCCGGGGACCAGGAGGGAGCGACAGCCTGCAGCAGCGCCGCAGAACGCCGGGGGATATGAGTAATGATTTTTATTCTTTGCTCCGCTGTATTCCCGGCGTATAAGGTGACAGTTGGGGGGGCGTCTTATACGCCCCGTCGCCTTATACGCCGGTATATATTTTTATTGTAACACATTTCTGGATGAATTACAGGGAAGGGCTTATATATTTAACCCCTTCCCGACAATTCATCCCCGCGCTCGCCGGCAGCCCATTGCTTTCAGTGGAACCTGCTGTACCTCCGTCTCCATTGAATTCAATGGGCAAACATCGTTCTTCTCTGCCACAGCTGTTACAACTGTGGCAGAGAAGAATGATTTGTCTTCTATATGTTCTCAATGGGGTCGGCGCTGCTGCCGGCCCCATTGAGCGCATATAGAGAAGAGAACAGAAATTGCAGATCGCACATAGGTGCGATCTGCGATTTCTATGGCCTAAGAAGGACCGTTGGGGTTCTTGAAGCCTAAAATCACTCCTAACGCTCTCCCTATAGCAGCTCCGGCACCAGCAGCACTTTCCCTGATCTCTGTCAGAATGCATCTGTGGCGAGCCGCGGGAGGGGCCGATTTTTATACTCGGGTGACACCTGATCTCGCCAGCCACTCACTGCAGGGGGGTGGTATAGGGCTTGAACGTCGCAGGGGTGGAGTTGTAATGCCTTCCCTGTCTTTCTATTGGTGAGAAAAGTGCGCAAATTTCTCAGGGAAGAAAATGAAAGTAACCCGAACATCACGTGGTACTCGCCTCTAGTAACGAGCATCTCGAACACGCTAATACTCGGACGGGTACGTTCGCTCATCTCTAGTCAGCATATTTAGATGATATCATCATCTTTAGTGAAGACTGGGACAGCCATCTACCCAAGGTACAAGCAGTACTGAACTCCCTTAGAAAAGTAGGGCTCACAGCAAACCCAAAGAAGTGCGCCCTGGGCCTTAAAGAAGCACGATACCTGGGGTATATAATAGGTAGGGGTATTATAAAACCCCAGGTCAATAAAGTTGAAGCTGTTCAGGACTGGCCACAACCCATTACTAAAAAGCAGGTGAGAGCTTTTTTAGGCATTGTAGGGTACTATCGGCGGTTTGTGCAAAACTTTGCTACCATAGCAGCGCCCCTAACAGACTTGACCAAGAACAGTAAGTCAATCATGGTCAAGTGGAACCCTGACGCAAAAAAGGCGTTCCAAGAGTTAAAACGGGCCCTCTGTAGACGTCCAGTGTTGGTCACACCCAATTTTAAAAGGGAATTTATTGTCCAAACAGACGCGTCCGACGTGGGACTGGGAGCAGTTCTGTCCCAAGAAGTAGAGGGAGAGGAACATCCCGTAATTTATCTGAGCAGGAAGCTCACGCCACCGGAAAAAAATTATAGTATCATTGAGCGGGAGTGCCTAGCCATCAAATGGGCCCTGGAATCCCTAAAATACTACCTTCTAGGTCGGCACTTCAGGCTGATCACAGACCACTCCCCCTTAACCTGGATGTCACAGGCAAAAGAAAGAAATGCCAGAGTCACTAGATGGTTCCTGACCCTTCAAAATTTTAGTTTTTCGGTAGAGCACAGGGCCGGAAAGCTACAGGGCAATGCCGATGCCTTATCAAGGACGCATTGCATGACGGCGAAAGGTGTCCGACCCCACAGGCTCGAACAGAGGGGGAGGGTATGTGAGATGGTGACTGGCAAGGTGCTGGAGGGCAGGTATATTTCGCCTAGGATGCTCTCCTATGCTGCCTTGGGGAGCGCTTGGGCAGATACGTGCCACCGAGCAGCCTGGGCTCGGTGGAGGAAGCCGGCAGTATAGTGTTAGTAGCATTAAGCCACTAACACGTTGTAGTGAGTAAGTGGCTCCAAGCCGCATAATCCGGGCCGGCTTTTCCTGGAGTGACCAAAGTGAAGGGTGGGATGGTCACTCCCACGTACCAGGTGGGGCTGGTACCAGGCCTTATAAAGCCTGGGCCTACAGGGCCTAGAGGGAGAGCTGAGACCTCTGCAGGTCTGAGAGTCCTGGCTGGCTGTGTGCATGAGCCATTTGTTCACCAGTACGTAGACCGGTCCATGTATAGTAAGTGCTCAGACGAGCAGGATTTACGTTGTTTGCCTGATGTTAAGGCCTGTATTTTGCTTTGTTTGCTTGGAAATAAATGCAGGCAAAGCCTGGACTAAAGACTTCATGCCATGTGTCACTGTCTCTGACTGCTTATGCCCAGGTTGCTACCGATCCTAAACGCTAATCCCTCACAATATATATATATATATATATATATATATATATATATATATATATATATATACTGCAGTACTGTAAGCTGACATGCAGGTTGTTCTCTCTGTTATCAGCCGGTATCAGAGAATAAATATATATATATATATATATATATATATATACACACACAGCAGTACGGTAAGCTGACATCAGGGGTTGTTATCAGCCGATAGCAGAGGATATATATATATATATATATATATATATATATATATATATATATATATAGCAGTACAGAAAACTGACATGGGGGTTGTGCTTTCTGTTATCAGCCGGTATCACAGGATATATATATATATATATATATATATATATATATATATATATACACACACACATCTGGGTTGCGCTCTCTGTTATCAGCCGGTATCAGAGGATATATACACAGCAGTACAAGGGTTGCGCTCACTGTTATCAGCCGTTATCAGAGGATATATACACAGCAGTACAGGGGTTGCGCTCTCTGTTATCAGCCGGTACCCTGTGACCTCTCTCTCCTCAGGCCCCCATGGACGGCACGGAGATGAGCGGAAGGATATTAGCCGTCACCTGGGAGATCATCTACCTGCTGACCGGAGAGGTGAACTTCCCTCCATTCCTCCCATCTGTCTTGTATTTGTGCCATCCCTGAGCGTCTCCCTCCATCCACAGGAGTACACAGCAGTGAAGAAGACAGCGACTCCCATCATCCATCCTCACTACCTGATCCAGAAGCTTCTAGAACTCACCAACAAGATGACGGAGCTGCTGACAGGAGAGGTGACTGCGGGGAATGTGGGGGGACATTCTAGCGGGGGGCTCTGGCTGATGACTGGATATTGTGTTGTCAGGTTCCTATAAGGTGTCAGGATGTGGCCGTCTATTTCTCCATGGAGGAGTGGGAGTATGTAGAGGGCCGGCGGGATGTGTACGGGGCCGCCATGCTGGAGGCGGGGTCACCAGGTAAGAGGAGTGGGAGGATGTAGAGGGCCAGCGGGATGTGTACGGGGCCGCCATGCTGGAGGCGGGGCCACCAGGTAAGAGGAGTGGGAGTATGTAGAGGGATGTGTACGGGGCCGCCATGCTGGAGGCGGGGTCACCAGGTAAGAGGAGTGGGAGTATGTAGAGGGATGTGTACGGGGCCGCCATGCTGGAGGCGGGGCCACCAGGTAAGAGGAGTGGGAGTATGTAGAGGGCCGGCGGGATGTGTACGCGGCCGCCATGCTGGAGGCGGGGTCACCAGGTAAGAGGAGTGGGAGTATGTAGAGGGCCGGCGGGATGTGTACGGGGCCGCCATGCTGGAGGCGGGGTCACCAGGTAAGAGGGGTGGGAGTATGTAGAGGGATGTGTACGGGGCCGCCATGCTGGAGGCGGGGTCACCAGGTAAGAGGAGTGGGAGTATGTAGAGGGCCGGCGGGATGTGTACGCGGCCGCCATGCTGGAGGCGGGGCCACCAGGTAAGAGGAGTGGGAGGATGTAGAGGGCCGGCGGGATGTGTACGCGGCCGCCATGCTGGAGGCGGGGCCACCAGGTAAGAGGAGTGGGAGGATGTAGAGGGATGTGTACGCGGCCGCCATGCTGGAGGCGGGGTCACCAGGTAAGAGGAGTGGGAGGATGTAGAGGGCCGGCGGGATGTGTACGCGGCCGCCATGATGGAGGCGGGGTCACCAGGTAAGAGGAGTGGGAGGATGTAGAGGGATGTGTACGCGGCCGCCATGCTGGAGGCGGGGTCACCAGGTAAGAGGAGTGGGAGTATGTAGAGGGCCGGCGGGATGTGTACGCGGCCGCCATGCTGGAGGCGGGGTCACCAGGTAAGAGGAGTGGGAGTATGTAGAGGGCCGGCGGGATGTGTACGCGGCCGCCATGCTGGAGGCGGGGTCACCAGGTAAGAGGAGTGGGAGTATGTAGAGGGATGTGTACGCGGCCGCCATGATGGAGGCGGGGTCACCAGGTAAGAGGAGTGGGAGGATGTAGAGGGATGTGTACGCGGCCGCCATGCTGGAGGCGGGGTCACCAGGTAAGAGGAGTGGGAGTATGTAGAGGGCCGGCGGGATGTGTACGCGGCCGCCATGCTGGAGGCGGGGTCACCAGGTAAGAGGAGTGGGAGTATGTAGAGGGCCGGCGGGATGTGTACGCGGCCGCCATGCTGGAGGCGGGGTCACCAGGTAAGAGGAGTGGGAGTATGTAGAGGGATGTGTACGCGGCCGCCATGATGGAGGCGGGGTCACCAGGTAAGAGGAGTGGGAGTATGTAGAGTGCCGGCGGGATGTGTACGCGGCCGCCATGCTGGAGGCGGGGTCACCAGGTAAGAGGAGTGGGAGTATGTGGAGGGCCGGCGGGATGTGTACGCGGCCGCCATGCTGGAGGCGGGGTCACCAGGTAAGAGAAGTGGGAGGATGTAGAGGGCCGGCGGGATGTGTACGCGGCCGCCATGCTGGAGGTGGGGTCACCAGGTAAGAGGAGTGGGAGTATGTAGAGGGATGTGTACGAGGCCGCCATGCTGGAGGCGGGGTCACCAGGTAAGAGGAGTGGGAGGATGTAGAGGGATGTGTACGGGGCCGCCATGCTGGAGGCGGGGTCACCAGGTAAGAAGAGTGGGAGTATGAAGAGGGATGTGTACGCGGCCGCCATGCTGGAGGCGGGGTCACCAAGTAAGAGGAGTGGGAGGATGTAGAGGGATGCGTACGCGGCCGCCATGCTGGAGGCGGGGTCACCAGGTAAGAGGAGTGGGAGTATGTAGAGGGATGTGTACGCGGCCGCCATGCTGGAGGCGGGGTGACCAAGTAAGAGGAGTGGGAGGATGTAGAGGGATGTGTACGTGGCCGCCATGCCTGAGGCGGGGTAACCAGGTAAGAGGCGGCAGGTATGAGGTCACCTACATTCTCCCATCACTGTGTGTCTCCACAGATGGAACCGGGAGGAGAAACCCCCCAGAAAGATGTCCCTGTTCTCCATATTCCCAGGACTGTGCAGAGGAAGATGTCTCGGAGAATCGGCAGGTAAATGGCGCTGAGCCCTGAAGTACATCTATTTGGAGGGTGGAGCTCTCTGCTCCTGCTGTATATAGAGGGTGGAGCTATGGTCTTGCTCTATATAGAGGGTGGAGCTCTCTGGTCCTGCTCTATATAGGGGGTGGAGCTCTCTGGTCCTGCTCTATATAGGGAGTGGAGCTCTCTGGTCCTGCTCTATATAGCGGGTGGAGCTATGTTCCTGTTCTATATAGGGGGTGGAGCTCTCTGGTCCTGCTCTGTATAGGGGGTGGAGCTCTCTGGTCCTGCTCTATATAGAGGGTGGAGCTCTCTGGTCCTGCTCTATATAGGGGGTGGAGCTCTGCTCCTGCTTTATATAGTGGCGGAGGTTTCTTCCCCTGCTTTATATAGGGGGCGCAGCTCTCTGGTCCTGCTCTATATAGGGGGTGGAGCTCTCTGCTCCTGCTCTATATAGGGGGCGGAGGTCTGTGCTCCTGCTCTATATAGGGAGTGGAGCTCTCTGGTCCTGCTCTACATAGGGGGTGGAGCTCTCTGGTCCTGCTCTATATAGGCTGTGGAGCTCTTTCCTCCTGCAGACATACATTTCGGCGGTCTGTTAGATTTCCCGCCCCTCCACCATATTGTACTGAATTATTCCATATGACACATCAGGGTGAAGATGATATTAAAGTGGAGGTAGAAGAAGAGAGGATGAGGGGCGATCACCCGTGGAAGAGTGAAGTGGAGGAGGACGTTCCCGCAGGTAGGTGATGATGAGCTGGGGTGTCCTTGAGGTTTGGTTGCACCTTAGCACTCTAGTAACCCCTCAGGCGGTGATACATGGTGTTGGGTGCAGGAGGGGTTGGGAATATATAGAAATCCTCCCCGGCTCTTCTATTTGGGCGGTCATGTATTGGACTTGGTGTCAGTACTTGGGGCTGAGCAGTGGTGATGAGCAGCGGCACTAATGTACGGGGTAATGATGGAGGTGTTTAAGTACAATGAGACGGTAGCGGTTAGTGGGGGGAGAGTCTTCTTCTTTCGGCGGTGGATGCTTCTTCCTCACTGGATGAAGTGGCGGAGGCCTCATGCTCTACTAATAAGCCCCTGAAGGTGGAGGAGATCTGCCCTTCTGGAGGCGTTAGAGGTGTAGTGATTGGAGAGTCGCACTGTGGGAACCAAACTGGATTTATTCCTGGAAGACCCTGAATCTTAAGAGGTTCTATGTCATCCGGCTCCAAGACAGTTCAGCTGAGGGAGGAGTTCCTTCTCTTGACGCCATTTGTCAGTACGAGCGGACGTATACCTGCTGTGCCACATACTGGTTGGGATTGGAACTAAATCCAGAGGCGACCTGGTCTTCACCCTTTATTCCCACTGATCAGGATGTGGGCTTCGCTGTGGGGTCCCCAGGCTATTACTCTAGCAGTGGTCCCAGTAGTGTGAAAGCTAACGCTGCGTTAGAGCATGGCGCAGGTTGTGAGAGGGTGAACAGCCGGTGGTCACAGAACTGGTTCAGCTTTATACAACGGGGTTGGGGGGGAAAGAAGCGGGGCCACTAGAACAAGCCGAGGACTGGAGCCCAGAATCTGAACGCACCTAAGTAGGTCCTAAAGAGCATAAACTCAAGCATCCTCCATAGAGGTTAAAGCCTAGGGCACCTGATGATTGGCACAGGTCCATGCTGGCCTTTTAAGGGTACGGACGCCCTCCGGCTGCAGACAGACAAGATGCATTGACTACAGCAGGTTGTCTGATGAAGAGAGGAGCAGGACATATGCCACAACAGGGGGGTAAGCTGGTGGCCATGAACAGTAACACCATCAAGGCCTTTGATTCATTGAATTGGAACTATTTATACCGCTCACGATGATCTGTTGGACTTTCTGTCAATCACAGAACGTTCTCCACCGATGTTATACACTTTACTGGATCTCGGGGAGGACACGAGAATGGAAATAACTGCCTTAGGCCACCTTGAATGGAGCGCCCTGGGTGTCGTCATGGGTGTAAGGGAAACAACTGTAAACTTGCCCATAATCCATCTTGTCAGAGTTCATGACGGCACCGCTTAATGTCTGCCTATATTATGTTTGGGTCAACTACAAAATAGAATGTAAATTTACTGTACCGAAATTTGCATTTCCTGGATTCCGTAGGTAACACAACCACCAATGAGGTAAGTCCCCAATGTACTATCAGAAGAGGCAGTTTAACAAGCAGTAATTAATTAATCAACATACTTTTAAAGTTGGGAAGAACAACAGAAAGGACACCATTGTAGGCATTTACTATAGGCCAACTGGACAAGCAGAAGATATGGAGGAACTCTTTCTACATCAGATGGCCAAGCTCTCAAAGAAGCCCAACATAGTGATCATGGGAGATTTTACCCATCCAGACATTTGTTGGGAATCTCTCAGGTAAAAGTAATGGATCCAACACATTCTTATCCGCTCTCGCTGACAACTTTATCTTCCAGAAGGTAGAAGAGAAAACAAGGGGATCTGTTATCCTGGACCTAATTCTTACCAACAGGGAGGAAATGGTTGAGGGAGTAAGGGTGGCCGGGACCTTAGGAGGCAGCGATCATGATATCCTTGGATGTTGGATAACAAGGGGAGGAAGACCTGAGAAAACTCAGACCTCAAGGGTGGATTTCAGAAAGGCAGATTTTACTGAACTCAGAAAGAGGAAGAATCCAATGGCTGGATGTTCTTAAGGACAGAAATGTCCAAGAAGGTTGGGAAATATTGTGAAATGAGATTCTCAAAGCACAATCGTTACCAATCCCTAAAAGAAGGAAGAATGGGAAGCATTTAAAGAGACCCGGGTGGATGAACACAGAACTTGTACACATGTTAAAGAGGAAGAAAATATGTTTATTAAATGGGAAGAGGGGGGAAATATCTAAAGGAGAATATAATGCGGTCTGCAGAAACTGTAGGGCAAGTGTCAGAAAAGCTAAAGCTGATAATGAATTGAGGCTTGTAAAAGAGGCCAAAAGCAATAGAAAAGGATTTGGGAGTCAAAAGCAAAAGAAAAGTCTAAGATGCTATTGGATGCTTACAGGATGAAAATGGTGAATTGGTTAAGAATGATGGTGAGAAGGAAGAACTTGTATATTCCTATTTTGTATCTGTTTTCTCTCAGAAAGTAGATGGAACATCAACTGATCTTCCCTGTGCTATTGGGGGAATAAAAGAATGCAGACTATCTGTAAGCAGAGAGATGGTGAGGGAACACTTAGCTAACTTACATGAATCCAAGTCTCAAGGTCCAGATGAATTACATCCTAGGATACTAAAGGAAGCAGCAGAGGTAATTGCTGAACCACTCGCCAGAATCATTGAAACTTCCTGGAGAACAGGAGAAGTCCCAGAAGATTGGAAAAGGGCAAATGTTGTCCCTATCTTCAGAAAAGAGAAGAAGGTGGATCCAGGAAACTACAGGCCTGTGAGCCTGACTTCTATACCAGGAAAGGTCTTTGAACAAATTATTAAACAGCATGTATGCAAGTACTTGGATGAGAATGGAGTAATTAACCAGAAACAGCATGGGTGTGTAACAAACAAGTCATGCCAGACAAATCTAATTTCCTTCTATGACAGAATCACTGACTGGGTTGATCAGGGAAATGCGGTGGATATAGTATATCTGGACTTTAGTAAAGCATCTGACAAAGTATCTCATACCATACTTATTGAAAAAATGACCAAATCTGGGATTGACAAGGCAACTGTTAGGTGGATTCACAACTGGCTGAGTGATCGTACTCAAAGAGTGGCCATAAATGGCTGCACATCCAAGTGGAAGAATGTATCAAGTGGGGACCACAAGGCTCTGTCCTGGGCCCAGTGTTGGTCAACATTGTTATAAATGATCCAGAGGAGGGAATTGTGGGAAACTGATCAAATTTACAGACGACACAAAAGCTAGGAGGGATAGCAAACACTAGTGAAGAGAAGGAGAGGATTCAAAAAGATCTAGCAAAGCTTGAACAGTCGGCAGCGACTAACAGAATGCTATTTAACAAGGAGAAATGCAGAGTCCTACATCTGGGCAAGAAAAATGAAGAAAGCGCATACAGAATGGGAGGAATTGGGCTAAGCAGCAGCTCATGTGAAAAAGACTTGGGTATACTAATAGATCATAGACTGAACATGAGTCAACAATGTGATGCAGCAGCCAAAAAGGCAAACACAATTCTGGGATGTATTAAGAGAAGCATGTGGAAATGTTTAGCTTGCAAAAAAGAAGGCTGAGAGGAGACTCAACAGCTGTGTACAAATATCTGAAGGGCTGTCACAGTGCAGAGGGATCAGCCCTATTCTCATCTGTACAAGGAAAGACTAGAAGCAATGGGATGAAACTGAAATGGAGGAGACACAGATTAGATATTAGACAGTGAGGGGATCAATGAGTGGAACAGGTTGCCACTGGAGGTGGGGAGTTCTCCTTCAGTAGAAGTGTTCAAACAAAGGCTGGACAGACATCTGTCTGGGGGTGATTTAGTGATCCTGCACTGAGCAGGGGGTTGGACCAGCTGTTCAAGCTTTTCTAGATCCTTTTTGAATCCTCTCTCTCTTCCCTACTGTTAGCTATCCCTGCTAGCTTTGTGTCATCAGCAGATTTGATCCGTTTCCCATCAGTTCCCTCCTCCAGATCATTTATAACAATGTTGAACAACGCTGCTTTACTAAAGTCAAGATGCACTATGGTCTCCATTCGGTGAAAGCAACTTTGATGGCCAGAAGTTCTTTGTTCCCGACATCCTAGTTTTTCTCTGCGGGTGGTAGGGTGTAGAACAGGAATGTGCAAGGATGTAGTTGCATCTTCTCTCCGACTCGCTGTAACAGGATGCCTCCCACAGCAGAGTCAGAGGTGTCCACCCTCACGACAAAAGACAATTCTAGGTTTGGGTGGATCAGTACTGGTGCTGACGTAAACAGAGAAAATGTGTTGCACCTTTGTGAGGGAGGTGATGTGAGAGGTGACCTTTGAGAAGTCCTTGATAAATCTTCTCTAGAGATATGCAAAACCAATCCAGGACGGCTTTAACATTGCTGGGATCCATACTTAAACCCTCTAGAGAGATAATGTATCCAAGGAATTGTATTTTGGTCTGTTCAAACTCACTTTTCTCTAACTTGATGGTTTTTCTTTTGGAGGCGTTCCAAGACCACCCCAATGTGTCCGTGATGTTCCTCCAAATTGTCAGAGAAGATGAGGATGTCGTTGAGCTATGCAACTACAAATTGATCGAACAGGTCTCAAAATACGTCATTGATAAAGTGCCGAAAGATAGCGGGAGCATTGCAGAGACCGAACAGCATCACTAGTGATTCAAAATGTCCATGTCTTTGTCTTGTTCTGAGGGCCGTCTTCCACTCATTTCCAGGATGGATCTGTACCAAAGACTTTAGCTGCCCAAAGTCTCTCCAGCAGCTCTGGGATTAACTGGAGAGGATAGCAATTCTTAATAGTAATCTTGTCTAGTAACTGGTAATCGATACACGGTCGCACAGTAGAATACTTCTTTTTAACAAAGAATATGAATGCTCCTGCCGGAGAGGTAGAAAGACGGATGAAGCCCTTCAGATTGTCCTTCAGATGTTACCGAAGGGCCCCCAACTCTGGTTCTGTGAGGTTGAAGATATGCCCAAATTGAATAGAAGATCCCTGGAGCAGCTCAATAGGACAGTCATATGGCCAGTGAGCTGGCAGCTGGTCAACCTTCTTACTGCAAACATCCCTGAACATCCGGTAGTGAACTGGTAATTTCTCTAAGTCCTGTTGCTCATCCTCGAGGTCCTGTACTAGTTTAGGGCCAGATGGTGCCATCTGGCAGTTTTCCTTACAAGGTAGAGGCAATGGTCCTGATTTCGCAGTTGATATAGGGGTTATGGATAGAAAACCAGGTGATCCCGAGAATCACTGGGAGCTTGGGGATGAGATGAGCTGGAAGCTGATTGTCTCATGGTGGTCAAGTTTCATGTGGAGCTCCAGTTCAATGGTCTCCTGTGTGACAGGGCCTGAAGACAAGGGGGACCCATCCATGGTTTCCATATCCATCATACTGAACCCACCCCAGAGAGAATAGGTTTTCCTGGTGGACTGGAGGTATTTTTAGTAATTTTTTGGGAGAAAGTAAAAGTAGGGTACCTCTGAATTTGCTATACAAACAGTTTTTTTATTTTTTATTTTAACCCCTTAGTGACGGCCCCGTTGCCTTTTTATGTCCTAGCTAAGTGGGCTTTAATCCTAGAGTACGTAAAAATACCCACCTCTTTTGATTAAAGCCCTCTTAGTTGAGGAAGTGACAGCTCCATGCTGTCAGTGCTCGCAGCTAGCCGACAGCATGAAGCTGTCATTCTGGGCTACGGGCAGTCGTCCGCCCCCCCCCCCCCCCTTTCACCCCCGGCAATGTGATCGGTGCTATCCAATGGATCCCAATACAGTGGAAAAACAAGTTTTAAAAAGTTAAAGATTCAGCTGCCCTGATGGATCGGATCCATCAGGGCAGCTGAGATTACTTACCTGCCTTGTCCGAGGTGTCCCGCGGTAAAGGGGTCCTGCAGGACCTGTCGCTGCTCTTCTGCGCATGCGCGCCAGACGAACGATGTAACGCGCATGCGCAGAAGGCCGGGAGCCCCGGCAAATTTAAAATCTTTTGGCTCCCAGCTCCTGAAGGTAGCCGGGAACCAGGAGATGTTACTGGGGACCGCGGTGAGCTATCCAATGGATAGCGGCGATCATGAAAAGTTGAAAAAAAGTTAGTTTCACCGCCCCCTCATGGGTCGGATCCATGAGGGGAGGTGAAAATACTCACCTCGGGTCCTCCGCCATGTCCTGGTTTTCTGGGACCTGAAGTCTCCTTCTGTGCATGCGCGCCCGACGTCAATCATCAGGCGCGTGCACAGAGCGGCTCGAGCCCCAGGAAATTCAAAATCCCTCTGCTCCTGGCTGCCATGTGTAGAGTGATGTGACCGGGGACGTGATCAGTGGGATCCAATGGATAACAGTGAGCATTTAAAGTTAAAAAAAAAGCGGTGTAAAAAGTAAAAAAAAAACCTAAAAAAGCTGTTTCATCTCCGCCCACGGATCATATCCATGAGGGAGGATGAAATGACATACCTAAGGCCCGCGGATTTATCCGCGGACCTTAACCCAGCGTCTGCGCATGCGCCGGTCGCCAAAACGGCAGACGCATGCGCAAAAGCCGTGGATTGCCAGGGTAATTTAAATTCTCCCTGCTCCTGGCTACAAAACTTAGCCGAGAGCCTGGAGATTTCACGGGGGCCGTGGTCAGCGGTTCCTGATCACGTGTTCGCCGTTATCCAATGGATAATGGCGATCACGTAAAAGTTAAAAAAAAGGTGAAGGGTCATCTCCCCTCACCGATGCGATTGCTGAGAGGAGATGAAACTTTTTACCAGAGGCCTCTGTATTTAAGCCCCAAAGGGTTCCTCCTCCGCAGGCTTTCTTGAAATTCTGCACATGCGACGGCCGGCAAAATGACAGACACATGCGCAGGAAGCGGGGAGCCCAGGAAACCTAAAATCTCCTTGCTCCCAGCGACCAACGGTCACAAAGGCCCTGGAGCAGTGAGCGGTCCCAGGTCACATGATTAAAAAAAAGCGATCTACCTTAGGCCGGTCTCACATGACCGGATAGGAATTACGGATTCCGCATGCGTCTGCTCCGCGGTAATATGCAGATCAATCGCATTGGATTATACAATTCCGCTCACATTAGCGGGTCGGAATTGCGTAATCCACTCGCAGAAAAGAGAACGCAGCAGGTTCTATTTTACCGCGGCTATCCGCAGCATGGAGCCCATTGTGCTCCATGGTCGCGGATATACCCGCAGCCCATACGCTACTACATTGTGTACGGGCCGCGGGTACCTGTGTCATCACTAAGCGACGGTGCGGGAAATACAAACAAAAAAAAGTACTGCGCATGACCGCCTGTGTGAGTACGCAGTTATGCACAGTACATTACGCGGCCGTACGCAGGGTCACAGCCGGGATCTGCTGCGGGCCTCCGCAAGCGGATTCCGCATACGGCTGCGTGAGCCCGGCGTTATTCAGACCGCTACCTGTAATACGTATTTTACAAGAAGCCCCGGGAACGCTCGCCTTCCTGCAGTTCCAGAAGAAGCTTGTTGTGCGTCTTCTGTGTGAGACCGCTGCACCACGAAGACTCACGGAACGCCACTTTTTACACCCCATACCCGCCACTGAGGTCACGAAATACCCCCCAAAAGGATGGGAGGAGGAGGGGGATACCCGGA